>JAPQWN010000009.1:56895354-57495354 GCA_028538565.1 Umbellularia californica | reverse complement strand
TAGTTGAGGAGTGGGAGCAGGAGCATTCGGGCTAGGATTAGTCAGTGGAGGACCATCCTCGACATCTTCGCGTCTTGTCGATCTGGTGGTCACCATACTTTGAATAATTTGAATGAGGGTGAAAACTTTTTGTACGTTCCCACAGACGGCGCCAAACTGATGATGCCAAACTCTGGTTCAGACAACACCGGTCAAGTAATAATAAATGCGATAATAAAGATGAGAGAAAGAGATTTATAGTGGTTCGGTCAGTGTGACCTACGTCCACTTTCGGAAAGGCTGAGGTAGCCGGAATGTATTAATTTCTCAAGTGTGTCAGTGGTTACAAGCTTTGGAGGGAGTGTAGAAGAGAGATTATGGCTTGCTAGTAGATAATAATTGCCTGCCCCTCAAGTACCGAGGGGCTTTAGTATTTATAAGCTTCCCCTAACAGATGGGGAGACTTCTCAGCACGGTTCACGAGGAGCGTTCGAGGTGTCCTCGACTGGCGAGGCAGTTGCGATATTCTCCGCTGGACCTGGTAAGAGCGGGACGTGGCCTGACTGCTTCCGAAGCGCTCCGGACTGCCATGACGTGGCCGGGCATCGTGGGTACGGGCCCGGACTGCAAACGGATCTCCATTAACTTTGGGCTTTGGCTCATGACAGATCGGGCCAAGTTGGGCCGGACTCATCAAAAACCTTCGAGCTTAATATATTATAATTTGACAATAGAAAGACAAGTTTTCCACTAACTATTCATGGAAACTTCCTAATAACAAAAATGAAGTTGGCTACACAGTGGCACAATACATAAAGAACCTGAACGTTTAAGATAAGATGAAAAATGATATAATTATGCAACATGATCAGTTGGCTGCGGATTGATGGTACTTGCCATTTCCACTGTATTCACACTGCTATGGAGAGGAGGAGAGATAATGGGGTCGTCGTTGGCTAAGAAATGGCCACTGTTGAGAGCGCGCGCGGTGAAGACCAACAAACCCATAGAAACAAGGACTGATAGAGCCATCATCACTAACATGAGCAAATTCGCTATGCCTCCCTCAACTTCCTTCGCATACTCTATTGAGGCCAATGCTAGGACACTAAGGGTAGCGTTTGGTTCGTTGTAATGAAGGTTGGAATGGAATGGTCATTCCAACTGAATGATCATTACAGTGTTTGGTTTGCAAAAAAAAGTGGCAGAATCACCATTACTTCCAGAATCACTATTCTTTAATGTAGAGGAATGGTCATTTCACTGGGGAGGCAGAGGAACTGCCATTCTATTCCTTTATAAAAAAAATTTGAGACAAAAATGCCCTCCACCCTCCCGAACCCAAAACTACTTTGCAAATCCAAGACTGGCCTGACCCAGAAAAGACCCATCTCTGTGTCTTTTTCTCTGTTTAGGCAGAACCGAACTATGGCAGCAATGCTGCTCTTCTTCTTCATTCTCACCAGCCGCTACCCAGCAACATAGCCTTTGGCAATGGAGACCGGCCCGACCTTCCCTCTCCGGCAATGAGAAGTGTTGAGCTCATGAATTTGCACATTTACGTATCATTTCAGAATGAATTAAGGATTTACTTAGGTGAATTACATCATTATTCATATAATTTCATCATTTCATGCATTTTCACCTAGGAACCTGAATTTTCAGACTTTTAATACATTTTTTGCATTAACTTAGAATGTTTTGCAAATTTTCTCCGAAGAGTTCCAGTTGGAGTAGAGCTCTGTCTGGGTGGGTCCCACCTCAATATGGGCTCTTCAGTATTTGATGTGTTGAACTAGAATGTGCAAAAAATGAGAATTACAGGCCTTTATCATGGAACCCACTTTCAAGCACACATTGTCATCCTAGGCCATGCATTGCTGAATTGAAGTAAATTGAAGAATTCACCATGTGGACCCCACACATAAGCCATATGCAAATCAATAAAAGAAGGGGTCCACTTATCATCTCAGTTGAATAGTCCTAACTGCAATAGAAGACTTCTCATAGGGCTCACTGTTCAAGAAGATGAAATGTCCCACTTGGCAGGGTTCACAATAGTTGCAAATTTGAAATTATTAATGGATAATTCAAAGAGTACAATTCTGATTGGAACAAAAGAAGAAGAGTTTGAATCATCCACATCTGATGTCCTTTCAAAAATGAAAGTTGTGCAGAAATAGAATCCATTGCAAATCAAATTTAAAAGTTAATCTCGATTTTCTCAGCATAACTCATCTTTGAATTGCCATAGCTTTCAATCTGACCGTCGGATCGAAGAAATTTACCTACCGTTGGAAAGCTTATTCAAAATAGATATCTGTGAAGCCCAAGAACATGCAAATCAGAGCTATATCAACAAAGTTATGGGTCCAGAGATTTTCATTTTATTTTTAGACGAGATTGCCATTAAATCCACACCGTTGATAATCAATTGCTACACATCCCTTGTGGGACCCTATTTGAAGATTAGTCAAGCCACCCAGAGGTGTCCAGAATCTTTCACCTCATTCAAATTTAAAAAGGATAAGAGATATACCTTATCAAATGAAGAAAAATCAAATCTATAGAGAATGTATCCAGATTCAATGTATCTGATAGATAATCGGAGAAATAAAAGGAACAAAAAAGTAGCATACGAGAGTCACTCCCTCCCCTTGGACGTCCAATATTTCTCTCTCCTCTTTATCTTCTTTCCCTAATTAATAGAATTTAAGAGTTATTTTTGGGTATTCTGGAGCCCTATTCCAGAAATTAGGAATTTTAGAAAAGAGATTTTTGAGAGACCATTGTACAAGGAGATGCTATCAATGAAATTACTCATGGAGTTCTTTTCAATGGCCGGCTAGATTTCTGGATTGGAGCACACAGATGAAGTTAAGTAGATCTTTAATTTAATCTATGTTAATTTTCTATTTTCTTTCTTGTCTCTTTTAAATGCTGCCTATTAGAATAATAGATCTTTCTTCATGCCTTAGGGAAACTCTGTTTTGATTTCTAATGAAAATAGTTTGATGATTTATACTTGTTTTGATAGATTATGCTTAGGGCTGAGATCCTTTGATAATTTATGCTTAATTTGATAAGTCATGCTTATGATTTTTCATTCTTTTATGAGGTGAAGAAGGTCTTGGGTTGTGACCTTATTCTTTTTATTAAAAATTGATTTTTGCGAAAGACAAATCCTCCGGGTCCGAAACATTGATTTGTTTCTGATCTGAGTTATTTTTGAGACAAATAGTAGAATAATTGCATTATGAATTTGTACACAATAAATTCATGCATAAATAAAGAAATGCACTAAAATTCATTGGATACAAATTTCTCTTCATTTAATGGGAGGTTTTACATTTAATTTTGTGGGTACACCATACTCCCGATCGTGAGAACTCATCGATCGTTAATTACATCCTTAATGGAAAACCTCTGATTATCAAGACATTGACTCAATAAAATTTACAAAGAAAATACAAGGATTAAATAAAAATTCATAAGTTCCTGCTCTTCGTCTTTCCTGTCAGAAGTAGTTCTTTAGATTCACCTGGATCTTCGTGATCATTTCTCGATTGGGTTCATGAATTGATGAATTTGATGATGATTTTTTTTAGTGGGTCATCCCTTTTAATTTTATTGGCCCATCATAATGGATTTAAAATGGCCAGATCTCATTGATAAATAGGTTGAATTGGGTAGGTTGATCCAAAACCTTTGGTTAGATATATGGGCTTTGACCTTTTCTCTTAGAGAGATTTTTTGTTTTTTGAAATTTGAAAAGTGGTGGTTTGGGCTCCCTTGTATCAAAGAGAAGTTCTTAACTGCCTTCCTTTTATCTCTTTAAACATCTTATACCCAATTCATACGTAGAAAGTTTGAATTGATGGGTGATTAAAGAAGCTTGCATTAGGAATACAAACAACTTGTAGAGATCCAAAGTGGGGTATGTTTGCCTTCCCTTCTCTTTTATACCATTTAGTATTCCCATTTGTATTGACTAAAATTTCATGTCAATATATATATATATATTTGTTTTATAAGATCACATTTCAATCTTTTCATCATTTTTTTAAAACCAGTATTGTAACAAAATTTTTTTGGTCATCATCATATTCAAATTTCTGTTAAAATCAGGGTTGTAACTTAGTCCAATTTCCAATCATTACTTGGGCTGATTTTGGTCTATTGTTCTGACCCTGATTTGACCTATAAATCTTGGCATGGTTTAGACTTGTAATTTTGTCATGATATATATTTATAATTCTGGTCTAATTTAGGCTTGTAATTCTAGCCTAGTTATGGGCTATTTTTGACCTATCATTCTGACCTAATTTGGACTGTAATTCTGGCCTGGGTAAGACCCAGAATTATGGCCTAAGTTAGGCACAAAATCTGTCTTGGATTAGATCCAATATTCTCCCTGATTCAGACCCACAATTGGGACTGATTCGGAATAAAAAATCTGGCCAGATTTCGGCTCAATATTCTGTTTTAAATTAGACCTAAAATCTGATCTTATTTAGGTCTAAAATTTGGTATTATTTAGGTCTAAAATCTGATTTTATTTAGGCCCAGAAATCTGATCTGAATTAGATTCAAAATCTGGCCTTATTTAGGCCTAGAAATCTGTATTAAAATTGGACCCAAAATCTAGCCTGAATTAGACTCAAAATCTGGCCTTATTTAGGCCTAGAAATCTAGTTTGAATTAGATTCAAAATCTGGCCTTTTTTAGGCCCAGAAATCTATATTAAAATTGGACCCAAAATCTTATCTTATTTAGGCCCAAAAATCTGTATTGAATTGGACCCAAAATCTGGTCTTATTTAGGCCCAAAATATGGCCTAAATTAGACCCAAAATCTGCCTTATTTAGGCCCAGAAATCTGGTCTGAATTAGATTCAAAATCTGGCCTTATTTTGGTCCAGAAATCTGTATTAAAATTGGACCCAAAATCTGGTTTTATTTAGGCCCAAAATCTGGCCTAAATTAGACTCAAAATCTGGCCTTATTTAGGCTCAGAAATCTGGTCTGAATTAGATTCAAAATCTGGCCTTATTTAGGCCTAGAAATCTGTATTAAAATTGGACCCAAAATCTGGTCTTCTTTAGGCCCAAAATCTAGTCTAAATTAGACTCAAAATCTGGCCTTATTTAGGCCCATAAGTTTAGATTGATTCTAGCCCGAGTTGAATTTGTAATTCTGATTAGGCCCATTGTAATTGTTATTTTCAGTCCCTTTACAAAATTGTTTCCAGCCCAATCCTAATTATATTACAACATATTCCTAACCCGAAAATAGGCTAATTTATGGACCTATTTTCTGATTGGATATTGACATTGTAATGGCTCATTGAGACCCATTTTACAGTCATTTATATTCTAATAAAATGGTCTGATTCTGACTATTGTTTGGGCCACAGTTCAGCCCAATTTTAGCCAACATTTGGGCTATAACTCAGCCCAATTTCGGCCAATATTTGGACAATATTTCAGGCCAATTCTTGCCAATTTCTGATTCATAATCAGCCTTATTTTTACTATTGTTCGGATTGATTTTCAACCCATTTATAGAAACCATTTTAGGTCAGTTTCACCCATCCAGGGAAATCTGTTTGGGTCAAGGTTTAGGGGTCAAGGTTTAACCCATTTAGATAAAACAGTTTGGGTCAAGGTTCAACCCATTTAGAAACACAGATTGGGTTGACTTATAAACCCATTGGCAATCAATAGACCAATGTAGATAATCATGCTAGAAGAGTGTAAATTTCGGTCTTTTCTGGGGTTGGTTTTGGTCTATAATTCTAATTCAATTTTTTAACCATAAATCTGGTTTAATTTAGAATTATAGGTCTGGAATGGTGCTGCCCTGACTTGAAGTTATAATTATGGCCTAAAATCTGTCTTAGATTAGATCCTATATTCTGACCTGATTTGGGCCCAAAACCTGGCTAGATTTAGGCCCAAATTCTGTCTTAAATTAGAACCCATATTCTGGCCTGATTTGGACCAAAAAACCTGGCCAAATTTAGTGATCATTTGGATTAAACCCAGCCTAATTCCAGTCACCGACTAGGCTGTCTCTTTACCCATTCAGAACCTATTCACAGAACCTATTTATTTAGGAAAGTTCTGCCTGTTTGTTTGGGTGGATTCAGGTTTGTGTGCTGTCTGTTTGTGGAGAATTCATGTTTGTGGGCTGTTTGTTTGTGGATAATTCAAGTTTGTGGGCTGTTTTCCCTCTTTCATACAGATGAACTAATTTCTCCTCCTGTATGATAGCCTTACAAATGGGGCATTCCTGAGAGCGCCCATGAATGTGGAGCCATCTGTAGAGACAAGGCCAACAGAATAGGTGGCGACAGAGGGTTACAATAGGATCTTGAGCTAATTCAAAGCATATATTGCATTCAAAATTGGCAGCATCATTGCTACCACTTCCTGAGCAAGAAGAATTTTCTGGTGGCTTGTTTAATGAAGACTCAAAATCATTGGCCATTGAAGACATGAAGTTTTCCTATGCCTTTGGGTGTTTATAGATGTATGGGAGATTCGATCGAGGACGAGATGAGTCGTTCATTGACGGCAAAAACAAAGGAAGGAAAGATCCAAATGAAATTGCGCTCGAAGGTTCTCGGTCTTCGACTTTCTTGCAACCATTTGTGACTAATTAATCATACTTTTTTTTATAGAGAAGTCTTGAAGAGCAATCCTTCTAACATGAGGATTTGAGTCTTAGTTGAGTGGAGGACAGAAACCTTTTTAAGGATCTGAATCTCCATTTAAACTGTTAATAAGTTATGATTGGGAAAATGTGGTGATGAAGATGCAATGAAGAAGATGATCTGGTGGTTGGGAGGGCGGATCCCTTATACAAGGGTCCGAATCTCCTTTCAAAGTTGTGGTGTAATGGATGAAATAGAGATGGGGTGAGTGTGATAGAGTGAAGAAGGAGATCTGTGTGGAAAGGAAAATGGTGAAGATTGAGCAAGAGGTGAATAATTTTTTTTTTTTTACCTTCTCTACTTCTCTGTCTTCTCCTTTTGTCTTTCTCTTTTCCCCTTTTCTTTTCTTCTCTTTCTCTCTCTATTCTTTTTCCTATGCAATCCCCTTTCTCTTTACTTCTCCTCCTTTTATTTCTTTGTTCGAGAAGTTATGCAATTTCCCAACATGATAAGATCGTGAGAAAGAGCTGGGGAGTTTTAAAAACTTCCACAACGATCTCTTTCTCTTTGAAATGTTTGAGTGGGTTCTGCATTAGCTTCCACCACTTTACCAACAGCTACTTATGTATGTATTTTTTTTACTAAAACAATATTTTGAAATTTTGATGACTCATGTCATTGAATCATGTTAATTTAATGAGCTTAGACCAATTTCCATCTGCATCTTTTGTTTGGCAAAATTTTGACATCAACAGGATTAATTATCTTGCTTAGTGGATTTTGGATGCCCTGATCTGTTTTATATATTTGATTAGTTTGTGTTTCTGAATTTTTCTTGTTTTTTTCTTGGATCTCAATTACTTATTAATCTTTGATTTAAAAAAAATAAGATTTTAAATTTTAACTTAGTAGTGCTCCTTGTGGGATTCGACCTGTACTTGTCACTATCTCAAAAGGACAGCTGTGCACTTGCAGTATAAAAAGATTGAATTTAAATTCACATCAAGAAGTTTAGGAGATTGTGGGTGGCGATGGCCAAGACACAGTGCCTGCCCTGTTGCGTCCTCTTCCTCTACAATGACCCACAGAAGATCAAGCCGGTCCTCTGCTTCTTCCTCTTGCGACGTGCGGCGCTGGCGACGATGGCTGTGCACTAGGGGCGAAAAACCCTTCTCCTCTTGAGTGGGTTCTGAAATATAACACAGAACATGTCGCCCTCCTTCAATTTGCACTTCCTTGCACTTCAACAGGATCCTCTGCAACTTCTGGCAGCCCCCCCATCCCTTATCTCTGTTCTTCTTCTTCGGCGGAATAAGAAAGCCGGCCCCATGACGTCAGCTTCTCTTGGGCCACGATCTCTTTTAGCTGTGCCCGTGTTGGATTCCCACCGAGCGATTGCATCAAGATTCCAAGCTCTGATGGGGCGATGTGACCATCGGTGTCCGTGTTGAAGAGGTTGAAGGCTACCTTCATTGATGCCACCTGATCGTCGCCCACATCCTTTTCCATTTCTTTCTCTTTCTTTTTCTGATCTCTCTCTCTGTGGTTCAAAAAGTAAAGGGGAAAGGGCAGAAGAGGGTATTTTAGTCAGTTTTATGTAAATTTGATTCCATTCCGGACATCATTCTACCATACCAAACGCAAGAATAGGAATCCAGAATTCTATTAATGGGTTGATTCCTCAGCGTACCAAACGCTGGAATGGAAATGACTATTCCTGTATCATTCCATTATAGACTCATTCCACTCAACATTCCATTCATGCCTAAAACCATTCAAGCGAACCAAACGCTACCTAAGAGGGAAGGGGTAAGCCCACCAAGCAACATTAAACCTATGCATTGATCTCTTAAACATCACCGGCCTTGACACCTATATCTCATAGAATAAAAAGAGAAAGCATACCTGTACTCATGAGATCTCAAAAATTAACAAACCCCACAATATCATGTGATAACCCATGATTTTGTGGGTTTTGTGCACAATTTATCAAAAAACCTATGGGTGTATAGCTCCTACTAAATGATTACCAAATGCGAACTTTGTTTTTTGAAAACTCAAATGTGGTGATAGATAAAAATGCGTTTTCCTCATGGTTATTTCCACAAATTGATAAAACCCTTGATATCGTGGTCTTTTTTAATTTCCGTAGAATTTGTAAAAGATAATTTGCAGATTTATTATTCACACTAAATTATTAATCGATGTGGATTTCATTTTTCCAAAACTCAACATATGGTGAACAACAAAATTTGTCCAAAAAAAAAATAATTTTTTGGAATAAAATCCCATGATATTATGGGTTTTGGGCAAAATCGTCAAAAATAATATTTGACCCAAGTCAACACGACTCTATTGTCATTTCAAGGTCTTTTGTCATTATCTCATGGAACCCAATTCTGAGAGGGATTAAATAGTAAAAAGTCCCTTCTTTATATTTCTAAGTAGGATTAAATGGTTTCATGTGATCGGATTGAAGAATCTAACACTTTGTTCGACAGTTGGACTCCAAGAGAGATAGCCCAAGAGATGTATAAATTGAGAGAGTCCTACCTCTTAACATCTATCTAGACACAACACGGAAAGAGGGTTTTACCTGCAAACTTAACCATGTTTGCTACTGGTCTCCATCGACGGTTATCTGTAGATGGTTTGCTGTGGGTGGCTTTTTCATGTTTCCATGAAGCTAGAGAAGGTGAACCCTATTCGTTTTGGACTTTAACCTTGTACAAGTGATAAAGCCACGCTGATGATGTGAACCCCACTTCTAAGCTTTATTATTCTGTTCTTAACTTTGTAGAAAAGATGCACCAAAGATCGACTTACTAATTCACCATCCATATAGAGATTCCACTTTATGTGGTCCACTCCATAATCCAGTCGATCATGTTTGTTGTCTTTTTTCGTTTATTTTTAGTTTGAGAAGAGATTTGAACTCACACGACTCTTTTCTTTCCTAATTGATTAGAGATGACTACGAGCTATTACTTTGTCCTGCTATCCCTTTTCTAAGCAATTGAACTCTCCTTTCAAAAGACCACTCTTTTTCAATGATGTGGCGGTTAGTTTCCCGTTTCTATATATATATTAGTAAAGTTGCCAAACAGGCTCAAGCAATTGAGCTACAGCCCATAACCACACAATCGACGAGGGTGGATCCAGAGAGGGGCTCGTAGGGGCCTAAAGAGCCCTTTTATTGAATGGCCATGATGAGATATTGGCTCAGCTCGGCTAGCTTGGCTTGGCTTGGCTTGATCAGTTGAATGGCTAGGGGAGTTCAAGTGATGGGGAAATTACTAATTAAGTTATGTTTGTCTGATGTCACTGATGCATTGTGCATCATTGTGCATTACGTCTGATGTCACTAATCAACTAGGCACATTGTGCATCATTGTCACTGATGTCTGATGTCACTAATCAACTAGGCACATTGTTCATTACGAATAAATCATGCTTTATCGAATCAATAATCAAATACTCACTTTCTAGTTGGCTACTACATTTGCTCATCCTCTTCAATAGAGAAGGAATCTAGTTGGGATGTCACCAGCGTCCCAGCCAAAGGTTGACTGGCTACCCAGTTCTGGAGTTCCGGTACTCCAGATGACATACTACACTAGTCTCAAATAACTGAACTAAGTTGTAACTTCGTCGAGTATCACAAGGTCGAAGCTAAGTAGTGCCAAACCATTCAAATCGAATAATAATTAGACTGGAGTAAGAGTTTTCTAACCGAATCATTTCTAATAAAATCCATTTATTTCCAAACCATAATTTCAAATCATATGCTTACCTCATTCTAATATCACATCAAGGTACGATAACATTTATAAGCAATTGTAGTACAATTTGTGGAATAATACGAATAATGCATATAACAAATAACCGAATATTTGAGGGCAATAAATAAATCAATCTCAATATGCAAATGCAAATAGATTAATAGAATCAATGATATTTACTAGCCAAACTTAATCTAATTAACCGCCGTCTCTAACGATCCATTTTGGTGTAGTTTCGATGCACGTGCTATATTTTATTGGTGTCACTTTGTGTGTGTGCGTGATGCACCAAAATCCCTAAACCAACACCCATGGGAAGGTGCTAGACAAATGGATAGGCATGTGAGATAATCTTAGTCCAAGGTTTCCCATGTGTTACAATTTTCATTGGACTTAGTTATTTGGTTAAGGGTTCCATGTCTAGGGACCTACGGCTACAAGGTCACCCCTTTCTCAACCTAAGAATTTATTGGTTTAGTGTTTATGTCACAATCATCCTTAGTGATTGATTATAAAGGTTTTAGTCTATGGGTTCCAAATCTAGGGTCTAAACTAGGATTAAAGTTTCTTTTTCCCAAAAGAGATAGGGCCCGGTTAATTGTCCCCATATCAACTTCATCTTCAAATCTCTGATCACTAGGAGGTGTGTACCACTGGTTTCTACATTCCAAGAGCTTTCCAATGATATATGGAACTCAAAAATCGGACATATGGGTCGAAAGTTATGGCCATTCAAAGTTGGCATTGTTGGGCCCAATGGGCCGACCGGCGCACTCAAGCGGACCTAATCCGGCTGGCCCAATTATGGGATAAATTTTCCAAACAGAAACTTGTAAAATTTCTGTTTTACATTGTTTATCAACCCCACCCCTACAACATTCCTAAGAGCATGAAATGACCAATTTGAGCCTCCATTTGCTCCTATGGTCCATTTCTTTTCCACACATCTAATTCATTCTTTGTTAATCCATTTAAAAGAACCCACTTAACATATCAATCTAATTAAAGGAACAAGGCTGAAATTAACATTCAAGAAGACTATAACTTACAATCAATGAGTCCATTGCATGCATAAATCTAAGTTGCCCAGTACTTACCTGTTTTTGGTGCTTTTCACTCTAATCTCTCCTCTTGGCTCAATTCAAGCAAAAACCCCAATTATTAAGCTCAAGTTAAACCCTACAATGGTGCATACAAGAATGAAATCTAATTAACATGCATGCAAACGAAATTAGGTTCAAACCACTATTGTTAAACAAAAGAACACCTTAGGGAGAAGAGGCTTACCAATGGAGCAAGGAAGAAGAAGATGGGAATGGGTGGGAACGACTTGTAGGTGGAGGGAACATGAAGTGAGGGTGTAGAGGACCTGTCGCCCAAGAGATTTCACATGCACAACCTTTAAATGCAATATTTCATAAAGGTTGCAAGGAAGAAGAAGAGAAAAGGTTGCCCAGTCATGCACTTGAAGATACAGCCGGTTGAAAATTGAAATGGAAATGGCTGATTTAAGTGAACCTTTACATGGGTTTTGCATGCAAGTCCGATTAATTAAAAGTAATTTGTGAAAAAGCTTTTAATGGGAAATGGGCCTGGATTATGGGTTGGGTTGGGTCCAATTGGTCTTAATCCAAACATGAAAGTTAATACTAATGACATGCTTTATGAAACGCACTTAAACCCATTAAACTTTGGTAACCCAAGCGGGGACCAAATTTGTCAAAAGGTCATAAGTCTACCTAAGTTGACTCAAAACTCCACTAATCCACCTAATTGGTCACCAATCCATCTAAAACAAATATTAGGCACCTAATCAAGATTAATTAGGCGTAAAACAAACTTAGGCGGGTTCGGGGTCTAACATTTGTCTCAACCCATGAAACCATGAAATGTTAAATCAGAAAGTTTCTTTGCTCCCTCCTTTACCCGATTAGGTAAAATGTGAAATGAAGTTGAATTTTTTTATATAACCTATTAATCTCCCAATTGGTCTATAGAATGATTTTATTTATTTTGGCTAGATGGTAAATGGTATGGTGCTTTTGTGATAACCTACCTATTCAAGGATCCATCTTTGGGCAGTTGTGTGAGATGAGACACCCTTAACCACTTCGATAAAAAAGATATATAATGTATAAAATAAAAGTTAATGATGTGTATCATATTAATATCTTTATAAAGAATATATAATATAATATGACCCATATTAATGTTGCATTGGTTTGAGATGCGTGTAGAGTAGTAATCAAAACGTAAGTTTGTGTAACAAATCTTGTCTGTATCTTGGTCGACCATCAATCCAACCGAATCGGACCCCTTAGATACCAGGGTCGAATTTCTTTCGATGCATGTGTTTTAAAAACTTATTGTCTACGGAAGCAGGCGGCTGGCTAATAAAAACAAGAGGTGCAGAAGGCCTCGTTTGAGAAAACATACGTGTGACATTGACAATTCCGTGTTAACATATAAAAAGAAATATTCAGATCTTTCATCATTTGGTGCAATGTTCTTTTTGTTTAAGAAGAAGAAAAGAAATCTGATTTTAATTTTCTAAAATAAAAAATAAATCATTTTTTTCCATTAAAAAATATAAAAAATTTCTTTGGACGCCTCAGGGAAAATTGGCAAAAGTCACAGAAAATTGCTACTCTTACCAATGTAAGTAAAACTGTATTGGCAAAAGCTGATGAAAACACGTTGGTGCCAACAAAAGGGGAAAGTTTTGCCAACGTGTGTTTTCCTAACGGCGACGCAATAATGCATTGGCAGTTATTTTGCCTACCGGCGACGCAAAGGTATGTGTTGGAAAATCTATGACTTTTTATCCACACCATTGAACTTTGAGTAACTAGTCGAAATCACTAGCGTCATACACATTAAGTAAAATAGATGGGGAGCATTTCTCTATCCGCGTTTTCTCCAACTTGAATCGGAATCGTCTGTGAGTGGACCGATCACAGTCTGTGACATCACCATGGGCAGCCACCGCCTAGCATAAGACAACAGCCCCACATGCAATGCAAACTGCTCACGGTAACATGGCAGACCATAGCAAGTCCAGTCACGGTCACCGTGGGTAAAGCCTATCTTAATCCGGACTCCTCCAACTTTTCTCTTTGACAATACTCTCTCTATCTCGCCTACTGCTGTACAGGTTGTGTTTTTAGATATATATATATATATATATATATATATATATATATTTTATGGTTGACTTCTATGTATGTGAACGTAATACTTTTGTTGTTACTGTGATGTTTGTGGAACAGAGAACATATGGCATACAATGGGAAAAGGTTTGTTGATATTAGCTCCCATAGAACGAGTCATCCGATCATTAAACAAAAAAAAAGATGAACAACTAATATGAAAGCAATGAGTTTTATTTGAAAATCATGGCCGGCTCAGACTGGATGTCCAAATAAGAAGCCTAATACATGATAAATGATCGAACCCGGTTTTGTTTGGAGAGACAAGTAGGTCATACTTCTATGCTTTATTTCACTAATTTCATGGTGAAATTACGTCATTATGTTAGTGCTTCTTATTAATTTATCCACATCAGGATACAAGTTTCAAAATTCATGCCAATCAGGTTGGGTTTTGGAGCCAATTGAACTTATGTGGACTGAATGCGTTATTTGAGGCTTAAATTAAAACCGGCTTTGTGTTGCATCTTTTGTTGTATGATTGAAATATTTTAGGAGAGATTACATGAATCTGATCTAATGTGCACCATGAACAGATTTAAAATAAGCGAGATGCAACAGTAATGGACTTTATAGATAGATAATAATATTCACCATGACAGCAATCACCGGTAAAGAACAATGGTCGTTTTGATCAAATAACTAGTATTTATTTTTTTAGAGCTCAGAGTTTTATCCTTTTTTCTTTTTGTTGGCGATGGTATGATATTTTTCAAGATCAAATGATAATGAGAGGATGTTAGAGATATTAGGATAAGATTAGATAGGATAATAAAGTGATAGATGGTAAGGTTTAGGTTATTTAAGTTGCTAGTGATTTCCTTATCTCATTTTATGTATAAATCAAGATGATTTTTTTTTTTAATGAAAGATCCAGTGGCTTTGCTCAGTGTTAGTGTTTCTTGTAATTAGTTTACAGGGGTTTCTCTAGAGACTGGAATAGTTTGTTGAAGACTAGTAATCTCCATCAAACCAATAAGTTAAGCTTTTGTGGCAAAGTCAAAAGAAATCTTGTGTTTTAGTGGTTTCTGCTTTCACATTTGTTTAATTCTATCCCAATTTTATTTACCCAAAATCTCTTATTTGACAATTTGTAATAGAAAGATATATTTCCTATAAAACATTTGTAGAGATTTCTGAATTACAAAAATGAAGTTGGCTACATAAAGGATATATATATGAAGATTTCAGAGATCAAAGTTGATGTAAATATACAACAGTTTCATGATCCAGCATCAGTTTGCTGAGGGTTGATGGCCTTTGCCACTTCCACTGTATTCACGCCGCTACGGGAAGGAAGATAGATAATGGGGTCGTCGTCCGGCAAGAGATGGCCGCTGTTGAGAGTGGTCAATACCAACAAACCCACAGAGACAAGGACTGATAGAGCCAGCAACACCAACATAAGCAACTTCGCTATGCCTCCCTTAACTTCCTGTGCATACTCTATTGAGGCCAGTGCCAAGACACTCAGAGGGAAGGAGTAAGCCCACCAAGCAACATGAAACCTCTGCATCGATCTTTTGAACAGCGCTGGCCTTGCTACCTGCATCTCATTAGAATCAAAACAGAAACTGTATCAGGTTTTTTTGCCATAAGTTTGCGGTGCTGGAAGGACTATTTGTGGCTTCTTTATTGTAGGATTAAGTAGTTTAATCGTAGAACGACATGAGAATTCTAACAGCGCATGCAACTTCAACTGAGAAACACCAAGATATGTATAAATTGAGAGATAGTCCTAACTCTAACATCTGTGTAGACACAACGCCGATAGATCAGAATTACCTGCAAAATGCATCATAATAGATACTGGTCTGAATTGACGGCTACCTCTAGATGGTCCGTGGGTGGCTTTATCAGGGAGGTGTTCGTAGAGAAGATATGCAAGGAAAAGTACAATGGCAGACGTCTTTGCGGCCGATTGGAAGCTTGAAATCGAAATTATCAGGGAGGTCGACTCCTAGGAGTTCTCCTTCCTTTCATTCAAAAGTTTCCACCCTGTCGCCGCACATTAATACAGTGTCAGGGATCTCGCCCCAAAACTAATTAGAAGATGCATTGAAAAAGCTGAGATTTTTTCAGCTGGAGGAGATCAAAAGGCAGTGATCCGGTGAAAGTATTGCTTGCGAGATCCGAAAGGAAGTGATACGGTGAATGCATCTTCAGTATGATCTTCTGCACATTTCCATTGGAATCGCAGATGATGCCATTGAAATCTGAACGACGATGCTAGCGTCATTTTTTTCAAAAACACAGTGACGCTAGCGTAACTCACCCCATATTTAAAAGAAAAACCAATTGACTACTGACGAACCCCATCAGTACTGCACAAATAGCCAGGACACTTCGGGATAAATAACTGTATTTCGGAATTTTACTAGTAAAATTCTCTTGGTTAAACTATGTTATAAACAATACTGATATAATATTGATAGCTATATATACTATATAGTAATATCACTCATGTGAGAAGACATTTCGGGTTGAACCCTCTTTTCGAGACTCTATTCCAATTGCCAATTAGCGGGTCCATATGTGAATTGTTTTGGTCCAAATCTAGGGATCACTGAGTAATGTAATGTCCACCGACGTCCCTCTCAAAGAAGCTGATAGGATAAGATTGAAGGAGGGGTGGACACGTACAAGGGCCATAAAAAAACTTATTTCTTTCGTCCGATCTACAATTGCTAACTACGTAAAATCTTATGTCAGTTAATGCACCATCTCAATTATTTTCTCGGAACGAAAAAAAATAAAAATAAAGAAGAGATTTTACACCTTTGGTGATTGTGGTTTAGACGAAACAGTAACTCCCTGTTTCTCTGCGAAACAGCGGATCCGGAATCTTTAAAAAATAGATCTCCCCGTGATTGATTATATTAAAAAAAGATCACCATGTTGTTACACTCGCCCAAAAAGAATCTAAATCACTTTCAGTCATTTTCCTCTCTATATCTTATTTTACTTCCTCTTCCAACTCTAATCACTTACCAGCGACGCGAACAGGAACAATGACAGAAAAAACAGCATCTTCGAACCCACGCCGAAACTTCCAGATATAGAGTACCAGGCCAAGCTCGCCGTGCTCGGTGTCGCAATGAACAGAAAGAACACCGGCCTAAGCAAAACCGGAAGCCGATCGTCGCCCGACGGTCGTTGATAGAGCGTCACATACAGCACAAGATAGTGGGCCATCCCCAATGAAAACATGAACACTGCAATCTCCTTCCACCCCATTTGGGCGGCCGCCCGAGCCCCGACCAAATTCCCGATCACCGAGAGCTGGCTTGTTGGGTTGGCCACAGTCCACAAGAACCTCTTCCCCTTGGTGAACCACTGGCCGTAGATCTTCAGGTCGAGCGCTACGATGGGTAGCGTGAAGACCCACCAAAGGACTGGATGGTAGGTGGCGATTGGGTAGACGAAGGGTGAGGATTGAAGTAGAAGTAGCCATGAAATCCATGGTGCAAAGAGATAGTTGACACCTACATGGTGCAAGAACTCACTCTTTACCATATTGAAGTAGAAGATGCATCTAAGGAGGTAGAGGATAGAGAGGGAGAGGAGGATGAAGAGAGAGATGGACCAGAGGAGAAGGAAAGCTGTGGATGGGAGAGCGAAATACTCTATGTGAAAGGCGTGGGAATCCATGGTGGGTTCACTGAGGGTCTTCCACAGCAAGGCCTGGCTGCAGAGAGAGAGGCTTATGCGAAAATATCCTGCATGAAATCTTGCTAATAGGGGCAACTTTGATTGCTGGTTGGGGACTATGAGATCTATGTGAGATTGCTCTGTGGCGTCGATGATGATCTCGATTTCATGGCTAGTAGGCTGCTCCTTGTCTTCCATTTCATGTGGATTATTGTATGGAAAGAGGAGAGGGAGATTTCCAAGAGAATTCATATGTATGTACGTATGTATATGTATATATATATATATAGGGAAGTACTCCTATGAGAGACACTCTCACTAATTTGGTGAGAGATTGGTGGAGGCCCTCACTTTCATATCCACTCTCGCCAACTTAAATGCAAGGACCCCCAACTTAAATATCTCTTATAAGAGCATATATATATATATATATATATATGGGGAACATTCATGTGAATCTATCCCTCACCAAAAATGGTGAGGGACACCCCTTTTGGGGGTGTTTCAAGTACAAGAGTGGTACAAGAGGAGTACTTTGTACTTCCCTCTTGTACTTGAAATAACCCCAAAATGGAGAGAGATAGATGCATATGAAGATCCCTATATATATATATATATATATATAGGGGGGGCGGGTTTTGGTGTTTGTGTGAAGAGTTGGTGGGATTTCATATTCAAACGTGCCATATGGACTGCTGGCTGGTTCTTTGCTTTTGGGTTCGAGTTGGCTAGCTTGGCTTGGGCCTTGGCTTGATGAGATGAATGGTTAGCGGAGTCTAAATGTAAAGGGAACTATTTTATGTTTGTCTAAATCTAACTGATGTCATCATGAGTGTGGAGATTGCTATGTGTTGGCGGGCAGTGGGCGGGTATGGCTTGGATTTGAAGGCTTGAGGGGCAGGTACATGTTGATATTATTATTTATCCCATGAATTTTGACATGTTCTGGTTTAAGGACCTGGTTGGGACTTGTTGATATTATTATTTATCCCATGAATTTTGACTTGTTCTGGTTCAAGGACCTGGTTGGGACTTGGTTGTCTCAACCCATGGAACCATGAAGTGTTATATGTTAAATTTACAAGGTTGGTTATGTCGAATGGAGTCCACATTTTGGTACACCCTATTTTCTAATTGATCTATAGATTTGGTAGGGTTGATTGACCCAATTGAGATGCTCTTTGTGCCTCGGACGATCATTTGCTGGCCACGTACACAAGCATCCTCCATTACTCTAAACAAAATGGAATAATCCCAACTCACTCAACGACTTTCTATCATTGAGATTGTTGTTTGATGTCCAGTGGTGCACCTAGGAAACTTTTCTTGAAAGATGTGAGAAAAAAAGGTCACACTTTCAAGGGAAGATTAGAGTTACGTTGAGGATTCTGTAGCCACACAATTACTACACTATTTCATGTGGCTAAGTTCTTTTATCATTTTTGTCCATTAAGAAAAATATAAGAATACCATGGTTACACAAAAGAGCTCATGGATGGAGACATGGGCAAGGAAAGAGAAATGGCGGATGCAAAGGCCTCAAAAATTTCCGTACACTTGCATCTCAGTTCATGGTTGACCGTCGCACTTTCACAGGTTGGAGAGAGGATGGGGTACCCACATGTAAGGATATGGGGGCAACTGCCCCGCCAGACTTGGGTTCGACTCTAAAACTTGCATAAAAGTTGGTGTCTGCCTCCCTGACTCACATGAAAATTATTGGTCCGCCCCCAAAATCCCATATGAAGATCACGGCTAGGTTACGAACAAAATTCAACTAACTTCTTTGAGTGTCCCCCCTTCAATCAAACAAAAATCATGGATTTGCCATCAGCCGGAGATGTGACTGCAATCACTGTGATTGTACTATAATTGGTGAGGTGACAGACGTGGCCAAGTAAACTTTGGTGTGTATTTATTTTATTTTTGTTCAAGTACACACGCAAAATCCCCTTTCGCATCCCTTCAAAATTCTACTGGGTCTCACACAATAATAATATGAGCAATCTGAAATTAATGTATATCATACCCTCATGTGATATATCCTCAAACTTCAATTCAATAGGAGTGGATTCCCCCATAAGATTGAAAATGTGACTAATGCTGATGTTGCATCATTGCTGTTGTGGCATTAATTAATCTCCTTTTAAGTCATGTGCCCAACGAGATTGTCACTCCCATTGATCTGATATTGGAGGATATATTACAGAAGGGGTTGCATTTATTAAGAGCGGTCCGAATTATCATTAGGCGGGCACCATGGTGGAGTTGTGGAGACTCAAGGGGATCTGGACTCTATCCTCGATCTACTTGAACAAAACCAAAACAAAAACCCCAAAACCTTACCTTGTCACGTCTTACTTCACTAGGTGTCATATAATCATGGTGGTCGCAGTCACCACTCCGGCCACCTCTTTTACAGAATCCATATCTCTTGCCACTTTTGACTTGTTGGATCTTCACTAATATTTCAAACAGATGAGCTGTTTTCATGAAAAACACCAAGTCCCAAAGGCCTTTGCTTGGCATATAAATCTCCCTCATTTTCATCACTTTATCGAACTTTATTAAGACTAATGAAGCCATTCTTGCAGTAAGTCCCACTGTTCTATTGTTTAGTGTTATGTGTGGAGCCTGATTTCACAGGGTCAGGCTGTTAATTCAGGTCCACTGTTGCGAACCTTGTAGGGGTATTTTCGTACTATTACCCTGTGCTATTATGTAATCCAGGCATAGCCGCTAGAAAAGTCGTATCTTGTATTCTCATCTTCTGCCTTTGAACATAATGGAATCGGTGTAATCCATAGACATACCTCAAAATCAAGGGAACCATGTAAATATGTGTGTGGTTTGCTTGCATCTTTTGTTCTTTTCTTCTTGACATTTAGTTCCATGGTTGTAAAATCACAAGGGTCGTGATCAGTAGCCACTTGGACGTTGAATAAATAGGTGGTGAACATTTATCTGTCCCTGTTTTCTCCAATTTCTGTCCTTGACAGTATTCTTTCGTTTCCACAGCTGTAAATGCTTTTACCCCCCAGCTAATCCGTTGACATCTATGTATATGAACGTAATACTTTTGTTGTTACTGTGATATATGTGTAAAACACATAACATCCATGTATATGAACTAGCTGATGAAGCCAACATCATCCTGTTGAGCTCAAGCCTGTAGCAAGCTGCTTATGGATTACTTTAATGAGAAACACGCCTAGCTTATTGATGGAGGACATGTAAAGGGATAAAAAGAAAGGAGAGGAGAAAAATTAAAGATGAAACAGGGTATGGATGGATAGGAGAACGCTTATTGATGGAGATAAACTAAAAGACACAGCTTCTACTTTTTAGTACTTGGCCCTCTTGCGTGGGTGCATATGTGCCACTTCATTTTGTCTTCACCATTCCAAGTGGGCACAATCTCTACTACACAATATTTTCACGTGTGCCTGTTATTTATAAGGAATGCTGCTTATTTCATCCGTCCCTTTAAAGGAGATTGGAAATAATTTGTTAGGTATTGGTTCAACCAAAATCCTACCAGGGGCAGCTGAAAGGGGTAGGCCACTAAGGCAACCGCCTAAGGCCCCCCAATTAATAAGTCCCCATTTTTAGAATTATAACCTAGAAATTAGGAATATTTTAGAATTATAGCCTAGAAATTAGGAATAATGATTTTAATAAAATTAAATAAAAAAGGCCTAAAAATTTTGGAAGCATAGTTTAGGAAAAGGCCTACAAATTAGGAGCATGATAAGCACTAAATCAAAATCAAATTTAAAAAAAAATATATCAGAAATTTTATTGCTAATTAAATAGCACAATTCTCTACATATTCCTTCCTAAAAAATAGCATAGTTCTTCCTAAAATACTGTACCCAACGGCATTATAATTTTTATGGTGAAGTTAATGCTAGCTAAACAATGGGATTACAACTGCCACCAAAACTCCTTTAAGGTGATTTTCTACTAGCTACAAAGACAATCTGCCCAACCTTCTCTAAACAATTTCTATTACCTTCTCTAGACAAAACTCTTTTATGGTGATTTTCTATTAGCTAAAGAAAAGGAGCTACACAATCCGGTTTTTAGCCTTTTGTCTTCAAGGAAAGAAATCGGCCAACCTTCTCTAGTTACCACATAGACAATTAATCTACCCGGCTACCAGGTTCTATTGTTCTAATTTCTAATATTTCTTATTTGTATGATTGTATCAATTGGATTTTGTTTAGTTATTATTTCTTATTTGTGTCAATTTGTTAATCTTTGAAATAACTGGTAGAAAATATGCATCTGGATATGATTTAATTTTTATTTTTAATTTTTTTAACTAAAAGGCCTCATTTTTATGATTTGGCTAAGGCCCCCAAAAATGTTGAGCCGGCCCTGAATCCTTATCTTTGAGTTTTCTACAAAGAGCCATTACCATGTGATAATACTCAGGTTGGACTGTGGCTTCCGAAACATTTACATTATAACTTAAGTAGCAGCTATTATATCAATGGGGAATGAAAACATTCAGAGAAAGTTATTCGGTCAACATTAGTCTAAGGCCAACCATCATTTTAGCTTTTCTTTAATCACCAATTCGATGCCCATTGACCAAATGATTCAATCGAAAATCCAATTAACTTAGTCATTGGATTATGCCCCATCATCGTGGGACTAATTCGAGCGACTTGGACAGCAGTTTGAAGCATGCTCCATGTTAGGTGGGACTGGTGTATGAGTAGGATCCATTTCAATCATGTGGTTGCACCACCTTGGAAGGTTGTAATGCTATTGTTAGGTATTACATCCAACGTATATTTTATTAAGTAAGAAAGAAATCTAGAAACCATGTCTTTCTAGAGCCCCTAACCCTCAAGTAATTGCTCCCATGTGTCTGAGGTTTGATCTCATTATTTCTTTGTCCATCAACTTATCTAGGAATATAATATGGTGCCTTTTTGGGGCCTGAAGATTAAGCACATTGTAATAATATTTACTAAACTATATATCCTTACATCACTTTTGTCTGGATAGAGATGAGAACTCCATTTTTCTTTTATTTATCTTGTGATAGAACTTGAATTAAATATTGTTATTTGGTTGGTGTTGCCATTGAGCTGTAAGTTATTGAAAAAGTTTTATCTGGATGTAGACATATATATCTTTAGATATAACATATTTGGAATGATCTACAATGAAAACTAATGTTTTGTGTCATGGATAGCAATAGAGTCCAAATTTCAGTCCTATTTTTTTTCTTTTTTTTTTTTTTTTTTTGGTAGAAGAATTTTAGTCCTAGTTGGAGCAGGACATGAAATCTGGATTTGAGCCTGGGCAAAAGGATTATGCCTAAACTTTAGTCCAGTTAGGACTGCTGGGTCCACAGACAGTTTGAATCTGATGCTATCGGATTGGGCTTCATGAAGAAGGGACAGACCCTGCAGATCTGTTCAGAGCCCCTATTTCTACACATCATATTTGCCGCCCCTGGACTATTAGTATTGACCAAACCCAAGATAGGCATGAGACAAGTCGACCAACAGATAAGGATGAGGTCAGCCATATCAATGTAAGAATCAAGCCAGCCAAACACAAGTTATGCATTCAGGCCAGCCAAACACAAGATATATGCATGAGACCAGTATTAGAAATGGGGTAAGCATCGTTGGACTATCGGATCTGTGCTTGTGTCATTTTTGTGTTTTGAACCATCAGGAGAACCAGGTTGCACAGTTGGTATCTCACTTAGATTCACTGGGTTTGATCCCTCGGTACGCTGTCCTTTTCTGCTTGTGTGGGCTTCCTTCTCTTGTGTACGAGTCTCTCCAATATGTGCAGGTTCTATCATGGGTCCCAGGCTCCCAGCCCTCTTACCCAGGGGTATCAAAATAAAATATCAATGAATGAGCTCACTCTGTCAAAGTATTCACCTTTACTAGGGAAAAATTAGAATATCTGAGCTAAAATAAAGCCACAAAAGTTAGAAAAACATGTCTCAATACAGTATTTGCTCATGTATTAAAGAATTTCAAGAGAGGATATTCATTTTCATAATTCTACTCTATCTTATTATTAATGCAATCTTCTCAATTTATGCAAGAGAAGAGGAATGGCAAGATAGAATCGTTTAAAATTCAGACTTAAATTATATCCCTGACATCTTTAACAAATCGATGCTAACAAACTAATAATGATCTCCAACATGTATTGCCATCTTTTAAATTAAGTTTCTTCTCTATAGTCAGATTCAAATTGTTTCTTCTTATTGATGCCTTCATTTCTTTCAATTAGATTTTCTAATAAAATATGGAAGAGATCTTCTAAAAGAATAATTGTTATATTATGAAATATTAATAAACTTGTCTTCTCATTTGAATATGATAATTTTTTTAGATTTAATATAATTATTTGAGAATATTAATATAATTTGTTATGATATTATATTCAAATTAAAATTTATTAACTAATTAACTTAAGCAATTCTTGGTTGTAATAGAATGCCTAAAGCAATTCAACGATTTCCCCGATGATGATAGAATAGACTAGAAAAACAGAATTTATGTAGTCAATCCTAGTTGGGACAAGGATCTGATGATGATTATGATCATGATGAAGAATTAACAAATGGCAGGCGGTAGCTAGTGATGAGGCACCTCCCTCCCCGACATAAAGAACCACACAAACAGTTGACTCAATTAAACCTCCCACCAGTAGCTTTTGTCAATCTCCCTTTATTTTCTCTCTCTCGAGTAAAATTCAGCCATGCATTCATTTCAAATTCATTCAATTCTCCTTCATACTCTTCAAACCATACATCTTTCCATGCAACAAAATTAATCCTCTCTCCCTCTCAAAATAGCAAAGAACCCCAATAACCAGCAAATGTTCTCTCTCCCCCACCCACCATTCTTCCTCCAATCCCATTGGAAGGAGAAAAAGTAAGAAAACAAGGAAACAAAGAAACCCACCAACCAATCTACCATGGCGAAGAAGAATAAAGCATCCAAGGGAAAGAGGAAAAGACAAATCTGTCTTGATTCCCCAACTAACTCTCAAGGTTCCTTTATTTATTTATTTTTGCATTTCTATGTTTTTATTCATATTGATATTGACATCTCCATTTTTTTATTTTTTTTGTCCCTTCTTTCTTGTCATCTTTACGTTTGTGTGTATGGATACAAAAAGAAAATGGAGGGAAGGATAATTATAAGATCTTGTCCAATCCTGATTCTGAAACCAATGTCTTTAGTGTTGAGCGTGTTCAATCTAGAAAGGGACCAAAGAGTGGATGGTCAGGCAAGACTGATAGTTCTAGCAGCAGCTCAGGTGAAGAATCAAGATGGAATCTTTCAAAGAAGGATACAGGGAATTCAGTCGGAAGCACTTCGGTCTTTGAGCCAATTGATCCAATTGAGCGCGTTGAATTGGTAAGACAAGGGATGAATATGGTTAAAAAAGCCACCCCAAATGAGATTCATGATGTTGCAGACATTATACAAGCTACCCCAGTTGAAAAACATTTAATTACACAAGTTACAGAAACTAATTCAGCTAGGAATTCTGAGCTGAATTCCGGGGTAACACCAGCAGTTGCAGAAGTCATTGAGGATATTGGGATTGTATTAGGAGATGAGTCATCATCGCCGGAGGCTGTGGTTGAGAAGTCTATAGAGAATGTGGATTGTCAAAGTCTGCGAAATGAGGTCCGTGCATGAGAACAGAGTGGGATTTTTATTCACCTGTAGATGATTTTTTTTTTCTTCATTGGTGAGGCTATAAATTAAGATATTTTATCTTCTCAATTCAAATATTTATAGTTGGATTAATATATTTGTTTGTTTTTCCTTAATTCTTCAGGAGATTCAGATTGTTTCAGCTCTTCCACCAACACGTCAGACATCATGGAAGTGTTGCTGTGGATTGTTTGAACTAGTGACTGCAGGTTCTCATAGATAATATAGGTGAAGACAAGTCTATTTAGAACTTGTTCATCTTCTGCTGATGTGAACGTGATCTGTGTTTTGTTGTCACTTATGAACTCTGTTCTTCAAACAATTTAAGTTAGAATTTTAATTATTTTTTTATTTTGTCCATGTATACTTTATTCATGACTTGACTGTACATGAATTTTTTTTTTTTTTTTTTGGGAATTGTTAAACTTGGTGGGAATAGAACTTTGAACTTGACTGAGAAATATAATAAGTTGAGAGTTACAGTTGTTGCACGCAATTCGTATTCAATTCTATTTGCCTATTTATTTATTCTGTGATTTTGGATTGAGAATGGGAGCTTCTTGTAATGTGCTCTTTACTAAAACAAACAATGTTGTGCCGTTTTGGGGTTGTAAAGCAAAGCAGTCATCTATGGTGCCCTGACATGGCATAGATAGGCAGGGTTCACTTTAACAGTATTCACTCATGTTGTCCTGGCAAGGCATCTAGAATTTTTAATCCTCTTTTTTGGTTAGTTCTTCCTCCATTTTTTTGTTGTTGTCCTAATTAGTAGCTATATTCTCGAATCAATCTCCACCATCCATAGCATTTATGTTGGCAAGGGAACCATTGCTTCTAATCATCACATCTCTCCTCTCATACCTGTTTTCCTACTGTTCAAAAGATCCATACCTCTTTTTAAAGTATCTAACCTCTCTCCAATTCTCTATCTGTGCACACCATTTTTTTTAAAGGATTTTATGTAAAAAGAAAACCATATTTGAATGGATCCATCCGAAAGAAAGGTGCATGATGATATCTTACCTCTCTTTAATTCTATCAATGATCACACCCCATTCAAAACAATTCTATCCAAAGGAAAAAAAAAAAAAACCATATTCGAATGGTAATTGTTCCAACAGGAGAAAGTGATGACACCATGTTGAATTATTAGTGCCACTTTGCCAGATTAACGAGTGGAGGAAACATTGAGATGATGGAGAAAACTATGAGATATGGTACAAAAGGGTTTTTGAGGTTTCATTTAAAGAGTGATATAGAGATGAATGGTTTGAGGCTAGTTGCTTCTGTTACTTCGGGTTTGTTTGGGCTTTTGCCAATGTTTATGGGCCGAATGTACAATCTGAGCGAGGGGATTTTTTGGATTTTCTTTCTAATGTTAAATCTCAATGGCGTATTCCTTGGGTTTTTTGTGGAGATTTTAATATGGTCAGATTTCTTCATGAGAAGAAAGGGAGGAGCTCCACCTCTCGCTCGATGGAGTTATTTTCTAATTTCATCAGTGATAATGAATTTATTGATCTTCCGCTCCAAGGGAGAAGGTATACTTGGTCCAATCTTAGACATCGGGCGGCTATGAGTAGAATTGACAGGTTTTTATTTTCTAAGGAGTGGGATGACCATTTTCCTGGTACCATCCAGATAGCCCTTCCGCAACTATTCTCAGACCATTGTCCTATCAAATTGAGTTCTAACTCTGTTGATTGGGGGCCTAAACCTTTCCGTTTTGAGAATTGTTGGCTGGAGAACAAAGACTTCTTGGCTTTGGCTCGTTCATGGTGGAATCAAGTGGAAGTTACAGGCAACTCTGGTTATAAGTTGTGTAGAAAGCTTCATGTTCTTAAAGATTGCATCAAAAAGTGGAATAGAGATGTCTTTGGTAGGATTGATGAATCAAGAGAAACTTTTTCTAGACTGGTGGATGAT
The DNA here is from genome assembly GCA_028538565.1 of Umbellularia californica. NCBI lineage: Eukaryota > Viridiplantae > Streptophyta > Magnoliopsida > Laurales > Lauraceae > Umbellularia > Umbellularia californica. The sequence goes on along the minus strand of JAPQWN010000009.1, from coordinate 57,468,429 downwards.
ATTGATAGAGAAGGGGAAAGCCGGGATTTGAGGCTAGAAGAGATCGAAGCTAGGCGAACTGCTACTAAAAGGATTTGGGACTTAAATCGATAGGAGGAAATTTCTTGGAGGCATAAATCAAGAGTGACTTGGCCCAAGGAGGGTGATAAAAATACTAGTATCTTCCATCGTTTGGCTTCTATGAGGAGTAGAGTAAATTTCCTGAGGCAGATAAGACAAGGTGGTAGAGTGTTGAGGAACCTTCTGAAGTCAAGGAAGCAGTTGTTCATTTTTTCGAAGATCTTTATAGTGGTGAGAATGTCATGAGGCCTAAGCTTGATGGGATTTCCTTTCCCTCAATTCCACAAGAAGTTCAAAGATGTTTGGAAAAGGAGTTTGAGGAGGAGGAAATTGCCCGAGCCTTAGAAGAATGTGATGAGGATAAAGCTCCGGGTCCAGACGGGTTTAGTTTTTCTTTCATAAAAGCAGGATGGGAGTTCCTTAAAGAAGATTTCAGTGTTATGCTTTCCAAGTTTCATAGGAGGGAAAGAATAAATAGAGAGATGAATGCAACCTTCTTAACCCTTATCCCTGAAGTGCCTAACCCTGTGGAACTACGTGAATATAGACCTATTAGCCTTGTGGGATGTTGGTATAAATTGTTAGCTAAGATCTTGGCAAACCGTCTGAAGAGTGTTATGCCTCTCATTATTAGCCATTTCCAAGGGGCCTTTGTGGCGAAAAGACAGATTCTTGTTGGCGTGTTGATTGTGAATGAGCTAATTGATTCAAGAAAAAGGTTTAAAGTTGATGGGGTCATTTTAAAGATTGATTTGGAGAAGGCTTATGATCATGTTGATTGGAATTTTATCGATTACATGCTTCTCAGATTCGGATTTGGGGAAACTTGGCGACGATGGATACATGAGTATATTTCGACTACATATTTCTCTATCTTGGTAAATGGATCTCCCTCGAAGTTGTTCAAAGGTTCTAGAGGCATCCGGCAAGGGGATCCCCTCTCCCCTTTTTTATTTACAATTGTGGTGAAGGCTCTAAGTTCACTTTTAGTGAAAGCTGGAGAGATGGGAGTGATAAGTGGGTTTGAGGCTAGTAGAAATGAGGTGGTTATCACTCACTTGCAATTTGCAGATGATACGATTATTTTCAACTCCACTAGAATGGAGGAAATCATGGCTCTTAAAAGAATTTTGCGGTGTTTTCAGCTGGTTTCAGGTTTGAAGGTTAACATTTCCAAAAGTCGTTTGGTGAGAGTTGGGTGTTCTAAAGAGACTACTCAATCTTTGGCAGCCATGTTGCACTGCAAATGGGGGAAACTACCCTTGTGATACTTGGGCCTTCCGATTAGGGTGGAGTCAAGATCTAAGTCTTTGTGGGATCCAGTCATTCAAAAATTTGAGAAGAAATTGTCTTCTTGGAAGCGACAATATTTATCTTTGGGCGGAAGGATCACTTTGATAAAAGCTTGCTTGTCAAATATCCCGGTGTACTATATGTCGCTTTTCAAGATGCCAAAGGCGGTGGTGGAAAGACTAGACCGTATTCGCAGGAACTTTATTTGGGAGGGTAACAGTAATAAGAAGAATCTGCATTTAATGAAGTGGAGTGAGGTGATTAAATCAAAGTCCTATGGGGGTTTAGGCCTTGGTAATTTGGAGTATAAAAATGCAGCTTTATTAATAAAGTGGTGGTGGAGGTTTGGAAATGAGAGGGAGGCTCTTTGGAGGAATGTTATTGTTGACAAGTATGGGGTGGACAATTCGAGGTGGTGGCCTAATCCGGGTCATAGGTCTCGTAGATTGAGTTTATGGGGTGCAATTGCTTTAGTTGGGAATTTGTCTTCTGTAAGTGGAGAATTTTTGTCCAAAGGGGTGGGTTTTGTGGTGGGGGATGGGAGGGATCTTAGGTTTTGGTTAGATGATTGGGTTGGAGTGGGTCCCTTGTGTGAATTGTTTCCTAGGGTCTTTAGATTAGTGTCCAATAAGGAGTCTGTTGTCAGTGATTGTTATGAGGTGATGGATGGTTGTACTTTATGGGGTGTGACCTTTAGAAGAAGTCTTCGTTTGTCAGAGGATGTCCAATATGGGGAGTTGTTGTGTCTTCTCTCTAACGTTTTTTTGTGCAAGGTTTCTAAGGATTTTAGGATTTGGAAGCCATCCATATCCGGAGAATTCTCCGTAAAAGCTTTCTACTCGGCTTTGGAGGGGAACCATCTCCCTAGAGCTCCTTCTTCCCTTGTTTAGATGGGTTTGGTTCCTCCTCGAGTGGAGGCTTTTTGTTAGTTAGCAGTGGCAGCTAAGATCTCAACAGCAAATAACTTGAGGAGAAGAGGATTGACATCATCCACTATCAATGATACTTGTGTGATGTGTCATAAGGAGTTGGAGTCAGTGAACCATCTTCTTCTTCATTGTGAGTTTACTTCCAGTGTTTGGGGCCATTTTATTGGTAGGTGTGGTGTTGATTGGTGATGTCTTGAGAAGATTGCTGATGCGGCAGAATCTTAATTGGGAGGTTGTCTTGTTGGATGCGGTCGTATTCTTTGGAGGATAACTCCATTTGCTATTTTGTGGTCCATTTGGAAGGAAAGAAATGATAGAATTTTTAGGGGGTCCTCTTCAACTTTTGCGGAGTTGATTTCTAAGATTACTTTAACGATCGCGAAGTAGGCTTACTTTAACGATCGCGAAGTAGGCTTTGTCTAGAAAGGAATTCTCTAATTTTTCTCTTCATGACATTATTATTAATTGGGAATCATGTATGGGGTGTGGCCCAGTAAAAGTAAGAAAATCTATTATTTGGTCTCCTCCTCCTATTGGTTCGTTTAAGTTCAATGTTGATGGTGCCGTTAGAGGGAAGCCGGGACTAGCTGGTATTGGAGGGGTGCTTCGAAATTGCAATGAGGACGTTTTATTTATGTTCTCCAAATATGTGGGGGTTTGTGGTGTTTTTCGAGGTACTACCTTGGCAATCTTATTGTGGAGAGTGATTCTTCTAATGCAGTGAGTTGGGTTTTGAACCGGAAGGCTTATCCATGGAAGTTTCAGTTTCTCTTCAATGAAATCTGGATATTATCCACTACCATTAATGTCAGCTTTCAGCATAAGAGTAAGTCATCAAATATGATGGCGGACGCTTTAGCCAAAACAAGGTGTTGAGAGAGTTTCCCCTTATGAGGGTTTTATTATGTAGTTGTGGTGTGAGGAGGTATATTTCTCTTGTACCTCTATGTTTATTTCCCCCTTTTGTTCTTTTCTTCTTGTTCTCTTTGTTTGTATTCTATTCTCTTTTAATATAAGTTACTGTTACCGATAAAAAAAAAAAACTTCCTTCAACGTATTGGAAATCGTTAGTATATGCTAGTAAACCTAAAGTATGGGTTACTGTACAATATAGATACATGGCCTATATTGAAGTATCTAGGCATAACAGGCAGCCAGTAATTTATTAGATTCCTACTCAGATTTGGTTTTTCATTTTCTTTCGCCATTTAATCGGTCTCGGGTTGAACCATGAGTATGATCATTATTGTGGTAGTAGTCCATATGCTTCTTTAGCTATTGGAGATGGGAGTCTAAAAAATATTTGTGGACTACTTGCAACCATTGTTGATTTCCATTTTTACAGAGATTTCTCATATATAGTCACATTGGAGGCAAGCTTTTTAGATGATGCCAACTTTAAAGTAGTTTGAGAAGGCATCATGCAAAACCTTAGTAGACATTTGGGAAAAATTTTGTTGGCTTCATATCGCTGATTTGAAAAGCCTTGCTCCTTTCTATTCTTCACGACTACACTCATTTTCAAATTCCCATTACTCACTCCACAATTTGCACATGCCCTAATGCCAGGTTGCATCTATCTACACTGCCACAACTGGCTAAGGAGAGCTTCTTTCTGTTTCTTTTTAGACTTAGCCCTCCTATCATCTTAAGCTCAACCTCACTTTATATGATAACTTCCTTCTTTCCTATTTACCTTTTGATAATATCTTTTGATCTTCTATAATGTATCCAACACAAACCACATGAGTATTGATCAAACATAGATTATAGACCGGAAGATTCGATGATGAACACGTGATCAAGATACTTCAACCACCCAAAGAAGTTCGTTTTTGCTTCTGCATTGCTAGATTTCTTTGAACCTTCCCACAACTAGGTCAGAGGACCCTGAATCTTAGACCAAACAAACATATCTTAAAGAAAAGAGGAGAGGAACAGAGAAGCACACATGTATATACATCCTGGGACGAGATTAAGTTACAAGTATGACCACGATCCTTGCCGCGAATCCACTGGTAGCTAAGTGGTGAATCACCCCCTCCCTTCACAGAAACAATGAGGGATTGATCCCTAGTTGTAGCCCTGATGCTAAGTGAATTGTGTTAAGGTGTGTGTTCGTGGGTGTGCGAGTATTTACAGTGTAAAAAAAAATTAAAACTACCATGAGCCTTGCCTCTCTTGATAGTGCTGTATAAAATAAATTTAGAGACAGAAAAGCTGTCAAGTAATGATAGAGACAATATGCAGAAACTGAATTTTTTTATTTCTCTGTGGATAACTGAATGAAAACAACTCTATTAATACTAAAAATATCTCCTAAATAATCTCAACAACATTAACGTGCTTCAGAGATTATTCTTGCTAAATAAAAGCAAGTAAGCAACAAAGTCCTAAATAAAAGGAAGACTGAAAAACAACTTAGACTTATTCAACAATCCTAATAACTAGGATCCACTAAAAGCAGTAAGCTAGTAAGTTGCACTAATTTTTGACACTCCCCCTTAGTGCAAACTTACAGCTAACAACACCAAGAGCACTTCAAAAAACTTCGAACTTAGCTTTGGCAAGTGCTTTGGTAAATATATCAGCAACTTGGTCTTCAGTTCGAATTTTCTACAACTCAATGTCTTTAGTTAACACCTTCTCTCAAAAAAAATGGTAATGAGTTTCAATTTGCTTTGTGCGTGCATGAAACACGGGATTTCCAGAAAGCTTAATAGCACTCTCATTATCGCAATAAATGGGAACTGGAAGGTTGAAAACAGAGACCAAATCTTGAATGAGTCTCTTCAGCCAAAGACACTCTTGAGTGGCCATAGTAGCTGCCATGTACTCAACTTCACAACTTGAAAGAGCAACCGTAGTTTGCTTTTTACTGCACCATGACACTGCTGCTAAACCAGTGTTGAAACAATAACCTGTTGTTGAGCGCCTATCATTCACATCGCCAGCCCAATCTGCATCTACAAAACCACTTAAAGAAAAAGATACATGCTGCTTGTATATTAACCCAAAATTTAAAGTGCCTTTGACATAGCGAAGGATCCTCTTTGCTGCAATTAAATGACCCTCACATGGTTTTTCCATAAACTGAGAAACGACTCCAACAGAAAATGCAATGTTAGGTCTTGTGATAGTTAAATAGAATAAACTCCCAACAAGCTGTCGAAAAAGTGTTGCATTTTCAAGTGGTTTTCCTTCATCTTTTGTTAACCTCGGGAAAGGCTCCATAGGAGTGGTCATTGCTTTTGACTCCCCCATACAGAAACGATTCAATAAACTTACAGCATACCTTTTTTGAGACACAAAATAAACATCTGATTTTTCAACCTCTAGGCCAAGAAAACAACTAGCTTCACCTAAACTCTTCATTTCGAAACGAATGGACAAGGCTTCTTGAAGACGAGTGATTTCAGCATTGTTGTCTCCTGTAATGATCATATTGTCCACATAAAGGAGTATTGTGCACATAGTGGGTGTCTTCTTAATAAACAAGCTTGGATCTGCACTTGAAGACTTAAAACCACAAAAATCAAGATATTGAGCGATCTTACCATACCAAGCACGTGGAGCTTGCTTGAGACCATATAATGTCTTCTTCAGTCGGCATACATGATCAGGGAATTCCTTAGAAATAAATCCCTGTGGCTGTTCCATAAAGATATCACGATCTAGCTCTCCATAAAGGAATGCATTCTTCACCTCTAATTGCCACAATTTCCAGCATTTGGAAGTAGCCAATGAAATAATTGTTTGAATCGTCACCATTTTAGCAACAGGACTGAAAGTCTCCTCGTAATCTACACCATATTGCTGAGAAAATCCACGGGCAACAAGACGAGCTTTATGCCTATCGATAGTGCCATCAGCCCTTTTCTTCAACTTGTAAACCCACTTACAAGTAACTAATTCAACGTTCTTTGGCTTCGGAACAAGTTCCCAAGTGGAGTTCTTGTTTAAAGCTGATATTTCTTCTTGCATTGCTTCTTCCCACTCAGAATTACCTTTAGCTTCAACGTAGGATTTGGGCTCATTATCACAAGCATCTCCCATAAGAAAACATGACAATACAGAACAATGATTTAACTGAACTTCATAGTCAGTTAAATATTCAGGCTGCTTTCTTTGTCTAGAAGACTTTCGAATCACAGCCTCAGTAATATCATCTTGCTGAATGTTATCCCCAGATGGAGAAATACTACTTCCCTTTTCGCTGAATGCCTCATTACCAAAGAAAGGTGCAAGATCAGTTATGCCTCTATCTGCATTAGCTTCAACTTGATGTGCTGACACTTCATCAAACACCACATCACGAGAAACAACTACTTTCCATGTTTCAGGATCCATACATTTCCATCCTTTCCTGTGAGTGTCATAACCAACAAAAATGCAACGTCTTGCCTTTGGGTCAAGTTTAGTCCGATTACCTTTCGATACATGGACATAACAAATTGAACCAAAAACTCGAAAATAACTCACATTGGGGTTGTAGTGGTATAGTAATTCAAATGGAGATGATTATGTCCCTGGCCATGGAGGTAAGCGGTTGATGACATGAGCAGCGGATTCAATAACTGCTGCCCACAGCTCCCTCGGAAGATTCTTTGCATGCAACCATGATAAGCACATGGCTGTTAGATGTGCCAATTTGCACTCAGAAACCCCATTTTGTTTCGGAGTTACCGGACAAGTCATTTGACGCAGAATCCCATGCTCCCTGCAATATTCGAAGAATTAATCGGACATGTATTCCCCTCCATTATCAGTGCGTAGACACTTTATTGGCAGCCCAAATTCTTTCTCCACCTGCTCCTTGAATTGAACAAATTTGGATAGAGCTTCACTTTTGTGTTTCAAGAAATACACCCAAGTGAACCAAGAAAAATCGTCCACAAAAACCATCACATAATGAAGACCAGTGTAGCTAGGTGTTCTTGTTGGCCCCATAAGATCTGAATGGACAAGCTATAGAGCGACATAAGATTTATTTTTTGAATTCGGGAAAGGAAGACGATGAGGTTTTCCATATTGACAACCTGGACAAACCACATCGTGTTGAATTTCCGTAAAGAGAGGAACTCCATCAAGAAGTTTCTTTGTGGAGATTTGCTGTAGAAACTGATAGCCAACATGACCCAACCGAGCATGCCAAAGTGTCGCACTTGCATTCTGACTTGTCTTTTCAACATATGCATCACTTGCAGACAATACATATAATGATTCTTTCCTTTTTCCAGCAAATAAAACATCAGCCTCAATGTGCTTTAAATTGGAAAGAATTTTCACATCATTTGGACCAAAAAGAACATACCTCCCAGAATCAGCTATTTGAGAAACTGAAGCTAGATTCTTCTTTAGGCCTGGAACATGATAAACATCTTTGAGAGAAATGCCTCCATCATTTGAATTCATGTCCTTGATTTTGAAATACCCTTCTTTCACTACAAGATGTAATGAATTATCAGTTGTCACAATGGCCTTTTTCCCACAATGTGGACGAACATCAGAGAGTAGAGAAGCATTTCCCGTCGCATGATGGGAGTAACCAGAATCAACGATCCATTCTTTATTATAGTTTATGAGAACAGCAGCATCTGTTGGTGCATTTGTATGATGCACATTTGCAGCTTGATCAATAGTTTCAATGGCTAAGCACTGCTCCCACTTTGGTTGTTCAGACTCACTGCTTTGATAAGCTGCATTTGCATCTTCTTCACTAAGATTTACCCGACAATTAGATTGAATGTGACCAGGTTTCCCACAGCGATTGCAAATTACCTTCACTCGGCAATCACACTTAAAATGTCCATGCTTTCCACACCTGTAGCATGTTCTTGAAGTTCCCTTAGATTGACCTTCATCATTTGAAAGAACACTACCACCTGCAATTTGCTTCGCGGAATAGTTTCTTTTACCTTGATCCTTGGAGTAAAGTACTTCCTCCACTATGTCAAAATAAGAGAGAGAGAGAGAGAGAGAGAGAGAGAGAGAGAGAGAGAGAGAGAGAGCATATCATGATTGCTTGAATCCTTATGCAGGCCAGTCCCATGGCTGAGCCCAGAGGCCAATGGACCTCTTAATCCAGAGAGAGAGAGAGAGAGAACATATCATGATTGCTTGAATCCTTATGCAGGCCAGTCCCATGGCTGAGCCCAGAGGCCAATGGGCCTCTTAATCCAAACAAACTCAGAAGGGTACTTCCTGGAGGCAAGTATTATCCTATGATGATTGATGCAATTACTTCAAAATGGGTAATGTATCTTGTACTGCATCATAGACTTTCACTTTTTAAATGTAAAATCAATATCCGTGCCATGTCCACAAACAGAAGGCCCATCACCCTCCATAGTCAAAGCTGGTCATGGGTGGACAACCACCTCCCCGGCCAATGCTCGAATTAAATGGACCGGCCCATGACGAAGGGCACCAATCTGTTTTTCCTTCATCCTGCAGGAGAACGCCTTCCTCAGATGCAATGGGGCCTACTTTGATTGATTTTATAAAGTAGGATTTATTTGTTTATTTAAGGAAGTCAATAGTCATAGTTCGAGTAATCTTTTTTATGTTAGAAAGAGTTGTGATTTTGTTCTTTTCTTTTTTTTTCTTTAAATAAAGAGTTGTAGCTGGTTCTGTGTCCATGGTCCAGGTGCAACACCATATTGCACTGGGCGACTGTTACACTCCGTCCTAAACTAATCACATTTAGCACTAATTAATTGAGATTAGTATGGATTAATTAAGTTAAGTATGATTAATGGTCAAAATGAATTGAATTAGTCACAAGTGAATAAATTGGACTTAGTGAAATGAATTTAGAAGGAATTGACTTGATTGAGTTGATTTTATATTCAAGTTGATGGAATTAAGGACTTTTCCGTAAATACGGATTTATGCGTATTTCATCGAATACGGTAAAATTTGATACCATCAAGTGTATTTCGATGAGTACATTAACTTTCATAAAGTACTCGATTTCATTTTACCTCAAATGAAGCAAGTGAGTCTTAATTTGACTCAAACTAGAAATATGTATAATATATGGGGTTTATGTGCAAAATACTATTAACAAGGGTTGAGAAGAACCCAGAACTCAAGTCATTCGGTGGTTTCATTCTAGCAACAATGAGAGAGAGAGAGAGAGAGAGAGAGCCTAGGTTCTTTCTTCTTCGTTTCTTTTCTATCAAATGTTTGGAAAAGGATTCTTGCAAGTGATTTTGAAAAGGAATTTGTGAATTTCATCTTCTCCATCATCTTCTTCAAGTTTCTTTGGAGATAGAGTTTAGGGAAAACTGAGATTTTCTCTTTGTTGAGCTACAAGTAAGTATCAAGTGTAGTTTTGGTTTTTCATAGGTTGTTTAAAACCCTTTTTTTCCCTCTTAATCAATGTGTTGAATTCGTATTTTAATTATTTGGTGATATTAGGGTTTGGAAGTGAGTGGAATTGAGTAAAATAGAGCTCAAAAGAAAGGGGTTTGTATCAAATTGCAATAGAGGCAAGCATAAACATGCTATTGAGATTATATGCTATTTGGAGAGTGAAACTTGTTGTTTATCTTTGTATAAATATAAGTTTGAATTTTGGTTTTCTTTGTAATTGATTTGGGTTTGATTTATGAATCAGTTAAATGGTATTAGAATGGATTAAATGGTGAATAAAAGTGTATGGATGTGTATGAATGATGTTTGAGGAAGGGAATAAGAGGTTCCAAAATCTTCCTACAGGTTATGAATGATTTGGATGGAAGGAGTAGACTGCTCAGAATTCCGGAATTGGAATTCTGAAGCGTCTACTCGAGCGAACAAAAGTCCGTTTGAGCGAATCACCTTCTGTATAGCATCCGCTCGAGTGAATGAACATCCGCTCGAGCGAACCTGATACTGTCTATCATCGCTAGAGTGAATAATAAGGGTCGCTCGAGTGACCCACTCTCTGGATGATATCCGCTCGAGCGAACCTAAAGCAAATGTTTCAGGTTGTTTTCTCGATTGAGATTCGATTTCCTAATTTTAATTAAGGAGATTTAGTGATTATAGCCGATAACTAAATCATATTTAGTTAATCAATGATGGAATTTGTTTGACCAAATGGTCAATCAAATATGCTTTAAATATACTTGGATTTTTCCAGGAATTGTATTCTTAGATTTGAAACTAAAATGAATCGTGGATTAACCTAAACTAATAGAAATTCAAGTTTAATTCCTGCATTGTAAGAAAAGAGCCTATTGATTTAATCATGGCTGTTAATACTGTTTTACCTCCATGGGTGTTAATTAAGGGGACTTTAATGTACAAAATACACGTAAATTGTGATGTCCATCGAGAATAACATATACATTAAACTACTGAGAATTACACCTAAATGGTTGGTATTATTTAACTGAACTTGTATATTGAATTGTATTCATTAAATTGTAATCGGACGGAATTAAATGTTAAACTGTATTATTCCTTAAGTCTGACACTACATAGTGATTTCTGTAAGCTCGTTAGAGCTGTTACTGCTGCAGCAGATTATTTGGGAGTGTTCCAAAGCTCAGTGGTGATGTCAGTAGTCCCTGGCCCGGACACTGATAAATCCCACAATATATGATTCATTCCGTATGGAAGATGTGATTCCTTCCTTTTTAGGAAGATGTGATTTAAAATGAAATGCTATTGTAGTTTTGCCAAATAATAAAGACTCCCATTGATTTTAAATTGTAATTGTATTGGTGTAACATTGAATTCGACAGACTAAATATGTGATTAGCATTTTCAATCATGTATTTGTTTATACATTGCTGAATTGTCGAATTCACAGTGTTATTGATGGCATTACAGGCACAACTGCACATGCCGATCCTGCCCAGGCCTCAGCGCCAGCGGAGGAGACCACTCCGGTTCCTCCAAGAGGATTAGTCGAGTGGAATGATATGATATCATATGATATGATGATCAAAGAATGCAAACAGTGAATGAGAGACAAATTTGAAATTGAATTTGTTTTAAGACGTTTCGCACTTTTCATTCGTGCATTTTATTTGTAAGATCCCGGTCCCGCTTATAATATTTTATTATATTTTAATTAGAATATTATTACTATTGTAATTAAATGTATTTTAGTTATTTAAGTGGTTAAGATTAAGTGGGACACGCGCTAGGTTAAGTTAGTAGATCGGTGAGTTGAGTTAATGGGTAGATGACTTGACCTATAGTTTTGACCCAATGACTTAAGCTCAGAGAATATCCTCTTTTAACCTAATTCCTGTTTTAAATAACCGCACGACTTATCCCTTCCCATTTATCTCTGCAACTCCACACATTTATTCTTTGTTTCCTTCCTTTTTCAACTTCCTAGGCCTTTGCAACTTTAGGATCCAGCCGTCAGAATCAAAATCTGAAGATACCATTATTATTGGTTCAACTTTCTTATCTTAGGTAACCATCTTCTCAAACCATTATGAGTATATATGTATTCTTAGGTTATGTTCTTAATCTTTCCAATGTTAGGTCTTAGCTAGAAATACCATAGATCTGTTCATTTAAACATCCTTATTCCATCTTCTACGTCAGATTGGTGTTAGGTTTATGATCAAGAGCTGTGGTAATCTCAGTTTGGGTATTGGTTAGGATCTGTAGCACTTTTCTTCAACCCCGGTGAAAGGCAAGTACATTATCATGATTTGATGTTAAATATGTGTTATGATCTTTGATTCCATCTAATGCATATAGATTTGTTTAATTGCCCTTTTCTAAATGATAATAGTAGATTAAGGTTTTGAAATGGATATTTGGGTTATTGGTATTTGGGTAATGAAAATGTGGATTCCATCATTTTTCTAATGGAATTGTATGGATTTTTGGATGGATTGTACTCTCTTTTGGAAAAGGGAGGAAAATGAATGAAAAATGGAAAAAACCCCAAATTTCTGTGATTGCACGAACTGGCCAACGAACTGAATGTCAAACGTTCGAACGTTCGAGTTCAGACTCGTATGGGCCAAAGGGGCAGAAACATCAAACGTTCGAAAACGTGCCACATGAACTTTCGAACATGTGACTTTTCCTCGCCTCTGAGCCAAAATCTCAAGGTATCGAACATTCGAACATGCCACATGAACGTTCGAACGTTTGAAACCCATCGCTCCTGAGCCAAAAAACCGAGACCCTGAACGTTCGAACGTTGGTCTCGTACGTTCGAACATTCAGTGCACTTGGGCCATTTATGATTTCTTTGCACTGTTTTGGCTCTGTATCGTTTGGAAAATTATGGTATCATGTGTGGAACTTCATGTGGATTTAATAACCTTAAATATCTACCCAGCCTTGACATAAGAACCAGCTTTGGGCATACGGTATCTTATTGACGTAGGATTCAAACACCTATTATGATTTTAATGAACTCTAGTGAGAAAAGGTCCACACATCTCTATTGGAAATCCTTTATTGGATCTATGCACCATGAATTTCGATAAATGTAAAGTCCCTAGCTTACTAGCATTATTATCGTGTGTTAACGGGTATAGGAATATATGTCTAACCTTAGGATCGATTCGTATCTACGTCTTGACCCTCGCATGCATTTATATATATATGTTTGTTTAGGATATGTATTCCTTTATATGCATACCTTATTATGTGTTATGGACTATGAGGTGGCTTGGCAAATTATGTATGGTGATTTGATTATGATGTGGTATGTAGAATGGCCAGACTTTACTTTGACTTAGGACTCTTACGTCGGAGCTTTATTATTCGGGTCTATTATGATTATATGTTTATGTTTATGTAGATCATTTATGGACGACTGCAAATTGATATATGGACAGTTGATCACCGATGTGACCGAATCACTTATAATCTGCTATGAATGTGAAGAGGTTATCCAGTGTTTTAATTTGATCGGTTTATGACCACCGACGTTATGGACAGGCTCTCCCGATTTATTTAGGGCTAACCACCCACAACGAGGATACTTGTCTTCGTCTGAACCATATTACTCATTTTGCTTTATTTGGATTATGTATACGTTCTTTCTTGTCATTATCATTGTCTCATTATCTCATTATCATTGTCATTACTTCTATATGATCTCACTTGCCTATATTCATCTCGTTATCATATCTAATTTCGAATTATGATCATGTTCTTGCTATGTACTTTGTAATATTTGGTGCATAGGTACCGAACCCTACTTTACCGAGGAGACGGAGGATGATCAAATGTTTGAGCCAACTGACAAACTAGAGTGGGATGCCGGAGATGGCGTTGGAGCTGTCTGAGCCTGCATGAGAGAGAACATCATCGTAGAACTTCTTCAGATAAACTTTTTTTAATGATAAACTTTTCCTTAGTAATTGCTTGATTTATTCTACAACTTTAATTATTATTTCTTCATCTGATGATTGTGTTGGGTTACATTATGAACTTTTAATACCAATTGAATAAAGCTTCCGTTGCATTTAATGAAATTTATTTTGACTCACCACGGTTTGTTATGTGGGTCCACTTTTGGAAGCTTGCATTGTATTAAACACAGGAATTTGAATTTGGTTTTAATTTTTTTACATTTTACCCCAATTCTTATTTTGAGGATGTGACAATATTTAAATATGCAAGTGGATGTTGTACATAATGTTGTAGATGAGTTTTGTTTTTATACATGAGCAATGTATATTTGTTATATTCCGCATAATGTGTAATCGATATCCCTTGTGAATTTTATGTGATTGAAGTTCAAGGAAGTAAGCATACAACGCGACTTGGGATTAACTTGGATTAATCATAATCTCAGGCTCGGGTCGTGTCATCGACCCACCCTCTCTCAGATTCATCAAGTTGTTTAATAAGATTTCAAAGGTTTTCCTTTATTTGAGAAAAGAATGAGAAACAGATTGAAACTATTAAGGGTTCTTCCTTTCTTCAGAAGTTTTCTTTTATTTGAGAAAAGAATGAGAAATGTGTTGAAAATATTGAGAGATTAAGGATTCTGAATGAGAAATGGATTGAAAATACTGAGATATTAAGGGTTCTTTATTTTACATTTTTCGTTTCCTATTTCCTACTAGAATTTTTGGAATTAACCATGCTTCAAGCTGACAAGATTGGATCTGTTTCATCTAAAGCCAAGAAGAAAAAAACATAACTGAAGATTGTGGTATGCTTTTTCCCCCTGGAAAATGTGGCATGCTATTTACATCTAGCCCTTTGGCACTACATGTTTTCCAATATAGTGTGGCTCGCAACGAGGTCTGCCACAACGATTCAAATGGATGAATGGAAGTTCAACTAATGATGACGATCATACTGAAAGGGATCCATACATGGTGTTAGATATGATGGTTGTCCGATATTCCAGACTTCCAGGCTCTTTGTTTTTCACTCCAATGATAAGATAGCTGAATGAATAGAGGTAGATGATGGTATTATATATGTAGAAGAAAGATATAGTTGGTCATTGTCTCTTACCAGAATCATATTTTATTAAATTTTGGACTTTGATTGTAATTGTTGTTATTGGCAAATGGTTTTGTGTTGGAAGAAGCGTGTTTTTATTCGTTTGGTAGCTTGGATCAGCTAATTTCTAACTTAATTGAACGTCCATAAGACCTTGTTTTTCAAATGGTGCTTATCCTCTTCCTGTTTTGGATGGAAATGCATGTACTCTGCACTGTAGAAAATGTTGACCATATATCAAATTCTACTGGCTGATTTTCTTTCCCTAGCAGCTATACACTATTCTCTTAACCATGTCATTTCTTAGTCCAACTGGTTGCCTGAGTGTTCTGGATCCTACCCAGCAAAATTGGGTCCTGTTAGATCAATGGTATGGAAACTAACACCTAACCATGGGCTGTCCAGCAGTCATGGTAGAATTTCTGAGCCTTTGGACCTTACAAATTCTATGTTCTAGAAAATGCTATTAGAAGAAATCAAAATTTCTTCTTGTACTGTTAAGTCATTTCATCTATTGAAAGTTAACATTAAAAGAAAAAAAGAAGAGAGAAATCAAAGATTCATTTAGTATATCAAGTCATACAAATTTTTTTTATTCATAATTGGGCTACTGGTCAAGAGTGATACTTTAAATTGGGAGATCCAGAAATCGATTTATGGACATGTGTGATTATACAAAGGTGCCAACACCACTCTATCATGAATGTCTTGCCCAAGCTTGGCTCAATTTACAAGAAACAACAAAGTTGCCAATTCAATCACGGAATCAGTATTAGATATACAACATGTACAATCGTTAGTTCAGTCAGTATTAGATATACAACATGTACAATCGTTAGTTCATTAAAAAAAAAATAACATCATCGGATAGGGACATAGAAAAGTCACTTGCAAAGAAAACTGATACACAATTAACACAACATGTACAATCGTTAGTTTATTAAAAAATAACATCATCCGATAGGGACATAGAAAAGTCACTTGCAATGAAAACTGGACGAATTGTCTCTACACCATTCCCTATCACCTGACTTAGATAAAGCCAGTGGCAAAAGTTAGATTAAAACGTGTGTCTCATGCTTGTCTCCGGATGCAAAGTTTCCAGATTCCATACATTTGGCATGGACAGGGATTTTAATTTATGTGGGTACAGAAGAAAGACAAGACAGAGATTTTTCCATGGCCAAGGATTTTCAACCTGGAATAGTTCCTTTAACAATCTTCCACCCACCATGGCCCGTTCTACGTGGATTTCAGTGGGGTCAAATGATCCCACATAAATTTGGAAAAATATTTAAAAGATTTCTTTAATGAATTGAACTTATGGGAAGCTTTTGACCACACTCAATAACTATGTTAATGTGCCATTTGTCTACCAAAACAAAAAGGAAAAAACACTAATGGGCCCAATTTTTATTTTTTAAAGAAAATTCCCATTTTTAGTTATTTTATCGGTAACATTTCATTTACCCTAACTTAACATCTAAATACGGTATTCTCCCCATATTAGAAGGAGAAAATCATAATATTATCGAAAGTAGATGACAGATGTTGATAAAGGAGAAAATGAATTTATTCGATTTGTGGAAAATAAGTTTTTTGTTGACCCCACTGACTCGAATTTCTGGATCCGCCACTGACATTACTAGTTATCCCTATGTGATAGAGGGGGTGGGGGCATTGGAAAATGTATTTCCGGGGGAATATGAATCATCCAATCATTTAACCAGTGCCTAAATTTTTTGCAATTCCACAGAAAAGCCTTTTTTCTATTAAATCAGAAAAATTTTATTACACGACAAAGAAAAAAAGCCTGTAGAGCTTTTTCTTTTTTTTCTTTTTTTTTTTAATTTTATTTGGCGTACGTATCGAAATCGTTCCCAAAAGGATTTATCTATCAGGTTGAGTCAGGTTTTGGAAGTTCATATGTAAGGAAAATTAGGGTCTTTGTCAATTATCACAGGTGAACAAACAAGCCAAACAAAAATGTCGGCTTCTGATCTAGAATATCTATACCCACGGGACGTTTTCTTACCTTAGACAAATTTAATCCTTTACAGCTTCCTGTTTGGATCGTTGGAATATCGCTGCCCTTGGGAATTTAGTTACATTATTACTCCTGATTACTTGTATGGACAAAAACAAAAAACTTTTGTTACAAGAGTCTTCATGTGGACTAGTTAGTTTTGTTGGGGTTATGTCTTAGATTGCAGGTTAACAAGAGTGGTTAAATGGGTTAACCCAAGGTGTATCTTCGAAGGTATTTTGTCGGGCATTATATATCAGATGTAACATGTAGCCCTAATCATATCAGAACATGTGTAAATGATAGAAGAAATTTTCTCTTTCTCGTAAACGTAGGAACGCTTGTCGAACTTGATTGCTTTATGGTTTGTGCATGATTAGCCAAAACAGTATTACAATCCAAGAAGGGAGCTCACCTTTACTTGATTTAAGCCATTCAACTCAAAAGCCTTCCACTAATCATGCATTCAGCAATATCCTACTTCCTTTAGAACGTTTGCACCTTTGGGACTACTTCTACCAAAAGTAGGGACTTGGATCAAATAATTAAATCTTATGTTTCACTTCTTGACCAGTTTGTTGATTGTGGGGGTAGTCACCTTACATTTTGTCTTGGAGTACCATTGTCAGTCACAGTTGATCGATGGAGATCACGTTTATGTGGGTGACATTTGGCCCCATAACCACTAATGAGGAGGCTTTAATACATACATTATTATAGCCAATGAGAACTCGGCCCAACAGTAGGAATTTAGTGAAGGTAGACGATGATGAAATAAGCACATGTAGTTTAGGGGTGCACAAAAAATCCGTCGATCCGTAAATCCGATCCAATCTGATCCGATCCGCGAATTTTTATCCGATCTAAAGGTAAACGGATTGGTGATGGATTGAAAATTTTGTAATCCGTTAGCAACGGATCGGTGGCGGATTTCACCCTCAATCTGCGGATTCAATTCGATCCGATCCGTTGACATTAAATATAATATATATAAGGGGTCTAAATATAAATTAAGATGTCTAAATTTAAAATAAGAAAAAAAAATTCAGGGGTCAAAATGTAATTTTTTCACAACATATTTGATATTTTTCTTTTAATATCTGATTGAACAGATTGAACGGATTAATCCAATCCGATCCGATCCGGTCCTCCACTGATCGAATCGGATCGGATTTTAATAGCCACAGATTGGTGACGGATTCCAAATCCGTCAATCTGTAGGTAACAGATTGGTGACGGATTTGGCCCAATCCGTACTAATCCGATCCGTGTTCAGTATTGTAGTATGTATTTGCTTGACCTGAATATGTTGTTTCTTCTTCATTGGTTCAGCAAAGACAGAAAAGAAAAATATGGAGTCCATGTGCTGGCACAGATTTATGATTTCTGCCGCACCAGAAAAGCAATGCTGGGAGGCACAAAACGTGCTTAAACAACAATCAATGCGCATGCCCTTCTTCCACTCCTCTATTCAAATATGCCCCATTTCATTTTTTACCCAAAAAGAAAAGGCCCCATTCTGTGTTATTATGAAAGGGGCATGGTCTTTTCATTGATGAGGTTTCTTCTGTGTAAGTCTGTAACAGGATGCCATCCATTGGTAGATCAGTTGACAAAGCACCTACCTTCCATAAAACTAAATAGGAATTAAAAGGGGCATTGTCTCTTCGATTATGAGGTTTCTTTTGTGTAAGTATGCAACCATATGCCAATCCAATGGTAACTCAGTTAGTGAGGTACCTCCCATCCAAAGAAATAGTAAATAATCAATCTCTAATTGTAACGTTGATGGCGAGGACTTGTGTGAGTGTGTGTGGGTGTGTGAATATTTACTTTATAAAAATAAATAAATAAAAAAACTAAAAAATTATAACGGCATACATGTATAGAGTTGGACCTCTCTCGCTCTCCCAACCTGGTTTTTTTTATATGATCTTCCATTAATTAATTTCAATTCCTCAAAACTTAATGTCTTTATACAGTAAATTGTGTGTAGTTAAATAGTAGTTTGATCATTGTCAAATTGATATGTGTGGTAATCCATAGGACATAAATGTGTGTGAAGGGATATGATTGATCATACATAGATTGACCTCATAAGCCAAGAGAAAACTGGAATAAAATTGAAATGTACTTCTAACCATCTGTATGTATATTAAGAACAGAAGTGGCCCAGCAGCCCATTGCCTCATTCCCCATGCATTGCTGTATGGTAGCTAGGTTATTCATCTTCAGTATGCTGCCTTTTTCAAAAGGGGCTGGCACCGATTCCACTACTCCAAGTCTGATTCTATTGGACCTAAATGGACTCAGACCTGACTATGAGCTGAATTCAGAGCCCAAATAAGATAACAATATTAATATGTCTTAATTCTATATATTACATACAAATTTATAATAATGAGTATATTAATTTTAGGAGATTTGACATTTCAATGCCCCTTAAACACTCAACCCCTAATTTCATGACTAAAATTCTGTAAAGACTCTTGTACACTCTCTCTTTTTTTTACATTTTTGCCCTCGATCCCGTGATATCATGGGATCCGAATGTTAAAAGTTGAAAAGCTACTTGGATCCTGATTGTTTCATATAATTGAACTTTTATGAATTTTGAAGGCTTTTTTTTTTTTTTTACCTAGTAAATACGCACACTACCTGAGAGTCCATCACCAACCACACAACTAGGGATGAAATCCTAGTTTGATTGCATAGAATATAAAGGATTGGAATTGAATACATATATTTTGGGTGTGCTCCAATGTAAAATTATTAAAGGGATGTCATGTAAATGATATGAGGATGTGGTAGGGATGTAGATTAGAATGACTTGATTTGCTAGGGTAATGGCTAGGTATTCATTTCCCAACTTCCCATTTATTCAATTTTCAATGGAGAGAGATAATTATTTGAACGTCATTTTTGTACTCGCCCTCCCAACTATAACCCTAATAATTCAAGTCCTAGAAAAATTCCTCGTGAAATGCTATAAATTTATAATTGAGGCCTACCTCTAATGTGAGATTTTTCACATATGCTAACACCTTCATGCGGACTGAGTCATCCTTAAATTTAAGACCGTACAATGCAAGCGTCCATTATGGGAATGTCCAAAGGAGAAAATTCTTCTAGTTCAGAATCCAAATCGCTTAAAATCATTACTCCGAACTTATATTATTTATATGCCGAGTTGCGGGAAATAAAAATTGTGTCCATTGCCGGAGTGATCATGTATTTATTTTAGACATGACTAATGGAATCCAGCTGACAGACAAGATTGATTTTGTGATGCGCAGGAAGGTAGGCCTAAGATTTGGAAATATTATGAGAGCTGATGTAATAAGACCGCCGGATATTTTGAGTATATCCAACGACAAGTCGATTAGTATGCCACGTTGTATATATAAATTCAAGGGTCTTTCCATTTCCACCCTGCAAGTACAGTTTTATTGTTCTCAACGCTCCCTTGGAAGCCAACTTGCCTGTAATCGCGCACTAGGCCCAATTTTGCTCTCATTAGACTTTTATCCACCGTTGAATTTAATCTCAAAAAGAAAAATAGTGAAAAAACTATTAAAGTGTATGACTATAAGATCAAGGGCTAGGACAATCTGATGGAGCTTTTTTGTATCGATAAGGAGACATTTCCATGTATCTCTCTCCCGTTGATAAGTTGGCATTTAAGTGGGCCTTACTAGCTGAACTGGAAATGAGAAATCAACTTATAATCCTAATTAAAGTTATATAAGCAAAGTTATATAATTCTTCATATTAGTAAAGCTGTCATAGAAGTAGAAATGGTACAAGCAAATTTGTATTACAATAAAAGTAGAATTGAGAAACTTATCATATAATAAAAAGTTATATATAAGGAAATTTATGATTAAAAAAGGTTAAAATCTGTGTCATTGCTTTACGTGTTTGAATAATCTTTTTATAAATAAAAAACAGTTAATTGAATCATATACAACATAAAACTTTTTCAAATAGTTTAAATCACTTAAAAATATTTATTTCGCATCATTTTTAAGTTAAATAAACTTAATAAAATAGATTTATCAAATGACACCTGACTTCATCGATCAGAGTCCATGAAATAATCGGTCTAGATAAAAAGGATAGCCTTAATTTTAATCGTTCACTTCATGGTCTTAAATCGTGTCTTCCTCAAATTTACAGGGATTGGTCAAACACGGTTTTTTTTTTTTTTTTCCAATCCCGTGGACCAGTGGGCATTAAAACCTGGCACTTATGCTGTCATTAAAAAAAAAAAACACCACGTGGGTTGAAATTTGAAAGGGATGGGTTCTAAGAAAGAAGAAAAGTCCAGCAGCAATTTATATAAAACCACGAGGGCCTCAACGGAAGCAAAGTAAAAACATACATTCGCATATGAAAGAGTAAGAAGGATAATAACGGTGAGAATGGAGACTGATTGAAAGAAAAAGGCTTCTGCTTTTCTTCTGCTCTTCCTTTGATCTTGCTGTATCTTGGCTTTGTTTGAATCCTTCTTTCAAGAATCTGTACTTAAAGAGTCTATTCATGATTTCCTCTGGATTTGATTCCACCTACGGAATTCTCTGCAATGCAGCTGGAATCGCCGGTAATGTCTTTTTCTTTTTCTTTTTCTTTCTCTTTCTGTTTCTTTCATGGCCCATGAAAGATATTTGCTCGAATTCTGCTGTTTCTTTCTGTTGTTTTGTTGTTTGATGCTGAATTAGAAAAACCCAGAATTTAGAATTCGGGATTTTGTTTCCCAGCAGGCATTTTGGGTGCTTCTATTCCTGTATGTCATGAAACTATGCACACCCTGTTTTCAATTCTGATGTATTTGTCTTTTCATTTTGTTGTTTGATGCTGAAATAGAGAAAACCCAGTATTCAGAATCTGGGATTTTCTTCCTCAACAGTCTTTGTGGGTGCTTGAATTCCTGGATGTCATGAAATGGGAAATTCCAGTTCATGAAGAGGAGAAGAGGAGAAGAAAGTCCCTGTTTTGGTTGCCAAATTGGGATTTTCTCTAATTTAACAAAGCCCAGAGAGCTTAGGAATGTTTTCCTTTGTGGTTGGATAATTTTAAAATCATGGTCGAAGGGTTGATTTCATTGGTTTTTAAGCTGCCTTGCTCTTTTGGGGATTGTGGTAGGTCTTGCAAGTGCAGAGTATTCTGAATTGCCACTTAAGGGAAGGTTTTAATTAAATGATCAAAATTATCCCTATTGTGGAAAGTGAGAGCCTTTAGAATATGTTTTTGAAGGAATATTGCAATTCTTCTGGGTACCATATCCAGCTGAAACCTCTAATGTAGTGATTGGGCTGGGAATGGATGTCGAATCTTGCCATATTCCTTCCCAACAGCTTTGAGTGCTGGACAAATTGCAGTATCAGGATATTTTCATGTTATAGTTGAGATAACCCAAATTTCAAATGATTCATGAACGCAGAGGACCCTTTTAGCTGGAGGACCAGATATTCCATTCTTTCCTGTTTCCTCCTGTTAAGCTTTGTAATATTTTAAGTGTTTTAACAATTTAGCATTCAATTTCGAACAACGGATTTGCAACATCACTTTTAGCTATTTAGCATGCTTAAATGAAGGAACCTTTTTCCCTACAAGATCTTCTCATTTTCGTATATTTGAGGCATTTTCATTCCTACCCCGACAACCTTGGCCACACTAAAGATATTTTTCCAATAAAATGATGTTCACAATCCTTGCATTTAGAGAGGTTCGGCACTTGATTCATGTGTCCTTATTTTGTAAGCAATTGGATAACCATCTGAGTGTTGTGTGCAGGGAACATCTTTGCTTTTGGGTTGTTCATATCACCAATGTAAGTTTCCTGTCATCTTTTTTTTGCCATTTCCAAAAGTTAAGAATAGAGCATCTTTTAGATTGTGATTGACATATTCCATTGTACATTCAGACCAACATTTCGGCGAATCATCAGGAATAGGTCTATTGAACAATTTTCAGGGTTGCCCTACATATATGCCCTCTTGAACTGCTTGATCACCCTTTGGTATGGCCTTCCCATGATATCACCGGGTATTATCTTGGTGGCTACCGTCAATTCAATTGGGGCCACTTTCCAGTTTATCTACATAATAATATTTATCATATATGCTGAGAATGTGAAAAAGGTAAACTTTCACCTCTTAATTTTCCTTGCATTTCTGTTGTCTGACTCTTTGGCCTTCTGATTTGTTTGGTTTTGTTACTCAATTTCCCTAGATATTGTTGGCAGGTGAAGATGGTTGGTTTATTGGCAGTAGTTTTTGGTGTATTTGCAGTCATTGTATTTGTTAGCGTGAGGGTAATACATCCTTCTATGCGGCAAGTCTTTGTTGGGTCTTTGAGTGTTGCTTCTCTCATATCCATGTTTGCTTCCCCACTATTTGTCATAGTATGTTCATTGAAAACTGTTTCTTTTCCTGTTACATTGGTTGATCCACTGATCCCCAAATATTAGAATGCTTACTCTTGTGCTTTGTTTATATGGATTTTCCAGCATATAGTGATTCGGACAAAGAGCGTTGAATTTATGCCATTTTATCTTTCACTTTCTACATTCTTGATGAGCATCTCATTTTTTGCTTATGGAGTGCTCAAGCACGACCTTTTCATTTATGTAAGTGTATCACTCACATACCCAAATCTCAGTTTCTATCATTTGAAGCTTTAGTGAGTGTAATCTAATTCTCTCTTTTTTTCTTGTTGAATAGTGTAATAATATATTTACTTACACAATTTTTTTCACTGGTTCTGTTTATCACTGATTTGGAATTATTTTACGTAAATTTCAGGTCCCCAATGGAGCTGGAACTGTTTTGGGGATAGTACAACTGGCATTATATGCCTATTACAGCAGAGGATCAAGAGAAGTCTCAAGAGAACCATTGATACCATCTTGCAGTAGATGAATCTTTCAACAACACAGTAAAGGGTGCAGTTAAGTTATTTTGTATTCATTCTTTCATTGTTCAATAGTAGTGAGATGCCATGTATTGCTGATGGAAAGATTCAAATGTCTTTCCAAGTGATGTGATTATCAGCTTTTGCTCCTCAGGTTGTCATTCAAAGAATGTATTCTGTCAAATACTGTAAATTTTTTTTTTTTTTTTTCCTTTCCCCATTTAATGGAATCTTTGAGTGAGACACTGAGACATGCTTTCTTTTCCTACCCAGGTGACTGGTTCTACACAGAGCATACATTTATTCTGTATTTTTTCCTTTTTTTTTTTTTTTTTTTTGAGTTCAGAAAAGAATGTGACAGCTGGAATCCCTTACATCTTATAGACAAGAAGCAAATAGCCGCGATCCTTTTGTTGTAGAACTGGCCTAATTGTTCTTTTCTGTTTTAACAATCTCTTTGTTGCTTGATCATCAGAAAATGACGTGCCTCTTAAGAGGTTTTTTTTTTTGTAAAAGATTCTCTGAAGATGATGGTGATGACCATTCTCTGAAGAGAGGGCAAAAGTGGTCCGTAATTTTTTCTATATTGTTGAAATAATCCAAATCTCCAACAATGATCCGTAGCTGGCTTGGAATGCTTGACGCATTGGTATTACTTAGAAGGATTATTAAAGGTGCAACTGAAACGAGGAAAGTTGTCTACTTCCCTTGAGTAGCTGTAACACAAACTTGTGGTTGACTTTGTGTTGCTTCTATGCATGGCACCCTCCTAAATTCCGTGTGTTGCTTCAAACTCTTCTAAACTAATAAAAGAATTCAGAGAGTTTCTAAAGGACTCCATATTTTGAACTAGGATTTCGCTTTTTTTTTTTTTTTCATTGCACCCACATGATAAAAACTCACATTTTCTTGAGTTTGAATTAGTTCTTTAGTTTCTTCTTGAAGGTATTTGGGTGTCAAAGGTTAGTCTACTAGGTATCACCATAGGAGTTATTCTATATGTAAATTAGAGTATTGAGAACTCTATTAGGCAACAACTGGTGTTACGGAGTATTTTTAATGAGTAGTGCAAGAATTTGATGCCATACGGCTTCTTTAGCCAGGATTCACTACAAGTCAATATCTTGTCAACAGTATCACTGCTTGGACTAGAACTTGAGTTAATTGTTTTTAAGGTGATGTGGGTAATGAAAGTTTGCACAGTCAGGTATCTAGCTACAGAGAATTCATCATCCTTTGTGCTCACCGGATTGTCCCAAGTTGGGTGCTTGAGTATTTTTCAAGGGTAAAACTATCTTGGGCTCAGAAATTCCCTGGACCAAGGTCACAGGTGATGTTAGGGTAAGCCAAATTCTGTTGTTCCTTCCTTTTCTCTTGCTGGCCTGCTACTGTTTTCAACTGTTTCTTATCAAATGCATTCACATAACCCAATTCAAGAAAATTACAAGTGCATGGGAGGGGCTTCTCCAGAGACATAGATGTCTAGTATTACAATCTTACTCTCTCATTTGAGTGCACTAGTGTCATATGGCATATTTAAACCATCTGTCGTCCTTTATGACCTTAAGATGAAAACAAGACTGTGATGCTTGAGACATTAGAGTAGGCCCTTAACTGTGGTAGTCACAAAAACAAGACCATGAAAAGTGTGGTTTAGTTATCTGCACATCATGGGATGTAGTCTTCAGAGAGAACTTTTGCCAGAAACCATTTGTGCTGCAATAGATGGGTAAGCATCTTATGTCTTAGAAGAAGTATGCCCTTCATGCTTTTATAACTACTGACAACACTGTGTGCCCTCTTTGTCTTTTGGGTTTGATCTGCTATGTTGGAGAATGATCAGGTCATTTATGAAACACCCTTGTGGAAGGATGAGGTTCAGGCATTGGCCTTGTTTTCTGTCTCTAATTAAATCAA
Source organism: Umbellularia californica (assembly GCA_028538565.1). Lineage (NCBI taxonomy): Eukaryota > Viridiplantae > Streptophyta > Magnoliopsida > Laurales > Lauraceae > Umbellularia > Umbellularia californica. Next base: position 57,442,848 of record JAPQWN010000009.1, on the reverse strand, counting down.
AGCCCATTCATGGTTTCATGGACTGAAATTTTGGTCCTATTTGTAAATGAGAGGGGTTGGGCCTCAGGTTTAGTTCCAATAAATACATGGGAAGTCCTGTGCTTTAATGTGCAAGAGACTGAAAGCCCAACAGTATTTGGACAGACCCTACCACTTATTTAGAGGTAACTGGTAAAGATTAAGGTAGAGATCAACTAGAGTAATTTTCACAATTTCAACCAAAACCTAAAGATCATCCTATTTGGTTAGGCCAATTGGGATTGGGCCTATTTGATCCGGTCAGTTAAGGCTTCTGTAATGGGCCTATTAAGAAATTAGGCTTTCCCACCTTAAAGGGTCATCCTATCAAAGCTTTTAGATTACAGATGTCAAATAAATGGTATTTTTTTTGTTTTCTTGTAGGCTGCCAGTTGCTCATGCCCAGCCTGGTCCGCGTTGGCTTGAGTTATAAGCATGTTTTAGGCCTTTAAGGTGAAGTGGGCCTGTATTATTGTCCCAATGGCATGTAGTCTGCACCTGAGATGATATCTGTCTAAAGCCCTTATTTAGATGGACCAACCTAGCTATACATATCTAACCGAAGTGTATCTTTAACTACAATTAAAGGACTGGGCCTGGTTTTACTGTCAACCCAATGAGAGAGTCTATGCAAAACTATTATGCTTAATATGTAAGAAGGCTGCTCGGATAAGTTTAAACCTAGCAACCTAAAAGACTTTTCTGCCTCTTGCTGCCCTACAAGTAGTGGCATACCGAACTAATCTAGTAAAGTGTCAAATCGGTATGGCTTTACTTGAATGTTTCCCCCTTTTGGTTGATCATTAGTAAACCCACGGATACATAGAACCAACCACTAGCCCTTAATGTATCAGGTAAGGGCTTAAGAGATTCGAAGGCAGGACATCCATGTTAAAATTGGACTTTCTAACCACACGAACATTTTAAGTGTGGTAACATTTTAAGTGTGGGTTCATGGAAAGGTCTCCTTGTATATAAGAGTTAACAAGGAAAATCAGCCTTGTAAGATAATATTAACCCTTGATTTGAAAATCTTTAATGGTCTTTTAACCATAAATTTCTTTGAGATTCAATCCAACGGTGGATAAATGTTTGATGATAGTGAGCCTTGACCTGGTACTAAATCAATAGGGTATGAGAGTGTGAAAGGGCTTGCACTAATCCAAGGTGCGCCTCACAGAGCTGGAGTGTAATATGCATAAGCTTGTAGGAGAACATTTCTCATCATTGTAGAATATTAGGTTTTTTTTTTTTCGTTTCCCACAAGGAAAATATGTGAAAAAATATGTTATACCAAACAACATAACAACTAACTTTTATAAAAAATCATAACAATTTTCTTCTCTATCATAGAATTTTCACGTTCTGCAAGCCCGCCCAAATGGGAGATGGCCTTTTCATCCCACCAGTCACATAGCAGGCAAACTTGAGTTCGATTTGGATCCTTGGAACTCAGTTGCCCTGCATTCAATTGTCTTCTTCATCGCCCTCATCATCATCAACTTATCCTTATAATTCCTCGTCTACACACACACTTTGAACTCTTTTCCTTGACTCAGTTTAGGATCAAAAGGAGCCCTTTGGTTTGGCCTTTATTTGGTACCTGACCAAATGATTCCTTCTGGTAACCAAGACTTTTTCACAATCAAACAAGGGTGTGATAGAGCTGTCAGATTTTTTTATTTGATCAATTGAAATTTCCTTATATACCTATGCCTTCTTTAAAATATCATATATGTGCACTGCTTTTTCAAAACGTCTTCTATTTTAAATTTATATCCATTCTGGATTGGTTGATATTCAAATAACAAAATCTCCAGGCAGGTATGCCCCAAGAGGAAATGCATAAGATCTTCAACTACCAAGGAAAAACTTGCACAAGATGAATAGCCCTCCAAATTTACAATCAAGAGGAATGGCCCATAAGTCCTTTAAGCAGACACATTCTGCATAGTATCTGGTGGACAGCAGTTAAAGACAATCTTATGTGGTAAATAGATTGACAAGGGCAGAAGAAGCAATAAGAAAGGCAGTAAAATCAGCAGATAGGCTAGAGTCATAAATAATGTAGGGGGGTCTACAGTCCAAAGGTGTACAGTACCCTACTAATAATGATCAATCCACTGTGATAAGGACAGTTTGGTGTATCCATTGTCATTTGAATACAGAGTGAATGATTGAGCAATGGCAAGCGTTAGATGGGTCCCACTATGATCACTATTGATGGGTCCCATCTGAAATATCATCAGTAGATTGGTCCTATTGTATTTTTACATTAGATGACCCACAGTTTAGTTACATGCCATTGGATAACTGCACTGTGATTGCTAATTAGTGGGTCCCACTGTGGGTTATTATTGTTTTAGGCATAATATCTAATGAAGACGATATGTATTGCCAAACACTTTAGATTAGTATATGATTGAATTTGCAAGAATTTCTGAACATCAAAGTTAGTACAATTTTACAATGTAACTGTATTTTGTTTATGCCTGTGTCCAAACCTAGTGGTGGCAATTCCCAACAAAGACCCACTGAACCAATCCAAGTCAAAACCAAGTGATTTTTTTTAAAGTTCAAGTTTTGAGTCCGGTACAAATTTCATATTTGGATCCGAATAGGGGCTTCTTATTCGAATCAAGATCACATCTAGGCAATGGCGGACCTACGATTTTCATTTGGGTGGTGCAGACAATGATCAAGTTAAAAAGTTTTATCATAAAATAAAATCTCTTGAGAGATTAGTTAAGAAATTTCTGGAATCTCACGGCTGCGGTCACACCCGCGTCCTAACATGTAGGTCCGCCACTGTTATCTAAGCCTTTATTTTAAATTTGGGTTTGTGTTGGGGTCCTGGCCTGGGTCTTTTACTTTAAAATCAACCATGTGTTTGGGACCTTATTCATCCGGGTCTTAGGGTCCAACCCAACCTTTTTCATCCCTAATTTAGGGGTAGGGTTTAGCCTTTTCCCCCTCGTAATCCACCCACTAACTAAATCCGGGGGCTCCCACAGAGGGACACCAGTAGACACTTTAGAGCCATTGAACCTCCCCCACCCAGAAAAGAAACTCTCTCTTGTGTATTACTAATCAGCTGTCATTAGTCAATACCTTTGCTTGCATTGTGCTTCAATTCAGTTTAAAGATACTTATAATAATAGAGTTGGAAAACCATCAATAACTTTAATGCAGCTCCAGATAACTTCTCTCAAAAGCAAACAAGATCTTCGTTTTCTGATTTGGAGAGCACACTCTCTGTTTCCATCTCTCTCCCTCTCTCTCCTTTTGACTTTTGTCTAAAAGCAGATTCCTCATAAATGGATTTTAATGGTATGATTAGAACTAGGATAACAACAGGAAAGCTGGCCAAGCAGCCCTATGGATCTTAGGTGTCCCTATCAGTCTCATAACCAACTCAGGAAACTTAAGCTCGGAGAAGATCACGGGCAGGCAAATTTCCAGCACTGTCTGGCAACTGGGATTGTCGAATCCACCTTGACTTTTGCTCTATAGCCTCTCCACATGGACACCCACTACCAGTTCTAAGCAAAAAAAAAAAAAAAAAATATTCTGCCTTTGCTCCTCTACTACTTGTCCCATCAAAAAACATTAGATGGTCATGTGGGTGGCCAATCTGATCAATGTTAGTTCAGACTTTAGATCCCCTAAATGCCTGGCATCACCATTTTCCTGTGTCCACAATAAGAAGGCGACACGTGACGTGTAATGGTGAAATTTACACTTGATTGAGGAAAGAGCAATGCTAAAATGTGATCTTTTTATTGGTGGGGATGGGATTTTGTGGTTGGTCAAGGGGTTGGGATTAGCCATAGACTTAACCATGGAAAAAGAAGCATGCTTCTCCATGAAGTGGAACCCAATGATCAAACCTTGGACAATTATGTGAGAAATGAGATACCTAACTAGGTGGGCAGCCCTTGGTCTTGTTGGAGATTTTCAAAAATTAAAAATCAAATGTTTGGATTAGGATTTTCGTGAAAATGTTTTTTTTTTTCATTATCATGCATTCCATATAGAAAATCTCAAAGAAAACAACCCTTTTTTGAAAACCCATTTTTTTCATTTAGAAAATTGCCTTATAATTTACTTTATAAAGATTCCCACATCAAGTAAGTTGAAAAAGAAATATGCATTTATTAGAGATCCCTTTCCATAAATATAATAGTCTGCTAGACTTGGACTCTATCTATTGGGCTTAGGCTTGGGTATTTGAGGTATAATATAATGAAAAAGCTATTATTTTGCAGTTTATTGGGCCTGACCCAGTAGCGGAAAACATATTGAAGTATAATATAATGAAAAAGCTATTATTTTGCGGTTTATTGGGCCTGACCCATGGCTTGGTGTTTTAACCCGCGGGTAGCGGAAAACGTCTCGAAGAAAGTGATCACTCACCTTGATCCATCTAATCCTTCTCTTTTTCATAGATCCAAAATCCAATCAACAGCAAAGCAGTTCTGTCTGTCTGTTTAAGTTAAGCAGCCTCAAATTAAGGATGTACTCAAGAAGCTAGACTAGCTTGGTGTCAACTGTCAAAACATATTAGCTCTTGGGAGCTTGCATGGATGTTCATGGCGCCGAATCAGTCTTTGTTCGTTGGATGGATGCTTTATCTGCTATTAATTTATTAACCTAATGATTTTTCGTTGATGACATTATCTTCACATGCAAAATGTCTTCGAAATGGAAACATTTCACCAACTAGGCTATGGATTTTCCATCAAATATTTGGGCCAACTACATTTGTGGTAGGTGAGAGAGTTTTTCCACTAGTGATGGTCCACTTCTCACTCAACTCAATTTGCTCAACATAGTTGGTGCAAAATCCATTGAGATACAGTGGCCTCCACATCCAAACTATAAAAAATTAGGTCCCTTCTATCATCTTTGACATTGTGGTCAAACTTCTATTTTGTTTATCCCAAGTTTTTTTTTTTTTTTTGTCTGTCTCAAGTTGGAATTCCATGTTTTATTTTTCCACACAACTCTATTTAATTAAAGTCTTATTCCTTGTCATTCCACTTCTCCATATGATCCAACATGCCTACTTTGATTATTTCATTCTACTTATGTGTTGGTCTCCTTTTTTTGGCTTACTGAACTCATAAATATTTGGAATTGAGCTATTCATGTTTTTTAAATATGTCCAAACAAACTCAAGCTTATTTCTTTATAATCTTTTTTGTACACACATTCGTGACTTTTTCTAACATATTGTTAATTTTATCCATCCTCATTATTCCACACATTGGTGTTAACATATTTGAGCCTAATTCACCAAGTGTATATTTAATAATTTTTAATTTCTCTCTTATATTACATATATAAATATATGTCTGTAGCTTGTAGTTTAGATGAAAAATATGTCAATCCACTTGTACTCTAGTGGTGAGTCATCTCTCTATCCAGATTCACACACACACACGCGCACACACACATATAACTAGGAATCAATCCTTATGTCCGCTTAGGGATGCAAACGGATATCCAGTTATTCAATTATCTAAAGATTACATCCCATTACAAATAAGGTTTGGAAACTTTTTCTTTTTTTTTTTTTATTGATAAAAGGGTTTAGAATGTAAATTCAGTCTTGAAAAGTAAACGGGTTTGATTCGGAAACCACAATGGTTCCAACTATATATATATATTTAAAACCCAACTTGTCTGGAAAAAAATATGTAAGAATAACTTGTTTTAAAGCAAATGTCAAGTATTAAAAAAAAAAAGGTTGGAACCAGTTTCCTAACTATTATCCTCTAACCAAAATTAGTTCTCGTTTCGATTCTAGTATAATTTCTTTTATCAGTAACAATAACTTTTATTGGACAAAAAGAGAGAATAAAAGAAGAAGAAAGGGTGAAAGAACACAAAGGTACAAGAGTATTGTACCCCCCTCGCACCATAATTGCACGATAAAACCCTCCCAAATGGAAATTCTCTGAACACCCTATTTGGCTAAAGCCCGGCCATCATATTTGGCCTGACTTGGCCCGTTTGCATCCCTAGACCCATTATATAAGAACTTTGGTTGTGTAAGTGTGTAAGGTAGGAGAGCATGTATCAAAGGGAATAAAAAAAATCAAATATAGGTTTGAGTCTGATTAGTTAATATAGATAAAACTGTGAGTTAGAGAAAACCCTCTCATCTTATTTTGGGTTAGCATTTCATCTATCAAGGTCTTCTGTCTAGTTGGAATCATAGTAGACGATCAATATGTCAAAACTCAAAACAAAGAAACAAACATGCCTCTAAAAAAAACACTATCTTTTACCCCTCATCATCACCATCAAAAAAGTAGATTGTTCATTGGCAATCCTGATGGTTGGCCCACCATGAGAATAACTAACAGTTGGGACCTCGGTTATTGTTCATGTTTCTCAAAAGCTCCAAAGGTGGTGTGGGGGCATTGCTGCAGGAGACAGCAGTGTGGAAGACGAACCGGCACCTGCCTCTCTCTCTCTCTCTCTCTCTCCATTTCAAGTGAAAGCTGCCGTTGCAAAGACAGGCCTCAGAGAGAGAGAGAGAGAGAGAGAGAGAGAGATGGGTCCCACCCATTTTCAATTCAGCTTCCTCGGATGCTAGAGGATACACTTTTCCTCGTTTCCTGTGGATTCGTGCCCTCTTTTTCCACTGAATGAAAACACACCACAAGGCCACAACACAACAATCTCTTCACCTCTGCCTCAAATACACAGCAGAAGGGGAGAGAGAGAGAGAGAGAAAAAGCAGACCAAAGGAGAAAAATAAATAAAGAAACCAGCGCTCAAAACAGAACAAGAACGACTTCTTTCGAAAACAAACCTCCCTCTCTCTCTCTCTCTTGCTGTCTCTTTCTCTTCTCAACAACAACAGCAACAAGAGAAGGAAAGAGAAAAGAGAAAGACAACCCAAATAGATATTAAAGGTTGGGACTTGGGAAGAGGCATTTCTCTTCCTGTTCTATGTTCCCTGCAGCTCATACCCAAGTATAAGCTAAGCTGCTGCTGCTTCTTCTTCTTCTGCTGCTGTTGCCAATGGCGTTCCCTTCTCTGTCTCTGCTGCTTTTCTCTCCCAAGGACAGCTCAGTTGGGGTGTGCAGAAAAGGTCAGATACAAGGCCCTTTTGGTGTTTTTTTAATGGCTTCTTCTTGCTAGGGCTTTGTTTCTTTCCTGCTTGCTTATCCTATTGTTTAAGAGAAAAGAAAGGAAACCCCCTTTTCACATTTAGATAGATATATACCAAAATGGCGAAATGGGTCTGTCTTATTTTACTATTTGTTAGTGTGACTGCAATGAACCATGGTTTCTGGTGTGGATATTAGATTTTCTCATTTAGTTTTATCTCTTTGTCCATCCTAATGTTAGAGGCCATGTCTATCTTCTTCTTGCTAGGCATTGCTCTAAGAAAGCCAAAAGTCTCATCTTTCAGTGGATTGCCTTTTATGTTCTTAACTGATAAGGTAGGAATCGGATAATGTTGGTCGAATGGTTACTATTTTGGATTTTTAGATTTTTTGGGGCCTTTAGCAATATTTGGGAGTGCTCCATATTAGGAATCGTATTTTTGTTATTTTTTTTTCTTTGGTGTGGAATGGGTTGATCATCTCTTCTGCTAGAAATTGAAGTATGTTTGGGAAATGGGAATAGCATTGTTGGATCTCCAACTTGAAACATTCTTCATCTTCATCATCTTAGTCTTGTCCCATTATTGTGGGATTCGGTTGAATGGTTCTACCAATTGAATAGTCATACTCCTAATGAAGTGTGGCAAGTACTTAAATGGACTACCAGTTTGACACAAACCTCCTTCATCCAAGCTTGAGTCTGTCACATGGCAGAGGAAAAAAAAACCAACTTGAAAAAGTTAAGAGAGTTACAATTTTGAATGGGAATGTATCTGGTTGATATGAACATCCAAAAACACCCAGTTACAATTTTTTTTTTCTCCATTTCCAGTTTATCCCATTTGCCCCTTTTCCCATAGATCTGGTTTCGTCTCACATGTTCCGTATATATTTCTTGGGACTTTGATCCAGTAATGACAGGAATATCAGATGTCTCAATTAGTGGATAGCTGCAATGATAGTCTCTTGCTCTGTTCTCCCTTAAAATAATCCATTGTAAGACATTACCATGTCTAAGATTTAGTTGCAAGAACCTTCTAACCAATATGCTCATCCTGCATTTGAACCTACTAGTGTTCCTCTAAGACCATCCATAGCAATTTTTTTACGACTCATAGGTTTGGTAGCTTCATGAAATTGATGGTTTAATATTTGAAAAAAGAAAGGTTTTTATATTTTGTTAAATTTGAAACATTTAGATGCAAATATTAAATTTGTTAATTTGCTTCAATGTAGACCCTCCTGCTCCCTGTCCTTTGGAGAACCATCATTCTACTGCTATTGTTTTGTGCAAGTGAGATCTGCTGTCTTTCCTTTGGTTGTTTAGATGCTTATTATTTTTGTAAACCACTAGAAAACTGATAATTACCCTGGGGCCTGGTCTCCATCCTGGAAGCTAGTGGTTGGTTGGCTGTTGTGTATACACGGGCTGTGAATTCTTTGTTCTCATGATTTGGCAACCATCATAGATCAGCCAAGTTCAGCCTGTCTTTTGTTGCCTGCAAAGGGCCACTCATGAAAGGTTATCCGCAGAACAGGATATGGGCTGGTTGACCAGCCAGGCTTGGTGGTGAAATCTTTTATCACATGGCTTATCGGTGGCATCATATTTGAATTTGAGCACTACAGTTGCTTAATTGGTATAGTGTTGAAGAAATGCATTGTTTATCCTTTACCCAATGTCGGTAATGCATCTTGAGCATGGAAAAAACTAGGGACATATATTTTGGAAAGTGGAGGGGTTAGACAGGAGTGAAATATAGACGACTAAGCAAAGGAATATGCCAACAGCAGAGTTTATCAAATTTTCCCGCTTTTCATGGGAGAGAGGTTGAGGTACCATCAACCATTGTATGTGTAAAATGATGGTCACTCCATATATTTTTCACTACCCCATCATTTAGATCAGTGCCATTTCCTATGTAAGCCATTGTAAAATGATAAACATCCTTGTAGTTATTTGGATGAAGTGAAACTCACTTAAGATCATTTGTAAAGTAGAATGTTGAGATCTATATTAACCCACAATTATTTGAAGCACCTCTTGTTTTTCAAAATGCTGATCCATAGTTTTCCTTTATTTTCTTACCATTGCTAGGTCTAGAGATGACACTGGTGCATCCTACTGGTTTGTGCATTCCTTCTGCGCTAGACATGAAAGGATTTTCAAGTCGCTCTAGGAATATTGGAAAGACTTGAGATGAGGAAGGCATCCTTTTTGGAGTAGGGAATGAAGCCATTGGTCCGCGTAGCAGTTACATATAAAATATTTGTATCATATTTGACTATTCCAATCTTGGGTTCACCTATTTTGAAGTTCTTTCAGTTTATCTAGAGCTTTGTTACTTCTATCATGCTCTAGTGCCTGATTCTTTTGTATCTGTATCTCTTTTTACACTTGGAATTACCTAGAACTAACGCCTCTTGCAATTTATTTGTTTTTTCATCATATTATAATGTGAGGTGTCATATCACGTATGCATAGAATATTGGGGACTTTGTGATGCCAAAGCAAGTGATGAGTGCAAAAATTAAAAAAAAAAAATCAATACAAATTGAAGAGTTGTGGATTTGCATTTATAGACATACACAGTATCGAAGGATGAATGGATTTCAGTTCTTCTTTATCTGTTTGTATGAAGGTTCTCATAATCACTAATCTGCGAAACAAAAATGTTTCCGTGGTCCTTACCACTTTATTGAAAATGTTTTAACTAATTACCTTACATTTGCAAGACCATGAATCAGAATCTCCAAAAATCAGAGTTAAGAGCACCTACCTACAAGGCTGCAGCACATGGTTTGCTCTTCTCCTTTCCTTCAGTTTGGAGCTGCCTCCTTCAGCTAAGAACCAAACATATTGTTCTGTTCCCTTTAAAAATTCAATGCTTTCCATTTTAAGAAATGAGAAGGAAACTTGAATATTTATGATGGACTTTCTCAGACTCATCCCACTTTGGCTTCATCATCTTGTAATTCTTAGCTTTGTTGCTGATATTATTCTGTTTTTTAATATTTAAATTCTTTCATTTTGGGTGGAAATAACCTTGTTACTAGTCAATAATCTCCTTAATCTCAATCATCACAGTTCAAAGAAATTGCCAATTTCATGCCTAAAATGATGCTTTTGATCCCTAGATTACACTTAAGTCTTCATTGTTTCTAGAAGGCTGCCTATGCTTCTTCCATTGTAACTTAAAATCAACCTCTTGATCTTCCCAGATTATCTGTTTCTGCTCCTGAAACAATTATTATACTGCTACTAGTTTTCCACAGCTCATATGGATCCCTGTAATGTAGTTTCTTGCAAACTCTGAACACCTGAACTCTAGGTGATTGTAACTTGAGTCCTACCCGTTTGAATCTGTGTAATCTGTTTGATTCTAGTAGATTGACCTTTGGGGGAATGGGGGCAATGACACGGAAGGGAGGAAACAACTTACTAGGTTTTGAGGGAATGGGAGTAATGATAGACACAAAATAGAAGGAATAACTTGATTTTGAGGGTGGGAAAAATTCATGTAACTTGACCATCAAAGGAATGGGGGTAATGACTAACAAGAAAAGGAAGAAACGACTTGCTAGATTTTAGGGGAAAGAAGGTTTTTTTTTTTTTCTCATCCAAATGCATAGGGACATTACACCCACTCAGTTTACAAGGAAGCAAATGGGCCGCAAATGTCGACAAATTAGTGATTCCTTCCACATCAGTGTTCCCTTGAGATTCCACAACTTTCTTCGGCATCATATCTGTGTCAATGGCTTTGGCACTGAAAATGTTTGATTCCCCCACACCTTTCTTTAACACTTTGACATTACAAGGATGAATCATCTTCAAAAGCTCCCCAATGATCCCTTGTTTATTGAACTGTTTTATAGCCGCCAAACCCAAAATCTTCTTTCCCTAGAAATTGGCTCTTAATTTTTCAAATACTGCACATTGTATATTTTCCAAATTGTTATGGTCAATGTCTACTCATCCCATTACACCCACTCAGTTTACAAGGAAGCAAGGGCCATAAATGTTGACAAAGTAGTGATCCCTTCCACATCAGTGTTCCCTTGAAACTCCACAGCTTTCTTTGGCATGATATCTGTGCGATGGCTTTGGTACCGAAAATGTTAGATTCCCCACACCTTTCTTTCACAACTTCATTGATATTACAAGGATGAATTAGCCTCAAAATCTCCCCAATGCTCCCTGGTTTATTGAACTGTTTTATAACCGCAGACCCAAAATCCTTTTTCAAGAAATTGGCTCTAAATTTATCAGATACTGTGAATTGTAGAATTTCCAAGTTGATGTGTTCAATGCTATTCCTTCCATTGCTACAAATGTTATATTAATGTTGAAGCAGCCTTGCAATGAAAAATTGCCAAAGACAAGGAAACCATTGATGAAATGTGTATCTTTGGCCAATCCACTTGTTAATGCAAAAGTCAGCTGCTGCCTTCTTTTTTAATCTGCTGGGTTGGCTATTTGGTTTGGATGAATGATAATCTTTTTGTCCGTCTTTGATTTTTCCCATCAACTGATAACATATTGAAACATGCTTGATATAGAACTGAAGCTGATGGGGTTTCATTTAGTATTTTATGTTCCTTTGTGCACCTATTTCTTTAGTGAGGCATGATACATTCTGCATTAGTCGCTCTTTGTCAAAATGCAATACAGCAGACCCATTCACAAGTAACCCACATATCAAGGATCACCCTACTTTGATGATATTCATGACTTCCACCTCTTTTGGTTTTCCCATATATATACCCTTAATCTATCCTCCAGACAATGGAAGTTTATTTGATTCCCTCAAACTGTTGCCTTTGGATCCCATGTTTCAAGACAAACAAGAAAATTTCCATTTCGGCCTTGGTGCAGGAAGGTGGTGCTATTTCCTGTTCAGGGACAAGAATGAATGTTGAAAGTAAAATCACAGGCAACCATTTTAGCAGCAAAAAATTGAAGGGAACCCATCAAATTCCCTTGGTCTTTTGTTCAATGAAGGACATGAGATGAATGATGGGGATGGCTGAATGACAGGGCCTGCTTGGACCAAACAAAACTGCAGAATATTTTGGGACGTGCATGGTAGTAAAACAACAGGTCGGCCCTTGTGGGGGTGTAATGTAGATGGACAGTACCAGCAAACTACTAGTGCGGTACAGGTATTGCCGCCTGCTTTATGCTTATTGAGTCTCGAGGTGTGACTTTGCCTTGGAGTTCCCCAACAAGGAGATCTTTCTTGTACTTTCCCACCTCCTTTCCCTTCCTGTTATGAGCACTAGCAACTTCTGCTGTTTAGCTGGGTCTGAGAAATAAAGAGCTGTGTAGCTCGAGAGTTTTAATGACAGATCAGACGACCGTGCAGTGTGGCCCACCTGGATGCAATATGATCACCAGTGTTGGAACAGATGGGAAGGGGGTTACATTGATTAAGGATGGGTTGAATATTGCTCCAATCAGATTATTGTTTTAGTCCTTCACTTTTGGGTCTCAGTTTGACGGCTCTATGTGAGTGGAATGCTTTGTGATTCAAGTCGTTTTAGATAATGGTCAGATAAATATTAAATTAGATTGAGTTCCAATTAATTGGGAATAGGTGTGTGAGGGTGTGGATTAATCAGAGGGGGTCTCCACTGTTTGATGATAGGAAAAGGTGTGCAAATTGGGTTGATGCATCAAACCCAACTTTGATAGTGACCAAGAGCTTTGATTAATTCATACAAACAAAATATACAGTCTTCATGATAATTTTGATTAAGAGATTTTAAATAAGGAAGCAAATTTCGATCGAGGAAAACCCTTAATCAGTGCTTAATCAGGTGGTCCAAATGCATGTGTCAAATTATAATATATGCTTTCACAACATTTGTGACTTTAGCTTTGGCTTCACAGTATCATCAATCAACTAATATGAGTTGGTTATCGTTTCTTCCTTTGCCACCATCATTACCCCTTTGACAGTCACAGTTATAGTTGCCATCCAAAACTTCTCAGCTAGATAGATTCTAAAATCCCTTCATACCTTCTTCCTAGTTCTCATTCCCAAAGATAGTCCTTCATGACTGTGGGCCCATAAGTTTATTAAACTTCTTTGTCAAACTTATAACCAAGATCATGGCTTCCTGCCTAGCCCATTTGCTTCCCGTTTTGGTATCTCCAAATCAAGCTTCATTGATCCGACATAGATGCATTCATCATCATATTGTTTTAAATCCGAGCTTGTTTCTTATAGTCTGGTAAAATTTGATCTGGTCATTTTGAAAATGTGCCATGCAAAATCAACACTGATCTTGCACAAAAACACCTCTCAACTTCTGCTATAAAACTTTCTACCAAAAAAAATCTGCTATCATACCAATTGCTGTGACTAGTGAAAATAACCACGCACATAAGCAGTGTGTCCAAGGAAAATTCACAAAATAACAGACAGACTAAACCACAAGAACGAGAGGAGACGAAATATTTACATGTGCCAATGAAATTCTGTGTCCACAGAACTGCCAGTGAGCTTCTTCCTTCAACTATAAAATTAGTATATTATAATAGCTGAGGTCTTAATCTTCATATTCAGCATGTCCTGTCTTCAACTCACTATCTTTGCTTGTGAGAGCATTAGATTCAAATTCAATCCAAAAAACATCATCATTTGTGCTTCATCTTGCCTTTGTTTGGATTCAGGCTTGGCCAATCAAATTTTGATTCAAGCAGACATGGGGAAACCAAGATCTGTTGATAGTCCAAAGGGCCCACCACTTGGGTTTTTGTAAATCAGAGCAGGTAAATCTGTTAAAATCAGAAATGATGATTACTGTGTTTGGATAACCACAGTGACACACTTGTTTTGTTCTTTGTCATGACCAATTAGGTAGCTACAGGATACTAGAGTTGCAGGTAATTTGAACACAGGGCAATAGAAAAGATTCAAACAGGGCCTAACCAAAATAAAAAAAAGAAAATCAAATGTGAGCATAATGTGTGTATTCCTTATGACAACTCTGGAAAACCATTTCAGTCAAAGGCCTTTTTATACAAGGCTTATAGCAAATTATCACCTTAAGGAAGTCTTTGATCTCTTCTATAAAATTATTGATGTTTCACTGATTACTTAATCTGTCAAATAGCGATACAAACACGAAGTGGTCTATTGGTTCCAAACCAAATTGAACAGACTCTGGTAAATAAGTACATGTAGAAGCTCATGAATGTAGCAGCTACACCCTTCATCTAGCAGTATTATTCCTCATAGTTTATCCTCATGGAGTCAAGGTACCCCTTGCCTTTCAGTTTCCGTGCAAATAGATCCCTGAAGTACTTATCCACCCCTACTCTCCTGAACAATGCTGGGTTTTCCACGTTGATCAAACTGCGTGCTGGCCCCATCTCTGCTGTATATTTTGGACTGTGGAATGCAGCAATCGACAGCCTCTCTTGCATAGAATTCGCCATCGCCCTATGCTCGATGCTACGGTAGATGCCGTTGGTTACAATCTGTCAAAGCAAGCAAACTTTAGAATACTAGATGGCTAAAAGGTAAGAATGATCATTCATGATGTTCGTAACAACTTGTTATATGTAAATTCTGCTTGAGTTATGAATAGTAGGCTATTGGTATTTGGGTTAGGTAGATCATTTGCTCTCATGATACCCGAATATTGTTTGTATCATATTGCATATGATGCTTCGATTTTATGTGCAAAATCCATGTCCCTACATATCCAGGGCATGTCCCTGCTCTAATCATGTTGAATGTGGCTTATTTTAGATTTGATCAGTGTCATCAATATAAAAGAGAAAACATGTGGCGCAAAGTTATCTCCATGATGTCTCCTATGTTGATAATGAAAGCATTTGGGAGAGGCTTAACAGGAATCCACAAGCCTTCCTTCCTTACCTGAAGGTAGGGGTGATAATCGAGCCAAGCTCGACGAGCATCACCATGCTTAGGCTCGGCTTGACATTTTAGGAAGATGTTCAAGCTCAGCTTGAGCTCGAACATCAAGCTTTTTCTTTAGCTCGAACTCGACTTGACTAAAAAATGAAAAGTTCAAGCTCGGCTTGATTAGGCTCATTTTCTGTTAACAAGCTCGAATCCGAGCTCTAGCTCGTATAAAGCTTGACCAAAGAAATCGAATTTAGGCTTGCGAACAGGCTTGAATTTTAACAAAATTCAACACCACTTAACACAACATAACAAATTCATAATCAGCTTCTCCATGGACATCACCCAACACACAACATGCACATGCACTGATGCACAATCACCAACAAGAAAAATTGTCCATAAAACAACCAAATTAAACAACAACTAGCCACATGATGAAACTGATCACAAAAATCAGTTTCAAAAGAGCATACAAATTGTCAAGTGCCAAGTGCCAACAAATAAATTAAAAAAGAAGTTGTCAAGTGCAAAAAAAAAAAAAAAAAAAAAAAAAAAAAAACAGCCAAGTGCCCTCGTAGTAGAGCCTACAATGAAAAAACCATAACCAAGAATTAGTATTTGATACCTTTAAAAAAAATGATTCAAAACCATAACCAAGAATTGTTATTGATACCTTTAAAAAAATTATTCAAAAGCTGTTTTCCTCAAGGCTACCTCCATTCATAAACTCATTCTCTTCAACAACCTGTAAATAAAACACCAACAATGAAATTCATAGTGACTAAAACAAAATGAAACACAAGGTAAAAATATCCTTACAATATTCGATCCGTGGATTCCAAAATCATTACGCAACCAATCTCCGGTACATATCAAAGCTTCAACTGTCTCGGGCTTCAAGGAGCT
Source organism: Umbellularia californica (assembly GCA_028538565.1). Lineage (NCBI taxonomy): Eukaryota > Viridiplantae > Streptophyta > Magnoliopsida > Laurales > Lauraceae > Umbellularia > Umbellularia californica. The sequence goes on along the minus strand of JAPQWN010000009.1, from coordinate 57,426,911 downwards.
TCGATATTGGTCAAGAACTCTCCCTCCGGCACTAAAAGCAGACTCCGAAGCAACTGAAGTAATGGGAATAGATAGTATGTCCCGTGCCATCTTTGACAGGTTTCTAAACTTAAGAGAGTTTGCTTTCCACCAATTCAAGGCATCAAAATCCTCAGTGTCGTTTTCATCACGAATGTAAATGCCTTCTTCCAAATAAATTTCCAGCTCAGACTTGTATGGTTGAACAATGTCCAACTGTTTGGCCCATAGATCAAATTCATTCACACGCTTTGCCTTTCCCTTGACATTGCTAGTGCCACCAACATTTCTACTTTTAGACGAAGTCTTTGGTTGTTTTACATCTTTAGACACATAATCCTTGTAGAGATCATACAAGGAATTACGAACAACATCTATATAATGCACTACTTCATCCGATGAATAAATTTTGGGAAAACAAAACTCAACAAGTCTCATTTTATATCTAGGATCTAGGACCGCTGCAATTGCCATCAACAAGTTACAATCTCCCCAATACTTGTCAAACTTTTCACTCATTCTAGCAACCATGCGACTCATGTAGTCCCTACTATCAAATTCATGCTCATTCAAAATCTTTCTAATTTTCCAAATTTCACAAAGAAATAAATTTGAAGTTGGGTAAGAGGAACCCGAGAATAGATATGTGGCATCATTAAATATCTCTAAAAACTTGCATACCTCTTCAACTCTTGACCAATCATCCTCAGTTGGCAACCATCGATAGTTGCTATCTCTTTCTTTGTACCTTGGAAACACTTCTTTAAACAGAAATGCAGATTCTAACATTTCATATGTTGAGTTCCACCGATTAGGCACATCAAGAATCAATCTCCTAGTTGTTGGCAATTGCAATTGTTTTACAATCTCATTGAATTTATCAAGTCTCAAAGGAGACATCTTCAAGTATTTCACACTCTCACGTATGTTTTCAATTACATCTCTTATCTCACCCAAGCCATCTTGTACCATTAGATTCAAAACATGTGCACAACACCGAACATGAAATATTCTACCATTGAAATAAAGCTTACCTTTAACAGAAAAATTATCTTTCAAATTTCTCACCGCTGCATCATTTGAGGATGCATTGTCTAGAGTAATGGTAGACACCTTATCCTCAATCCCCCAATCAGTTAGACACTTGTAAATACTATCAGCAATCACAAAACCTGTGTGTGGAGGTGCCAAGCAACAAAAATTCAAGATACGTTTTTGTAACTTCCAATCTACATCCAAAAAGTGTGCGGTAAGGCACAAGTACCCGATTGTTTGATTGGAGGTCCATAAGTCTGTCGTCAAGCTAATTCGGTCAACAGTAGAAAACATTCTCTTCAATTTCATTTTCTCATTCGCATATATTTTCAAGCAATCATTTTTTATGGTGAGGCGTTTAACTGGCTCAAAACGTGGGTTCAGAGATTTAAGAAGCATCACAAACAATTCATGTTGAACCATCCTAAAAGGATACTCATGCACTATTATCATTTTTGCTAAAATTTCTCTTACCTTCTCCTTGTCAAACTTAAAAGCTGCCAACCCACCAGTTACAGTTACAGACCCATCGGAAACAGTTGAGGAGAGAGCCAATAATTGTTGAGTGGGTCCTTTCTTTTTGCCAGAAACAGAAGCTTGACGAATTGGACAATTTTCTAAGTGCCTTTTCAGATGAGTTGTGGGAGCCCCTCGACCCAAAGAAAGATTTGTTTTACAATGGTTACACTTGGCCTTTCTTGTTCCATTTTCATATATTTTCTTAAAATCATCCCAAACTTTCGAGGTCTTCCTCCTGCATTTTTTTTGGAGTGGTTCATTTTCAGAAGGCCCTTCGATTGTAGCAGCATCATTATCGATAGCTTCTTGATTTCCACCATTTACAGTACTAGGGGGCACAGAATCAGAAGCCATCTGACCAAAACAAAGATGAAATTAGAGATAAAGTTACCAAATCCCCCTACTAACAAAGTCAACACACACCAATATTATTCCAAATCTTCTTCTAAACATTTGATATGGGCAGTGTAGTAGCATTTGTCACAATTAAAAGAAACTACGAAATTTTAGAACTCCCAATGCCTCAATAAACTTAATCATAATGTACTGTGACGAAGAACGTAAACTAAATAGAAATCCTAGAAGATCATGCCCACAAAATTATAAATAGCCTTCAAGCTCTGCAATACAAAAGATCACATCACCAAAATTAATCTAGGTCAGACTTCAAAACTGAATTAGAGAGCCCAGCAATCAACTTGTAAAAAAAATAGATTAAAAAAAATCAGGATCCTATTTTGCTTAACCATTGGGCTTGTATTGGGTGTAGTAGTAATACAAGAGAGAAGGCAGGTGAGTTCTTCCATTGGTGACCAGCAGGCCCAATGTTTTCCTTTCCAAGTTAATGGTCCTGTTATGGCTGTAGCTAGAATGGTCCATGCCAAAATTCCTCGATGGTGTATTGGGTGAGTGCCCAAATTCAATAACCAACCAGCCCTATATCTGTACTTGAATAATCGAAAAATAGACTAATGAAAGCTCAAAGCTAATAACAAGAGGCCAAACAAAATAAATAATCATAGATGTTCAGATTTGAGATGCACAAAGTAATTGTTCAGATGAGATGCAGCACAAACTAGACTCTTGTCGCTTGAGAGTTGTACCTGATCCACGAAGAAGAGATGGAGACGAGAGATGGAGTTGAGGGCGCCTTCAGATTGCCAGATTGGGTTTGGGTGTATTAGGGATTTAGGGTTAGACAGGTTAATATACATGTTGTCCTCACCTTTGGATCTTAGTAGAGGTTTGGAATGGACGGCTATAATTGGACCACTAAAAAACAATAGTAAAACTAGGTAAAAAATATCAAGCTTAATCAAGCCTGTCAAACAGCTCGAATTCGAGCTTGGGCTCTGCTCGTTTATAAACAAGCCTAAAATTGTGTTCATACTTGGCTTGTTTATAATATTCGAACGAGCTCGAACGAGCCCAAAACGAGCCGAACTCAAGCAGAGCTCGAATAGCTCAGTTCGATTAACAGCCCTACCTGAAGGCCTTCCATTTCACCGACTTGGAGGAGGACAGTGAGCCCCACCGAATCCGAGTAAGGTGAAAGACCGATGACCGACTCAGGTTGAGGACAGGAAGGATAGTAATTCATCCTGAGCCCCTGAAAAGGTTCATCAAACAGCTCTCTAATCTCCTCGGCTTTCATGTCTAAAGCTCTAGCCATCAACCCCAATATGCTCATGGCCAGCTTATTCACCTCCAACGAGTAAGCCTCCATCGTCTCTCTGAAATGCAAACCCCTTGTATAATTAACCAATATGTACCAAAACATGTGTTCATGCCTGTTGATTAGGCCTTGCAATTGATGGGCCATGTCTCCAACATGTTGAGACCAAAATCTAGTCCTCGAATTTGGTTTGGCAAGTTTTTATATATATCATAACTTCCAATCTCACACAACTCTTCCATGTCATGATTTGTGACTAGCGCATGCAGAGACATGATATGTGGTGCAGGAAATACAATAATGCATCTAGGACCCCTTTGCGAGCTACGTATTGAACTCCTCAAAGAATATTAAAGAGGAGAGGACCCTCTCCTTAGGATTTGATTTACTAGGATGATATGTGTATATTCATTTCTAACCAGTGGCGAAACCATTTGATGGCCATTTGTTGATCTTCATCTATACACCATCAAGTTTAGGAATATTTTGTGTGACCATTAACCTTTAGGAGTTCACTACTAAGAAAACAAAGGAACCGTGAATATTGTTGTGTGACCATTAACCATGACCTTAATTGAAACTCTCCATTGATGAGATTCTTAGAAAGGGTATGCTGATGAGAAATTTTGGTTGTGACCCAATCCTGCTGTGGCCCATCAATTTGATTCTGTAAGTAGATGGAATGATCTCTAATTGGAAGTTGCTGACCTGAAGGATAGAGGGAGGTGATCAAATAGACGTGGTTTCCTCAAATGATGTGGGAGGGTGGTTAAGAAGAACATGTCACCCCAATCGAGTTTCTGCTCTTCTGATATGACAAAGGCTTGCCCAAATCTCTCCACATCCCCTGGCTCCTGCCAAAATCTCTTCTTCTCTTCCAATGGAAGCCTAAAGAAATCTTTGATCTCAGACTTCATTTTCTCTACCAATGAGGAGCTGACTCCATGATTTACTAACGGCAAAACAGCAACAACATATGATAGAAAAATCCCATCAGTTATCTCAATTGATGAACCAACCATGCAGTTTCATTAATCTCTTCTGCGATTAGGTAGACAAAATGTGTGAAAAACCTCGACAGTCGCAGGTAAAATGTTAATGTTAACTTCCTGGTTGTATCATGGGAGACTTGGGCCCTGGTCCAGCCATTCACTGAGTCATGAGGCCCATTAGTGTTCAATTCCAATTGACAAGCTGGGTCATCTAATCAGGCTTTCAGGTAGACATATGCCTAAACTATTTATACATAAGGCCTAAAGCAGGTTGGTTCCTGCTAAGCGGCCCAGCCCATTTGCAAGAATTATTGTAGGTAACCATATTTGCTCATAAGGGGTGTTCATGGGCTCAGTTGGGACAGGCTGAGGAATGGCACAACTTCTAAACTATAGGCCCAAGTCCTAGTTAGGCCATAAGTAGCAGGCACAAGCCCATCCCATTTGAACAAGAGTAAGCCCAAGCCTTGCCTCAGTTGGCTTTATAAAAATAGGGTTTGCTAATATATCCAAAGCTATAGCTCAACTGGTTTAGTCACTTGCATGTGTGTGATGTTGCTTATCTTTGAGTTCCCTCTCCATCTATCCCTTCCACTGTTTTTACATTCAGGCCAAACCAGGCTTGGGCGCTCTACCACTTAATCCTAGGCCAGCCCGAGTACTAAAACCTAAGTCCCAAACTTGGGTTAAAGTGGGTAAGGCCCAGTTCAGGCTCAAGTCAGCCCAGTTCAGGAGCACCCATATAGGTCATAGTATTAAAGTGGATAGGAAACCTCTTAGAAATGCGCTTGTTTCAGCTACAAGAGTCCCACGTGAATGGTATGGTATCCACTCTGTCCACGAATGGACTGAAATTCCCACACAACAACCATGCAATTCCGTCAATGAAAGTTGCCCTCTTCCTTTACCCTTCGCCTACTGAACAGTGTGCAGGCTGAATGGTCAAGTGAGAGAATTTCAAACGGTTACTAGTAAATCTTAACTTTGATCAATTTTTGGAAATCATTTTATTTTAATAGTAAAATGCCCAGCATGAACTACTAGATTGAATTTGTCTATGATCACCATCATTATCATCAACATATCCTTATCTCTTTCACAAAAAATAATAATGTCAATATGGCCCTATACCCTATATAAACTTCTTTTTGAAATGACTATTGTGAAAGGTTCTAATTAAAAGTCCCTAATCACTCTACATCTCTGGTGATTTTGGTGTTTCATGGGGGATACAGACTTTCTACGGCTTTTGGCACCAGCTCTCAGCTGATCTGTGGAATACATTTGCTGCATTTTTTAAGGTCACTTCTAACAATAAATCATTCTAGCTTAAGAGCTCACTTCTTTGCTCATACTAAATTCTTAAAAATTTTAAGCAATGTCTTTCGATTAATGTATTAAAATTAAAAGACAAGGAAGATGATCAATTAATCTTCTCATTTGTAAGAGATAATTACCCACCTAATATATCATTTTCTAGGAAAGTCAAGTCTCATCCACATCTCTATTGTATATCCTTCACTCTTTGAAAGTTCAAGCTAGACCAATATAAGTCCTATAGAGGGGGAGGGGGGTGAATAGGACTAATTAAGAAATCTTACTAAATTAAACTGATTAATCCAATACAAACAAACCCACAAACTCTCTTGAGTTAAACAACGAAATATGTGTAACTATGTGATGTCAATATTCAAGAGAATTGATGCAAGTGTGTGCGCTACACTCTTTATGATATAACAATAAGATCAATTTGAATTCGATGACACAAGTGATTTATAGTGGTTCGATCCCAAACCTACATCCACTTCTCAAGAGTTTCTAGTACTCTTGGTTCCACTATATTGAGGCAAACTACACAGGTAAACCTTCAATCACATACATACCTATTTTTTGATACGGTGGTTTGATCACACAGATCTAATCTACCAATCCTATTTTTTTATAGTGGTTCGATCACAAAAGTCAAATCCACTTTATAACACAATTTACAAATTGAACCAAAGAACACTTGCCTCTTGAACCATGTCTTGAGGATGCTCTTTGGTGCTTGAATCCGAAGCTCCAAGCTCTTGACCCCTTGCTCTACTCCTTGGTGATGATGATGCTCCCAGATGTGCACAACTAAGAGAGTATGGAGTCTAAGCCTAAGGGAGACTTAGTTTAACTTGAAATCTTGAAGTTTCCATAGGAGGTTATTTTCACTAAAGAAACTTAATTAGAGCTTTCAATGCTCTTAAATATGACTATTAGGAGCCCAGCTGTGTGTGGAAATGGATTTTGGGAGCTCTAAGATGGTTTAACTATGAAAGCACAATAAACAGCAACCAGATGTTTTAAAAAATAATAATAATAAAATAAAATAAAAAACTATGAGGGCACTATGTGTGGGAAAGAGGTCTAAAAAATCCAAAAGTTGTAACAATTGGGATGAGCTCAAGTATATCTAGAAAACTCTCCTATAGCTACTTGTCGTTTAGCCTCCACCTTTTCTACGGTTAACTGCCATGTCCCAATGGCTAGTTTGGCCTCAGTCAAAAAGGGCATTTTTGCTTTACGGTGAGTTCAGGGCTAGCCATAAGGTACTTACGGCTATGGTTAGCCGTGAGCTAACTATAAAATAAGAAAATTTTCAATTTCAGCTTCTAGAAAAGTGACCGTAAGCTAACCAAAAACCCTACAGCTAGCCGACCCCTTGCACTGAATTGAGCCATACACAATGCTCAAAACTAGCAGTTAAACCATGTTGAATTTACTATTTTGTCTAAAGGTCCCAAGGGTCATTTCTTGGTTGGTTTGAGGTCCCATTTACCAGAATAGGTTGGCATTCTTCATTAATGAATCCGTACCTTTCAAGACTATAAACTTTGCCTTCAAACTTGATCTTCCTTAAGAGACAATAAAAGGCAAGGTCTTAGACTACTTGACACGGAATTGACAATCAAAGGGTATGCATATATGACTATGGCCGTAACACTCTTCACCTTTCTGATTTTTCTTCCTGAAAGCTCACTCTGACTTTTTTAAAATTCAATACAAATTAGATAATGGGCCCTAACGGCCCATTTGTTTGTATGAATCTGAATTTATTCTTAAAATTGGAGAAACAAAAGTGAAGATCTCCAGCCATCACCCTACTGTGTGTCCCACTCGAGTCAACTACTATCCCACCAAGATTACTAGAAATAGTCAGAAGTATGAACAGCACTGTAGGTCCCCCTTGGCTCAACTACTATCTAGAGGTTTCCTTGGGAGGGTATCATTTTCTTAGCAAGGTAAAGGTGGGGTACAATGCTCTTTTTGTAGCTCCACTTTTGTAATCTCCTTTTCTTTAAATGAATGTTTTTAGAGGATTTTACCAAAAAAAATCACCTTAGACTTATTGAAGATCAAAGTGGCTTAGAAAGTATCCTAGCACTGCAGTGGTCCTACAGGCCTGATTTGGTTTAATTTTTTTAGTTTTCCTTGAGAGGGGATATCGCCACTCCTCTTGCCTTTTTACAATCGATCATATCCCATTTTCCCCATTTTTCATCTTCATCCTTTCCCTCACCTCCTCCATCGATCTCAACCCAACTGGTCCCAGGCGCTCCCCGTCAATTGCAATGCTTCCTCTTCCACCGCTTTTCGCCTTCTAGCAAGCACGCGGAGATACTAGTTGTATTTTTTGTTTTCGTGACCCACAACTTGTCCGAGATCAAGGAGTGTAGAATACAAAACCCAACCCTACTCCACTATTATGACGTTTAATATGTGAGGTTTGGGTTTGAGATTGAGTTGGAGTTGGAGTTGGAGGAAGGAAGAGGAAGATGAAAAACAAAAGGATGAGGAAGGGGAAGAAGAAGAAAAATGAGTAGAGGAGGAAGGAAGATCAAGAGGAAGAAGAAAAATGAGAAGGGACAATCGCGAGTGAGTGCGGATATCCCTGCTCATAAAAGGTGCAGGTTTCAGATTAGTGTGTTTGCCGCCTATCACATATAAACTTCATATGTTGAGCAGGGATATCCCCGCCATAAAAGGTTAAGCTCTCGTATAAGTATGTTCATCCCTGTGAAAAAAAATCTATCATGAGTAGGGATATCGCCTCTCCCCCGTGATTGTCCTTGCTCATTTTTCTTCTTCTTCCTCGTCCTCTTCCTTCCTCCACTCATTTTTCATCTTCTTCCTCCTCTTCCTTCCTCGTCCGCTCGTTTTTCAACCTCTTTGGAGATCTCAAACGAGGAATTCTCGATGCATTTTCTATGTCAGGCTTTCAACTTTTGGACTCGTTTGGGGAAAGATATCCTAATCCTGCGTTTCTAGCCTTTTCACAGGAATCGACATCTTCTCTATCCAGAAAAATTAGCTCATTTTTGTCTTTTTCTTCAGGAAAATTGTGTCGCAGCAAACAAAGACGGCATGGAAAATCATAGCGGCTTTTCTCTTCATTGCAAAATCCTCTCGTTGCACAAATACATCACTAATATGAAATAAATTGTAATACCCAGAAGTGAAAGTGGCAATTCAAGGCCCAAATAAGAATAGATCAGTAACAAAAAACACAATAGTGATAATAATACCTGGAAGAAACCCCAGTCTTTGCAAGCAGAGTGCAGCCTCTCCAATTCAGCAGCTGATGATTCTTGTTGCAGCAGCTTGTCCCAGTCGATGATTGGGCTCGAGATGGATGATAGGGGAGCGTTGATGATTGATGGGTCTTGATCAGGACGTATGTAGCGAGGTGGAACATTGACCACGTTCTCTTTGGCCAGCTCTTGAACGCTGGGCACTAGGATTGAACTTCCCACGGTGTCCATCTTTGGCGACTCCATTAGTTTCCTACCACCAGAGAGACAGAGACACCGAGAGACACTCTTTAACTCAGGTAACGCCAGGCACCGACTATATAGGGAAGATAATGTTGGATATCTTAAAAAACGATTGGAAGAGAAACTTGAACGTGTTGAACGTGTCTTTTTAAAAATCAAGAGAGAGAGAGAGAGAGAGATATTCACGTGTCTTTTTAAAAATCAAGAGAGAGAGAGAGAGAGATATTCTTTACCTCAGGTAACACCAGCCACCCACTGTGTAGGGAAGAAAATTTGTAATCCTCACTCCACATTCCCAACAAACGTTCACATTATCATTGGGACCAGCTGATTCATATAATGACATAAATGCCAATAATGGTGTAGTCCTCTGTACTCACCTGCTCTACTTTGTATACACTGTATTTGGTAACAATTAATGAGATTTGGTATTATCCTATCATATAGTTATATATATATGTATATGAGATTTGGTCTTATCCTATCCTACAATTATATGTATGGTGATCTAAGATACATGTAAATTACAGTAGTACTCCCCCATCATACTATGCCTTTTCACAAATAATAGATTAGTAAATTATATTTGGTGGGGTTATGGTTGGGTCTAATTCAATTCAAAGCTCTAATCATGGAGATCTTAAAGAAAGTGGAATCGAGGGTCGATACTGAGACCTCTAGTTTCGAAAAAGGAAAGAACCGTCGTCCTGACGACCCGGCCAACACCTTGGGATTTTGGATTGATTCAATTCAAAGCTCTGATCATGGAGATCCACACCCAATTCCAAAACATGATAATTAAGTTGGGTCATGTCATGGATGACTTACAGTATTGGCACAGTACCTTGTTTAGACTTTAACAAAAGGTAAGGATGTATTTGCTCTATAGGTTTGATTTTTTACTGTGTAAAATGTTAAAAATGCTATCCACGCTGTCCTATATCGGCCTTATCAGCAATAAATGTATGGAAACGGATCCCCCGTTTGGACCAAACAAGGAAACCTTGCTTGGACCACTCGGGGGTTGCCACGTGAGAGGAGAGATGTCAATTCAATGAATTCTCATCTCCTCCACAAAATTTTTTTTTTCTTTTCCATGTGGCACCCCTTGATTGGTCCAAACAGGATTTTCCTGTTTTGATCAAACATGGGATCATTTTCCTGCATGCATCCATCCATCCAACATCACACTGATTTTGCGTACGGCTACTTGGAAAAGCAACTTGTGCCTCTTTCTTTCTTTTTTAGCTCTCCCGTTTGGTGGGCTCTCCAATGCGGTCAAATTTTGACTAACCATTTATTAGCATTTGCAAATGCCATAGTTTTTTTTTATATATATAAAAATTTCAAGACTCCAACCACCTAAAAGGTCTCAACTGTCCTGTAGAATTTTGAAATTTCAATCCTTTTCTTTTTATTGAAATTCGTAGCTAGTTGCTCAAGTACAAAAGAGGATTTAGATGACCACTAAAAGAAATAGGTCCTCAACATTGTTGATTCGCTATATAAAGTCAAGTTGGGTGTGAAATTTACATTTATTTTTTAGTAAGAAGGAATTATAAAGACAATAAATAAAAAAACCAAGCAAAAGAAAATACGTGATTGTCTTGTCCAAATTAATGAATGACACAAATCACAATTGAGCACGGTAAGGGATATGGCCAAAACTTGTCATTTTCAAATAAGATGCCTAAGTCTTTTGATGTATTAAATGCAAAGCCCCAAGACCAAATATCTTGGGTTGCAAGGTTTTTTGTTTGGGAAGGATAAGTTATGTGGGGTCCAAGTTGGATTATGATTAGGAGGGTTTTGAGAGAGTTTCAAGGGATAGGCCAGCTTCTAGGATTTCTTAGCACACCATCCTACTAAAGGTAGGATTCTTTATATCTCATGCTACTTCCTTTCTTGGGCCCCACTTTGAAGAGAAACTTGCAAATCTTATTTAATTTAAAATTTAAACCATATGAGGAGCTCCTCCTTTTCTTTTGGACGTGTGATATCTTGGAGTGGGTGTTGGTCATGTACAAAAAATCTGTCGATCCGTCAATCCGGTCTGATCCGATCCAATCTGTGGATTTTGATTCGATCCGAAGGCCAACGGATTGTAAATTGTGTAATCCGTTAGCAATGGATTGGTAGCGGATTTCACCCTTAATCCGCGGATTCGATCCGATCAGATCCGATCCGATCCGATCCGTTGTCATTAAATATAAATAAAAAATATATATAAAATAAGAAAAAAAATGTAAGGGTCAATATTGGACCTTATGAATAGAAGATGATAGGACAGGCATACGGCTCTCAACTCATGCCCTTTAATTCAGTGGCTTCAGAATTCATGGGTTTTTTCTTCTTGTTTTTTTCTCCATGTAATGTATAGGGACGGATTGAACGGATTAATCCGATCCGATCCGTGAATGGATCGGATCGGATTGAATTTAAATAACCACGGATTGGTGACGGATTCCAAATCCGTCAATCCGTAGGTAATGGATTGGTGACGGATTTGGCCCAATCCACACCAATCCGATCCGTGTACACCCCTAGTGTTGGACGTGCATCTTCTTCGGGAGAATCTTTGGGTTACAAACTTGCACATCTTGAAGCCTATCTTTTAGGAGATCTTGGTGCTAAAATCTTGTACTCTTTTGGAGTTAGTTTCTATCTTGGATTACTTTAGTTAACAGAAGTCTTGTAAATCTCCTTGCATGGTCCCCACCTTGACTTGAAAAGTTCCAAAAATCTGAACTTCTGAATTATTGCAAACATGCAATAGAGGTGGGCCCATGTGTACCTCCAACCTTGGTTTTCCCTCTTTAGTTCTTTATTAGATTTATCTCCTCCGCGGGTCCCAATTTTTGAAATTCCCTACAAAATAAAAATAAATGTCAAAGAATAATTTATTCATATAGGGAAGGGATGATGCAAGATGCGGGCCCAATTCACACTAAATAGATGCATAAAATGTCACTATTTTATCAAATCTTCAATTAAATCAATAGTGCAAATAAAATTCATCATATCATGCGTAAATAAAAAGTAATGAGAAATTTGTGATTTTCAATGCCAAGAAATTGATAAATTCATGATTTTATGTGAAAATGCAATTTTGGATGAATTTTCACTCGAATTCAAACTTTGATGCTCACAGACAAAGAATCATGATTTTTTTTAATAAAATGGTGCATGATTTGAAGATTAAGTCCTTAATTAATTCAAGATGATGATGAAATTATGCATTTTTAAGGACTTATCACTGAAATCCTCCTCTTCCTCTCAAATTACCCCTTTCCAGTTCTGATTTTGTAAAAATTATATTACTCCTGGTTCCATACTTAATTTTTGATGTATGCCCTCCAGTTACAAATCAAAGCATGAGAATGCTTTTGAAAAAATATATACCAACATCTGCCCTTCTTTTTCTTCAGGATAGTCTCTTGTCATGTTGTACAACAATTTCTTAAAAAATGAACAAAACCAACAAATGAATTAGTGAATCTTTTAATATAATACTGGATCATTACAAACACGAAGTGGTCTATTGGTTCCAAACCAAATTGAACAGACTCTGGTATATAAGTAGGTGTAGAAGCTCATGAATGTAGCAGCTACACCCTTCAACTAGCAGTATTATTGCATTCCTCATAGTTTATCCACATGGAGTCAAGGTACGCCTTGCCTTGCAGTTTCCGAGTAAATAGATCCCTGAAGTACTTATCCACCCCTACTCTCCTGAACAATGCTGGGTCTTCCGCATTGATCAAACTGTGCCCTGTGCCCATCTCTGTTCACTGTCACCCTGTGCTTTGCTACAGTAGATGCCGTTGGTTACAATTTGTCAAAGCAAGCATCCTTTAGAATGCTAGATGGCAAAAGGTGAGAATGATCATTCATGATGTTCGTAAAAACTTGTTATATGTAAATTCCGCCTGAGTTACTAATAGTATGCATTGGTATTTGGATTAGTCAGATTCAGTTGCTCTCATGATACCCGAATACTTCAAAACAGGCAATGTGTTTGTATCACATTGCAAATGATGCTTCAATTTTATGTTCAAAATTGATGTCCCTACGTATCCCTGGCATGTTCCTGCTGTACTCATGTTGAATGTGGCTATTTTTAGATTTGATCAGTGCCATGCCATCAATATAAAAGAGAAAACATGTGCCGCAAAGTTACCTCCAAGATGTCTCCTATGTTGATTATGAAAGCATTTGGGAGAGGCTTAACAGGAATCCACAAGCCTTCCTTCCTTATTTGAAGGCCTTCCATTTCACTAATTTGGAGGAGGACAGTGAGCCCCACTGAATCCGAGTGAGGTGAAAGGCCGATTACTGACTCGGGTTGAGGACAGGGAGGATAGTAATTCATACTGAATGCCTGAAAACCTTCATCAAACAGCTCTCTAATCTCCTCAGCTTTCATGCCTAAAGCTCTAGCCATCAACCCCAATATGCTCATGGCCAGCTTATTCACCTCCAACGAGTAAGCCTCCATCGTCTCTCTGAAATGCAAACCCGGCCCCTTGTATAATTAACCAATATGTACCAAAACATGTGTTCATGCCTGTTGATTAGGCCTTACAATTGATGGGCCATGTCTCCAACATGTTGTGTTCATGCCTGTTGATTAGGCCTTACAATTGATGGCCCATGTCTCCAACATGTCGTGACCAAAATCTAGTCCTCGAATTTGGGTTGGCAAGTGTGTGTGTATATATATATATATATATATATTTATCATAACTTCCAGTCTCACACAACTCTTCCATGTCATGATTTGTGACTAGCGCATGCAGGAACATGATATGTGGTGGAGGAAATACAACAATGCATCTAGGACCCCTTTGCGAGCTACGTATTGAACTCCTCAAAGAATATTAAAGAAGAGAGGACCCTCTCCTTAGGATTTGATTTAATAGGATGTAGGATGATAGGTGCATATTCATTTCTTACCAATGGTGAGACCATTTGATGGCCATTTGTTGATCTTCATCTATGCACCATCAATTTTCGCTCCTTTAGGAGTTCACTACTAAGAAAACAAAGGGACCATGAATATTGTTGTGTGACCATTAACCATGACCTTAATTGAGACTCTCCAATATTGATGAGATTCTTAGAAGGGAATGCTGATGAGAAATTTTGGTTGTGATCCAATCCTGCTGTGGCCCATCAATTTGATTCTGTAAGTAGATGGAATGTTCTCTAACTGGAAGGTGGAGGTGGTTGGAATTTGCTGACCTGAAGGATAGAGGGAGGTGATCAAATAGACGTGGTTTCCTCAAATGATGTGGGAGGGTGGTCAGGAAGAACATGTCAGCCCAATCGAGTTTCTGCTCTTCTGATATGACAAAGGCTTGCCCAAATCCCTCCACATCTCCTGGCACCTGTCAAAATCTCTTCTTCTCTTCTAATGGAAGCTTGAAGAAATCTTCGATCTCAGACTTCATTTTCTCTACCAATGAGGAGCTGACTCCATGATTTACTAACTGCAAAACAGCAACAACATCTGATAGAAAAATCCCATCAGTTATCTCAATTGATGAACCAACCATGCACTTTCATTAATCTCTTGTACGATTACGCAGACAAAATGTGTGAAAAACCTCGACAGTCGCAGGTGAAATGTTAACGTGTTGTATCATTGGACACTTGGGCCCTGGTCCAGCCGTTCACTGAGTCATGAGGCCCATTAGTGTTTCATTTCAATTGACAAGCTGGGTCATCTAATCAGGCTTTCAGGTAGACATAGGCCCAAACTATTTATACATAAGGCCTAAAGCAGGTTGGTTCCTGCTAAGCGGCCAAGCCCATTTGCAAGAATTATTGTAGGTAATAATATTTGCTCATAAGGGGTGTTCATGGGCTCAGTTGGGACAGGCTGAGGAATGGCACAACTTCTTAACTATAGGCCCAAGCCCAAGTTGGGCCATAAGTAGCTGGCACGAGCCCAAGCTTCAGCTACAGGAGTCCCACGTGAATGTTATGGGATCCACTCCGTCCACGAACCACGATCAATTATAAAGGTATGGACTGAAATTCCCACACAACAGCCATTTCGCCTACTGAAGCTTCCCTCTGTTTGGGAAGGGGGTAAAGAGGGGGGAAGGAAAAAAAGGAGGGGAAAGTGGGGGAAAATCCTTTTGGGGGGTGTTTGGGAAGGGGGGGAGGAAAAGGGGGGGGAGGAAAGTGGAGGGAAAATTTTTGTCTTCTTGTGGCAAAAACTTTCCCCCCAAAAATGGGGGGAAAATGAGGGAGAGGAAGGAAAATAAGGGAAAAAGTCATTTTTGCCTTTTTTTGTCCTTTGTTGTCTTTTAGAAATTTTTATAAAAGTAAGGGCAAAATGGTAATTTTTCATGTACTTCACAAACAAACAAAACCCTACTTTTTCACTTTTCTTCCCCTTACTTTTTTACTTCCCAAACAAGAGGAGGTAAAATTAATTTTCCCTCCCCTCCCCTCCCCTTCATTTTCCTTCCCCTCAAATTTTCACTTCCCTCCCCTCCCCCCTTCCCAAACACAGGGTAACTGGCCAAGTGAGAGAATGTCAAACGGTTACTAGTAAATCTCAACTTTGATCAATTTTTGGAATTAATTTAATTTTAACAGTAAAATGCCCATCATGAACTTCTAGACTGAATTTGTCCGTGATCACCAACATATATAACAATGTCATCAACATATCCTTATCACTTTCACAAAAAATAACAATGTCAATATGGCCCTATATAAACTTCTTTTTGAAATGACTATTACGAAAGGTTCTAATTAAAAGTCCCTAATCACTCTACATCTCTGGTGATTTTGGTGTTTCATGGGAGATACAGGCTTTGTACGTCTTTTGGCACAAGCTTTCAGCTGATCTATGGAATACATTTGCTGTATTTTTTAAGGTCACTTCTAACAATAAATTATTCTAGCTTAAGAGCTCACTTCTTTGCTCATGCTAAATTCTTAAAAATTTTAAGCAATGTCTTTCTATCAATGTAGTTAAAGTTAAAAGACAGGAAAGATGATCAATTAATCTTCTCATTTGTAAGAGATAATTACCCACCTAATACATCATTTTCTAGGAAAGTCAAGTCTCATCCACATCTCTAGTGTATATCCTTCACTCTTTGAAAGTTCAAGCTAGACCATTATATGTCCTATAGAGGGGGTGAATAGGACTAATTAAGAAATCTTACTAAATTAAACTGATTAATCCAATACAAACAAACCCACAAACTCTTTTGAGTTAAACAACGAAATACGTGTAACTATGTGATGTCAATATCCAAGAGAATTGATGCAAATGTGTGCGCTATACTCTTTATGAGATAACAATACGATCAATTTGAATTGGATGACACAAGTAATTTATAGTGGTTCAGTCCCAAACCTACATCCACTTCTCAAGAGTTTGCAGTACTCTTGCTTCCACTATATTGAGGCAAACCACACAGGTAAACTTTCAATCACATACACATTTAGTTTTTGATATTGTGGTTTGATCACAGATCGAGATCTAATCTACCAATCCTATTTTTTTATAGTGGTTTGATCACAAAAGTTTAATCCACTTTATAACACAATTTACAAATTGAACCAGAGAACACTTGCCTCCTGAACCATGTCTTGAGGATCCTCTTTTGTGCTTGAATCCGAAGGTCCAAGCTCTTAACTCCTTGCTTTACTCCTTGGTGGTGATGATGCTCCAAGATGTGCACAACTAAGAGAGTAGGGAGTCTAAGCCTAAGGGAGAACTGGTTTAACTTGAAAGCTTGAAGTTTCCATTGAAGGTTAGTTTCACTAAAGAGACTTAATTAGATCTCTCTTAAATATGACTATTAGGAGCCTAACTGTGTGTGGAAATGGATTTTGGGAGCTCTAAGATGGTTTAACTATAAGAGCATAATAAACATCAACCAGATGTTTTAAAAAAATAATAAAATAATAAACTATGAGGGCAATATGTGTGGGAAAGAGGTCTTAAAAATCCAAAAGTTGAGACAATTGGGATGAGCTCAAGTATATCTAGAAACCTCTCCAACGGCTACTTGCCGTTTAGCCTCCACCTTTTCTGCAGTTAACTTCCATGTCCCAATGGCTAGTTTGGCCTCGGTCAAAAAGGGCATTTTTGTTTTACGGTGAGTTCACGGCTAGCCATAAGGCACACACTGCTATGGCTAGCCGTGAGCTAACTGTAAAACAATGAAAATTTCAATTTTAGCTTCTGGAAAAGTGATCGCAAGCTGACCGAAAACTCTGAAGTTAGCCAACCCCTTACACTAAATTGAGCCATATACAATTCTCAAAACTGGCAGTTAAACCATGTTGAGTTTACTATTTTGACTAAGGGTCCCAAGGGTCATTTCTTGGTTGGTTTGAGGTCCCATTTGCCTGAATAGGTTGGCATTCTTCATTAATGAATCCGTACCTTTCAAGACTAGAAACTTTGCCTTCGAACGTGATCTTCCTTAAGAGACACTAAAAGGCAAGGTCTTGGACTACTTGACACGGAATTGACAATCAAAGGGTATGCATATATGACTATGGCCGTAACACTCTTCGCCTTTCTGATTTTTCTTCCTGAAAGCTCACTCTGACTTTTTTAAAATTCAGTACAAATTAGACAATAGGCCCTAACGGCCCATTTGTTTGCATGAATCTGAATTCTTAAAATTGGAGAAACAAAAGTGAAGATATCCCGCCATCACCCTACTGCGAGTCCCACTCGAGTCAACTACTATCCCACCAAGATTACTAGAAATAATCATACGTATGACCAGCACTGCAGGTCCCACTTGGCTCAACTAGTATCTAGAAGTTTCCTTGGGAGGGTATCATTTTCTAAGTGAGGTTAGGGTGGGGTACAATGCTCAGCTTCACTTTTGTAATCTCCTTTTCTTTAAATGAATGTTTTTAGAGGATTTTACGGAAAAATTTTCCTTAAACTCATTAAAGATCAATAGGGGCTTAGAAAGTATCCTAGCACTGCAGTGGTCCTACAAGCCTGATTTGGTTTAATTTTTTCAATTGTCCCTGAGAGAGGATATCGCCGCTCCTCTTGCCTTTTTACAATCGATCATATCCCATTTTCCCCCTTTTTCATCTTCATCCTCTCCCTCACCTCCTCCATCGATCTCAACCCAACTGGTCCCAGGTGCTCCTCGTCGATTGCAATGCTTCCTCTTCCACCTCTTTTCCCCTTCTAACAAGCACGAGGAGATCCTAGTTGTATTTTTCCTTTTCTTGACCAACAACTCGTCGGAGATCAAGGAGTGTAGAGCACCAAACCCGACCCTATTCCACTATTATGACGTTTAATATGTGAGGTTTGGGTTTGAGATTGAGTTGGAGTTGGAGTTGGAATTGGAGTTGGAGGAGGAAGATGAAAAACAAGAGATGAGGAAGAGGAAGAAGATGAAAAATGAAAGGAGGAAGGAAGAAGAAGAGAAATGAGCAGGGACAATTGCGAGTGAGTGGGAATATCCCGCTCATAAAAGGTGTAGCTCTTAGATGAGTGTGTTCATCCTTTTGAAAAACTTTTTCATCGGTGGGGATATTGCCGCTCATCGCATATAAGCTTCATATATTGAGCGGGGAAATCCCCTCACGTAAATGATTAAACTCCCAAATCATCCATTGGGAAAATCTATCATAAGAAGGGATATTGCCGCCTATCACTTATAAACTTCATATGCTAAGCGGGGATATCCCATCACATAAAAGGTTAAGCTCTCATATAAGTGTATTCATCCCTGGAAAAAAAATCTATCATGAGTAGGGATATCGCCGCTCACCTGCAATTGTCCCTGCTCATTTTCTTCTTCTTCCTCGTCCTCTTCCTTCGTCCACTCATTTTTCATCTTCTTCCTCCTCCTCTTCCTTCCTCGTCCGCTCGTTTTCTGTTGGGCCTAGGTCCAGCCCAATAAGGGCTTTTTGGAGTTTATGTGCTACTAGAGGGGCAATATGGTCCTTCTGAATCTCAATACATTTTCCTTTTTGAAGCCCTATTTCGGCAGAAAGCAAAAAAACCCAAGACAGAGAGAGTGTGCAGAAATTCGTCCAAAAGAGGCTTTTTTGTCTTTTTATCCTCTTTATCCAGAAAAATTAGCTCATTTTTGTCTTTTTCTTCAGGAAAATTGTGTCACAGCAAACAAGGACCACATGGAAAATCATAACGGCTTTTTTCTTCATTGCAAAATCCTCTCGTTGCACAAACACACCACTAATATGAAATAAATTGTAATACCCAGAAGTAAAAGTGGCAATTCGATCAAGGCCCAAATAAGAATAGCAGTAACAAAAAAACAATAGTGATCATAATACCTGGAAGAAACCCCAGTCCTTGCAAGCAGAGTGCAGCCTCTCCAATTCAGCAGCTGATGATTCTTGTTGCAGCAGCTTGTCCATGTCGATGATTGGGATCGAGATGGACGGTAGGGGAGCGGTGGTGAGTGGTGGGTCTTGATCAGGACGTATGTAGCGAGGTGGAACAGTGACCACATTCTCTTTGGCCAGCTCTTGAACGCTGGGCACTAGGATTGAACTTCCCAAAGCGACCATCTTTGGCGACTCCATTAGTTTCCTACCACCAAAGAGAGACAGACACAGATTCCTTAGCTCAGGTAATCCCTGCCGCCCACTATATCGGGAAGAAAATGTGTAATCCTCACTCCAGATTCCCAACAAACGGTTCAGATTATGCAGGTTGGGACCAGCTGATTCAAAATAGAATAGTAAATTATATTTGGTGGTGTTATGGTTGGGTCTGATTCAATTCAGAGCTCTGATCATGGAGACCCACACCCAATTCTAAAATATGATAATTAAATTGGGTCGTGTCATGGATGAATTACAGTACCTTGTTTAGGCTTTATCAAAAGGTAAGGATGTATTTGCTATATAGGTTTGATTTCTTACTGTGTAAAATGTTAAAAATACTATCCACGCTGTCCTATATCGGCCTTTATCAGCAATGCTTGCATCCATCCATCCAACACCACACTGATTTTGTGTACGGCTACTTGGAAAGGCAGCGTGTGCTTCTTTCTTTCTTTTTTAGCTCCCAAATTTGGTGGGCTCTCCAATGCGGTCAAATTCTGACTAATCATTTATTAGCATTTGCAAATGCCGTGATATTTTTATAAGAATTTTAAGATTCCAACCACTTAAAAGGTCTCAGCTCAACTGTCCCGATAAAATTTTGAAATTTCAATCCTTTCCTTTATATTGGAAGTCCTAGCTAATTGCTCAAGTACAAAAGAAGATTTAGAGGACCACTAAAAGAAATAGGTCCTCAACATTGTTGATTCGCTATATAAAGTCAGGTTGGGTGTGAAATTTACATTTATTTTTTAGTAAGAAGGAATTATAAAGGCATTAAATAAAAAACCAAACAAAAGAAAATACGTGATTGTCTTGTCCAAATTTGGCAGCTAAATGAATGACACGAATCACAATTGAACACTATGGGATATGGCCAAAACATGTCATTTTCAGATAAGATGCCTAAATCTTTTGATGTATAAAATGCAGAGCCCCAAGACCAAATAGCATTAGTCACTTCAACAGTTTGCGAGATTCAAATTGAGTGTCAAATTTGAAGTACTACTTGCGATATTCAGCTGCTAATTGAGTGTCAAAGCAGTAAGTTTGGTGGTCTGTTTAAATTAAAAACAAAGTGGGCCGTGTGGGTATTTCTTCTAAAGTCTCTATGGTTTGATAGGATTAGTTAGCGTAGAAAATCTAATATGGTATTAGAATTAACCGATAGGTGTGAAGTTGAATCCAGGAAGAACAACTCCCGAGGTCCAAACTTGCCTCTCATTAATGGGAATATTTTTTTTTTTTCTGAACAACTTGGAAATTGTTTAACATTTTAGTTTTTGAAACACTGTTCCATAAATAATAATAATAACTCTGCTGAAATCCTCCTATTCCTCTTAAATTACCCCTTTCCAGTTCTGATTTTGTAAAAATTATATTACTCCTGGTTCCATACTTAATCTTTTGATGTATGCCTCCAGTTACAAATCAAAGCATGAGAATGAGAATGCTTTTGAAAAAAATATACCAACATCTGCCCTTCTTTTTCTACAGGACAGTCTCTCGTCATGTTGTACAACAGTTTCTTAAAAGATGAACAAAACCAACAAATGAATTAGTGAATCTTTTAATATAATATTGGATCATTACATTCTTAATTACTTCCTACGCTTTCAAGATTCTAAAGAAATCCTGAAGGTTTGAAAAGCTCTGGTGGTGGAACTGGGGAAGGATTTTAATAGGACCAACAACCGACAATGGTTTTGAACATCATTATAAATTAATATCTGTAGCAGTTTCATTATACTTGATAAATGTTTTGGTAACCCATGGCTCTACTCGAAATGATGATCTTCCAAATATGTAGTGTCCACAGGCAGGTTGCATGATGGGAAAGGTTCTACCAGTGGAATCCTATAGGATCATACAATAGTTTTATGGCGAGGGCAAGGGCAAGGGCTCGACCATAATTCTGATCGCTCAGAAGCGATCCCTCCCTCCCTCAACGGCACACCAGCCGCGACCCTGCTGCGCAACTCGCAAAACACTTATTCCATAACGCGAACACCCGACCTAACAGGCTTTGATACAACTTGTCGGATCTTACACCTTATTGAACTACCACATATCCCTAAACCAATTGGTGATAGGAATCGGCACAACAATGGTTTTATGGTGAGGGCTTGGGCTCGGACTCGACTACAATTATGACCACTCAGGAGCGAGGGTGAACGTTGACCTCAACAGATCCGCAATGCAATCCCCATCACTGAATTCCTATAACATACTCCTGGTTTTGTTTTTGAAGTAGAGATTATCACTTGCATATCATATGGGAGATGTGTTCAGCTGGTGATCACCAACAAATATGATTATGATTTTGTTTGACTTTTTGAGGATAGTTTCTCAATCATACCAACTACCTAGCTGAGATTGCATATTTTTTCTACCCAAAAGACTGAGGTTATGTATTTATAATGTCCTCATCACAGTCGATGATTCATGGATTATTGGAGAAGTGGATAGATTTTGGACACATTAGAGATATTTTAGGATTTTTGAGAGACAAAGTCCATCAATAGTTGAGGATCTTTGTTGCCACTTATTGGTCCCAAATAGCCCACATGTCAATAGTTTTCAACTTTTGGACGGCTATGCAGGAATTTTTTAGGGGATTTGACAATTCAATACCCCTTAGACACCTAATTCACAAATTCATGACTAAAAGTCACTAAATGTCACAAGAGTCGTTTGACTCTAGTACTTTTTTTTTTTAACTTTTTTGCCTTGGTTCCCATGATACCCATGATATCATGGGATCTACATGTTAAAAGTTGAAAAGCTACTTTGATACTTGGATCGCATGCCCATGATATTATGGGATCTAAGGTCAAAGGACTCTAGTGACACTTAATGACTTTTAGTCATGAATTTAGAAATTAAATATCTAAGGGGCATTGAATTGTCATATCCCCATTTTTTTATATCCAACTTTAATTGAGGGGTTCCCTTTATAGACAAAAAGAGTATTAAAAATCCCTCACCATGCTTGTGGTGGCACTGCCGCATGGGAAACATGGGCAACACATTTATCACAATTTGATTGGATAGGTGTAGACAGTACTCAGACTGTCAAAAATTAATCATTCAACAGTCTAAAACAGCTGGGAAAAGTCTATATGTTCAGAATGAAATTGTTTCACTGTGGCGGCTGGCCCATGCTGGTGCTTGTTGATGTAAAAAATAAAGGGGCTTGCTATTGGCACACAGAAAAATCTTTTTCTCACACAGTTTCTCTCCACACACAACACAATAATTTAAAATATATATTTTTTCTTTCCCCACACATCAAATGTCCCCATTTTACCTCCTCTCCATCGTCCTCTTTCTTCTTCCCACACACAACTCTTTCTCTTTCTCTCCACGCACAAAATCGATTGAACTCTCTCTCCTTCTCAGGCGTCTCCGTTCCTCCGGCGTTCCCAGTCATCTACACCATCTCCTCTTCCAAAGGTTAATCTCTATCTCCACCATTTTCATTTCATTTTGCTTCACCATTTATTCTTTACCATTGTATCCATCTTAGATAACTTTTTTTTTCATGCAAACTTGTTATGGGGATAGATTCTCATTTAATGTAGGATTTTAGAAACAATGGTATATTTTGTTGATGCATTAGGTCGGTTCCCATACATCATCTTCTTCCTTTTTTATGTTCCCAGAAACTGCGATGTTCGGATCTGAAGATCCGAACAAACATGTTTTGTTCGGACCTTCAGGTCCGAACATAATTGTTCATTGTGCATCTCAACGCCTGCCATCCATTGCAAGTCCGACAATTTCTACACTTGATAGAAGGAAATGTGTTAAATTTGGGATAACCACTCAATACAACTAACATAAATGCTAAAGTTAAATTCCATCAAAAGAGAAATGTATGAATCATCAAATAAAAATAAGAAGAACCAGATACTTCTAAACTATCAATTAACAATGGGGTTGTCAAAGTTATCAGGAACCAGTTTAGATTCCAACTGGTCAGATCAAAGTCTAACAAGAGAAATTTGACTAATACCTCAGTTGAATCAATCAAGGTCCAAGTTATAGTTCAAACTCCAAAACTTTACAATTTAACTACAATGGGTATTAAACAATAATATTTATTTATCTTAAAATAATTAATATCTGCACACATATGAAAGAAAAAAAGAATCCCCAAAATTCATGTTTGGAAGAAAAAACAAAAGTTCTTGTCTTTCATGTGGGATTTTGTAGAAAACACCAAGAGTCTCCATCTGATTTCATCATTAAGAAAATTTTCACTCTAACAAAGAGTTTGGCTAGTGTGAACTTGTAACATGGAAAAAAAAAAGTGTTTGACTCGTTTCCCTATTTTTTTAATGTGCATTAATGTGATAAACTCATGTGGGAATAAATTTGATTATAGATAAACTTACCATAATGAATTATCCTACAATGTTTGTATTTTTATTTCAGATATGGACCGACCGAGCTCTTCTAAGGTGCGACCTATACTGCTTCAAACAGAAGGCGTCGCCACCGAGTGGAAGAGGTTGCAGAAGAACCTCTTCTTAGTGAGGAGGGCCTTGAAGAACAACCTGAGATGGATGTGGAACCAGGTCTGGGGCCACAAGACAGGTCCTTATTGACCAGCTTTGATACACATATAGCTGGGTATATTTGGAGTGGACAGGTGTGTTTCGGGAATTCCATATCAAGATTGATTGATTTATTTATTGGGGAATATCTTCGATAATGTATCAATTGTTGAATGCAGGATCGAGGAGCACTGAAGTGTCTAAGTCATGGTCAGAAAGTGCCATTGTGGCAATGACAATTGAATGGGTCTGATAGGTTTAGGCATTAGATGTCCAGATCCAGATTGGCTCCCTTAGTGACTGCATCATACCGCAGTGTCAATAAGATTATTGTATTGGGTTTTGTGGAGAGGTGGCAACCCGAGACTAACACCTTTCACATGCCATTTGGTGAGATGACCATCACTTTAGATGATGTTGCATCCATCTTAGGCATCCCAGTGACGGGGCGGACTGTCTCGTATAATGGTAGAATGGCATATGAGGAAGCTCAAGCACTCCTTGTTGGGGTACTGCTGCACTGGCATACTTATACAGGCAGATGGGACTAGTAACCCGGCATGAAGTTAAACAAATGGCCGGTTACTTGACTCTATTGGAATCTTGGGTGTACGAGCACTTCGAATGTTTGGCTCCAACTCCAAACATTCACTATCAGCCAGATCATCCCCGAGTCCATCGATGGGTCCCTCGTAGGGAGTCTGCTCCTTTACAAGCACTACGAGAGAGACTTGATTCAATGAGCACTGACTTGGTATCTTCATATCTTATGCTTTGATTCAATATTTTCAGGTCACTTAGGACCCATATCGTGATGTTAGGCGCTATCACCCTTTCAATGAGGTTTCATACTACTGTGGATGCATCAAGTGCATGGACGTGATTGAGCCTTATCATCCGGATAGGGTGCTCAGACAGTTTGGGAGAGTACAAACTATTCATGCACCACCATTAGCTCCCATCGCGCTACGCGAGGTCCGACTGCCCGTGACTACCATATCGCATATCAATACATGAATCAAGTTTGGGAGGGATGGCCTAATTACCTAATGTCTGCATTGAACCGTAGTCAACCCGTAAGGCGTCCTGCAGATTGCATACCCGGTTATATGGATTGGTATAAACGAGTCTTGTGGAGGATATTACAAAACCCAAACTCTCACTCTAATTTTGTTCCCCGTCCCGAAGAAGCACAATCTAGCAGTATGGTGGACTATGAGCAGCGTAATTCGGATGCACTGTTCATTCTTGATGAAGTGATGGGAAGGGGTGAGGACCATTGGGTTGAAGACCCACGGGAACTATATACTCATATAAATCAGGTTGCCCATGTCTTGCGGGGAATGTCAATAGCCGATGCTCAACGAACCATTCGATATCCAGCCATGAGTTCACAAAGCTACAGCCGCAGCAGGTCAACACGGGGAAGGAACAACTGAAGAAATTTGAAGAAGTTTGAAGAAATTTGAAAATTTGTATTTCAATCAAGTTGTTGGACTTTCGATGGTTGTACTTAGGGAACTTTTCTATTGAATGAATTTACTTTGAATGAATTACTTTGGATGGTTGGATTCCAATCAAGTTTTTCTACTTTTGGAAACTATTATCTTTTTATTACTTTGGACTATTGAATGAATTGTTACAGATGTAGATGTACAGGGTGAAATATCAAATGTATTGTTACAGATGTAGTGTTCGGATACACAGTTCCAAACAAAATCATTTGTTCGGACACACAGGTCCGAACAAGTCCTGTTTGTTCGGACATACAGGTCCGAACAAACGCATTTTGTTCGGACATAAAGGTCCAAACAAACTCATTTTGTTTGAACATAAAAGTCAGAACAAACTAAGTTTTTTCGGATCTTACAGTCCGTACATATCGGGGAGTCTGCAACTTCGCAGTTGAGAAAAATTTCCCTAAAATGGCAAAATTTCATTGTTGCTTTGATTGAGAGGCATGATTTCATTGTTCTTTTCTTCCTTCATTGCACTAGATAGATCTAATGAAAAAAGTTAACCACAAGAAGAAGGAAAGACGAAGGATATGGAGGAAAATGAGTTGGCTAAGAACACAAAATGGAGGAAGATGAGATGCCAAAACAACAATGAAGTGGAGAATGAGATGTGGAGAAGATGAGTTCTGTGTGGGAGTACAGGGAGGGAAGAAGAAGACCGAAATCGACTCTGTGTGTAAAAAGAACAGAGTTTTTGAGTTTTGGAGGGAGATTGGATATTTTGGTCATTTCATAAAGGGGTAAAAATGTAATTAAAAAATATTTAGATTCCTTGTGTGGGAAAAGAATTATTTTGTGTGCCAATAGTAAGCCCCAAAATGAATAAGTCTGCTCTTATCTTTTGATTTTATGCTTATGGTAAGGTTGTTGGCCATTCATTTCAAGGAACAGTAAAGCCCTGTAGTTGTTTCTACTTTCGACCAAAAGAAAAGCTCTGTGATTTGTTGTTTTGATTTTTTTGGTAGAGAACTTCCAAGAATGACAGTTCCTAGTGTTCTACTCGGAACTCAACTCCTCTGTGACCCTTCCTACTCCAATGATGTGAATATGAAATCAGCATGAATGAGAATGATGAAACTCTTTCTTTCAAGCAACTGTTTAACCTGAAGATAACAATGGCATGCACAAATGTCCTCCAATCAGTTGAGCAAAGCACAAACCAAAGCTAGAAAACTGCTAGTCTTCCTACTACCTGGATATGCTAAGGTTGGGTAACTTTTCAAGTTGACTCTTGCATAAATTGCAGCCGTTTTCAAGGAATCCCTACAGTGGTCCCCATGTTAGTATTGAGTGAGAGAGTTATATTCAAACAAGAACTCATAAGAGAAAGAGGAGTAGAAGTAGGACTCATAAGAGAAGTAAGGCTGTAGGACTATTTAAGTCCAAGAGGGGCTGGACGTCCAGCAGTATTATTGGACGTCTAGGGTGCTCTCCCCCCTGGTTCTCTAGTTGAGTGTCCTGGATTTTCTTCTCAATTGAGATCTCACCATTCTCTTTAGAAAGATCTTTGCGATTGGGTCATTACCTGGAAAACTGCGAGGTCATTGTGTCTGCAAAAGAGTTTCGCGGAAATAAAGATCAAAGATTCGAATTGAGCACAACAGAGCTCCTCAGATATATATATATATATATATATTAGTGAGGTGATTAAACCAAAGTCGTGTGGTGGTGTAGGCCTTGGTAATTTGGAGTATAAAAATGCGGCTTTATTAGTGAAGTGGTGGTGGAGGTTTGAAGATGAGAGGGAGGCTCATTGGAGGAAGGTTATTGGTGATAAGTATGGGGTGGAAAATTCGGGGTGGTGGCCTAATCCGGGTCATAGGTCTCGTAGATCGAGTTTGTGGAGTGCAAATTGCTTCAATTAAGGATTATTCTTCTGTAAGTAGGGAAGTGGTATCCAAAGGGGTGGGTTTTGTGGTGGGGGATGGGAGGGTTCTTAGGTTTTGGTTGGATGATTGGGTTGGGGTTGGTCCTTTGTGTGAATTGTTTCCTAGGGTCTTTAGATTAGTGTCCAATAAGGAGTCTGTTGTCAGTGATTGTTATGAGGTGAGTGATGGTTGTACTTTGTGGGGTGTGACCTTTGGAAGAAGTCTTCGTTTGCCAGAGGATGTCCAGTATGAGGAGTTGTTGAGTCTTCTCTCTAGCCTTTTTTTGTGTAGGGCTTCTAAGGATTTTAGGATTTGGAAGCCATCCATATCCGGAGAATTCTCGGTGAAAGCCTTCTACTCGGCTTTGGAGGGGAACAATCTCCCTAGAGCTCATTCTTCCCTTGTTTGGACGGGTTTGGTTCCTCCCCGAGTGGAAGCTTTTTGTTGGTTAGCACTGGCAGCTAACATCTCAACGGTGGATAACTTGAGGAGAAGAGGATTGACATCATCCACCATCATTGACACTTGTGTGATATGTCATAAGGAGTTGGAGTCGGTGAACCATCTTCTTCTTCATTGTGAGTTTACATCCAGTGTTTGGGGCCATTTTATTGGTAGGTGTGGTGTTGATTGGTGCTTGTCCTGGGAAGATTGCTGGTGTGGGAGAGTCTTGGTTGGGAGGTTGTTTTGTTGGATGCGGTCGTATTCTTTGAAGGATAACTCCATTTGTTATTTTGTGGTCCACTTGGAAGGAAAGGAATGATACAATTTTTAGGGGGTCCTCCTCAACTTCTGTGGAGTTGATTTCTAAGATCACGTTAATGATCACGAAGTGGGCTTTGGGTAGAAAGGAATTCTCTAATTTTTGTCTTCATGACATATTTATTAATTGGGAATCATATATGGGGTGTGGCTCAATCAAAGTAATAAAATATATTCTTTGGTCTCCTCCTCCTATTGGTTTGTTTAAGTTCAATGTTGATGGGGTCACAAAAGGGAAGCCTAGACCAGCTGGTATTGGAGGGGCGCTTCGAAATTGCAATGGGGACATTTTATTTATGTTCTACAAATATATGGGGGTTTGTGACTCTAATGAAGCTGAGGTTTTAGCTATTCTGGAATCTCTTCGGTGTTTTTTGAGGTACTACCATGACAATTTTATTGTGGAGAGTGATTCCTTCAATACAGTGAGTTGGGTTTCGAATCAAAAGGCTTATCCATGGAAGTTTCAATTTCTCTTCAATGAAATCCGGGTATTATCCACCACCATTAATGTTAGCGTTCAGCATAAGAGTAGGTCATCAAACATGATGGTGGATGCTTTAGCCAAGTAAGGTGTTGACAGAGTTTCCCCTTGTGAGGGTTTTATTATGTAGTTGTAGTGTGAGGGGGTACATTTCTCTTGTCCTCTTTGTTTCTTTCCCCCTTTTTTCCTTTTCTTCTTATACTCTTTAATTGTATTCTATTCTCTCAAAAGAAACACCATCACTATCTTGTATACATCACCTTCACCCTCTTTCATTTCCATCTCACTTTTTTAGTAATCCATCAGTGGAACTCACTTAACCATGAATTTTTATATGTTCAACTCCTATATAATATAATGCAAACAGACAAGGTGATTACTTAGATAGTGATGTCCAGATGACAACCGAATATGAAAAGAACAAATCAAGAAAGGCAGCAAAAAAAAAAAAGCGACAAGCCACAAACAAAAAAAAAAAGCATTAATGTACAGATGAATCAGGCCCGACTAATAATGCCTAACCTGTGAACAGATGAACCCTTCGGTATATTTTTTTTTATTTTTTCAAAGGGGGTCACAGGTCACCCCTGCTAATCCATGTTTGAAAACTCGGGCTTGAACTCAATTTGAAAGTTATGGAGTTGGATCAACTTAACACAAGTCTTCTTTTATTGCTAGGTGGGTGAGTGGTACACAGCTTGTGAGACGACCTACATACGGATTGATCCGTGGGCACTTTGTGTGAGATGATACGCCTTTGCCTTTCTTAAGCTAAGTCTTCACCTAATCAAAAGTAAAGATCCGGTGTACCAATGTATAAAAGATAATATATATATATATATAGGAGAATATTCAAGTGCATCCATCCCTCACCATTTGTGGTGAGGGACACCCCTTTTGGGGAAGTTTCAAGTACAAAAGAGAAGTGTACTTCTCTTTTGTACCTTTCTTTTATACTTGAAACTTCCCCGAAGGGGGTGTCTCTCACCATTTGTGGTGAGGGATGGATGCACTTGAATATCCCCCACACACACACACATATATATATATATATATTTATATAAACAAGATAAATATACATACTTTTGATATATATTGCTTGAAATTGTTACCAATTGAACCCAAGTCTTGACTGAGCTGTGGATGTTATGAGTCTTTCATAGTTTCAATGATTCTAATTGACTCAGCCAATTCAAGTTTAGACTTTAGTTTTTAAAGCTTTAAACAATGGCGTAAGACCTAAAAATGTTTAACATAAAAGGCCTAAAAACGCAAAAGACACCCTGTATAGATCATCTACTAGCCATCTTAGCTGAAGTATTGAGACTTTATAATAATATCAATGTACTTAGTAGCTCTTATGATCACCAATCACTTAACAAGATGTCAATATATTTCAATAAACGAAATAACTCGCATTAGCCGTTTTTTAGACTGAACTAAAAGCCTATCTTGGTTAAAGTTTGTTTTATGGTCCGTTTATTTGCATTAGAATACATAGGAATTGAATAAACATAATGGTTAAAAATGAAGATTAAAGGTGAATTTCCAAAAAAGTAACATCAAAATTAACATTTTATTTTAGGGAAATAGATTCAAAAGAAGCTACAATTTGATGCTCTTTTTTTTTTAAACTCACCTTTCATCTTCAAAAGAAGCTGCAACGGACCAAGGACGGTCTGAGGCAAATTTGCTGGAAACTCATTTGCTTTAAGGAGAGTGTGATCCCTGACTCAGGCAATCCATCCAATTAAAGCCAATTATTATATTTTATTTTTATTAGCATCAATTACATACATGCCAAATAGATCAGACCCTTGTCACCAACACACTCATGGTTGAGTGCTGTTGGCACCTTAGTTTCACGACCGGCCGGTGGCCAACCTAGCAAAAAAGAAAAAAAAAAAAAAAAAAAACCCTTATCTATGTGCTTTAGAAGCTATGTATTTACTGATAACGGCAACACCTTCTTAGCTAGCAGTAGATTTGCCTTCCTCATAGTTTATCCTCATGAAGTCAACGTTTGACTTGCCCAGCAGTTTCCTAGCAAAGAAATTTTTGAAGTACTTCTCTGCATGTTCACTCCTGAACAATGCAGGGCTTTCCAGATTGATCAAACTTGGGGATGGCCCGATCACTGCTGTCATTCTCGAACTGTGGAATGTGGCAATAGACAACCTCTCTCGCACCGAATTCACTGTCGCCCTGTGCTCAATGCTACGATACAGTCCATTGCTTACAATCTGCAAAACGTGCAAAATATTAAGATGCTGTACAGTGGCAAAAATTATAATAACAGTAATATGCCATGATTCCCATAGAATCTTGTTATGGGCTAATTCGCTCCGAGTTACTAATCTTTTCGCTATTAGCATTCCAATTTGATCAGATCATTTGATCCCATGTCACCTAGATAGTTCAAAACAGCTTTCATATTGGTACGATATTGATTTTATACAACAGTTTTATGTCAAACTTTCATGTCCCATGGCAATGTCCCTGCTGTAACTAGCCAACATGGAGTTGATCAACTCCATCAATCTAAAAAAAAAAAAAAAAAACATATCTCACAACTTACCTCCATAATGTCTCCTACGTTGATTGTGAAAGCATTTGGAAGAGGTATGACAGGAATCCACATGCCTTCTTTCCTTATCTGAAGGCCTTCCACTTCATTGACTTGGAGAAGGATAGTGATTCCAGACGCATCTGAGTGAGGCGCAAGGCCAATCGCAGACTCGGGTTGAGGGCAGGGAGGATAGTAGTTCATCCTCATTGACTGGAAACCTTCATCAAACAGCTCAATAATCTCCTCAGCCTTCATGCCTAAAGCTCTAGCCATAAACCCCAAGGTGCTCATGGCAAGCTTATCCATCTCCAATGAGAAAGCCTCCATGGTTTCTCTGTAATGCCAAAAGTGGAATTTTTAGCCTCTATATGTATAACAGGTACAGCCATCTGTACCATGCAACACATGAGCATGCCTGTTGATCAGACCTTACATTTCAAATTGGTGATGACCCAAAAGCAGCTTTAATTCTATGATCTTAACCATTGCATAAACCAATGGTGCGATCATTTCCGAAAATCATATCCTACTTAATTGATGTAGGCTGAGTGCTAATTTTTTCAAGTAGACTCAAACTTTGTTTAGAAAATCTTTTTAGAGCAGAACTCATGTCCAGTCACCAGTGCACCCTTCCTCCTTTCATTGGGCTTGTGACCCGCAATCATATGGCGGGGCCGCAGAGGAAAAAACTATGTTTTGGAACCCCTAAAATCTGCACTATAATATTTGATTAAATGGTTACAAATGGGTCAGTTGATGAGAATTTTTTTGAGGCCCATCAAATTGACTGGCTAGATTGATGGAATGTTCTCCAGTTGGAAGGCAGAGATGGTTTTCATTTGCTGACCTGAAGGATTGAGGGAGGTGATCAAATAGACGGCACTTCTTCATATGATGTGGGAGGGTTGTTAAGTAGAACATGTCACCCCAATCAAGTTTCTGCTCTTCTGATACGACAAAGACCTGTCCAAAGCCCTCCAAATCCCCTGGCTGCTGCCAAAACCTCTTCTTCTCTTCCAATGGAAGCTTGAAGAAATTATGAATCTCATACTTCATATTTTCTACCAATGAGGAGCTGACTCCATGATTTACTAACTGCAAAAACAGCAACTTCATCTGATAGGAAAATTACATAGTTTGGGCAAAATGCATAGGAGTCACAAATACCCAAGTGATAAGTATGTGCCTGGTGAGGCCCAGGTTGGATCTCCCTGGACAATCTGGTGGGTTGGTTCCAAAGAGTATGCAAATATCAAAACATCTGCTTCTCAATTAGTTGAACCTAAGTTCACTTCACTCTAGTCCAGATTTGCGACCAAATGCTTGAAGAAAAAACACAACAAAGCTTGTCTGGAGTACCAATTAAAAGGCATTAACTTAAACTTCTTGGATTCTAATAGACATGAGTGTTGTCATTCATAAAATGACTACCCACATATTATTACTTCTCAAGTGCAAAAACCTTGTACTTCTAAAGCCATAACCTACCTCCTTCCACATATCATCACTAACCTAATTACCATAACTACTAATACAAAATAATTACAAGGAGAACAAAAAATAAGGAAAATGTCAACAGGTATCAATTCTTTTCACATACAAGATTTAAGGCCCCATGAAAGCTAGATGGGTCCTCCTGCATATTCAATCATGCAAATAGTGAACATGTGTGCAAACTGGGGAGAGCCACTAGTAAGATGTCAGCTTCTATTTTGCCTCATATATACATGATAATCAGGCTGCAGTTTAGCCCATTACTAAATAATTGGGCCACTTGTGCTGAATTTGTCGGGCCGTTCTGGGCCATTAAGTCATGCTTTTAGGTAGACACAGGCCCAACCCATTGAACTACAGTTAAAAATCTCATCCCCAGGCTCAGACCATGCTCATGATGAAAGGTCAGCATGGATCTATCTGAGTTCCCAAAGCGGGTCAGATTAGGGTTCAGTGGCCCAGCCCACATTAAAGCCTTATACCGGTGAGAACATAGGAGTGGGTGGCAGAATTTTTTAGAAAATGCATTCTCCACCCCTTACCCTATTAAAATGAATACAGGTATAAAGCTTCCACACTCCTTCTTTTGTTCCTAGGAAACCACTTTTTTTTTTTTTTTTTTTTCATTGACTGAGTTTGCTCCTCTTCTTCATCATCTTAATTTTCTTCAAGATTCATGTATTGAGTGTTGACTCTTGTTTGTTAAATGACTTTGCAAATGGTTCATAATACTATCCCTATTGGCTCTACAAACTTCTTTCTCACATTACCAATTGAAAGGGCTCATACTACAGTCCCTGGTTGGGGACACCACAGTCCATCTCAGGAGGAAAATAGTGAGCCCCAACGTAATACAAAATCATGTATGGTATCTGTGATGAGCACAGCTCCTGCATCATAAATGACAATTAACAAACTGAGGAACGCTACCCCACAACTAATGAGGAACTAAGTGCACCTAGCCACATGCAAATCAGTGTACTAAGGAGGGTTCAGAAGGTCTCACCATAAGCTAGGGGGTGGGTCCCAGGGAGTTACAGTTTTTGATGTTTGTAACCATTTGATCATCGTAACTAATAAACTTGCAAATAAGTGAGAGTACGCAAAGGTCAATACGATTCAAATTTAAGTGATCCATCTTACCATCAGCTCAGCTCCGATGAAGTGAGATTCCCGTTTGGTTGTTTACAAAATACAATATGTATAGATTTAAATATTGAAAGAATAAAATAATATAGAATAGAATAGTGTAATTTTAAAATATTATAATATTTTTACTATTTGGAAATTTCTGAAGAATATTTTGGATTTTAAATTGAGTTGTTTGGAAGGTATTATAATTTTAATATATATATTTTTAAAAAATCCAAAATAATAACAAGTTAATGGTATTGACCCTAGTAGAGTTCGTTATTAGAACAATCTTTTTGTTAAATAGTTAATTTATATGGAATTGACCATATATGGATGAAAAGTAGAATGGTAAAGTAAAGTCCAGCTGCCAATTTTCTTTTATCATAAGTCACTTTTCTTTATCACATAAAACTATGGAAAGTGTAATAAAGTAAAGTCAATACAAAGGGCAACTACTTTACAACTATCTCTCTCCTACTTTACTTCACCATATACTTCATCTTATCTTATTTTACCTCATCTTCCACCATGATGTGACATCGACATTTATTTTACTTTACCACACATGCATATAAACAAACATGCATTGACCTAGATACGACATATTATCCTTTCACCGTGTTTAGATGAAAAATAGTGTGGTAAAGTAAAGTCTAGCTGCCACTTTTTTACCATATAAAATACGGTAAAGTGTAATAAAGAAAAGTCGAGCAAAAGAAACTACTACACCACTCTCTCCCAATTTACTTTACCATATACTTTATCCCAACTTCACCGTGATGTGACATTTATCTTTATTTTAAATTATCATACATGTAAACAAATACATCACGATAAATTTGGTAAAGTTCTTTACTTTACCACTTTGTAAACCTTATTTTGAAAAAAATTTATATTGTAGAAAGTTCTTTGCATGGGAGAGCTGTAGAAAAAATATGGAGCTTTTTGAAAGAAAATGGTATTTTCTTCACATTTTTCTTGAGTTACCAAACGCATAAGATTTTTTTCTTTAAAAAATAAAAGATTATATTTTATAAAATATTACTTTATTTTCCCATGCATTCAAATATAACCCTCAAATACGGATGAGGGCATTGATTTTGATTAGTTTAGGTTTCCATCGATAACAAGTGAGGAATTTTTTAAATTGATGATTCCTCACTACCCCTCAAATACGGAATTTATAGCTGAGTATATTTAAGTCATGTTTGATAACATACATACGAGCAATTCACAGATTAGAAGATTTTATATCCTCCTCCTTCATCATCTCATCAAGTTGAACACATATGCCTCAGCGTAGCAGCATGTGGCTATTCAAAATTGCAATCCATGGTGTTGATTACTTTTATCAATAAGAATCAAAGGTAAAGACTAAACAAAGAAAACAAAAATGATACCTGGAAGAAGCCCCACTCTTTGCAAGCTGAGTGCAGCCTCCCTAATTCAGCAGCTGAGTATTCTTGTTGCAGCAGCTTGTCCATGTCGATTACTGGGATCGAGATGGATGGTAAGGGAGAGTTGATGAGTGGTGGGTCTTGATCAGGACGTAGGTAGCGAGGTGGAACATTGATCCTGTTCTCTTTGGCCAGCTCTTGAACGCTGGGCACTAGGATTGAACTTCCCAAAGTGATCATCTTCGGCGACTCCATTACTCTGTGCATTGTGAGTGAGAGAGAGACCTCGGCATCATATACGGGGTCCTTAGTACCCGACAAATTTCTCATTTTGCTAGTTATAGTTAAAAGCCACAAATTTCTCTTTTTGCGTGTTTGGCACTCAACTAGTTATAGTTAAAAGCAAGTAAAGTGAATTCAGATAAGAAATGACAAGGGATCGTGTTAAAAATACACAATTTTAAAATTGCCTCCAAATTTTTTTAAAAGAAGTAAAAAAACCAACATCCTTTCTCCACTAAAAGACAAAAAAAAAAAAAAAAAAAACTCCACTTTTCTATATAACAAGTTAAAATGATTTTATACCAAACAACTAAAAACAAAACATCATCATAACACTTTATATTTTATTCTCTCTTGATTTGATGCTTCACCTCACCATACTTCAATTCACCATACATCCAAACAGGCCTGGAAAAAATGGGCATGTGCATGTTTCTGGGGCTGGTGGCCCTTGTAACCATCCACCCAATGATAAGGTCATTGGAAAAAAGGCGTTTGCAAGAATTCTGAGAATGCTTAGTACGTGAGGGTTTTGAATTCTACAACTGTTATCCCCTTAGCTGAAATTTCAAATGATAAAGTGTTGTTCAATATGAAATACACTGGAATGCTATTTTTACAGGCAAAAGAGATGTTTTACAATATTAGTTTTGTGAATCTTCACCATTAAAAATGAGAATTCAGAGTTCTCAAGTGAAAGCATCTCACACTATTGCCGCCTATCAGTAATTTCCGACCAAGAGAATTCCTAATAGAAATACTCATAAACAAACCACCATATAATTTATATACTTCACCCTCACCCTTTTCACCCTCACCCTTTTCATTCCCATCTAGCTCACTTGACCATAAATTTTTATATATTCAACTCTTATATGTCTCATGTTGCTAACCGACGTACCCAAAAAGCTTAAGCGATAAAGATGCAGCAAAACAACTACTTAACAATCACCCCTTAAGGCGGGACACCATCTAGACTCGAAATACATGCCTGCATAAGACGCGGCATGGGTCAGCTTGCTAGTAATCCCAAAACATTTGAAGCATAGGCCCGCTCAAGTTTTCAACGTGGCATGAGGCAATTTTGCCCTGTGTGGTTTTGAACTCGGGACGTGTTAGCTTTGATACCATCTCAAATTGCTAACTAATACACCCAAAATACATAGACGTTAAAAGGTGTAGTAAACTAATTACTTAACACTATGTAATATAATTCAGACAAATACGTTGTGTAGATAGATAGCATGTCTAGTAAAGTTAGTAAGTAGCATTTTATTTCTTTTAAAATAAATAGTATTTATCTTCAATGCTTGAAGAGTGAACGGTTCACAACAATGCCACATGTTTTCAATGGATACCATACACCAATCAAAATATGAAAAGAAGTCAAGATAGGCAGGAAGAAAAGAAGCTACAAGCCAAAAACAAAAGCGTAAACAGATGAACCTGCACTGAAAGTTATGCCCAACGACAAACAGCCGAATCTCAGAAAGTTCCTTGCGAGGTTCTACAGCACATTTTTATAAAGAAGTCATGGGACACGCTAGAGATGTCAAATGGGCCGGGGCAGCCCGTTTCGGCACGGCATGGCCCATCAGGTAGCCCATTTCGGCCGGCCCACATCATAAGGGTAGTCCCGCTAGGCACGGTCCATTAGGCCCATCACATAAAAAATAAAGATTAGGAAAAAAAAAACATGACACATTTCAAATTTTTACATATAAGAGATGATAATGGAGAAATCAAATCAAAATTCAAAAGCAGAAGAAAATAATACCTCACTCAGTTTCTGAGAAGAGAAGAGATTCCTAGGGTTTGGAAGAAAAGAAATGGGGAAGAAGTATTATGATGGATTATTGGAGCATGGTCCAAGTCAGGTGTCATTGGGTGCATGGCGACGTCGGCGACCATCACGTTCCCTTTGCACGTGGGCCCAAATATGAGGTCCAAAGGAAACCTGTGCATCAGTTGGGCTGATGTTATTGTGGAGAGATAAGTGTGTTGAACCACATCTAAGTAAGTTGATGGGAAGTTCTTAGCCATGTTCTCCAATGCATCTTTCTGTATAAGCTCTGGTTCTTTTGTAGCTTCTTCTCCGGAAATTCCAAAAGAGGAAACATTATTCTACTGTGAGTATTCTTGATAGAGCAGAATGAGAAGCACAATTTATGGAGACAATGTCACACCCCCACCATGCCACCACATGAATGTGATAATCCAAACAATTTGTTCTATGGGGCCATGGCCCATAGGGTATCTGTGCGTGTCACTGATCAAATGTTGCTTGGATCAAACCATTCCAATCATCCAATGAATATCAACATAGTTCAATTTTTTCATGTTTAAAGCTAGTCATTTCCCATTTCATCTAACGTCGTGTTTGGGAAGGGAGGAGGGGAGGGAGGGAAAATTTGAGGGGAAGGAAAATGAAGGGAGAGGGGAGGCAAAATATAGTAAAAAAGTTTGAGGGGGAAGGAAAATCCCTTCTTTGCCTCCCTCCAACCCTGCCCCCGTTTTGAAGGAAAAATTTGGGGGTAAAATTTTCAATCCTCCACTTTCCCTCCCCCCTTCCCAAACACCCTCTATTTTAACTTTCCCTCAATTTTCCTCTCTTTTATTTCCTTTCCCTTTATTTTACCTCCTTCCCAAACATAGTGTAAGTGTCATATCTCATGAATCAGGCTTGATTGGCTGGGTGAACTGAAATTAATAGCATTTGAATTATTTCAACTTTCAAACAAAGTTCGAACTTGAAGAAATTTAAGTTCTTGCATAACAGAAAAAAAATACTTTTATAATGTGATGAATGCCCATGTAATACCGAAAAGACGAAAAAAAATTAATCCAAAAAGGCCGAGACACCCTCCATGAATATATATATATATATATATATATATAGAGCAGGCTCTCCTAAGCTGCAGCTTAGCTTATCCTAAGTTGGAATATGGTTGGTCTCACAAATTAAACTTGATTATATCTGTTTTTTGCATAATGGAACTGAAAAATCCAATTCTGATTGGATTTATCTTGATTTTTGAGATGATCATCATCCAAAAAATAGCATAATCAATTTTGATTATGTGGGACCAGCCCTGTTTCGGCTTAGAATAAGCTAAGCTGCAGCTTAGGAGAGCTGGTCCCATATATATATATATATATATGGAGAGCGCTATACAATGTCAGTGCATTTTTTAGGAGAAAATACTCCTCCTAGTTGGGCCCACTAAGGTGAATAATAATCATGGAGGTCCATTGGATGGAAAGATCTATGTGAGGCCTATCTATATGCAAAATCTCGAGTCCATAAGATCATCCTAACCTTTTGGTCCATGATCCTAAAATTTAATGGTTTAGAGACATCGTTTTATCATGATTTCAATCCAATGGTAAGGAAGTTGGATCAGTGTCAAACTTGGATTTACGACTATTCATGGTAGAGGTAGTGTGTGTGAAAATGCTAGATTGACTCAACATGGGCCCCATGACAAGAAAAAGAAGAAGAAAGAGGAACGAAAAGGGGGCATTTTTAAAGTGGGGCATTTTTTTTTATAATTTCCTTATATATATATATGAAAAATATTCATGCGCATCTATCTCTCACCATATCATGGTGATGGACAATATATTGAGGTTGACTTTATGGTGAAGGGCATGGTCCATCCGAACCACCCACACACATGGGACCCCCTTAAATTGCAATGGATCAATTGAGCTTTTCACTAATCCGAATGGATTAGATCGTTGGATCAAGGGTCAAATTTATTATTTTCTTTACTGTAAAGTCCTTAAATTTGTGGGTCGTAAATGAAGGGATTAGAGACTTGGGATTGACCACAAACTTGATATATGGGCACATCTAAGATTACTCTTTCCATCCCCCCAAGTTCCATGATCAGTGGGGTTGTACGTGGGTCCTATCAAGTTTGTCTCTCACCATGTAATGATAGATGTACATGAATATCCCCATATACATATATACACGTTCTTTTGATATATTGCTTGAAATTGTTATCAATTGAACCAAGTCTTTTCCATCGATTCTGGTGGACTAGGCCAATTCAAGTTCAGACTTTAGTGTTTATAGTTGTAAGCAATAGTGTAAGACCTAAAAATGTTCAACATAAAAGGCCTAAAAACATGAAGAATCCATAAATAGACCATCTTTAATTTACTTAGCCATCTTCACCTAAATATTGAGACTGTGTATTATAATTTCCTTGTACTAAGTAGCTCTCACGATCATCAATTCACTTACATAATGTCAATATATTTCAATAATTGAAACAACTTCCATGGGCCATTTTCTAGAATGAACTGTAAGCATATCATTGTTATACAGTTTGATAGGGTTTGTTTATTTGCATTAGAATACATGCATCGGTTAAAAATAAAGATTATGGGTGATAACACTTTATTTTAGGGAAATAGAATAAAAAAAAGATGCAACTTTATGCTTATTTTTAGAAATTCACCTTTTATCTTCATTTTTAACCACTTTATATATTCAATTCACATGTATTTTAGTGTAAACAAACAGAAAATACAAATAAAATGGAGCTCTTCAGAGTACCAAGGAGTAAAACTGACTTCCTATCATGAAAACCACTTCTGTTTTATATTATTGCAATATGAACATGTAAGATAGATATGCTACTATACTCTTTGACCAGAGTACAAATAACAGCTCTGATGAGAATTAGATGGTTGCAATTACCTTATCAATATGTGTTTCTTACTGTTAAATGAGAATTGATAAATAGATCCCAAACTTCGGATAAAGTTCTTCTATTAATTGGGGTTCTTAATCAATTCATCCTCTTGTTTATACATAAGTTACATGATTTTATTGGTGTTCTTCCAAGTTAATTATCATGGTACCAG
Organism: Umbellularia californica; assembly: GCA_028538565.1. Taxonomy (NCBI): domain Eukaryota; kingdom Viridiplantae; phylum Streptophyta; class Magnoliopsida; order Laurales; family Lauraceae; genus Umbellularia; species Umbellularia californica. The sequence continues at coordinate 57,386,324 of JAPQWN010000009.1, read as the reverse complement.
AGCCCCATTCAGCCCTTAATTAGTTTTTAATTGTCATCGCCTGCCACTTGAATGGTGGATCTCTGCCTTAGCTTGATACTAATCTTAACTTTACTCACATATAGAGACATTTTGTAAAAAATGAAATTTAAGAAATGTATGTATGTATCTATATAAATGGGCAAGTGCTTGTGTAAGGCCCACTTGCAATTCCCATACCTCACTGAAAACCAGCCCCCCCCCTCCCAATGAATTGACACCATGCCATTTTGACACTCATGTTGGTCAATTTACTGTTGAATTTAACTGATCTTTGGTCCTTAAAGCTTAACCATTAATATTTTAATTAGGCTGATTTGTGGACCACTCCTACCTATGCATAGAATTCAGAATCTCATATGCCAAGAGGGTCCCATGTCCTCGACCAATTTTGCCGAGTATAACCAAGAGCATAGTACCTGTGTCTGACCTCATTGGCACCTATAGTTGTCACACACACCAAAAAAAAAAAAACCCTTCATCTTTAGCTTTTAAGCATTTATGTCGTTAAATTATCAATATTTTGGTCCTGCATCCAACCTTGAGAATTAGCTGAATTAGTGTCAAATTTGGGGTGAGTGCCAATCCGGTTCAAGTTTATTTGTTTGTTTTGTTTATATTTTTTAGAAGGAAAAGAAAATAGAAGGGCACATCCCAAAAAAAAAAAGCATAAACAAACACCACAAAAAGGGTGCCAGATATGCAAAAAGAGCGGCTAGGGCCCAAAACCAGAAACCTATGAACAGCTCACTGCCCTGAAATTCCTTCTTGTTACCTTGGAGAAGAGAATTGGAAGTACAAACCTTAGAATTCTCGCCTACACAAAATCTCACACACACAACACACAGAGATCTTGGGAACATCTTCTGTGTGGATTTTGTAAGCTGTAAATTCAATATGATATACATCCACAAAAGACTTTACCCGGCCAACTGTTCTGCTTTGGATCATAAAACTTCATAATTTTGTTTCTTTGTCAATAAATTTTCATGACACTTTTTTTTCTCTCGCTAAAAATATATATATGTGATACCGAATCGCCAACACCAGTCAACCGTAAATGTATTTGGCAATTTTCACGGTGCAGTCACTCAACTTTGTTGCATATACATATCCGCCAAAACTTCACTTTTTTTTTTTTTTTCTTCTAATGATTGTGTGGCCTCACAAACTTGTCTTAGATTCCTGGATTCCTTACTCTTCATGATGAATGATTGCTTCCAAGTTGGTCTTCCAGCGGTGATTCTCATTTTCACGTAAAGAAAGAAAGCATTGGACTTTTGACTCAAATGACAAATGTCCTCTTCCAACTCAAAAGCACCTTTGGAATCTCATATCTCAACTTTCGAAGCAATCAAACCAAAATCCCCACTCCCAAATGTCACTTTAATCCCAGTCATTGTCTGGATCTATCACTTTAATAACATGGCTATCTTCAAACCAAAAAGAAAAAGAAAAAACAAAAACTGTCTAGCATCTAAATTTAGTGACCAGAAATCTTGAGTTATAATGGAGCTCCATAATGGGGCTCTCACATTGAAATATGAACCGTTCAAAATAAACATGCTTTAGATATAAGGGGTATCATGCATCGTCATAGTTTAAGTTAATCCGAAGTGAGAATGAGGCGTTCCTCAGTTTGTTGGTGACCCCACGTCTCACCGAGATGACCATGGATTGATCCTTGTCTCACTCACTCTTTGCATGTGTGATTAAGACATGTGCAGATTATCTATCCTTGCATTTGCGAGCATTCACTCCCCGCTTGTTTAGGTTCTCCTTTTGTGTGTGCAAGTTCCTCTTCCTCTGTTTAGGGTTTTTTTCATGGGTTACAACCTCTTAGTTGGGCAACCCAAAATACCCAAAAAAAAGAAAAAAAAAAAAAGAAACAATAAAGAAAAAAAGTCAATCTGAGTTTTTCACACTGTTGTATTGATTATGTTCCTCAAATACTCCAACAGTGGGAAAACTCGAATCAATATAAATTTTTAGAATACCCCCATATATTTGAGCTTCCATTATCTCTAATGGTTCAAATTTTAATGGGTGAGCTCGAATGTAAAGTTCCACCACTTTAACTTGGGATCTCTAGAATAAGAGACAGCTCACTTAGTCAGCAAACTCATATTTCTCCCAATTGCCAAGCATTCGATCCCGACATATGTTGCCCTTTCTCCCTGTCCTCCATCGGCTATCCATCACCCCTGTGTGCTGATGGGTCCCATCCCCCCTTGACTGAGTAAAAAGAAGAAGAAGAAAAAAAAAAAAAATCTACCTTGGATCTCTAGGCTAAAAAGCCCAAAGGATCCACACTCACAAATCAAATCACAATCCTCCAGTAAGCCTATGACAGAAAACCTCACCTCACCTCACCTCACCCAAAGCCTATAAAAAAAAAAAAACCCAAAGAAATATAAAGTTGCCCTCCCTCCACCAGCACTCACAAAAAAAGCTACATTGGCTTGGGGGAACTGCAAGTGAGATTGCAAAAGAAGCAGTGATCGGAAAAAAGCAAAAGCAGAGACCGAACAAAAAAAAAAAAAAAAAAAAAACTTCCCCACCAGTTCAAAAAAACAAATATACTTGGAGTGGAGCTTTTCCTCATTCCTTACTTCCCCTCCCAGAAACCCAAAAGCAAAAGAAGCCTAGAAAATAAAAGAGAGAAAGAGATTGAGCCATGAAAAGCAATCCCTCTAAGACCCTTCCCATCTCTCCAATCCCCCATTTACTCTCTCACCCAAACATCATCAACAACAATTCTAACAACAACCCAAAGCAGCATTTGCATTTGCTTTGCATTTGTTTTGGAATAGATGGCGAGCTCCAGTGGGAGCAAGGACGGTCCGTCCAGGTCGGGCTCCCGGCCGGTGGGTCGGCAGTCGACGGGCGTGCCTCGGCAGCGGACGGGTGTATATCGGCAGCCGACTATGATGGAGCCCAAAGAGGAAGAGATCCTAGAGCCGATCGACAGCGAGCAGATGGTCCCCTCGTCCCTTGCCTCCATAGTCCCCATCCTTCGAGTCGCCAATGAGCTCGAGTCAATCAACCCTCGCATCGCGTATCTCTGTAAGTCCCCCACCCCCATCTTCTCAAAATCCTCACTTGTTGCTCGCAGAATGCTTGTTTGATTCGGGGAATTCATACTTGGATCGAGCTGCTGCTGCTATTGCTCTTATTAGTATACGGTTATGTATTCTTTGCATTCAAATCAGTACAGTTGTTTAAAAATGGAGACTTTACTCAACTTGGAAGCTCAATGAGTTGACTTTGACTCGACAAGCCTGTGAGTTGAGATGAGTTTAAGTGTTCAATATTTCAAAATATGCTCAAAATGCCTGCTTTGAGATATGGGTCGTTGTGAGTTATTCTCCTCTGTGTTTTGAACTGAAATAGAGTCTTAATTTGCACCAGTGCGATAAGAGTGTCTGATTAGACAAATTGGGATTCTGAGTATTCGACACAACAATGCCATTAAGAAATAAATAAAAAATTCGGCACCAACACTATAAGAAATGGAAAAAAAGCCCACCTTGGAGTCGGTGGAGTGGCATAAGGCGCGGGTTTGCACTTTGCTACCTGAATCTTGTGTTCGAAACCACCCTAGATCTTCCTGGTGTGCTTTTGTGTGGGTTTAACGGGTGCCAACCGCGGTATTAGTCCTGTTGGGTTAAAGAACCCAGGGGTACCCTCGTCATATAAAAAAGCAACAGTGTTAATCTTACTACATGAATCAAGTAATAAAGATTTGGTATTTTTGATTAAGTTTCCAAATAAGAACAACATTGGTAAGTGCAGTAGATTCCTTTTTCTATTTGGTTGGTAGAAGAAAACACCTTTTGCGTAGTTTTTATTTTTTTGTTTTAATTAAAATTTACGGTGATACACTTGCAATTGTTTGCTTGTGTTCAACAGGTCGCTTCCATGCATTTGAGAAGGCTCATAATTTGGATCCTAATTCATCTGGACGTGGTGTTCGTCAATTCAAAACATTTCTTTTACATAGGCTGGAAGAGGTAAAGATGATAAACTATGAATTTTTTGCTTCTAAATTACCATTTGCATCCTTTATCGAGATGATTTTATAGTCATAATGCCTTTTAATCTCGAGTGACATAAGTTCCCTTTTAGTATTAAGAATTATTACTTTAATGTGCTGGATGATTTGAAATATAACATTGATTGATTTCATGACCTTAGCCAGGTGCTTTGAAATGTTCTCTGTAGTGTATACTTGATCTTTTATTTTCTAGTTGATTGCATTATTTTTGGGTTACCTTCTTGTTAGAGTCTTGCCTTATCTCACGGAATTCCTAGAACAATGGAGGTTACTATAAATTTAACAGCTTATAAGAAGCTGCCAATGTTAACATGAAGAGACCAAGATGGGCCAATGGGCTAAAGTTTGAAAGCCCAAATTATTTAGGCCCTAAAAGCCTAGTTTTTTAAAGTGATAAAGAGCATCCAGGTGATGGTTTTGTCAGATTAATTTTTAGAGAGCCTACATCTCACAAAAACATCAAATCAAAGAACAAGACAATTTGATAATGAAACTGTAAGGGTATAATTCACCCTATTATTGAGAATGATTGACCATAAATTGAAAGGAAGAGAGAAGAATGGATAAAGGAGAGGAGAGAAAGAAGAGCAACTGGATGAATAGTTGAGATGATTCCATCGTGGAATACATCTCTATTTATAATGTACTTTCACCAATAAGATTACAGCACCAATTAAGGAAGATCACTTTATTTTTGAATGATTAACCATCACTTTATTTTTGAATCGTTAACCAAGTGGGGAAGATAATAAATATAAGAAATCAAATTGTCCGAAATAATCCTCCCAACTCTACAAGTTTTTGTGAAGATAATTTCCCCACTTCCCTCATGACTACAACTACTCTTGTACACTCACACATTTGAGTTCTTCCACATTTGTGAATGCATATCTTTTATACACACTTTGTCTTTCTTTCGCATTATGAGAAGTACACTGCCTATTGACTTCTTCATCTGTATACATGGATGTTTTAACTATTCTGTACAGTTTAGTTGTGTCATACAATCACACTATTTTGGGTAGCATCAAGAGATTTCCACTAGTATTGTACACATCAGAAGAATAAAAGAATGGTGCTCTTCACACAATATGTTTGGTGGCCCGTAGGATCAGTCTCTCATCATCACCACCACCACCAAAGCTTTGTTTCAACTATGTTGGGTCAGATTCGTGAATTCTGTTTCGCCATTCCAGTGTATCTTCGGCCAATGTCAGTGTCTGAGACTCGGGTAGTAGTTGTGACAAAAGTCTTGCACTGACTGTCAACGTACCTAACGCAACCACCTTTCCTTCTTTAGCCGGGCTTGGGATCGGCAGTTTCGACAAAAGAACTGGCATAGTTAATTGACTGGTTTCTACTCTCCCTAAAATTAACGTTGAGAGGTTCCAATCATCAATTTGCAAAGTGAAGAAGTTAGCAAGTTAATCATGAGCGAAAACTTGAGGGAATCTGATAAGTCCTATGGAGTAGAACTGTCTTATTGATGCTAGTGCATGAGGCATGCTATCCTTATCTCTTAAGGCTAGTTTTCTTTCTAGGTTAATATCTTGCTATTTTTTTACTTGTTTTGCTTTTATTCCTAATTAAAGGCTGTGATTTATTTTTTATTAATTGATGGTTAGGATAGAACTAGTTTGCTATGGGACGAATAAATATGCATGTAACATCTTTTTTTGAGAGCAATATTGGTGAGATTGAATGTTGCAGAAGTTTTCTTCTTTCTTCTCTTTGCCTTTGTGTGATAGCCATAGGTGTGGCACTCAGGAAACCACTAGGAGTGAGGGTCTCGTATCCTTTCATCTTGATGCTTGGACTGTCTGCCACTAATGAAGTGACAGACAATCAAAATATGCTTAGTGTGATTCATGGAAAACATGGTTTGAGGGTATTGTACGATGTTAATATTGCTTGCATTGTGAAGATAAGGAAGACTACTCATGAAGAGGGAACGCTTTGTTTCCATATTCCCTCCGACAATTGTGGTAATTTAATCATCCTTGTAAATTGTAATATCCTTGTAATCTTATAGATATGAATCCTTTGTGATTGTCATTACAGGGATTATTCCTTATTTGTTGTAACTAAATCTGTACTCCAAACTATTATAAATATGATGCCATTAAAACACATTGACACATACTTCCTCAAATTTCCTCATTCTTCCTTGATACTTTCATGCATGTAATGGTGTGGCATTGTAGAGAACATGCCCGCCGCGAACTCAGCCCCTCTTCTTTGGACATTCACCTTTTTTTTTTCTGAAGTGAGTCCTGTAAGCTAATTGGATCTTGAGGGTTAGTATTTTTTAAGCAATGGTATGGAAGTAATGGCCATTTAAACTTGTGTGCGATTTGTTTGATGGCAGGATGAAACTGAAACGCACCCAATTCTATCAACAAGTGATCCAAAAGAGATTATAAAGTTCTATCAGATGTTCTATAGAGATAGGATCAAAGAAGGTGCCGTCAAGAGGAAACCGTGAGGCTTGACTTCAAACTATTGACTTTCTAATTTTACCATTGGGACTTGTACTGTTACTGATATTGCAACTTGTGAGCATGCAATGATTTTTATACCAGTGTCTCACTTTTTTTTTTGGGTTCTTGAAACTCTATATAGCGAGGAGATGGCTAAGAACTATCAGATTGCATCTGTCTTATATGATGTTCTGGAAACTGTGGTACCGCAAGAGAAAATTGACAACGAGGTATGATATTTATCAAATAGCTATCAATTGTATCAATTGAGATGGTATACCATTTTGTTTTGCATTTGGAGGTCAATGTGCATGTAAAATATGGATTATGGATTGGTTCTTGCATTTGTAGGTAAAAAGACAAGCTGAAGAAATTAAACGTGAGAAAGAGCATTTTGTACACTATAACGTACTTCCCCTGCATGGACTTGGTGTTGGTGTCGTCACTTCTACAATCATGACACTTCCTGAGGTCTGATACTTATGCTTATTTATTTAGGGCCTTTTTGCTTGCATTAGAGAATACATAGGAATTGAATACATAGGGTGTTTAAAAATGATGATTAAAGGTGAATTTCCAAAAACGAGCATCAAATATGATGTTCTTTTACTGAAATAGAAACAAAAGAAGATTTGATGTTCTTTTTTGGAAATTCACCTTTGATCTTTATTTTTAACCACCCTATGTATTCAAATCCTATGCATTCTAATGCAAACAAACAGGGCCTTCACTGTAGTTTTGTTTGCCAATCACCTTTTATAGTTCTGTTTTATTATTTCTCTGGAACATATAGATCAAAGCAGCGGTAAGTGCTCTCCGTATGGTTGATAACGTTCCAAAGCCGAGAATTCGTTCAACAGCCAGTGGCCCACATAATATTGATGACGGGGATTTGCTTGACTGGCTGTGGGTAGAGTTTGGATTTCAGGTATTACATGGTAGTTTGAATTTTTTACTCATTTTCCCTTGGCATCATTTGCACTAATAGAAGTTCATGCTGATACTTGTTGGCATGAAGTTGTGAGGTTTCTTCGGACGTGGATAAACCTGTCTATTATTTGAAATATTACTTACATGAAGAGAGTTACTGTTGAAAAAAAAGACCTTACATGAGAGAGTACTTCCTCTCCTGCTTTACTATTTTCTTCTAGGATGCAACTGGAGAACCAGCTGAACTGGAATTGGGTTTTCCCTTTCTTTCATCACAAAGGGGAAACTACTCATGTGGATCACACCTTTTCTGCTGGTCTAAGAGTAGCTCTTATATCCAGTTGGAGTCATGTGATATATGCTTTCCCCTTTCAAGGAAATAAAGAAACCATTTCTCTAATTATATCAGAGAAAAAAAGAAGAAGAAGAAAAAGAGCAGAAACCAAGAGGTGAATCTATGCATGATGTGCACCAATTGGTGTGCATAGAGAATATTTTTCCTCTTCATGCACGTAGTCATAGTGAAATGTTGAAATTCTTGATGTTCAGGTAAGAGGTACCTCTCACGGATTTGCATTAGAGGGTAACCCTTTCACCATCTCATGGGATCCCCATGATAAATCTAACCCCTTCACACTCACTAGTCACTAGCCCCCCATGGATTTGCAGACCCTAATTTGGCACTAATCTGAATTATGCTCACTGTTCGATTATAGGCTTTCAACTTTAATGGTTTCTTAAGTTACATTTTTCATGAAATTTAATCCAACGGTGAGTTTAATTCATATTTGTGTCAAATTAATGCGAGGCTAGTGAGTGTGAGGGGGTTGGATTTATTTATCCTAGGGTGTCTCATGTGGTAGTAAAACAGTTATCTCTCACGTAAATCCATGAGAGATACCTTTGAGCAAAACATTGGCCCACCTGCTGGCCCACCTCGGGGTGAGACCTGGGGGTATTTAAAGATTTGGGTGGGGCCTTCCTAACTACAAAAAACCACCCCCATCTAATCATCCTAACCCTATCATATGTGGCCTAGATTCCAGTCCATTTGCATGGGTGTACAATCGATCCGATGGTCTAGTCCATTTGCCTGGGTGCAAACCTAGGGGGCGTGTGAACTATTTTGGCTGGGGCGCCACTCGGATGGACCATCAAGTGGGCACCTAAGGGTACGCAATATGCACAGGGTGTGCATGGGATAAATATATATAGGTAAATAATCTTGTATAGATGGTACATATCATCCAGTCGGGCTGACCTTATGACCCATCAGAGTATACCACACGCACCCCCGTGATAGTCACCGATCCCATGGGTTTGCACCGATCTAAATGGATTGAATCATTAGATCGAGGGTCATAGAAAATATTCATATGCATAGTCCCTCACTGTAATGCGATGACGGCAACATAGTGGGGCCAACGTTATGATCCATCTGAGCCATCCGCACATGGAACCCGCTGAATTACAATGGATTCGTCGAGTTTTCACCGATCCGAATCGATTGGACCGTTTTATTGAGGGTCAAATTTTTTCTTTAATATAAAGTCGTTAAACTTGTGGGTCACAAATGAAGGGATTGGAGGCATAGGATTAACCCCAAACATGATATCTGGGCTCGTGATCAATATCCAGTGCACACCTCGCGCACGATGCACACCCCTAGTGGGCCCACCTAATGGCTCATTCGACTGGACCACAGACACATACCCCCCCGGGTTTGCACCCATTCGAATGGACTGGACCGTTAGACTTGTAGGCCCCATAGGATGGTTTTAGGATGATTGCATGGGGCGGATTGTTTGTAGAGAGGAGGGCCCCACCCAGATCTTCAAAACCCGCGGTCCCAACCCCAAGTGGGCCTCACACCAGGTGTGCACGGATGCTCAGTGCGCCTAGCCTGCACCTGATGCGTGCATATATATAAACCCGTTAAACTTATGGGTCACGGATGAAGGGGTTAGGGGCACACTTCAAATTTGATATGTGGGGTCGCAGGTGGGCCCTAATAGTTGGTATGTATTGTAAGGATAATAAGGATGTATGGGAGTAGGGCCCAATATATCTATATATATTAATATATGTGAGAAATTCTCAAAAGCTCCCCATTTAAAAAAAACTCCCCATTTTGCTCCCCTATTTGTTTAAATCATGGAGCCCATCTTGGGCCAATCTAGTCTTTTCACACACACTCTCCCTTGTGAATTATCACAAGTCCAAATTTGACACTCAGCCAACTTTTAGTCACCGTTGGATTGAAATCCTAAGAAAATGATGCCTCTAAAACCATTAAGATTTTAGGGCCATAGATCAAGGGGTTAGGATGATCTAATGGAGTTGAAATTTTTCTCATAGGTAGGTTTTATCTGGATCTTTCCATCCAACGGCACTCCATGGTGGATATGCATCATAGTGGACCCCATCCGAATGGGCTGCACCATTGGATCGACTATGCAAATCTTATAAGGGGTGAAAATTCATGCGCCATTCATCAAGGGGTTAGGATGACTAGGTGGGCACACAGGTAGGCCCCAACTAAATCTTTCTATCCCCCAACCCGATCCCCATATGGGCCGCACAACGAGATGCGCATGGAAATCCCCATGAGCACTGTGTGCAGGGGGGATCCATACTCTATACATGCACACCTCGCTATGGGGCCCACATGGGGATGGGGCCAGGTGGGTTTGAAAGATCTGGTTTGGCCATACATCTTAATAAAATTTGGGCCCACCTGATCATCCTAACCCCTTCATCGACAACCTACAAGTTATGATGTATTTATATTTAAAAAAAAATCATTCGATCCAACGGTCCAGTTCATTTGGTTGGTGTAACCCTGAGATCCGATTATTATTAAGGAGATCCTAGTTTTGTGGGTCCCTTGGATTGATCATCAGTGTGCCCCATGTGTGAGGTACGCACCTCGTGATCATATATATATGGGCCATGTTCCTCTGGTGAACTAGCTGTCCCTTTGTGGGTTTAATCTGGGGATGGGTCTGGGGGATGGAAAGATCCTAGTGGGACCATGCCGGGTATAAAGTTTGTTGCCATTCTTACCCCACTAAACCCTTCATCCATGGCCCACAAGTTTATCAACTTTATCAAAAAACTTTTTTGATCCTCGTTCCAACAGACCAGTCCATTTAGATGGGCGCCAAACCCTGGAATCGTTGATTATCAAGGGGTCCTTGTTTAGTGATCGGTTTGGATTGGTGATAGGTGGGGCCCCACCAGGTGGTTCTCTCCATAAGAACCATGCGAACTGGTTCTCACAGGAGTATTGGCCTATATTTATATATGTGTGTGTATGTATATATATACTATAAGTTCAGTTCTCAGAATTGTATTATTGTTTTTTTTTTCTTCCATTGATTGGTTTGAAGAAAGGAAATGTGGCAAATCAGAGAGAGCACTTAATTCTGCTACTTGCAAATATCGGCATAAGGAACAGGCCTCCTGAAAGTTATACTGAGGTATTTCCTTTTCCTTCATCGCAGAGTATTATGTTCTTGGTTTTCTATATTTTCAAGGCTAAGTTTGTTCAAACATGAAAGCTTGATGTAGTATTCTGTACCTACAGCTGCATGACGAAACTGTACAGGTGCTAATGAACAAAATGTTCAAGAATTATACTTCATGGTGTGCATATTTGCATATTGCTCCAAACCTCAAGTAAGTCAGCTTTTTGCGAGCCAAATCATGGATGAAGGCCTTTGATGTCATGATTGAATTGGGATTTTTGGTGTTTATCCCATGCGAGAAGTCGTGAACTCCTGATTTCTTCATTTACTGGATCTTTAAGTTTTCTTTCTGTGCAGGCCCGTCGCTAATGTTGACATGCGACAAGTGAATCTTCTCTATATTGGACTTTATCTTCTTATATGGGGTGAAGCTTCAAACATTCGATTCATGCCTGAATGTATTTGCTATATCTTTCATCATGTAAGCTTCTTATCTGCTCACCTGTTTCCTTTCTTAAGTATCATTTAGTGGATGGTAGCTTCTCTACTTTGGACAGTCTATTGCTACGAATATGGGTAACATGAAAAATTTCTATTATTATTCTTATAAGAAACCATATACCAACCTAAAAGCTTAAGCTTATAGGTGAAAGGCCCATATATTAAGACATGTCAAGCCTATTACTTAGGCAATGTGGGAGGTGGGGCTTCCCAACACTCCCCCTCACGTGCAGGCCCAACAGATTTCATGGACGGGCATGTCACGTGGGCTACACAAGAACAACGGGATCAAAACCCGCTTTGATATCATGTAAGAGACCATATACCAACCTAAAAGCTTATAGGTGGAAGGCCCATACAGGTATATTAAGACATGTCAAGCCTATTACTTAGGTGATGTGGGATGTGGGGCTTCCCAACAATTCTCACCATCCATTTATGTTAAAAAGATTTGAACATTCGACAAGGGACTCTTGTATCCTAGTGTTCCTAATAGAGACTTACCCAAATAATGCATAGAAAGTGACAAATCTGTGTCTCTCATATTTCTACCAGCAGAATGTGAGGTCGCCGGGCTCTAACAGAGTGCCAAATAGTACATATTCATCAGTATTTCTTCAAGCCTTTTTTTGCTAGTAGTATGAATTGAAAGCTTTCCTTATTCTCTAGCATTCCTCTCAGGTTTATATTGTGGTAAGGTGAATTGAATATGCTGGTGATTTGAATGGAAATATTACATTCAATTGTTGCATATTTTATAGCATTCCTCCCTTTTTTTTCAACAGTTACAGCCCGTTCGGATCTTAGTAAACTGGAACCAGATCACTCCGTTTATGTGTAAAGGAGGGTTCATGTGTCTGGATAACGCTAGTCTCCTGCTAGTGGTGTTTATTCTCTGTCATAGCCAATTTTAGGTGAACAGAATTATAGTAAGCTGGGTGCATAGCAACCAAGTTTTGAGGATCCAATTGGAGTCTTACCACTTCATTGCTTTGTTTTGCAAACCCTTGGCTACTGGAAAAGTGATGGCCTTCTATTACAAAAGATGGCAATGATTTCAGGATAAATTCTCATTTACTTTGAATCCAGGGGCCTTAGGCATGTCCACCACCTCCACAGCCACCAGACTCATTGGAAACAAGTGTGGATCTGTCGTGTTTGGTCGGTGGTTGATCTAGACCAAGCATAACTTCTCTTTGTTTTTCCTCCCCCTGAAGAAGGGAAAATGTGGTCCACATTGGTGGAAGAGGGTCTTCACTTAATACCTGTGCTCAGATTGACACCTACCAATAATTCATGTATACGTTGTGGATTTCATTTTCTATTCCCATAGGCACATGCTTATATTAATCCAAGCTCTCTCCACATACCTAGAATTTATCGTAATAGTCGGGCCTGTCTGGATAGGCAAAAAATAGAGTAGAGTGAAGTTAAATTGGCCCTAACAGTCTAAAATTTCAACTCTACCCCGTTTGGATGAGTTTAGCCTGATAGATGAAGAAATGTTGTGAGCCACATGTATTTCATTTCACTTCAACTCTAAATACTTCAATTTCCTTGAGTAAAAGTGGATTCTACTCCAAACCTTAACTTCAAAATAAGTATCCAAATGGAGTGAAATGAAGTGCTTTACTTTAAATTCAAACTACTTCTCTTCACTCGACTCCACATGTGAAATCCACTTCATTTTACTCCACTCCTCATTTATCCAAACATGCCCTGGGCCTGTTTGGATAGGCAAAAAATAGAGTAGAGTGAAGTTAAATGGGCCCTACCAGTCTAAAATTTCAACTCTACCCCGTTTGGATGAGTCTAGCCCGATAGATGAAGTAATGTTGTGAGCCACATGTACTTCATTTCGCTTCAACTCTAAATACTTAAATTTCCTTGAGTAAAAGTGGATTCTACTCCAAACCTTAACTTCAAAATAAGTATTCAAATGGAATGAAGTGAAGTACTCTACTTTAACTTCAACCTACTTCTCTTCACTCCACTCCACATGTGAAATTCACTTCATTTTACTCCGGTCCTCATTTATCCAAACAAGAGGTGGGCAGTGACTCTAGGAATGCCATATCCTGGGTCTCTTCTTTGGCAAACCCCCCTTGGAGATTTCAGTTTTGCTTTAATGAAATTAAAGTGTCATCCTCTTCTATTTCTGTGGAGTTTCTTCTTGTTGGGTGATTGGCTAATGGCTTTGCCGATTCATTGGCTAAGCAAGGGGTAGAAAGATACCTTCGGTTTGTAGGCTTGTAGCTTTTATGACGTAACTTTTTTGTTCATTTTGTTTTTCTTTTCTTGTTGCTTTCCTTCGATCATAGGTATATGCTGTTATACCTTTCTTCCCCTTCCTCTCTTGGTTGGGTGCTTTGTTGTATGTTTTCCCTTCTTTTTAATGAAGCTTTTGTTACTGATTAAAAAGGGATATGTTCCCTTGTCTCAATTGGGTTAGGTCTCTTGTCAACTGGCATATGGTTCCTTCCTCGGCATAAGATGCAACAATTGACTCCCTAACTTTTTTTCCAATTTGCAACAGCGAAAACTTTTTGCAATATTATTTTCCATAAAGTTAAGGATCCATTTCATAACCAACATATTTTCTGTCATTCTGAATGCCTAAATTTACTCTTAGTTGGTTCAAGGATGGTTCCATCAATATACCTAAGACTCCGGGTTCCACCAGGAGCTGACTGTAACCTCCTGGAACCCAGGGCCCTTTGAATTCTGAATCGCAACTTAAAAATGTATCACAATCACAATCATAATTCAAATAAAACAATTCAGGTTCAAGGGCATAAATTAAATAAATCTTGAAATTTATAAAGAAATTGTAATGCAAGAAACATAAAACCTTTATTGTTCAAAACAATGGAAATTGAAACATTATGAGGCTTATTCCCTAATTGTACTACTGTCCATAGCCATCTCAACGTGCATGTCCTATGACTTCCTGATTATTGCAAGCTCATTTTCTAGGTTCTGGTTACCTGGATTGGGGCAAAAAACAACAGTCAGTAACATGGAGTGAATAGATTTCTAAGTCTACATGTATGTGTGTGATATCATAAAAATAGAGAAGATTTCCACGATTAAAACATGGCAACTGCCTTTTCATTTAAAATTAGATTAAGGATCTAATACTAGCCTTAGGACAACCACCAAACCCCGTACATCATAGGCTCATAAATCATACACCTGTTGGATGCCTTGTAACACCAATAAGGGGGCTAGCTTATAGTCAATGGAATGATTGACCTATAGTTAGGTGATTAATACAACTAACCTGAGAGTAGGGAATATATTTGACCTATGAGTCAGGGAATACCATATCTGACCTGAGTCAGGGAATAACGAATTTGACCTATGAGTCAAGGAATAACATATCTGACCTATGAGTCACGGAATAACACTCATGTCATGGCCTTGTCTGCACTAATGGTCTAGGGACGTCCAATGGGTTGGTCCTGATTAATCCAATTATACCATGTTATTTCATTCCTAGAGTCTACATAAACATAACTTAAATAGAACTTATTATTACTTTCAACCCTTACACAACTAGGTAGCTTGAAATCAGCCCTTTACATGAATTTTGGGTTTAACATGCCCCATTCCGTTTCATTACTTGTACCCAATCGTGTAAAAGCAATTGCATGAGTATCCCCACCAAAGTTTAAGATGCTTCTACAAACGACCAAAAGTTTAACTTGTCAATAATATGTGCAACAATTACAATTCATTAACCATCTTAGAATCGTGTAGTATCACATTCACGGGTAGCATAATTGAATCACCGTTTAGGAATGTCATGTAAATTACATCACATGCAAATAGGAACATGTAGAGCGAAATCAGAACATGTAATTCAATTATGAAACCGGTACTATAGCAAGTTACTGCAGCAGGAATAGTGATGGCCAGCTATTTTGTGAAATAACACTCAAAATAATTATAATTACAATCACTTTTAACATCAGGACATATATCATGGCATATAGGGTTCTCAAAATCCCAAAATCTAAAAAAAAAAAAAAAAAAAAAAAAAAAAAAAAAAAACTGGAATTACGTTCACACATGTAGAATTGAATGTTTACTCACCTTTGTATAGAAAAAACTGTGGCCTTAGCGATGTGCACATGACTAAACGATTGATCTTCCTTTTCTAGTTCTTCTCTATTGTTCTAGTTGATTGGAATGCTAGAGAGAGATTGTGTGGAGGCTTCTCTATTAGAGTTCGAATTAGGAAACTGGATAGGTAGCCCCAAATTATAAACACTTGTCTACACAGTTGGCTACTTGAAGCTTCACGGTCGACCGTGGCTCCTCCACGGTCAACCGCAGAGCTTCATAAATGAACCAGTAAGGGGTTCGGGATGGTGTTCTAGGGGGCCTTTCCTCTTCCATCTAAAAGGTGTTTCTACCACCTAGTAAGGGCAGTCCAAGGCTCCTATTCCACACATCCTTCTACTAATTTAATGCCCATTAACTCATTCACCATTAACACATCATAAATTCTCACCAACCATCCATAATCGCACAAATGAGCCTAAATGGAGGTAGCTACATCAATAAGATCATGGAGTCGTCAAACCAAAGCATAAATATAAAGTTGCAAACATTTATTCACTTACCTGAAATAGGTTTGTGCTAAACCCCTCTTCTTGGTGCCTAGGATTTTCCCAAATCTGGCACTCCACACCACCCTTCACTAATCCAAGTTACAAATCTCTTGCCTACATGCCTAAGAAGAAGAAAAACGCATCTAAAACATGAATGCATGGCCTTAGTGAAAAACAATGAAGCTACATGAAGATTGGGAAAGAGTAACTTACCTAGAAATGAGAATGGGGAAGGAGGTGATGAAGAAGGTGGGGGGAGGTCTTGAGGGCTTAAAGAGCCTTGGAATGAGCTCAGGAACCTTGGAGATCTTGAGCTTGGTGACGGGGAGAAGGAGAACAAGTAGAGAGTAGAGATGAGAGGAGATGAAATGAAATTAAGTGAAGGGGAGAGGGGAAAGGTTTTAGGCTGTAGAGATGGTATATGAGATTTACAAATTAGGGCCTAGCCCCTTTGGGCTCTGGGCCATTTGGAAGTGGGCTCCTAAATGGGTTTCAGGCTGTTGGATCACGACACATAAGAAATTTCATGCTTGATGAGAACTACCCAATGCACCCAACTACACTAATTTTCTAAAATTGCAAGCTAACCCCCTAATTTGCCTAAATTGCGAAACAACCCCTAATACTCTCAAACGTACCTGGATTACCTCAAAACTCATCGATGCTAACCTCCCCACTAAATCTAACATGTTAGGGCTACTAAACCCGATTAACTAACCTTAATCCTAATAATTAGCAATAATCTGCTTAATTAAGGCCAGGGGCCTTACAGATCTAAATCTAGAAAAAAGAAGAAAAATGTTTTTTTTTTTTGAACGGTTAATTTCATTAAAAGAGCAACCAGTACAAGAGACTTCTATTGAAGAGGAGGAACAACAACATCAAAACCCTAAGAAGCAGGGATCGAGCTACACGTACCCTCTTAGATGCACAAATTAGAGAGAAAGTCTTTTAATTACAAGGCTCCCTAAAGCTTGACTACATGATAGCCGCATCCTTCCAATTGAACATGATTTGGTCTACAGAATAGTCTCTGAACATGGGATTTATTAACAGCCATTGAGACACAGAAAATTTAATTTTTCCACAGATTGATTCTCCATTTGTTGCGGCTCCTTCAAAACATCTTGTGTTCCTTTCCTTCCATATATGCAAATCACTGCAAGAAAAGAACGATTCCACATTTCCTTCCCTTGATGTGACCATAAGGGAGATTTTGACGCCATAAATAGATCTTGAATATTCTTTGGGAAGACCCAACTACAACCAAACCAACTGATTACAACATTCCAAATCTTCGCAGCACTGTTACACCTTAAGAGGGGATGATCTATTGTTTCCTCATCTTCCAAACACATAAGACAAGCATTGACCAGTATCTTTTTTTTTTTTTTTTTTTTTTTTTTTGAAATGGTAACTTGTATTGATAAAAAGCGTTACAGTATAAAAGAGCTATATATAGAAGCGGCCGAAGAATAACCCTAGAAATATAGCCACCGCCCAAAAAAGGAGAAACTATACAAAAGAGGCTAAAAACCTCAGACAAAAGTAAAAGAAGAGCCAGATCAAAACGATATGACTTCCCTCCAGTTGAAACATAAAGCATCAAGGGTTAAATCCCAAAAGTCTGGGAGAATGGAGACCCAAGAGGTTGTAGTGAATTTCATTTTGAGAATTAGGTCTTCTTGGGAGGAAGAGATCCCTTCAAAGTATCTTTTGTTTCTCTTTTTCCAAATCGTCCAAATGAAAGCCAAAAAAGACAAGCGCCACATGATCTTCCCTTTGGAGGTAGAGATCGGGTAAGCCCATTGTTGGAACATCTTGGGGAAGGATAGAGGAATAACCCAGCTACAATTAAAGTTCTTGAGCCAGGATTGCTAACCAGATAGCTTTTGTCTGCTTGCAATGAAGGAATAAGTGGTCAACCGATTCTTCATCGGCTAAGCAAAGGGGGCAAGCATTGACAATAATCATTTTCCTACGGCGGAGATTATCCATAGTCAGAATTTTATTTTGAAGAGCTACCCAGACGAAAGCAAGGACTCTGGGAGGGGCCTTAATTTTCCAGAGGGAGGGCCAACTTCGATAAGTAGTCGGGGGCCCTGCATGAAGGGCGGAGAAGGAAGAAACCGAGAAAAAGCCGCTGCTGGAAGGGGCCCAACATCTGATATCTTGCACTTCTCTGTTGGTGTTCAAACCACTAAGGACCTCGAAAAGGTTGAAGAGGTTTGCTTCCTCTGCCTCGGAGAGATTCTTTCTAAAGATGGGGCACCACAGATGATGACTGCCATTCGTGTCAATGTAATCTCTGACCCAGGCTTTGCGGTTTCTAGTGCATATGTAGAGATTAGGGAATTGAATCTCTAAGGGGGTGTTATCGACCAGTATCTTCGCTCTCCGTTTAAGGTTATCCATAGTGAGGATTTGATTTTGGAGAACTAACCACCTGAAGACCATAATTCTTGGTGGTGCCTTTAACTTCCAAACATTTGCTGTTTGTGATCTCCTCGTCTTTTTGGAGATGGCCGATTAAAATGATGAGACGGAGAATGAACCGTCTTTCAAGGCTTTCTAGGTTCTATCATCCTCCCCCTCTTCAGGAATATTCACCTCCCTACAAAGATTTATAAGGGATAGAAACTGCCTTTCCTCAACGTCCCTCAACAAGTGTAGAATGTTATTTTTGTCATAAGAAAGGGCATATCCGAAAGAACTGTCCCAAACGAAAAGGGAAAGGGAAATAGATAGATGATTCTTCCTTAGATGATACAACCAGTGTTGCGGAGGGAAGATTAGACTCTTGACGCCGATAGTGCATTTTCTGTGGTTGCAAATAGTATTCGTCGTTAGAATGAATGGATTCTTGATAAGGTTGTTTCTACCATATGTGTTCCAATAGGGACTGATTTATCACTTATAGAGAAATCAACGGTGGTAGCCTCTTGATGGGTAACAATGTAGGCCTTAAGATCGTTAGGATTGGAATAATCAAAATTAAGTTGTATGATGGAATTATCAGAACATTGGCAGAGGTTTGACATATTCCTAATCTGAAAAAAAAATCTTATTTCTTTGGGTGCTTTAGACTCTGAGGGTTATAAATTCTTAGCTGAAGGTGGAGTTATAAAGGTTGTGAAGGGTGCTCTGGTTCTTATGAGAGGCAATAGCGTTGAAACTTGTATGTTTTTTCTGGGAATGCAGTTACTAGTGGAGCAGCAGTATCTTCCTCAAATGACCATGAATTTGTCCCAAAGTGTTTATGACACTTCTGTATGGGTCACATGAGTGAGCGTGTATGAACAATGCCAAGCAAACGAAATTTGTTATGTGACACAGACAGGTAAGTTGGATTTTTGTGAGAAATGCATCTTCGGAAAACATTGTAGGGTCAATTTCAAAGAGGTATTGATCGCACGAAAGGTATCCTTGATTATGTTCATTTAGATTTGTGAGGTCCTTCGAAGGTTTATTCCAAGGGTAGATCCTGGTATACGTTGACTTTCATTGATGATTATTTAAGGAAAGTCTGGGTTTATACACTAAAGACGAAGGATCTAACCTTTTTTACATTCAAGCGATGGAAGGCAATGGTTGAGAAATAAAACGGCACGAAGGTAAAGAAGTTGAGGATGGATAATGGTAAGGAATTTGAATCGACAGAGTTTGAAAACTATTGCAAGGATAAAGCCATAGTTTGGCATTACACCACTTCAGGAGCTCACTTCAGGAGCTCCACAGCAGAGTGGAGTTACAAAGAGGATGAATAGTATAATCTTGAAAAGAGCTTGTTGTATGTTATTTACTGCAGGGTTGTCCAAGGGTTTTTGAGCTGAGACTGTACAAATGGCAGGCTACTTGATTAATAGGTCTCCACACTCAGGGATTGGTTGCAAGACATTGGAAGAAATGTGGTTAGGTAATCTTGCCGATTATTTTAACTAGAGGATTTTAGGTTGTCCGGCTTATGTGAAAACCAATTAGTTAGAACCAAGGGCTGTGAAGTGCATCTTGGTGAGATATGCTTCTAGGGTGAAAGAATACAGGTTGTGGTGTACTGATTAGGATTCACTAAGATTTATCATCAGCAGGGATGTTACATTTCAGGAAGATGCTTTACTTGATGCGAGTAAGCAGGTGGAGAAGACAAAAACAGGTAGCAGCAGTGACACCATTCAGGTGGAGGCAGACATCCTATTTAGGAATGAGAGTGCATCCGGCTCCTCCCGAGATACAGAGGATAGTTAGACTGAACAACAAATAGGTAGGCCCAGATAGTGAGGAAACCACCATTCAAATATGGTCTTGAGGATATGACGAGTTGACGACACATGCGCTGACATCGGACAGTGGCTGTGATGATATAGTTGCATATGCATTGACAGTTGAGCCACCATGTTTCCAGAGTCAATGGAAGAGCGAGAAAGTAGTCAATAGGCAAAAACTATGGACGAAGAGATGGAGTCTCTTGTTGAGGGAAATCAGGCCATCGGATGCTCGCAGATCTACGAGAAAAAGGAAAAAACTTCGGTGCAAGTGAAGCAAAGTTCTAGGTTCTTGATCACGTATGTAGGTTGAAGAAATCGTTGTATGAGTCAAAGCGAGCTTTTGGACGTTGGTACAAGCGATTTGGTGCATTCACGAAGACACATGTTGCGGACAAGTTCAAATTTTACTTGGACTTGACCCATATCACTCGCCATTGAAGAGTGAAGACTGCACCCAATGAAAGTTGCTGTGGGGACGTACCTTTTAGCGAGGTATGGAAGACTGAAGACATTGCCAGTTATTATTCTGGTGGCTCGAGTTCTAAGGAATTCAAGCCAAGGTGGAGATTGTTAGGTTTATGTCTTGTATTCCGGATTTATTATAATGGTCCATTGGGTTAGCCAGGGACCAAGCACTGGGTTAGGGTATTTTGGTCATTATACCGGGCTTTCTGAGGGGCTAAGAATGCAGGAGTTTTATATATGATGTAACTTGTAACCCTGGACCAGAGAGTGGAATAGTAAAGAGATAGTGAGTTCTCTTTGGCCATGGATGTAGGCACATTGCCGAACCATACAAATCTCATGTGATTCTCGTGTATGGCTTGGTTGTCGATCGCAGGCGCTTCCACACACACGCATAAGACAAACTAGAACCAAATCACCCCTTACTTGGTCATACAGGTGCTGATGTCAGCACTCGGTTACCTTTGTCAGCCCTAGAAGCAATTAAAAAAAATCCTAAATTTTGTACTTGAAAGTTGAAACTACAGAGCAAGCTTTAGATCTTCCTTATGATTCTTCACTTCTCAGCAATAGCGCCTCTACTTGATTTCTACAATTTACCAAACCTCAAAACAGTGAATTTGACTGTCCTAAACAATACGTCCAGGCTTGAATTCCAAAAAACCTTGCTTAATCCTTCAACCCACACCACAAAATCTCTTTGACTGACAGTCCTCTAGTTGTGTTTGTTATCTAATACCAGTTCTAATTGAAGATCGACCAAAATCTAGGGTGTTTCCATGAAAGGTATGAAAAACCTCGAATGAGAAAATGAAGAAAATAGCGAGAAAAGAGAATTTGGTGAAAAGGAAGTTATGCTCGTATACCCTAGGGTTGGGCGACCACATCAATAAAGTTTTATTACTCTTTTTTGTATTTTAAAAATACCCCCTACATATTTGATGTATTGACAGACTAGTCCATAGTTTTCCTATATTTACATATAAATCCCACTTTGTTTCATAACAAAAGCTATCAAGTGTATTTGAGTATCCCAGTTCTCAAAAGGGACTTGATTGCTTCTATTTTTTCTTGATATTCCATATAACAGATTTAATGTTTCTTTATATTATTTTGTATTGATAAGATGGCAGGGCAGCTTTCCGATGCTTTGGAAGGAAAAAGCACACAGTTGGTTACTGGGGCAAATATCCTACCTATGCATGAAGGCGATGAATCTTTTCTGCGAGAAGTTGTTACTCCTATCTATCAGGTCATCCGAAAGGTAGAGCATTTTTCAATGTGATCTCCCCTTTTAACATTTTTTTTCTTTAGTTACTGCATTCCTTTTAGCTTGCATATGACCAATGTGTGTGTGGTAAAAAAGGAAGCCCAAAGGAACAAAGGTGGGACTGCAAAGCACTCAAAATGGAGAAACTATGATGATTTAAATGAATATTTTTGGTATGTTTCCTTCAAAATTGTTTCTTTTTAATTTTTATCATGCTATTCTTGTATTGACCAGCTCAAGGATGCAAATTCTGGCCTATTTAGTACTCATAAAAAATCTGCTTCTTTTGGCAGGTCAAAGGACTGTTTTAAATTAAGCTGGCCAATGAACAGAAAAGCAGATTTTTTTGTGCATACAGAGGAGATGCCTAGAAATGAGGTTTTCTGATGCATATTCTAGTGATCAACCTAAAAGTTTGGCTTCATCAATCATCTCACTTTTATGTGTTGCTTTCTTGTAAACTATGATGCCTAGATACGGAATGGATACAATAGGGACATGCCATGGAGAAGGCAGGGACCCAGATTTTACATATAAAAAGTGAAGTATCGGATTAGATACATTGTCCATTTTGAAGCATTTGTGCATCATAGCTTGTAACGCTCAGCAGTCTTTGCATTTAACATGTTAACCTGGATTAAATTAATGTGCGAAGCTGCATTGTGATTGAATTATCATGCTCAGCTGGAAATTGCTATTATTTTGTTTTTATACATATAATTTATCTGCTGACCGATTCTCAACGACACTTTATTTGTCCCTGATTCATTTCATTTCTTCCATTTATTTTTTTATTTGTCCTCTGTATCGATGTTATGGGGGCTGTGCGGATAATTTTTCTTCTACATACTTGAAGATAGATGTTTAGAACTATCAAGAATTCATAATGCCATAATTTGTATTTTCCTGCAGCGTGACCAAGTCAGTAGTGGGAGGAGGAAACCAAAAACAAACTTTGTTGAAGTCTGTACTTTTTGGCACCTTTTTAGAAGTTTTGATAGGATGTGGGCTTTCTTTATACTGGCCTTCCAGGTACCTTTGCCTTGAATTATAAGTTGATGTTTGCATCATCAGCTGTAGGAAACAGATTATGACCATGATTGTTTGCTTTCAGGCTATGATAATTGTTGCATGGAGCCCATCTGGCACTCTTGCTGCCTTCTTTGATGAGGATGTATTCAAAAACGTTTTGAGTATCTTTATAACTGCTGCTTTGCTGAATTTCCTGCAAGGTAATTTTTTAAAATTCCTTTTAACCTCACTGAATTCATTTTTTCTTGTTGATTCTATGTTGTGCTAGTACATTTTTTTCCTTCATTTCTTTATCTGGTAATATTTACCCGTTATAAGTAGAGAAGTTACAACAAGGGAGCTAAGACCATAGTTGTCAAGTTTGTTTCGGACCCAGTTTCGGTTTGGCTCCAAAGTGAAACATTTCGGTCGATTTGGGCATTTCGCTTTCCAATTCAGGAATTCATTTTGGATAATTTAAAAAATTAATATATATACCTGGATAATTTAAAAAATAATATATATATATATATATAATATACAAAATTCCATTCAACTAGTGGTGAGCCGGGGCCCAGCGCTCAATTTGCAAATCAAAATTTTCAGTGGGCCATTTATATAAAATCAAAACCATTTTATTCTGCATAAACAGTACTAATTAAACATTATTGCTCTACTCAAATTAAATAACCCACTTTAGATTGATATTTTTTAAAATAATTTCATAAAATATTTAATAACACCAAACGTTACCGTACTAAAATCGTGATGGGCCTTGATCTTAAGCATTTTCTTTTTTGGTCCCTTGATTTTTTTTTATTAAGTAGACCTCTTAAATACTCAACAGTAAGTATTTTTCCAATTTCATCATCGATTAAAATATAAGTGGTCCTATGAAGAGTTTTCCAGCAATTAAACATTAGTGGGCCTATGAAGGCAACATCCAAATGCCTTTAAAGATAGTATCCCAAGTTCCGGCCCCTTTGTCCCTTTATCAAAACAGACGGAAAAAAAAAAAAAAAAATGGAAGAAGACGATGTGATTTGACATTCCTAGCATTTCGACGAGATTTTTGCAAGGAAATCCGAGTTGGGCAGTGGTGACAACCTTATGTGAGGGAGAAAATGCAGCAAGATAATCACAGCAAGGGCAAGATTCACACTTTTGCTTCGGCAGTGAACAATCTCAAACAGAAATAGGGCAAGAGAAGATTCTGCGGTTGATATTTGTTGTTTGGAATTCAATTTATAGATAGAATGGAACTTTGAAGGTTCCATGCTACTGAAGAAGATGGACCGAACAATCGCCTGTAAAAAGGTGTGTACAATAATTTCATTTATTTTTGTTCTGCTTCGTTGGAATGCACATTTTTTTCTTCCTTTAATGTTTTTGTTTTGAATGGTGAAATGTATTAATCAAAGCAAAGTAGTACAAAAGTCATAAATTGGAATGCAAGGAAAATTACAAGGGAGAAAGAAAAACCATCCAAAAAAGCAAAAAAGGAAACACAGAGCCTCCTAAGCAGGCCAAAAGCCCCAAAGAAAAACAAAAAACTAAGGGGAGACTACTTCCCTCCATTTTTTCTTCTTCTAATGTTTGACTCTTCGATTCGTCAGAATTGACAGATTCAGAAATAGTTAATCCGAAATTAGGGGTTTTGGATCGAAACCCTATATTTCAGGCAAAATCAAACGAAATCTGAACCGAACATCTACAAGCGGGATATTGGGTTCGGTTTTTCCTTCGAAATGAAAAAAATTCAGACATTTGTCCAAACCGAAACGAATTTGATAACTATGGCTCAGACAAAACACAGGCAACACCCACAAGGGTATAAGAGTGATATGCCCAACCTTAGACCCGTGCATAATGGAAGCAACCCAAGGCACATCCCTATGTGCTCTCTCTTTAGCTAGGGAGTCCGCCATACCATGTTGTGTTGGCACTTCATGCTGACATCAGCTAAGCATGCAACTTTTTTCTGACTCTAATTTCACTTCTTATGGTAGTATAGCATAGCAATTGCAAGAATCTTTAGATTTCAGAGACTGGTTTCAGAATGCTGTATTTTATTTCTATTTTATTTTTGTGCCCATTTATGTTTTCCTACCATTTTTGCTGTTCAGCTACTCTGGATATCGTTCTCAGTTGGAAAGCTTGGGGAAGCATGCGATACACCCAGATAGTTCGATACATACTGAAATTTGTGGTCGCAGCTGTTTGGGTGATTGTCATGCCCATTGGTTACTCTAGCTCTGTGCAGAATCCCACAGGACTTATCAGATTCTTCAGCAGTTGGGCTAGCAATTGGCAAAGTCAACCATTTTATAGTTTTGCTATTGTCATATATATGATACCCAATATAGTGTCTGCTTTGTTATTCTTGGTTCCGCCACTGCGAAGAACCATGGAGCGTTCAAATTGGCGTATTGTTGTTCTTCTTTTGTGGTGGGCTCAGGCAAGCATCTCTTTCACTGTTTCTTTTTTTGTTGAATTATAGTCGATACACTTGGTGTTTTTCTTATCTACATTTTTGTATCACAGCCAAAGTTATATGTTGGAAGAGGAATGCATGAGAGCATTTTCTCACTTTTGAAGTAAGGGTGAATAATTTGCTTGAGCATTCATATTTCTTTTATTCATGAGATGCAAATACAAAATGCTGTCTACTTGTCAGGTATACTTTGTTCTGGATTGTGCTGCTAATTAGCAAGCTGGCTTTCAGCTACTATGTTGAGGTGATTTTTATCTCATTTGATCTCTTGTGAACTTAGCACTAATGAATTCAGATGTATAGTTATTGGAAGTCATCATCATCATCAAAGCCTTGTCCCAACTGTTGGAGTCAGCTACATAAATACAGTTTCGCTGTTACCATCTATTCTGGACCAAATCCTTGAATAGGTTGCACTTCTTTAGATCTATCCTTACCACTTCCATCCTTGTCCTCTTGAGCCTACCATTTTCCTTTAGGGGACATCAACTTGAACAGAGAACTCCATTCTGAGGAAAAAAAAAAAACACCCTTGAACATAGAACTTTTCTTCAATGGCTCCATTGTTGGCTTGTGGACATGTCCAAACCATTTCAAACGGGTCTCTCTTAATTTATTATCTATTCATGCTACCCTTAAATGCTTCAAAGTGCGCTCATTTCTGATTCTATCTTTCCTAGATTTACCGCTCATCCATCTCAGCATTCTCATCTTTGCTGCACTCAATTTTTGCACATGTTGTTTCCTAATTGGCCAACATTCTACTCCATGGGTCATGGTTACTGGAAATCATGACGAGGACTGAATAATGTGACTTTAATACTTTTAACATCTGTGCGACTCATGTCAAAGTTTTCTATGTCTAATAATATCTTTCCTGGTTATAGATATTGCCTTTAATTGAACCAACTAAGCTGATCATGGGAATGGAAGTCAGTACTAGCTATGAGTGGCATGAGTTTTTTCCAAATTGTAAGATCTTGTTCATTTTAACAAATTTTTTGATTTTTTATGTGGTAATGACCTTAATTAACTGGAAAACTGAAATGATGCAGTAAAGAATAATATTGGTGTTGTTGTTTCCATTTGGGCCCCCATTGTCCTGGTAAGCAAAGTTTTAGTTTTTTACCTTTCTGGATCTCTTTTAGCCTGTTCTTCGTTTTTCATGTAATATTTTTGGTGTATAGGTGTATTTCATGGATACACAGATATGGTACGCCATATTCTCCACTCTCTTTGGAGGTATTATTGGAGCCTTCAGCCATCTGGGTGAGGTCAGTGGATACTCTTTCAAATTGGCTACGAACAAGTAGCAGAAGAGGTTTTGTGTAGTATCATAAACCAAATAAAGAAAAATCAGTACCCTTTTTCCTTAAGAATCTCTTTTGCAGCTTTGCATATTAGTACTTCTTTCATTTCCTGTCCTAGAGACAGTAAGGCTCTCTCTCATTTTCTCCTTTCCAGTCTGACCTTCATATTTTCCTTTCTGTCTTTCCTTAGATACGGACGCTTGGGATGTTACGGTCTAGATTTGATTCTGTGCCAATAGCTTTTTGCGAACACCTTGTACCATCCAAAGACAGAACTAACAAAGGCAAATCTAAAATGAAAAGAAAACACAAGGTAATACATCATTGGTGCTTTTTGGAAACTTGAAATGCTTAAACTTGCATGTCTTGATATCATTGATTTCTCTCTTGACCTGTGTATAAAGTATTGCAGACATGCAAGGAAGTGAAATCCTTTCATATTATATATGATAGTGACAAATGTGATGGAAGATGCCAGAAGGAAGTTCTCACTGTGTTCAATGTGTATTTGTGAATCAGGCAGAAGCTGCAGAGGAACAGGATGATGAACGGGCGAAGATTGCAAAATTCTCTCGTGTATGGAATGAGTTCATCGATAGCTTGCGGATGGAGGACTTCATCAGCAATAGGTTGAGATTGCTACTTGCTTAGGACTTCAGACATTCTAACAGTCAAGTTAGTTGAATCATTCTCATTGTTTTATATTTATTGTTCAGGGAGAAGGATTTGCTGCGTGTACCATATTCTTCGAGTAACATATCTGTTGTGCAGTGGCCTCCTTTTCTGCTTGCTAGTAAGGTGCACATCGTATTTTGTTTGTCATGTTTACTTACGCAACCATAAACATGCCCTTGGTATGACTCCATCTTATCTGATCATAGAACTAATGTTGCATTCTGTTTTGATTGATAGATACCAATAGCACTGGACATGGCAAAAGATTTTAAGGGAAAGGAGGATGAAGGCTTATTTAGAAAGATAAAAAGTGATGCTTACATGCACTCTGCGGTGATAGAATGTTATGAAACATTGAAAGAGATACTTCTCGGTCTTCTAATTGATAATGAAGATAGAATGTGAGAATTTTGTTCTCTTTGCAATTTATTGTGTCTCGATATCTGAATACAAGAAATTAAGTTTATAGTAAAACTTATAATTCATCTCCTTACCAGTAAACGGTTTTTTTTTTTTTTTCTTAATTTAATAATTCAGAAAATTTTGGCTTCCATTTAATCAAAATTGCTTGATGTTTCTACATCTGTTTTTCCAGGTTCATCAATCAAATACATGAAGAAGTCTATGCTAGTGTGGCACAGAATAGATTTCTGACTTCCTTCCGGATGAGTGAGCTGCCTCAGCTCAACAGCAAGTTGGAGAAACTTTTAGCCATTTTGGTAATCTTCTTGCTTTTGATCTTCTCCTTTCTTAAATGGTTTACCTTGTTGATGTCTAAACTTAAATGGATTTTTCCTGGGGAATGATCTAAATCATGGTTGCTGCCATATCTGTCATGGTTGGCTCCCATATCTATCATGGAATCTGAGTAATTTATTGTCAACAGAAAACTGATCTAGATGAGCATGGGCCAGAGAAGACGCCAATTGTAAATGTCCTTCAGGATATTATGGAGATTATTGCACAGGATGTCATGACTGATGGAGATCGGTAAGGTGCTACTTATATGAGCTGATTGCACATAAAAAAAAATGAGCCTTCTTATCTCCAATTAGTGATTTTGTTTGTTTTGTTAAACTTGGAAGAATTCATCTTCAGAGAGTGGAAAGTACATATGACAAAACTAATCCAAAGTTTGGAAATATAAATCTCCAACTTGCGGCAGATAGATCTTGGATGGAGAAGGTACTTTTGTTCTCATTCGTTTTGCTTGAATCAATATGTTCTTTCTCTCTGTCATTTTATTGTTTTCTTTTTCCATGGCAGGTTGTTAGGCTTCATTTGCTATTGACAGTGAAGGAATCAGCGATAAACATACCTACAAATTTGGAAGCCCGTCGCCGCATCACTTTCTTTACTAACTCTTTGTTTATGAGTATGCCAACTGCTCCACAAGTTCGCGACATGCTATCTTTCAGGTTTGATGTTCAGCATGTTGTCTTAATTTTTGAAGGCTATATCCTAGAATGTAATTTAAACATTATTTCTTCTATTAATAAGATTTTATTTTATTGTTATCTTCTGTGCTGGAGGTTCTATTGGTTAGTATGGAACCATGGGTATGTTTGTCAAGTACAACACAATTAATCATTACCTAAAGTGCTTTGTGATATGGACACAGTAGTATGCAGATCTAACTTAGCTTGTTATATTTTTGTAATTTCTTAATAAGTCTGATAAGTTTACCACTAAAATAGTTTCCAACTGTTAATTTTAAACAATGTTGTTTCTGAATTTTAAATTATATGAGATGCAAATTAATACGAATCATGAGATAGAAATTACAAAACCATAAATTCAGAGATTCAGTAATTGCTGGAAATGAATGAAGTTGTTAGCCTTTGAATATAACAATAATAGCAATAGTAATAATTATAATAAAAAATAGTAAAAAAAGAAGAATAATGCACTTAATCTGCCACTTGGTTGAAGAAAGTGGGACTGTAGCTTTCTTTTACTGAAAATAATGGGAAAATTAATCCAAAAATGACTTTTTTTTCCAGAAGCAAAGAATGTGATTGCCAATTAAGAAGGTTACTTATTTGGATTGGGTTGGCTTCCACATGTTGCAAATTAGGCCCATCATTGTGGGGCCCAACTTTTGATGACCTGAGTTGATCAAAAGATGCACCCCCATTATACTGTATTAAAGCCAAGCCTTCTAAAGCCAATTTTGACTGTAAGTCTGTAACCATTGATTTTGATCGGGAGTTATATACCTTCTTTGTAACTAACCCATGTTATCCCCTCACTTCCACATGCAAGCACACTACTTCTTCCCACTTTTCACTCTTCTCTTTTCGACCACATCATGTTTTTTTTTTATTTTTTTGAAAATAACCACTTCATTTTCATTTCAAATCTCATATACACTTACTCTGTGTACCCCTCTTCCCTTTCCACCCAACTTCTCTTACTCTATTTTTACACCACATTCTTGGATTAAAAAAAAGAAGAGGTACTGTCATAATCTTCTTTTCTTTTTCTTTTTTTTTTTCGGTAAGTGTTTGAAGATAATTCTATGTTATTTGAATTTCTTTTTTAGTGATTTTTATGTATGTTGCTGCAAATTAGTATGCCCGTGCTTAGCACGGGTTAATGTGCTAGTGTTTACTTATGATGGGCTGAACCTCTACTCCATCAGATTGTCATGACTTGGAACCTAGGGCCCTTCGAATTCTGTGTCGAGAACTATAAAAGTATCTCATCACATTCATGTAACAAATCCATTTGCATAATAAAATTTCACCTAAATCTTTATTTAAGACTAAAAACTCGAATAACAATGTCAATCTGAACATAATTAAATAAAATGAAAACAAAAAACAACTACAAAGTCTTTGGAGGTCCAATTGTAACAAAAAATAAAATAATGAAAACTAGTTCTTTATCTCTATCTTCTATGTGAGTCTGTCACTCTTGTGTGCATGCCGATTCGTATCTTGATCAACCCAATCATCATTCAATGCGACATTCTGGTTACCTGGTTGGGAGAAACCAACAATCAGTGCAACTGAGTGAATAGATATTTTAATATATTTGTGCATACAAACAAACAATTAAATAAAATTACACCACAATTTAAAGTGCATCCAAAGGTCTCACTCATGGGCAAGCCAAAGGTGAATCAAGTCAAATCTAATGACAACCTCCTAACCACTTGGTACCACAGGCCCAAATCTCAAGACCTCAAGGATGCCAAATATAGCAAAGTGGCAACTTCAAAAAATCTTTTTCTGCACATTACAAAATGACCAATGAGGGTCTAAAGAAAATTGACCAGAACTTCCAAAATCACCAAAATAGAACCCATGAATCAAAGTCTCTCAAACTGCCCGAAGTCAACAAATCTCCCAAAGTTGGCCTGTTGAATAGGAATGTCATCCCATACAGTGCTAGCAGTCTAGGGGTGTCCAAAGGGTCCTACAACCAAGTCATCCTAGTTCCTCAGGTTTTAATAAACATCTCTATCAGAAGCTGCTATGCAAGATGTCCTCAACACCAGTAATTGGTTTGTTCTATAACCAATCCCTCTCACATTATGTGGATTTAATCTGCTCCTATCCGAATTAAAATTGGTATCCAATGTATGAGGGGTCAATTACATAATGAGCCCTTTATAGATTTGAGGAGAACATTCAATTACAAAATTAATCTCAACATATACAATTCAAACAATCCATCAAAATAATACACATGTGAAATCCTCAAATAACAAAGACATGTACATTCATCCACAAAGATAGTTCAAATCACAATTAATCAAGTAATAGGGTCCTAAGTGAAATTTGTAGAAGCTTTGCTTTGTAGTGATTAGTGGGTCCATCTGCTTTGCTGTTGATTTTGTAGACCTATTTGCAGCCAATAACTGGTCTCCTACTATGATGCAACAACACTGATTTTCAAGTATTAGTTTTGTGCAATGCATCAGGTTCTTCTGATGTAACTCTTTGCCAATGAGGAGAGGAGGCAGAGATTCCAGTTGGATTTGGGCCTCAATCGAATGGGCCAAAAATCTGTTTGGTTGCAGAAATTTCTGCCCAACACTTACTGTATTTTCACAGAACCCCCTGAATTTTTTGTTTTCTCCAAAACAGTCCTTGTGATCTTCCAAATCATCAAAACAGTCCCGGATTTTGTATTTTAATTAAGTATTCGGGACTGTTTAAACCACACATTCGATCAAATCTTGTTGATCCAATTTGGTCTGCTGGGACTCCAGTTGGATTTGGGCCTCAATCGAATGGGCCAAAAAACCTGTTTGGTTGCTGGAGTTTCTGCTTAACACTTACTGTATTTACAAAGAACCCCTGAATTTTCTATTTTCTCCAAAACAGTCCTTGTAGTTTTCCAAATTATCAAAACAGTCCCAGATTTTGTATTTTTTATAAGTATTTGGGACTGTTTGAACCCCGCATTTTGATCAAATCTTGTTGATCCAAATTCATCCGCATCAATGCTTGGTACTACTATTAGTAGGCACACTTAGTTGTGATGGATTAGGGAATATCGGTTTTGGTGTGAAATGATCATGTTTTTGTGGCTATTTTGCTTGGTAGTTGGTGGTGCCAATCAAGCTATGCACCTTTGTACAAGGTTCTTTACCTTCCATTTTCACTATTTAAAATTAGCTGGAAAGGAAAGTTGGTTCTTTTTAAGCAGCAGGGTGTATTTAATGAGTGCAATAAAAACTCTCATGGTCACTCATGGACACTATCTAGCATTAGACTATGCTAGATTAAAGCTATGCAGGGTATTTTTTCAATGGATGTCTATATGTTATGGTTTTTTCTTTTTCATCATTAGAAAATAAAAGAAAAATTTTCCTTTTCTTTTACAAGGTGTTCCTCTTGGTTTTCATTTTTCATACTGTGTATTCACTATTCAATTCAAACGTCTTGTCTCTTCACATTGCACCCTGCATCAGTAAAGCTAATATCTTCTACTTTACAATTTTGAATGTCATTGGTTATGTTTTAAGCTTTGTTTGGTTGAGAGCAAGAACGACAATGAAAGTTGTTTTGCATGAACAACTGTTGTTGTGGCAGTCCCCATTGGACCCCTGTGACTTAAGGCCTCTTGGTCATTTTATGGAACAGTTTTAAATTGTCTTTCATTTTCAAAGATGCGCTTATTTAAGTTTGCCCAAAAGAACCCTATTTCCAGCCATTCCACAAAACGAGGCATAATTTGATGTTCATCGTGCATCAATATTGCAACTCTCACAGGACTGGTGCGGCAATGATTATTCCCCAACACACCATCATTCAATCTTGTCCTTTCCATTTTCATAGAGTACATCTTAATTATGTATTTGAGGTAGCTGAAATTGTCGAAGTGTGATCCTCCATGATGTATTTCTAACTTACACTTTCTTTTCTCACTTTAGTGTTTTGACTCCATATTACAAAGAAGAGGTTCTTTATTCCCATGATGAACTTAACAAGTTAAATGAGGATGGAATATCAGTTTTGTTCTACCTACAGAAAATATATCCAGGTAATTCCAGCCCCTTTGTTGCACCTTTGCTCTATTTCTTTTACGTGGAGCTGAACCTATCGTAACAAGTTCTCTCTCAATTCAAACTAGATGAATGGACCAACTTCTGTGAGCGGACTGGTCTGAGGGAAGAAAATGGTCTTGACGAACCGAAGGACGATGTTTCCCATTGGGTGTCATACAGAGGGCAGACCCTTGCCAGAACAGGTTTGAACAATAAGCAATGAGTGCAATCTATCTTTCGATTGGTATTTTGATTCTTCATTTATGCATTCCCATTGCACTTCTACCAGTGAGAGGGATGATGTATTATAGGCAGGCTTTAGAACTTCAATGCTTCCTGGATATGGCAGAAGATATAAGTAAGTGTCTGTCCCTCTTTTGCATATTCTTAGCTTCTCTCTCTCTCTCTCTCTCTCTCTCATGTGCGCTCGCTCGCTTATATAATATCGATCTCTGAGAGTGAAAATGAGCCGACCCTGTGGCAGTTGAGCTTGGGCTATGAAAAACTTAGCCTAGCTTGACCTTGGCTTTAATGTTAACAAGCCAGCTCTAGTTTCGGTTGACAAAAACGTGTATATATATATATATATATATATATATATATATATATTGAAGCTTGATCTTGAGTCATGTGCAAGCTCATATATTTTTTAATCCACATATGATGTAATGTATATGTTACACCAAGGAATATGGGATATAGAATTTCATCCACTGATTGGGATGGAATGGATCTTCTAATGGACAGTCGGACTTCATTTTCAATTAGTTCTTTATTTAAATTTATTAACTATGAATTAGTGATTTAATCGTGTTTCCTCCAATAAACTGATGAACTTCACTTTCACTGGGGAAGTACTTAGGCCTGTCATCGGTAAACAGGGTGGACACACAGCTTGAACATCTTTGGAAGGTTGATCTCACATAAACAATTTTGATACAACCTTGGTTGAGAATATATATATATATATATATATAGATATATATAAAGCCAAATGAGCAGTTAAGCACTATAGCTCATGAGCCCAACTGTGATCCCATCTCTACTAACACCCACTGCCCCTCAGAATTGGCACCAGATCCAATTTGACCGTCAGCTAGATTTTATCTGCTGTAGACTTTTTCAACTCTTTAATCGTCCACCATTCATCTTGGGTTCTTAATATCTAAGATGTGTGATGGCCAATCAATGACTTTTGATCCGCCCCTTATCCATGTAGAGGCCTTTGCATCATATCGAGGTCGGTCACAGATTAAAAAACTCGAAACAAGATGGTGTGCAAGTTTGATCAATTGACCTCAAATTGTTTCATTGTTTATGTTGCAGCTAGATATGGTCGCTACAGGCCTGGAGTACAAAACATACATCATCAGGACCCGGATCGGCATGATCTTTGGGCACATTCACAAGCAGTAGCCAATATGAAGTTCACCTATGTTGTTTCCTGCCAGGTCTATGGAGTACAAAAGAAACTTGGTGACCCTTCTTACCAAAACATTCTGAATCTCATGTTAAGGTAAGCTATGCAAATTACGGACATGCACCTGTTGATTAACTTTGCACCACTCTCAATTCAACAAATTTAAATACAGGTATCCATCATTGCGTGTTGCTTACATAGATGAGGCGGAAGAGACAGTGAATGGAAAATCAGAAAAGGTTTATTATTCTGTTCTGGTTAAAGGACACGATAAGCTAGATGAGGTATTGCACTGCTTGCTATATAACTCTTTTTTACAATGTTTTTAGTGGTATGATCCTTCTGCTCCGCTTGAAAAAGCACACTGATTGTGGATTGTAATCTTAGTGGAAGCGTACTTATGTTAGAAGTTGATGACGTTAAATCTGGGTGATGGCATCATTATGAATAGGGGTGCAACTTGGGTGGGCTAGGCCTGGTGTTGACCTAGCCCAAGCCTAAATGACATTAGATCTAGTCCTAAGCCCGGGCATGCATGTAGCTCAAATCACAAAACTCAAACCCCGAGCACCAAATTACAGCCTGACTGTAATTTGAGTGACGTTAGGTCAGGCTAGGTGCCTGAATTCATATCTCAAATCCGAGGATCTGGCCATTTGGATCCGATTAAGTACAGAGATCATTTTTTTTTGGGTTTGGCAGGCAGAGAGAGAGAGAGAGAGAGAGAGAGAGAGAGAGAGAGAGAGAGCTTTCAATTGAATTTGGTGTCCCCTTTGGAGATCGACCCTCTTTAAAATAGAAATTCAATGCCTTAATCAAAGGATCCACATATGTATCTTCTCTGTTTACAATTATGCACTGTCTAAATATAACAAAAGAATATCCTATACTAGGAAACTATACACAGAGATTTTGACCAAGGAGAGTTTTGAAGTTTGCTTTGTTGGAAATTGATGAGTACGCGGAGAGTCAAGAGAGGGGAGGAGGCTGTCTATTAGGTTATGTCATGGTGTTGTTGGATGGATGCTAGTAATTAGGGTTTCTACTATGTTTCTTTATGTATCGTATAGAAAGTATAAGCAACACCTTTCTTACATATACATGTATAGTATGATATATACCTAGGCACCAGGTTACCTGAACCCCAAGCCAAGCTTGTTTTCAAAGCTGGAGTCAAAATCCAATTCTGACCCCGCAAATGCCCATTTGGAGTAGGGCTTCATACAAGGTAGGACATGCAGGCCTAGCTTTAGCCGGACACAAGTTGCACTTCTAATTATGAATGTATGGTTTTGATTAATTCCTAGGCAAATTCTATAGTGGACTATTTAGCCAAAGGTCAGGGAGAGCATTATCCCCCACGTTCAACCATAAACCATTTGCTATGCTTCTTCTTTTTCGATTATATTCATCAATCTTTCTATAGTGGACTATTTAGCCAAAGGTCAGAGAGCATTATCCCCCACATTCAACCATAAACCATTTGTTATGCTTCTTCATTTTCTATTATATTCATCAATCTGGTGGAGCCTTCATTTTCCTTTGCAATACTATCAGTTTTGTATTTGTTTTGTTTCAAAATAAGGTTCATTTTTTTTTATTGAAAAGACATTTGATTTGCTAAAATAAATGAAATTATTCCTTATCATATTGTATTATCTGCGGATTGTATGAGATTGTATTTGATTCTTGAATGCTTGGGTTGTTAAATGGGTCAGTGCTACATGGGTCACAGCCCACATTAGCTAAAGCCCAACTTGTGGGATAAGTCATCTCTCACGTTTGTAAATATATGTATCTGTTATGTTGCCTTATTAAGGAGATATGATTAGATTGTAATTAGGATTAGAATGGCTGATTGCTACAATCAGGGTAATTTGTATAGCAACTAATTCTTTATATAAAGCAGCATCGTGACCCTCAAAGGAGGACGATTCAAAATTCTATTTTCATCTTCTTTCTTCTTCTAGTTTTCACATGGTATCAGAGCTGTGTCTCTGAGTGAATCTTCTTCATCTTCCAAGCATTGGAAGTTGTCATAGTCTCTGGGAGACTCTCTGAGTATATCGTCTTCATCTTCCAAGCATTGGAAATCGTCAGATCAAGCTGTGATCAAACGCGGCCCACCACAGATCAGCATCATCACCTCTGGAAGTTGCAACCATTCTGGTCGTCTGCTCCCTCTGGTATTTGTGGACATTTTTTGTGGATTTTTTGCATCTCAGAGGTAGGATCTTTACAACCTCTAGTCAAATCTCAGTTTCAGCAGTATAGTTTCATCACAGCCGTCCAGATTTTTGGATCTGGCTCTGTTTGGCACGAAATCTGGTTTATTGGATGCGAATTTTGATCCTTCATCAGTCTATGATGTCTGATTGATCTTTTCATTCAAAGTTTCTCTGCTGCACTTCATTCTAGTCTCAAATTTCAGGTCGTCTGGCACCTTTTTTTGAAGAAAAAATTGTTTTTTTTCACTGCTGATCATTCTGATTCATTTGTTGGAACATTTGGAAGGCCTCTTTGTTTAGCATCTTCTCTCAGATCGTTTTCTGAAGATTTGGAGACAACCTTTAGCACAGTTGGATTGTCTTGCATATTGT
This sequence comes from Umbellularia californica, assembly GCA_028538565.1. NCBI lineage: Eukaryota > Viridiplantae > Streptophyta > Magnoliopsida > Laurales > Lauraceae > Umbellularia > Umbellularia californica. The sequence continues at coordinate 57,349,236 of JAPQWN010000009.1, read as the reverse complement.
CAAAGATTGACTAAAATGGAAAAGCATGACATTGCCCTGATAAAATTTAATGGCAAGAATTATACTTCCTGGTCCTATCAATTTCAAATATATCTTGAAGGAAAGGAAATGTGGGGACTTGTTTCGGGATTGGATCCACGTCCTACGGAAGATGAGAAAAAAATACTCTCTTGGAATACAAAGGATGCCAAGATAAAAACCTGGATTCTTGGTTCTGTTGAACCATAATATATTCTGAACCTCAAACCTTACAAGACCTCTAAGGAGATGTGGGAATATCTGAAACAAGTATATCACCTCGGGAACTCTGCCCGTCAATACCAACTTGAACTGGAAATTGCTCAGTATTCCCAAGGAAGTTCTTCCATCCAGGACTATTATACGGGTTTTCTCAATTTATGGGCAGAATATGATGAAATCAAATACCTCAATGTATCTGCGGCAGCTCTTTCTGAGATTCAAAAATTGCAGGCAATTTCTCATAGAGACCAGTTCCTAATGAAACTGCGATCTGAATATGAGATCATTCGTTCAAATCTGATGAGTAGGGTTCCATCTCCATCCCTGAATGAGTGTCTTAACGAACTCTTGCGCGAGGAACAAAGTCAGCTCACTCAGCATGTTCTGAAACAACAATTCTCAGGAAACTCTCCTGATGTCGCATATGTTGCCACTACAAGTCACACCCCTGGTGTCTATCATGGTCAGGGGGGGCCCAGTCATCATACTACTTCTGCTACTAAAGGACAGCCTCCTGCCAAAGATCTCAGCAAAATCCAGTGCTTTGGCTGTAAAAGTTATGGACACTATGCCTCGCAGTGTAAGACCAAGTTTTGTAATTACTGCAAATCAAATGGTCATGTTATTTATGAATGCAAAAGGCGGCCTCAAAATCGCACTCCACGAGCATATCATGTCAGCACTGCAGATGCTCCTACTTCCATTGCTAGTCCTTCAGCACCGGTCATGGTTTCACCCCCTCCTGCCTCAAGTAATGCTCCTCCGATCACTCCTGAGCTTATTCAACAAATGATCATGAATGCCTTTTCTGCACTTGGCATTTCAGGTAAACACCAATCCCCTTCCTCTATATGGTTTATTGATTCTGGGGCTTCCAATCACATGACTTCCTCCACCTCTCATCTCTCTAACATACAACCATATGATGGAAATCTGCAAGTCCATACTGCTGATGGTCAAAAGCTTCCTATTACAGCTACTGGTGATATCATTCACTCATTACCTCTCACCCATGTCTTTCTATCCCCTCATCTCACTACAAATCTTCTATCTGTTGGACAACTGATTGATGAGAATTGTAATGTTTCCTTTTCTCGTTCTGGTTGTGTTGTGCAGGATCAAGTGTCGGGGACGGTGATCGCGACGGGGCCTAAGTGTGGACGCTTGTTTCCTATTGTTCTGCCTTCATCTCAAAATAAACAAATTTCTGCTTTTTCTTGTTCTTCTTCTCAAAATGTTTGGAGGCTCTGGCATAATAGATTAGGCCATCCTCATTCAAAATTGTTATCTTCAATGTTAAATTCTGGTATTATTAATGAAAATAAAAATTCTTTTCGTCACATTTCTGATGAGTGTTCTGTTTGCAAACTTGGAAAAAGCAAAGTTCTTCCTTTTCCTTCCAGCTCTACTATGGCTTCAAATTGTTTTGACATTATTCATAGTGATGTCTGGGGGATTACTCCTGTAATCTCTCATACACATTTCAAATATTTTGTCACTTTTATTGACAATCATAGTCGATTCACATGGGTTTATTTCTTGCATTCCAAATCGGAAGTCTTTGATGCTTTCCAAAAATTTATGGCTTATGTTGAAAATCAGTTTTCTACTCGCATAAAAATTCTCCGATCCGACTCCGGAGGGGAATATATGTCCCATCAGCTTCAAACCTTTTTACAAACACACGGGATTTTATCGCAGCGATCTTGCCCTTACACTCCTCAACAGAATGGAGTGGCTGAACGGAAAAACAGACATCTCCTTGATACTGTTCGGTCCCTTCTCTTAACATCTTCTGTTCCAGCAAAATTTTGGCCTGAAGCTTTAGCCACTGCGGTTGACTTAATCAATCGCTTGCCATCTCACCGCCTCGCCAATCAAACACCATACTTTCATCTCTTTCGTACAGATCCTACTTATACCCACTTGTGTATATTTGGATGTGTGTGTTTTGTCCATCTTCCTCCTACTGAACGCACCAAATTAACTGCTCAATCAGTTCAATGTGCGTTCCTGGGCTATGCTTCTCACCAAAAGGGATATGTTTGTTATGATCCTGTGCTCAACCGTCTTCGTATCTCCCGTAATGTCACTTTTTTTGAAAATCAATTGTTTTTTTCAAACCATTCCTCGCCTTTACCATCCTTTTCTCATCTACCTGCTTTTTTTGATACAATCTCATCTCCACTCATTGTCTATGAACGGCGTCATCAAAAGGATGCTCCATTACTGCCGCCCCCTCTGGATCCCTCGCTGGCACCTGATCTTGCCCCCACTACATCACATACTGCCTCATCTCCAGTTCAGCTTCGACGCTCTACTCGTCTTTCCAAGCCTCCCGACAAATATGGGTTCACTCACACATCCTTGCTTGCTACTCTCTCTTCTATTACTATTCCTACATCTTACTCACAGGCAGTGAAGCATGATTGTTGGCAAAAGGCTATGCAAGAAGAATTAGATGCGCTGCAGGATAATCATACCTGGGATATTGTTCCATGTCCCACCTCTGCCAAACCTATCGGCTGCAAATGGGTTTTCTCAGTGAAACTCAAAGCTGATGGCTCGTTGGATCGTTATAAAGCACGGTTAGTAGCATTGGGCAACCGACAGGAATATGGCATAGATTATGAAGAAACATTTGCTCCGGTTGCCAAAATGACAACCATCCGTACTGTTCTTGCCCTTGCTGCTTCTCACTCATGGCCTCTTTACCAATTTGATGTCAAGAATGCCTTCCTTCATGGTGATCTCAAGGAAGAAGTCTATATGCGCCTTCCCCAAGGAACTCCAGGTACCTCGACTGGAGATTGTGCGCGCTTACGACGCTCTCTCTATGGTCTTACGCAAGCTCCGCGCGCTTGGTTTGAAAAATTTCGGGATGCTCTCCTTCATCTTCAGTTTACTCAAAGTGCCTCTGATCCTTCTATGTTTCTTCATCGCTCCTCAAATGGGCTTACTGTTCTCTTGGTTTACGTGGATGATATTATCATATCTGGGACAGATTCTGGCATGATCACCCATCTACAGGCATCCTTACATGAGTCTTTTCATATGAAAGATTTAGGCCCACTCACATACTTCTTAGGCCTTGAAGTTCATCAGTCAGAGAAAGGTCTCATCCTCGATCAACACAAATATGCTCTCGACCTCATTGAGATGGCTGGTCTTCAAAACTCAACTCCCGTTGATACCCCTGTTGAGGCAAATCTTCAGCTCACACTCGATTCGGGTGATCTTCTTCCTGATGCTACCCTGTATCGTCGTTTAGTCGGCAGCTTGATCTACTTGACTATCACTAGGCCTGATATCTCCTATGCGGTCAACCTGGTTAGTCAGTTCATGACTCAACCACGCCATCTCCATCTAGTTGCTGTTCGCCGCATTCTTCGATATATTCTGCATACACCATCTCGGGGACTTTTCTTTCCCGTGGGCAATTCGACTTCTCTCATTGCTTACTCTGATTCTGACTGGGCTGGTTGCTCTGATAGTCGACGGTCTACCACGGGCTGGTGCATGTTTTTAGGTGACTCGTTGATCTCCTGGAAGTGTAAGAAACAAGATAAAGTCTCCAAATCATCCACAGAAGCGGAATATCGTGCCATGTCTGCCGCCACCTCTGAAATTGTCTGGCTTCGGGGTCTTCTATCTGAGCTTGGATTTCTTCAAACTGGTCCTACCCCCCTATATGCCGACAACACAAGTGCAATCAGGATTACTGAAAATCCTGTCTTCCATGAACGCACCAAACATATTGAAGTGGCTTGTCATTACATCCGTGATGAATTTGTGCGTGAAGCTATTACTCTCCCTTATGTTCCTACCGGGCTTCAAATTGCAGATATCTTTAATAAGGGACTTCCTCGGCCACGACACCAATTCTTAGTTGGCAAATTGATGCTGGTTGAATCACCCGCATCAATTTGAGGGGGGGTGTTAAATGGGTCAGTGCTACATGGGTCACTGGGTCACAGCCCACATTAGCTAAAGCCCAACTTGTGGGATAAGTCATCTCTCACGTTTGTAAATATATGTATATGTTATGTTGCCTTATTAAGGAGATATGATTAGATTGTAATTAGGATTAGAATGGCTGATTGCTACAATCAGGGTAATTTGTATAGCAACTAATTCTTTATATAAAGCAGCATCGTGACCCTCAAAGGAGGACGATTCAAAATTCTATTTTCATCTTCTTTCTTCTTCTAGTTTTCACATGGGTTTATAGAGATTTATCTTCTATTTGATCTATTGTTTTAGCATGCATATGTTTTTAACAAGATTGTTCCTTTTATGTATATGGACCCTCTTCTACAATCATCGTTTATCTCGTCATATGCCATAACAGGCGGCAAATTTGCCATGCTATATTAAGTACCCTACTTAATATAATTGGTGGTGCACATGAATTGATTAACGATTATAGTTAAGACGGAGAAATATAATGTTACCTTTTGATGGCCTCTTTCAATGGTTTCAATCTATTTGTGATTGTCCCTTATTCTATGGCCTTTTCGGCAAGCAACATTGAGTGAGAATTGCATTGGACCCTCCTTTATCTCGTCTTTGATTGACCCGACCTATTGTCCCACTTCAGTTTAGTCCTTTACTATGTGTCTTGCCTTGGAAGTCCCACTCCAGAGCCTAGGGGCGGATCCCTGTGTTGGGCCCTCAGGGTGGCTGCCCTTGTTGGATCTAAATAGAGCCCAAAATGGCCATGGGCCAGACGACCTATGCCCCGGCATGTACAACCCATTGCGCCTTCCTCTCCCACAGAAAACCTCGCTCTCATCCTTCTGAGTCTTTGAAAATCCCAAATCCCTCCGTGGCTCCATACTCCAGTATCTTTCTTCCCCTCTAGCTCCGGTTCCCTCTCCGGGGGGGGGGGGGGGGGGGTGGGTTGCAGTTCTTCCCGCCCAATAGCTTCAATTTGGTCTTTGCAATCAAGGCCTACACAGGGGAATCCCTTCTAGCACATGGAAAATCTGTTCATTCTGATGTGCTAAAGGTGGGGTTGGATTTTGATCCCTTCGTAGACCCCAAGCTCATAAGCTTTTATGCCGAATTGTGTTCTATGGATGATGCCCAGAAGATGTTTGATGGAGTTTTCCCGAAAGTAATTTTCTTGCTTGGGGTACCCTGATAAATGGATACATAAAGCTTTCAATGGAAATTAAGTCTTTTGCTCTGTTTAGACAGATGAGAAAGTTGGGTTTTTTGTCTGTTTATTTATGCTGCAAAACTTTCTGGGATTTCTAGTTTCTATGAAATTGTTGAGATATGGGGATACATTGTATTCTTTTCTTTTTTTCGATTTTTATGGATTTTGTTTGGGGTATTTCTTGATTTTCTATACAAGGTTTTTTTTATTTAAAATATGATTAGAGTATTAGACAAAGTCTTTTTTGGCCATTGCTTTATTTAGTGGATGAAAATTGTGTTTTTCTGTTAGGTAATATAATGTCTCTTTTCTATATGTTATATCTATGTAGTTGGAATTGATACGAAACCCACATTAGTTTTAATTGAAATTCATGTATGATAAAGTGGTACATGTTATTATCTGCGAACATCCAGATTTTGTGTTGCTTTGAAGAGGGAGTGGTGTTGTTTTCATCGATATTGACATGGTTTGTCCTTTTTTTTTTTTTTTTTTTTTTTTTGTAATTTTAAATTGGGGAAATGTTCGAGTCTTTTCCCAAGAATTTAACTCTTTGCTTTTGATATTACTTTGAAGATCATGAAATAAAGTTATCCATTCTTACATTTTCATGCACATGTAATATGAGAAAACCTTGTTCTACTATTTACATTATGCCCAAAATTTAGTTTTTGAATATAAATGGACATATACTTAATTTTGTTCCACGAAAATTTCATATTAACTACATAGCAACTTTTGCAGCTGCAAAGCTTCTAAAATCCAGTCCCATTGCGAGCTTACCTCTTTTGTTTTGATATATAGGAATTCAAACATTTAAATGCTAATTTGGGGATCTTAAGTTTCCTGTGTACCTTCTCTTTGATTTTGTTTTTAGTGTTACCAGATCTTGAAATATTGATCTGCCTTTTATTTCTATCCAAAATTCTTGTGGTGATAATTGTGTTTATTATTCTTACTTATCACTATTACAGAAATTGCAAAGAGATGAAAGTGTTGAGGAATGAATTCGATGATCATAATGATAGCATCGACAGTCTTAAATATATTCTGCTGTGTACATTTACAATAAGATTGAACCCTTGATTTGGGTGATATTCAGATATAATAAGAAACTAATCTATAGATTACAATAATGCTAGCTGTACACAAACTGTCCAATGACTACGTCATTTGGGCCTACTGTTTTGGGTTTGGACTGACCCAATAGGCTGAGTTGACTCATTTGGGTTACTTCTGTCTTTACACCCCCCCTCAAGCTCTGGATGAGAGAATGTGAGCATCAAGAGCTTGTGAACCAAATTTTGGAACCTTGATGATGTCCGAATTTTGGAAAAGAAATCTGCAAGTTGATCAATGGAAGGGATGAAAGAGAGTTGGATTGTGCCATCTCAAACATGTTGGCGAATGAAGTGACAGTCAACTTCAACATGTTTCGTTCTTTCATGAAACACCTCATTGAAGGCTAATTTCCTAGAACTTTCACTATCAGTATAAAGAGGTGTTGATTTTGTAATTGGAACTTCTAAGTCTTCAAGTAACCACCAAAGCCAGATGATCTTAGTAGTGGTGTGTCCAATAGCTCGATATTCAAATTCTGATGATGATCTAGAAACCGCTTCTTGCTTCTTGCTTTTCTAGGAAATCAATGAAGAACCAAGAAAGATAGCAAAGCCAGTTGTTGAGTGTCGATCATTCACGTCTCTAGCCCAATCAGAATCAGTAAAACCATGCAAGTGAAGACTTGAATGGGAGGACATTGGTAGGGCTCTGTTTGTAGTCCCTTGTAAATAGCGTAGAATCTGAAGAACAGCAGCCCAATGAACAGATGTAGGATGAGCAATGAGCTGACTAACGATATGAACTGAGTAAGCAATGTCAGGCCTGGTTGTGGTCAGATATACCAAACTGCCAACAATCTCACGATAGCGAGTAGCATCCACAAGAGGGACACCTTATGTAGTCCGAAGTTTACAATTGTGCTCCATTGGAGTGGAAACAGATTTAATATCAATTATACCCGCTCGTTGAATAACATCAGGTTTGAGAGAGAAGATATCCAGCCGGACAATAGGCTACTTCAATTCCTAAAAAAATACCGAAGAGGGCCCAAATCCTTCATTTCAAACTGTTGATGTAAAAATTGTTTGAGAGGTAATTCCCACACTATCATCACCTGAAATTATCATATCATCAACATAGAGTAAATGGAAGACACAACCTTTTGCTAAATTGAGTGTGAATAAGGCAGAATCGTGAGCACTTTGATGGAAACCAATACTAATAACGGCAATGCTGAATCGATCAAACCAAGCACGAGGAGCTTGTTTAGGGCCGTAAAGTGCTCGTTTAACTCTGCAAACATGATGTGGTGGACAAGCAAGACCAGGTTGAGCAGTCATATAGACTTCTTCATGAAGGAATCCATTTAAGAATGCATTTTTTACATCAAGTTGATACAGAGGCTATTGTCTAACGGCTGCCACCGAGATAAATGTTCAAACAGGAGTCATCTTGGCTACAAGAGCAAATGTTTCTTCGTAATTGATGCCATATTCCTGGTTATAGCCTTTTACAACTAGGTGAGCTTTAGACCGTTCAATGGAACCATCGGACTTGGTTTTAATCTTAAAGACCCATTTACGCCCAATAACATTTTTGTCGGGAGGTAGAGGAACAAGTTCCCATGTATTAGTTTTATGAAGTGCAGCTAGTTCTTCCTCTATGGAAGATCTCTATTCTGGGGTGGTAATGGCTTCTTTGTAGGACCGTGGTTCAGAGAAGGAATGTATGGCTGCAAGAAAATACTTATAGGAAGAAGATAGGTGATCAGTGCAAATAAAGCCAAAACAAGAGACATGTTTTTGGGTGCGAACAGGATACCTTCTAATCAGGACAAATAAAGCCAAAACGAGAGACATGTTTTTGGGTGCGAACAGGATACCTTCTATCATGAGGAACATTTGCATCGGGAACATTTGATTCAGGCACAGGTACAAAAGAGTCTCCTTTTGGGCGACGATGATAGACTTTGAAGATTGGTGGTGGAGGAGGCGGCGGCGGAGGTGGCGGCGAAGATGACTGCTCATACAGAAATAGGACAGGGAAGGGATCAAGTGAATGAAATGTATTTGTGGCAGGAGCGGAAACAGGTAGGGTATAAAAAGGAATCCGTTAAAGAAACGTGACCTTGCGAGAGATTCGCAATCGATTTGATTTAGGATCATGGCAACGATATCCTTTTCGTTCTATTCCATAGCCTAGGAAAACACATACAATAGACTTGGGTGAAAGTTTTGTCCGTTCATTGTTATTGAGAAGGACAAAACAGGTGGAACCAAATACTTTTAGGTGAGATAAATCTGGTTTTGTAGAAAATAATTTCTCATAGGGTGAAAGACCACGTAAAACAGTTGAGGGGGTTCGATTGATTAAATAAATAGAAGTTAAAATTGCTCCGCCCCAAAACATCAACGATCAAGGATCGAGCCGTATCAAGGATATGACGATGTTTCCTTTCTACAACACTATTCTGTTGTGAAGTGGCAGAACAAGACAACTGAACCTAGATTCCTTGAGTGTCTAAAAAATTTCGGAATCTATGACTGATGTATTTCCCCCTGAATCTGACCTAAAGATTTTTTCCCGTTTATCAAATAGTGTTAAAATCATATTAGAAAATGTAGTGTAAATAGAATAGAATTGGACCTATGTTTCATCAGATAAAGCCATGTAAAACGAGTAAAGTCAATAATATACATAATAGAAAGAACCACCTTTTGTTGGTTGTGGAGTAGGTCCCCAAATGTTAGAATGAATCAATTCAAATGGAGCATGGGTAACAGAAGAGCTTTTATTATAATGTAAAGCATGCTGCTTACCAAGTCGGCAACCAAAACAATCTGAAATGTTTGTTATAAAAATATTTCCAAGACAACCAGTAGAATGTAAAGTTTTCAATTTAGTCAATGATAAATGTCCTAATCTCGAATGTCATAAAGAGAAAGGTGCTACAGTAGAAGTAAGAGCGACGAAAGAAGAAACTTGCGACGGCAGATGTAGCGAATGAAGATAATATAGACCTCCGGACCTATGGCCTGTCTCAATCTGCTTCCCGGTGCGAGTATCCTGTACAGAACAACCAGTCGATGTAAATGAGACAAGATAACAAGATGAGGTCAATTGACTAACAAAGATCAAATTTATAGATAGGTTCGAAACACATAGTACAATACTAAGAGACTGATTCTTAGTGGAAACTGAACCAATTGTTATGACTGGTAGCAAAGTATCGTCTGCTGTATGTATTTTCAGATTTCGAGAAGGAGGGTGACAACTATGTAATAAGGAAGAATCACAAGTCATGATAAGAGGCTCCAGAATAAAAAAATCCGTACATAATTTTTTTTTTACCTAATGTATTAGACATGGTCAGGGCAGAACCTAGATCAGAAGGAGATGCAGCCATAAGAGAAGTAGAGCTAGACGCTAGAAACAACTCTTGCATGTGCTCATCAATCATGGACTGAACTTGAGAAGTGGAAAGAACCTCTTCAGCGTTTGTTGTATTAGCAGATATTGGCTTGGACTGATGGGACAGATTCTGGTTTGATGGGCGCATGTGTTGAGGAGGTGTAGATGCTGATCGCCGAAAGTTTTGCTTTTGAGAAGTCCGATTGTGCTTATTATTTTTCTGATTTGGGCGAACGGGACAGTTGTATTTCCAATGGCGCTTATCTTTGCAGTAGTTGCATATGTCTGAAACACTAGGCGGAACTGAGAGCTCAGCTCTCGGCATATTTGCATGTGCTGATAAAACATGTTCAGGGTCTACATGTTTCTTTCTGGTAAGTGATCGTTGTGTTTGTTCTTCTGCTAACAACTCAAATAATGCCATATCCACTGCTGGAAGAGGGGATCGATGCAACAATAGTCCACGAACATGTTCAAAATCAGATCGCAAAACCATCAGAAACTGAACTAGCCGAGTTTCTTCCCTATATGTATGGAAAGTTGCAGTATCATTGGTGGATTTGAATTAAGGCTCCATTAAAGCAAGTTGATCCCATAAAGAAGTCATTTTGACATAGAAATCATGAACATAATCATTTCCTTGCTCAACATTTTTAATTTCCCATTCAATTTGATAGCGATGAGCAGCATTAGTCTGAGTGTGGAGTCTTCCTAAATAATCCCAAGCTTCTTTTGGATGATCAAATTTAGCTAATTGATTACCAATAGAGGAGATGACAGAATTAGGAATCCAGGAATTTATTTTTCCAATTGCAGATTCCCATTCTTCATACTTGCTGTCTTTAGGATCTGGTTGGGCTATTTTACTATGTATTTCCCGAGTTTTTGACCTTTTAGAAAATTTTGCATAAGATGAGACCAATAGGCATAGTTGGTCCCATCAAGAATGACAATGAACCCATTAACATGGTCAGAAGCCATTTGAGACAAGACAGAGGAAGGGAAAATCCCAAATAACTCTTAGAAAGGTTAGATCTGAATTCAGATGGTGCAGATCTGAATATAGACTGTTCAGATCTGAACAAAGGCAAAAAACACCCTGGGCGACTAGTCTGGAGAGGGAAGATCCGGTAACATGGGCCCTAGAAGATTATCAACAGTCAACCAACTCTTGAAATAATGCTAACAGACAAGTTTCGACCCTCCTAGAGCACGTTGTGCTCAAGAAAAATAGAAATCCAAGTTTTTCGATGGAGTTGATGAAAACCAGTCCTGAGAATTGAATAAGTATAAATCAGATCCAATGGCCTACCTCTGATGTGGTAAAAATCTTGAAAAAATGTTTAGAAATCCTAGAGTATGCAGACGACCCAGAACATGCAGGCCATCAAGGGTGAAATGATCCCAGGTGGGCCACACTAGATCACAGTGAAGTTTTTACATTGTCAAACCTGTTTCTGGAACAAGCTGATGTAGAAATCCCACAAACGCTTGAACAGATCTCTTCCATAGACAGATGGAGAGAAATAAGTATTCCAGAGTCTGACTGACCAAAGGAGCAACCTAGATCTCTGACACCATAGTACAGACAATGTGAAGAGACGAAAGTTTTGAGGAATGAATTTGATGATCATAATGATAGCATCGACAGTCTTAAATATATTCTGCCGTGTACATTTACAGGAAGATTGAACCCTTGATTTGGGTGATATTCAGATATAATAGGAAACTGATCTATAGATTACAATAATGCTAGCTGTACACAAACCGTCCAATGACTAAGTCATTTGGGCCTATTGTTTTGGGTTTCGACTGACCCAATAGGCTGAGTTGACCCATTTGGGTTACTTCAGTCTTTACAATCACTATATTTGAATGCAATATATTTTCTCTTTTGCATTAGTAATGTGAGGAAAGTACAAAATAATGATTTGACTTTATCAATTGACCATCGTTCTCCCCCCTCATGAAAATCTTGGGTCCGCCACTACTCAAGCTCAAGCAGTATTGCCATCAAATAAGCAGTCAACATAAAAATCGTGCCTCTCAAATTCTGAAATGTTCTTGATGCGGAACATAGGGGAGATGCGGGTTGGGTAATGGAAGATGACGGAGATATAGGGGAAATCATGCAAGGATGAAAATAGTGGTAGCGGCCCGCCGCCAAAACGCTAAGTAGCGTAGGCGGCGCCACGTCGCGGCGTAGCGGTGCGATTTGGAAAAATCGTCAAAAAAATATGAAAAAATTGTAGAAAATCTAGAATATTGGAAAATGAGAGAATGTATTTTTCTTTGCAAAAGTAACTAAGATAAGGGGGCGTAGCGGTCCCCTCATTATATGAGGTTCTGTATCGCTGTATAATATAAATAGAAAATAATAGTAATGATCATTTTTTTCACATGTGTTCATGTTGCTTAGTTATGCTAACTTAGAAACTAATGAAAGGCTCATAAAAGAAAAAACTATGTCATGAAGTCAAGACTTAAAGAGTACCTAGAGAAGAAAAATACATCTACCGAAAGGGGTGTCTAATAGGATGTACTTAGAGAAGAAGGAGAAGAACTCTCTGTATTGACAGCAAGATCATGTGTTTTTTGGTGTTCTTTTAAACGTAAAAAGGTAGAAAAGTTGTGTAGAAATGTTATTTGGAGAGAAGAATAAAAGAAATTAGTCTTATTATGCATTTTAAAAAAAAATATGAAAACCAGGAATTTTTCTTACCCCGTAGCGGACATAGCGGCCACTACGGGTGCGACGGCCGCTAAATCGGCTGTAGTGTGGCCAGTGGCCACCGTTACGGCCGATATAGCGTAGCGGTCGATATTTTCATCCATTAAATCATGGATTACTTGAACTTTGGCCTTGTATCAAACTCCAATCCAGGAGGTGAAGGAAGATCTCGAGTAGCACTTGAAGAGGAGCTTGAAGGAGAACTCAGAAAACTCGATTTCATAATTATCAACCATTAGAGGCTAAAGAGGCTTTACATCACTTATATAAGAAGAGAAATGACCCTAGAACTAATCTGGACCATCCAAACACAATGATGGCCAGGATTAAAACATAATTAGAACTCTACATTAAGTAAAGAAATAACAAAAAATGAATGGGCCGGGCCCAAATGCTTGGTCAATATAGATGGGTCGGGCCCATTTTCATTAGGGATTGGCCCTATGCCCTCATCTATCTACATTGCTAATGAATGGGTTAACTGCTCATATTCAAGAGAATGTACACTGGTGTATATTGTTTGCAGATGATAGGTGGATGAATCAAGAGATGGTGTGAATGTAAAACTTAAGAGATGACGAGAAGCTTTAGAATCCAAAGGTTTTAAAATAAGTCATATAAAGACGGAATATATGATTGCAACTTTAGTGGGCATATACAAGGAATCAAAAGTACTATGAGAATTGGGGCCAAGGAGATATACCACAAAGAAATTATTTATGTTAACTTGGCTTGATCATTACTGAGGATGTAGAGATTGATGAAATTGTCAAATATAGGATAAAAGCGGGATGGTTGAAGTAGAGACTTGCTTTTGGAGTGTTTTGTGATTGGCGCATGCCAACAAGATTTAATGGAAAATTTTACACTACAGTGGTTAGATCGGTTATGGACTATTAGCATAATCTTTTCTAATTGAGAAGCAACAAATGCACAAAATAGGAAGTAGAGATTAGAATGTTGAGGTGGATGTGTGGTAAAATTTGGAAGAATAAAATAAAAAATGAGCGCTTTCGAGAGCATTTAGGGTAACATCAATTGGGGGGATAAAATTAGAGAAACCCATTTGAGATGGGTTAGGGATGTCCAACACAAGTCAGCATTAAAAGTTTGGCCATGCATATTAATGACCCACCAAGGGGAGGAGCAGGCTTAAGAGGACATGGATGGAGGTTGTAAAAATGGATATGAAGATGTGCAACTTATTTGAGGATTTGGCTTAGGATAGATTGGAATGGAGAAATAGTATTCATGTAGGCAACCCAACATAGCTAGGACAAGGCCAAGGCTTTGATGATGGTCTAGTGAGAACGGTCCTTACCGTTTTCCTGTGCAGGCACCGAGTGTGGCCCACCTTAGGGACCCATAGATCATGGAAGAAGGGGGCATCGAAAGATCCAAGTGGGGCCAACCTAGATATCAAATTTGAAGTAAATCTAATACCCGTGACCTTCATCTGTGGTCCACAACAAGTTTAACAACTTCATATAAAACAACAAAAACTGACCCTCAATCCAACGGTCCAGTCCTTCAGGCCTATGCAAATCCATTGGATCTATATGACTATAAGGGGGTTGCGTAAGTGTTGTCCATTTGGATGGGTCATGAGGTGGGCCCGACTCGAAGGTCTATATGGTAAGATGGCAAGGACCATCCTCACAGGACCATTACTCTATATATATAATTTAGTGCACTCCTCGCACAGGATGCACACCCATAGTGGGCCCCACTTGCTGGTCCATCCGACTAGACTGCCCTTGTTGAATTTCACACATCCCTTAGGTTTGCTCCCATTCGAATGGATTGAACTTGTAGGCCCCGGATGAGTGGTTTAGAATGATTGGATGGGGCTGATTTTTGTAGAGAGAAGCCACTAGGACTTTAGATAAAATAATAGTATTTTTGTAAATAATTAGATTATCCTTTTTGTTTAATGGATATAAGTGCAAAGCTGTCATTTATATAAAAAGAAACAACACAAACCTCATGGTGGTTGCCCATTTTTATTAGGAATATTGATTTTGGGGACATGGAAGGTATTAAAATGAAGAACATAGGCCTATTTACAAATATTAAAACCTCATGGGCCTATTTACAAATCCTACAAACCTTACGGGGGCATATAAAAAAATCAAACAAAAAAGATTCTTTCGTTTGGATGTTTAATTATAGTGGGTCATAACTCATAACACTTAATTTGATGGTTATGATCCCACCATTAAATTATGAAAATGTCAAGTATTTTTTTGTAATTATAGTGGGCCCAGGTTATGTTGATATGAAATTTGGTTTGGATGAATCCAAGCCCTTAACACTCAATTTGATGGCTATGGCCCACCCTTAAATTATGAAAATGTCAAGTTTTTAATAGTTATAGTGGGCCCAATTAATTTATTTGGATTCAATCACAAATAAGAGAATGAAAAAATAGGGAAGTAGGGAATTAAATTTAGTTGGAGTCATATGTTAAAATAGAAAAACCAGGGAAAGGATTTGTTGCCTTTCAAGAGAGTATGCATTGACTTCCATTCCTAAATTTTAGTGTGGGAGATAAATCTGTTAGCAAAGCAAGAGAATAACTCATATTCTCTTTGGTCAACATAATGGGGCATTTTCTAGCCCGCCTATCTATATATATCAACGTCTTACGGTGAGAGACCATGATGGGCTCCACTGATCACGGGACCGGGGGGGGGGGGATGGAAAGAGCCATCTTTGATGGGCCCAGCTATCATATTTGGATTTAATCCCATGCATCTAACCCCTTTATCCGTGGCCCACAAGTTTAATGACTTAGTTAAATAAAAACTTGACCCTTGATCCAATAGTCCAGTCCATTCTTCAGATGGGTGTAAACCTAAGGGCTCTTGTGTCTTATATGTGTGTGTGGCTTATCAGGAGTGCGTGCATTCACAGTAGGCTGTGTGGCCCACCTGGGGCCCCACCTAGGGCTAGAACCCAAAGGGTTTCAAGATGTGGGTGGATGGACCCTCGGTGGGCCCCATTGCCCACCGGGTGATAACTATACTATACATTTATACCACACCATCTCGTTAAAGTTGTTCAACATAAAAAACTGACCCCCAATCCAACAGTTCAATCAATTTGCATGGGTGGAAACCACCGGAATCTGGTGTAATTCAAGGGGGTCCCATGTGTGTGGACGTTTCAGATGAATCATATGATGGGCCCCACTATGTTGCCCTCAGCTTAATACGGTGAGCATAGTTCTCATGAAAAGATTTGCACACACACATGCACAACGCGCACTGAAGGCCCATATGCTGGCCCACCTTAGGATGGGGCCCGAAGGATTTGAAGATATGCTTGGGCCCGTCCGTGCATGATTTTAATTGTCACAATTTACTATCAGGTGACCGTCTACTAAGAAAATAACTCTTGTTGGTTGACATATGTCATTTGTTGTCCATGCCAACTATTATCAGTGACTAGTTTTGACTTCACTTTATTTGTAGTTTAATCCTAAACCTAAATCAGACAAAATGTAATAAGATCATTTGTTTTTCACTGGGATGATAAATTAGACTCTTGCTTCTCATATATGCATTCTAACTCAAGCCACTTCAACTAATGAAGCAAACTAACATAGTCACCAATTTTTCTTATAACTAAGAACTTTATCTCTTACATAACCATTTATGATACATATCAACTTTGACTTTTATTGCCAGGAAATTTATCGAATCAAACTCCCAGGTAATCCAACAGCTATTGGCGAAGGAAAGCCTGAAAACCAAAATCATGCTATCATTTTTACTCGTGGGGAAGCACTTCAGACCATAGACATGAATCAAGTAATTACCCTTTCTAATTTGTTTATGTAAAATAGTTGTCATTGAGTTACTCATTGAATTTTCATACACAATGGTTTTAGGATAATTATCTTGAAGAAGCTTTCAAAATGAGAAATGTTCTTGAGGAGTTCGTGAAACCTAAACAAATGCGACGGAGACCTACAATATTGGGTCTTAGGGAACATATTTTTACTGGAAGGCAAGTTTTAACTTTGAAGATAAATGCAGATAATGCTCTACTACTCTCGATTTGTTTAAGTTTTGTAAGATTTGTTTTCCTTAGAAAGTAGATATTCATTGATCTAAAAAATATAAATTGAAAAAATCTTAAAGAGACATTCATTATATGACACTATTCTTTCTTTTTACCCTTTTGCAGTGTTTCATCTCTAGCTTGGTTCATGTCCAATCAAGAAACCAGCTTTGTAACTATTGGGCAACGAGTTCTAGCTAACCCTCTCAAGTAAGGATGCCATTTTCTTTTGAAAATACAAAAGATTACATTGATGAGAACAGTTTTTTTTTTTTGTGTGTGTGTGTGTGTGTGTGAGAGAGAGAGAGAGAGAGAGAGAGAGAGAGAGAGAGAGAGAGAGAGAGAGGAGATTGGTCTTTCGCTGTGTAACAACTTAAGCTTTTGGGATGTATTGGCTAGTCAAACTTGACATGGTATCAGAGCCACGCCGGGGTGTCAAGTTCGAAACCCCGGGAAGGCTTTGTTCCCCTAGGTCATGTGGGCAGGCACGTTTAGCTTGGGTAGGTACGTGTGGGTTGCAAATTCTAACGGCATCTTGTCTGAGGGAGGGTGTGAAGTAGATTGCTCTTTCAGTTCCTAATGGCTTATGCTTTTGGGATGTATTGGCTAGTCGGACTTGGAGAGAGAGAGACGGAGCAAAGAATGTTTCCCAAGTTCCAGCCTTATTTTTTATTTTATTTTTTATCATTAACAAAGGAATTCATTAAAAAGGCAAGTAACATTTCCCAAGTCCCGGCTTTGAATAAAAAAGCATTGCGTGTCCGGCCGATATTTTTGAAAATTTTAAAAACCCTCAAATCATCTCCAACTTCAACAAATGTTTCGTAAGTTCCAGCCTTCATCGTGTTTACCCTAAGCAAAGAATCATATTAGAAAAAAGTTGCGAGGAGATTCATTGCATGAAGAATTGATGGCCTCATAGAAGTCCATTGGAGAACAATAATCTCATTCAGGAAGAAAATACCCAATTGACCCTTTGACAGTCATCACTTTAGAGATGAATGTTGTGAATCTTGCCAGATGGATGTTTTTATTTGAAAATTGGTTGAACTTTCTAGGGCCCTTGTTCATATGAGACACCCAAGAGATGGAGTTGAATGAATCGCTCTTTAGAAAATACTTATCATGAAAGAGCTTAAACAAATCATCAAGCCCTCTAGTATTGCTAACAATTCAACTTCATTAGTGTTTAACCCCAATGGGCTTGGGAAACGCAATTAAGTACCTACCTTTGAAATTAGAAGGGCCCCTCCTATACATGTTGGTCCGGGCTTGCCCCTAGTTGCCACACCACATTGAGTTTCAAGGATGTCACGGCCCCTAACCCGATTAATGTGCGCTTCGGGGCCATAGCAAGCCGCGCCGGCACTGCTAGAAAACTTCGCTCTCACGCGCGATTTATTCCATACGTTTCCGCGGTGAGGATGAAATAAACTTATCTCACATGTATTCGAATTCATAAGTGGAAGCTTATGTATTCAAGTAATTTAGACTTCGATCAGTGTCTTTATGACGTTCCATATGCTGTCATCTTCTCACCAGAGATCGACTATGGAATAGGTTGATAAACTACTCGGCATCCGTGTCATCGCTATAATCCTCACGATGATTCAGGCGCTCTAGATGCTCCCAACGTTGGATCAGCCGTTCAACTTGCTACCTTAAATTCTGAATCTCAATCTCTCTTAGATCTGGTTCATGACCTACGTCGCACTCATACTCATGTCCTTTATTTTGACCTTCAGCAATTTTAGCTTAACCGCCAGTCTCTGGCCCGGCCAGCCCTCAACCACCAACTCCCTCCACCAGTCTGAGAATCCCATCTCTCACACTCTGAATTTAACATTATTGGACAGTGATCTGAGGCGGTCTTTTGCAGAGCTGTCTGGAAAACATCCGGATATAAGTCCATCCATTCAGTGGAGATCAAGAATCTATCCAACCTTGACATGATAGGAGGATCTTGGTGATTCAACCATGTAAAAGAGGCCATTTTCAACTGAAGATCCACCAGGGAATGTAAGTTGATCAAATCCATTCAGTGGAGATCAAGAATCTATCCAACCTTGACATGATAGGAGGATCTTGGTGATTCAACCATGTAAAAGAGGCCCCTTTCAACTAAAGATCCACCAGGGAATGTCATGTCACTTGAGGTCTTGCAGCACCCGAATTTTTCACTAGGAAACCTAGTAATATTCCAGTCTCCTCCTTAGCACCAGGCGCCATTCCACCTTCCTCTTATTGTGTCCAGCTCTCTCCACAGGTCCTTCCTCCTATGGCTATCATCAGGGCCATAAACAAAAGTGAGGAGCCACCTTGAATTATTGACAATGTCCTCCACTAACACCGATAGAGAGAAGACAACTTTCAAAGTTTTTTACACTGAAATGGAGTGAGAACCCAAAGAATTAATTATCTGCCAGCTGAACCCACAACTTCTACAGCCTCCCATCTAATATGTCTTCCCTCGCCTCCCAAACCCCCGCAAAACTTGGCTGACAATGGAATCGGAGATTTCTCTCAACTTGGTTTCCTGCAACAATGCGGTCTGAACCTTTTGCCTTTTAATCAAGTCTTTTACCATTAGCCTCCGCATCTGCGCCCCAGAACGTTCCAGGAGACTATCTTCATTTGGAACAAGTAGAATTTCCCTGAAACTTCCTCCCACCCTTTCCTGCAATAGTTTGTTCCTCCTGCTCCTTGGCCTTCTCATAATTTATTGCGCAACATAAACTGTTCAATTCTCTTAAACCCCATCTTTCTCGTTTCACCTGTTCGATTGTCAGATCTATTTTGATCCTCCCTGTACTGGGCAAAGTCAGTCACTTGAGCCCACCCTCCCTTTGATTCATCCACCGTAACCCTACTGCCTTACCACATTGGACAATCTGATGCGAGAGCCACTTCCGATTTGTAGCGTGAAGCTCCCCTTCTCTGTCACTGTCACTGACATGCTCAGAATTCGGTTCTAAATGGATCTCATCACGAGACTTCCTCCTGGCTTCTGCTTCTTCCCAGAACTCTTTGAAGCACACACCATTTCCTGGCGTCGATAGGGAGACCCTTTCTACCGATTTGGAGGAAGCCAATTCTCTTAACTGTGAGCAATCACACTTGGGTGATGAAGAACCTCCAGACTTCCTTTTTGTGGTCGAAATCCACCCCTCCTTCCTCTAAACCTGTTGTAACTGGTCGATTGCATTCTCCCTCCCCGTTCTTATTCGGATTTGGTTGACAGTCATCTTCCTTCCTCTCACCTTCCTTCTGTTGTACATAGCATTGTTGTGGCTGCTGCTTCATATGAGGGGACTAGCCCTGCTGGATCCTTTCTCCCTTTTCCCCTTCATTCTCCCATGAGCATCTCACCTCCTTGATCCACAATGACACATCCTCCTTTCCTCCCTTTCCAAACGAAAGACCCATAGCAGCTGTGGAACCCATATTCGAAAGTGCATCGACGGAGTAGTTGGAAGAGCACGTCAGGGCACTCTATCCACGCCTCCTAATCACTGAGAATGTTATCAAGAGTAAAATTAGCAAAACCTTAAAAAAAAGCTCATTTACTGATCCTTTGAAGCAATGCTTCAAGAATCTCTTGAGAAGACGACACCAAAATTCTGAAAATACTAGCATTCCTTTTTTTTTTTTTTTTTTTTCCAGATGGACCACAAAATAGCAAAGAACAAGCCTCCAAGCTTTAATCACCTCCCCTAAAGAGCGTAGGAAACACCGTGCAGCTCCATATCTTTTCAGGATATCACACCAAATGGAGGTGACCTCGAAATGAATGAACAAACAATTTATAGATTCCGACTCCTTTCCACAAAGTGCAAACATCACAAATAATTTTGTAATTCAAACCTATCCTCAGATGTCCACATGGAAATCCTAACCACCACTGCCAACTAGTTAAATGCCTCCGCTCTAGAGGAAGCTAAACCCATCCAAATGCAAGAGCAAGGGGATCAAGACAAATATAAAGGAACCATGGCCGTAGAAAAATTTTAACAAAAAACTTCCCCGAGACTTAAAGCTTCCAGATTTTAATATCCATTTTATCCCTGCAAATGAAAACAATAGAAAACAAACTTAACAATTGTCACGACCCAATTCCCGGGGCCCTGTCGGATATCTGGATCATTATTAGTTAGCAATATTCACCATGCATTCATCAAATAAATTCACAAGGAATCAGGCATTTAGTTCAAAATATAATTCCAATTATGAATATCAATAATCTCTGAACAATCAAATTATTTAATCCTGACTCAAATCAATAATGTGCTTTAAACATTAAATAACTTCTCCTAAACTAGGACTAATAATTCTATCAACTATTTAAGCTTTTCTTGTTCTCTCCCTTCAGCCACGCATGCTGAAATCTACGTACTAATCGCCATTCCGCTCTAACCCACCCGCAATATGATTACCTGAAGGGGGCAACACAACATCAGTATTACTGGTGAATGAAAATTCTCAATTACACAAATAGCACGTAACATAATATAAACAAACAAGTCTGAATCAATTACCACCACAAGTACATCCACATACATATACGTGCCCATGCACATTATTACACCTCAAGGCCCATTGAATACATGTATACCGGTTACCATGATCCTGTCTCATCGCTATAACGGCCCGGACACATAGTCCAACATCCCACGTCTAGGACCCAGTGCACAATATCACATAACAACCAGAATTCATCATTATTAATAATTTACACAACATTATTGTAGGATTAGTTCCATATCAGTCCCCATTATACTATTGCCCCACTTCTGATAATAACAGTTTAAGGGATGATATAGGAATGGCCCACCTTCATAGCATAATGCATAAATAACATAAATAGCCAAACAGTCTAACCAATCCATCATAACATACATAAAACCCTTAATTAAATCAAATGAAAGGGTTCTATGATAATTAGATACTCAATCTAGGGTTATCCCCTAACTACAGATTCCATCAAGGTTGTCTAAGCCTACAGAAACTAACACACAAGGTAGTGTATGCCTGAAACATCCCAACATAAAATCCAGTGGGTCCCACTAGACCAATCCAAGATCAGACCTCCAATTCAAGATTGCCCAATAGTCAGCCCTCCATTCTTTGGTCTTGATCCATCATCAATCCATATCCCGGGGACCACAAATCAAAACTGGTGTCTGCTGCTATTGGTTCCCCAACATGCCTGAGCTATCTTTGAATTTATTGATTGGTGGGTCCCACTGATCCAAATCCTAGATGTCCCACTCCATGGAAGCCCAGGGGCCCCACACCAGATGGCTGGATCAGAATTCCAGTCCTGTGGCTAGATGGGTCCCAGTAGGCTTTGTTGACATACAGTCACAAACTCTGTGACAGATGCCTCTTATGCAATATGTAGATTGGATGAGGGCCCAGGTGGGGTCTACTCTATATAGGATCAGCACCATCGTGATCGTCCATGAGTCCCCTTCCAGATGTAGGGTGCTGATCAAAGGTCAGGTGGGCCCAGGGTGTCCTACAACCCTTGCCGACCCAAATTGATTTTTTTGTCTATTCACGTGTCTGGGATCTAAATCGCATGGATGGTGGCTCAAACGGGGCCCACCTCTCATGGGTCCAAGTCCATCTTGGTCTGCTTCATACCCTATGGTCCAGATCATCTCTACAGTGGGCCATGGGGTCCCATAATCCCCAATCAACAACTCTGCACATTCACGCCAGGTTCCAATATATTATGAATCCCTCTGTAATTCAGCCAAACTTTAAGAGATTACTGATGAACAAACTCCTTATGATTTGTAAAAAAATTTAACAGTCAAGACTAACATGATTTCTTTGATTCAAACATCTGAATTGCATCCGATCAATGGTTCAGGTTGTCAGCACAATAGCAATACAACATAGTTGAGAAAATCCAGCCCTATCAATCATCTCATACATTGATTAAAAGTAACTAGGAAAATCCACTCACCTTTGATAAACGATCGTCGCCTTTGCAATATGTGGATGCGAATAGGACATCAATCAGCCTTCCTCTCCTTCTCCTAAATTGTAGCCCACAAGTCTCTCTCTTAGAATTTCTCCATAGGAAGAAGAACAGGATACCAGAAAATAGAGTAGAATGCTATCTATGGGTCGTTGGTCATCCATATATATATAAAAGGGGAAGTAGACTCCTAGTCATCTCAAACTTCCTATTTAGAGTTGTTATACAACTCCTCTCCTTTCCAAAACCCATTCAAAACACTACTAATGCGATAATAAGTAACACTTCTAATTCCAAATAAGTAATACTTCTAATTTCATAATAAGAGATCAGCTAAGGAATTTCTGGGCCAGACTAATCCTGGGCCCAGGATACGCGGGATATTACAACAATCATACTCCCACTCTTTGACGTTGGACTATTCTCACAGACAACCCCCTTGACACATTGTTCCCATTCCACACAATAATCTTCAACTGAAGCCGCTTTGTTGGACAGTGGACACATCTAAACTTTTATACCTTTCTATATTTCAATAGAAGTTATTTGTTACCTAAAAACATATTTAAGGATATTTTGCATGTATTGGATGATATGAGACTATTTGTCACAACCCGGGTCCTGAATTCCTAGAATTCAACTCTTGGAGCGTGAATTATAGAACTTAGGTCCGCAATGTGAGATCCACGTACATCAATCAAATGCAGCAGAATCATTCAAATTCATTCAATTAACATAGTCAGAGCATAGGGAATTTCTAGAAACTTTTATTTAAACTTCCAACTAATTTACCAAGCAAGTATTCAAACCACATGCTAATAAGAAATCAATTGGCCAACAAAAGGGCCTTATTAACTATAATAAATCAACTAAAAGCATAAGTTTGCAATCTCATAAATCAAGCATCTAAGGAAAGATCAAACCAATAGACTGTGCCTAGACTATCTTATCGCAGCTCCACTCTTGCGTACCATGAGGTTCGCGTCCAATGCCAATTCATTTGAAGTGAGTCCTACCCCAGGATCTGGAAATTACCCCAACTGAAAGAAATACGTTTACACACGTAGCGAGTTGAAAATCTGAATTAATAATTATACGTGTACAAGCTTGAATAGAGAACATGCGACAACTGAGAGAAATAGGAATTTCTCAAGGTAAAGAAAGACAAAATGGCATCCACATGAGCTAAGGCTAGTCTTATATTGTAGCCCTGCTAGATAGGACCCCCCACGGTTAGCATCCTGTCAGTAACAAAAACAAATGGTACATCACAATCCCTATTCAGGATATGGCCATCAAATTACTTCAATATCAAATTGTACCATGGTGATTATCATCACCCAAGACTAGGCTGCAGCTAGATAAATTAATAACAAGGTAGTAATCATGTCATAGAGAGCATCCCTGTATATGACTACTCACATTCTCACAAGCCTAGTGGAGTGGTGCCAATGGATCAGTTGGTGAGGGTGTTGATGTAGCATAAGCACGTGGTCGGGCAAAAGTGGTTACCATCAGGTTACAAGTGATAAGGGACTTGGGAAGCTACAACTGTCACGACCCAAATTCCGGGGCCCTGTCAGATATCCGGATCGTGATCATATAGCAATATTCACCATGCACACATCAAATAATATCCACAAGTAATCGGGCATTTAGTTCAAAATATATTTCCAATTATAAATATCCAAAATCTC
This sequence comes from Umbellularia californica, assembly GCA_028538565.1. Classification (NCBI taxonomy): domain Eukaryota; kingdom Viridiplantae; phylum Streptophyta; class Magnoliopsida; order Laurales; family Lauraceae; genus Umbellularia; species Umbellularia californica. Next base: position 57,324,874 of record JAPQWN010000009.1, on the reverse strand, counting down.
TAAGTAATCAACTTATTATGTCCCTACTCAATTCAATAACGTGCTTAAAACATTAAATAACTTTTCCTAAACAAAAACTAGTAATTCCATCAACTATTTAAGCTTTTCTCGTTCTCTCCCTTCAGCCACGCATGTCGAAATCTACGTGCTGATCGACATTCCGCTCTGGCCCACCCGCATTATGATTACTTGAAGGGGGCAACACAACATCAGTATTACTGGTGAATGAATTTTCCTAATTACACAAGCCGCATATAACATAATTTAACATAATCAACAAATCTGAATAAATAAATCAAATATCATTAAAAGTACATCCATATGCAATTCTGTGCCCATGCACATTTCCATGCCTCAAAGGCCCATCGTATACATGTATACCGGTCACCATGACCCTGTCTCATCAGACACGTCCACTAATGACCAGCCATCATAATGGCCATTCACGTTCAGCCTATACAACAGTCATCAATCATCCGAACACAAGTCCAACATCCCAAGACTGGGACCCAGTGCACAATTTCATAATCACATCGCGATCAGATTTCATTATTATTAACAGTTTACACAACAGTAGTGTGGATTCAACCCCTACACAATTTATTGGTTGCTGCCCCACTTCTGATCATGATTGGTATCAATTGGTATAGGGGTGGCCCACGTACTACATTAATCAATCACGGTCTGTATAATTAATCATAATCTAAGTAATTAATCACAACCTACATAAACCTTGATTCATCCAAGTAGAAACGTTATATTTGTAAATATATACAAATTCCAGGGTTGTTTCCCTTAACAAGTTCCACCCACATACATACAGAACATAGAGGAGTATAATATCTCATGCCTGAACATAGTGGTATAAAAATCCAGTGGGTCCCCCTCAGGTTAACCAAAATCAGACCTCAAGGTCATGGTCGCCCAATGGTAAACCCTCAGCCTATTGGATCTGATCCATCATCAGATCATATCCTGGGCTTCTTGAGTCTATTATACAGTGGGACCCAATGGTCCAAAATCCAAATGTCCCACTACACTAAGGTTGCCCAAGGGTTTCCTACAAGATGGCTGGAATTGATTTCCCATCATGTGATCAGATGGGCCCCAGAAAGTCTTGACGGCAATGGACTACAATTCCTGCAGCTGCCGTCTGTATTTTCTCATATCAATTGGATGAAGACCCACATGGGACCCACTCCTCATGGGTCCAAGTCTCCTAGGGTCGACCAAGGGTCTCTTAAAGGATGTGGGGCCCTGATCTCAGATCAGACCATGCAGGGGGTCCCACTGATGTCATCGACCAAACTACCTTTCTTCCTCTGTTTCACTCTTCATGCTCTTTGCTGGATGATTTGGTGGACCACACAAGGCCCACTCAGCATGGGTCCACTGCACTCAAGGTCGCCCTTGACCCCTTTACAGAATCCCTGGATTAGATTCATCATCCAGTGGACCATGGGATCCCACAACCATCTAACGTCAATTTCTTCACCAACGATAGCAGCCTTTGTTTTCAACATATTATAGCCTGCACAAAGAATTCACCTAAATCTGCACCCAATTCTATTTGTATCATCACACACCCATTGGTATATGATTTCTTGATCAAACAGATTTCCTTACGTCTCCATTGATGAATACAAAATCACAGTATGTCCATCAATACAACTTATTCGAATCACATCTCAATAACAATCATCTTGACTGATCAACAAGTTAATTAAGAAGATCCACTCACCTTTGGTACGTGATCGTTGCCTTTGCGATGTGCGGACGCGAATGGGACATCCGATGATCGTCTCCCCTTCGATTGGCTTCTTCCTCTTCTTCCCCTAGATTTTCAGCCACAATTTTCTCTCTTAGAATTTCTCCAAAGGAATTGGATAATACAGGGATCGTTCGTTTATTTATATATAGGGAGAAGGTAGAGTCCAAGTCCTCTTATACTTCCTATTTAGAGTTGTATACAACTCTTCTCCTTTCCAAAACCCATTCAAAACACTACTAATTCTATAATAGGTAACACTTCTAATTCCAAATAAGTACTACTTCTAATTTCATAATAAGAGATCAGCTAAGGAACTACCTGGGCCAGACTAAGCCTGGGCCCAGGATACGCAGGATATTACATACTCCCCTCCTTGGGAAATTTGGCCCTCCAAATTTGAAACATACCTGTGGCAAAAAGATGCGGGTACTTCTTTTGAACTTAGTCCTCGATCTCCCATGTAGCCTCCTTTGGATCGTGATGTCTCCATAACACCTTGACTAGTCGGACTATTCGCCTCCGGAGCATCCTTTCCTTGGTGTCTAAGATTGCAACGGGTCTCTCCTTGTAGGATAAATCTGGCTGTAAGTCCCTTGGCTCGAGATCTAACACATGAGACAGGTCTGATTCGTATTTCTTCAGTATTGATAAGTAAAACACCTTATGGACTCCAACTAGCTGTGATGGTAATTCCAGTTCGTAAGCATTCCCATCGCTAATGCGTCCTGTAATCTTGAATGGTCCAATGTATCTCGGGGTTAGCTTTCCCTTTTTGCCGAATTGCATCACTCCCTTCGTCGGAGAAACTTTTAGGAATACGGAGTCACCCACCATAAATTCTAATTCTCTCCTACGTTTGTCTGCATAGCTCTTCTGGCGACTCTGAGCAGTCTTCAATCTATCCCTGATTTTCTTAATATTTTCTGTAGAAGTTTACACCCATTCAGGGCCTAATATCCGTCTATCGCCCACTTCCTCCCAACAAATCAGAGAGCGACAACTCCTGCCATACAGTGCCTCAAAAGGAGCCATCTGGATACTCGAATGATAGCTATTGTTATAAGCGAACTCTGCTAGCGGTAACTGCTCATCCCAACTGTCACTGAAATCTATAGCACATGCTCTAGGCATGTCTTCTAGTGTTTGATTGGTCCTCTCCGTCTGCCCATCAGTCTGGGGGTGATATGTAGCTCTAAAATTCAGTTTTGTACCCATAGCCTTCTGTAAGCTCTTCCAAAATTATGAAACGAATCTGGTATCCCTGTCTGATACGATTGATGCTGGAACGCCATGCAACCTTACAATCTCCCTAACATATGTTTTAGCCAAGTGTTCCATCGTAGCTTTTCCTTTTAATGGTATGAAGTGCGCAGACTTGGTCAACCGATCCACAGTTACCCAGGTTATTTCATTATGTCTTGAGGTTCTGGGAAACCCTAAAATGAAATCCATAGTGATATGTTCCCATTTCCATTCTGGTATAGGTAACGGCTGCAGCAATCCCCCTGCTTCCTATGATCAGCCTCCACTTGTTGACAAGTAAAACAACGTCCGACAAACTCAGTAACATCATTTTTCATGCCGATCCACCAAAATTTGATTTTTAAATTCTGATACATCTTGGTGCTCATCGGATGGATAGTATATCTTGTGTGATGTGCTTCCTTTAAAATTTCATCTTTGATTTTCCGGATATTTGGTACACAAAGTCTGCCTCGGAAATATAATACGCCACTAACAACTGAGAAGTTCGGTTTGTTGTCCAATTTGTCGAAGATTTCCGCCAATGCTTTGTCATCTCGTTGGTGGTTTTTTATTCTCTGGATTACTTCGGGTTGAATCTTGAAAATTCCCAAAGTAGGCTAGAAATTAACATCTAAGTCCTTGATCTCTTCCAGTAGTCTCCACTCGGCGGTCAAACAAGCCATCTGTCCTGATTTCTTGCGTAAGGCGTCGGCTACAACATTCGCCTTTCCTGGATGATAAAATATAGAGAAGTCATAGTCTTTTAGGAATTCCATCCATCTTCGTTGTCGCAAGTTCAGCTCCTTTTTAGAAAATACATATTTGAGGCTCTTGTGATCCGTATATACTTCGAATTCTTCACCGTAAAGGTAGTGTCTCCAAATTTTCAATGCAAAGACTACAGCTGCCGACTCAAGGTCGTGCGTAGCATAATTTTGTTCATGGATTTTTAGCTATCTAGAAGCGTACGCAATCACCTTTCCATGTTGCATAAGAACACACCCTAGCCCTTGTAATGACGCATCACAGTAGATAACAAATCCTCCACTTCCAGCGGGAAGGGCGAGTTTAGTTTACCTTTCAATGTTCGGAAGTTATCTTCACATTTTCCGTCCCAAGTGAACGGAACATCCGTCCTTGTGAGTCTGGTTAATGGTCCAGCGATCGTAGAAAATCCTTGTACGAATCTTTGATAATAACCCGCTAGGCCTAAGAAACTTCGAACTTTTGAAACATTTGCAGGTTGCTTCCAATTCATAACCACTTCTATTTTGGTAGGGTCTATGGATAATCCGTCTCCTGAAATAATGTGATCCAGAAAGGTTACTTGCTCTAACCAAAAATCACTCGCTGAACTTGGCATATAGCTGGTTGTCTCTCAACAGCTGCAAGGAGGTACGCAGATAGGCCTATCAATGGGCCAGGCCGGGCCGGGCCTAGGCTTGAGTTGTCCAATCCCGTCCCGAAAATAGGACGGGCCTGTCGGGCGTATCCAATATCGGCCCTAAATTGAACGGGTCTGCATCAAATCACATCCCGTATGGGTCCGGGCTGGGACAGGGCCGGGCCTGGGCTTAACCCTATCCTGGACATAAGCAAAACATTCTCTAATTATTCCTACTAACACTAGAAACCCGGTGTGAACCGGACTTAAAACCCTCCTTTTTTTTGGGGCTTGGGACCGGCAGTGCAATGCAACAAGAAACATGGCGGATTTAAAACCTTTTTTTTTTGCCGGTGACAGTAGAAAATCAATAGAAATGAATATCCTATAGGCTATATGGGTCAAGTAATGTAGGAACGGTTAAAAACCTTTTTTTTACCAATGAAAGTAGAAAATCAGAAAATCATTAGAAATGAATGAAAATGAGTATCCTATATGAGTCAAGTTAAAGTAATGTAGGATCGGTTAAAACCTAATTAGCTGTCTTTTTGCTGTTAATGAGGGGTAGTTTCAGTAATATATAAATAATTATTGTTAAATGACTTTGCAGCAGGACGGGCCGGGCTTGAACAGGCTAGGTTGTTTCTGCCTAGTCCCAGTCCCATTTTGGCCGGGCTTTAAAATGTATTGTGCAAGCCCAACCCATTGGGCTCAATTTTTTCTTTAAAAGCCCTGTATTTTCGGGCTTGGGCCGGGCCAGGCCGGGCTTTCTACCTGTTTCAACGCATCCCATTGACAGGCCTATATGCAGATGCTCTCCATGTTCCTACCTTTCTTTTGAGTAAATGAGGATATCATCAATAAATACCACCACAAATTTATCCAAATAGGGTTGAAAGACTTCGTTCATCAGTGCCATGAATGCAGCTGGGGCATTGGTCAAACCAAAAGGCATGACTAGAAACTCATAATGATCGTACCGCGTTCGGAACGCCGTCTTGGGAATATCTTCCTCCCTCACTCTTAGTTGATGGTAGCCGGACCTTAGATCAATCTTAGAATAGTATTTCGCACCTTGCAGTTGATCAAATAATTCATCAATGCGGGGTAGAGGGTACTTGTTCTTGATAGTCACTTGGTTTAACTGTCTATAATCAATGCACATTCGTAGGGTTCCATCCTTCTTTTTCACAAACAACACCGGTGCTCCCCATGGAGACACACTAGGTCTGATGAATCCTTTGTCTAATAGTTCCTCCAATTGATCTTTGAGTTCCTTCAGTTCCGCAGGAGCCATTCGATAGGGTGCTTTAGAAATCGGAACTGTACCTGGCATTATTTCAATAGTAAAATCGACCTTTCGAATTGGGGGTAACTCGGGCAAGTTACCTAGAAACACATCGGGGAATTCCCTAACAACGGGGATATCGTCTATACTTTGTTTCGGTTTATCCTCCGAAATGAAGGCTAAAAAGCCTTTACACCCATTCCTCAGTAACTCACCAGCTTTGATGGCTGAGATAACCATTGACCTACCAGGTCTCCTTTTTCCCACCAAACTAACATGAGTAAATCCCTCCTGATTAAACCGAACTACCTTGTTAAAGCAGTCTAAAATAGCTCGATACCTTGTAAGCCAGTCCATTCCCAATATAACATCAAAGTCGTCCATACATAACAATACCAGGTCAGCCGGCATCTGGGCTTACCCAATTTCTATCGTACAATCATAAAATATGGTTCTAGTAGATATTTGCTCGCCCATGGGTGTAGACACTACTAATGCATTAGTCAAAGTTGAGGGCGAATTTTCTATATTATCAGCAAAAGTATGCGAGATGAAAGAATGCGTTGAACCAGAATCAAATAAAACACTAGCTTCAAAATTAGAAATTAAGACCATACCCTCAACAACATGGTTGGCCGCTTCCATATCAGGACGAGTCATGGCAAAGAGTCTTCCCTTCTGTTGTTGCCCTGCTTGATTCCCCCCTTGGTTGTTCCTGCCAAGGTTGTGATGTTGTCCCTAGGGTGGGTTCTGCTGATTTCCCCGAGGCTGATACGTCTGGTTCTGTTGATAATAACGCTAGTTTTGTGGATGCTCTTGCTGGCGGTCCTACTAATTTTGCCTAGGTGATTGTCCTTGCATCTGAGTCTGGTTTCTTCCCTGTTTTTTGGGGCAATCCTTAACCTGGTGCCCTTCCTGACCACAACCGTAACATCCGCTTTTTCGTTTGGCCTGATTTCTCTCTCAAGCCTCCGGACAATCCTTTACCTTATGACCTCCCTTTCCACACCCAAAGGACACTCCAGATCTCTTCCGACATTGATTTGTTTCATGTGCTCCCCCACAATGGTTGCAGACCGGTTTGGCTGCTGTTTTCTGTTTCTTATTGGGGAACTGGTGTTTGAGGTTATCTGTTTTACCTTCGGTGGACACCATTTGAGTCTCCTGCTTTATATCTTCAATGGCTACTTCTGAGACGAAAGCTTTCCTTAAGGCTTCAGCACAAGTCTTCAGCTCATGTAGCTTCACGTCCTTTTTGATGTTTGGTCTAAGGCCTTTTACAAATCGTTCCATCTTTTCTTCTTCTGTAGCCGCTAATGTCTCAGCAAAATATGACAGCTCGGTGAACTTGAGAGCGTACTTGGCTACCGTCAGATTTCCTTGTACTAAAGTTTCAAACTCTCTCTTCTTATGAGCCCTAATATGATTTGGTATAAACTTCTTTATAAATTCCCGTTTAAAGAAAGCCCAAGTGATCTCTGTTTCTTGCCCATTGAATGACCTTTTAGCTGCCTTCCACCATTCCTTTGCATCACCTTCTAATTTGAATGCTGCAAGTATGGCTTTTTGATGTTCTGTACATCCCATAACTTCGAAGATGCCTTCCATATGTTCTGCCCATTTATTTGCATCCCAAGGATTAGTTGTCTCTTCAAAGCTCTTGGGCGAAATTCATTAAATCTTTTATATAAGGTATCTCTTTCATGATTCCTGCCCCCATTATCGTTGCCTTCACCCGAGCCACTTTTGATATCGCTTTGTCCTTCAACATTCTCACTTTGGTGGTGGTGAATAGCGGAGATCTGCTCTTGGACTTGTGCATATGCCTTCATAAAGCTTTCAAACATTTGTTGGGCGTACTTCGGCATCTCCATAGTTCCACTGTTTGGCCAAACATTGTTGTTCGCATTCTCGTTTTCAGTAACATTGTCCATTGTCTTATTCCTTTTGTGGAAGGGAAGAATTTGTGAGCTAAAAGATCATTAACAACATATCTTACTCTAATCTCTACCATTGACACCCCAAACGTCCCCACCACGTGACCTATGGGTTGTTAATTCTTTTTAATTGCCCAAAACCTTATGCTCTGATACCACTTTGTCACGACCCAAATTCCGGGGCCCTGTCAGATATCCGGATCGTGATCATATAGCAATATTCACCATGCACACATCAAATAATATCCACAAGGAATCGGGCATTTAGTTTGAAATATATTTCCAATTATAAATATCCAAAATCTGAGTAATCAACTTATTATGTCCTAACTCAATTCAATAATGTGCTTAAAACATTAAATAATTTTTCCTAAACAAGAACTAGTGATTCCATTAACTATTTAAACTTTTCTCGTTCTCTCCCTTCAGCCACATATGCCGAAATCTACGTGCTGATCGTCATTCCACTCTGGCCCACCCACATTATGATTACTTGAAGGGGGCAACACAACATCAGTATTACTGATGAATGAATTTTCCTAATTACACAAGCCGCATATAACATAATTTAACATAATCAACAAATCTGAATAAATAAATCAAATATCATTAAAAGTACATATACAATTCCGTGCCCATGCACATTTCCATGCCTTAAAGGCCCATCGTATACATGTATACCGGTCACCATGACCCTGTCTCATTAGACACGTCCACTTCACGTCCACTAAGGACCAACCTATACAACGGCCATCAATCATCCAGACACAAGTCCAACATCCCAAGACTGGGACCTAGTGCACAATTTCATAATCACATAGCAATCAGATTTCATTATTATTAACAGTTTACACAACAGTAGTGTGGATTCAACCCCTTCACAGTTTATTGGTTGCTGCCCCACTTCTGATCATGATTGGTATCAATTGGTATAGGGGTGGCCCACGTACTACATTAATTAATCACAGTCCGTATAATTAATCACAATCCATATAATTAGTCACAACCTACATAAACCTTGATTCATCCAAGTAGAAACGTTAAATTTGTAAATCTATACAAATTCCAGGGTTGTTTCCCTTAACAAGTTCCACCCACATACATACAGAACATAGAGGAGTATAATATCTCACGCCTGAACACAGGGGCATAAAATTCAGTGGGTCCCACTCAGCTTAACTAAAATCAGACCTCAAGGTCATGGTCACCAATGGTAAACCCTCAGCCTTTTGGATCTGATCCATCATCAGATCATATCCTGGGCTTCTTGAGTCTATTGTACAGTGGGACCCAATGGTCCAAAATCCAAATGTCCCACTACACTAAGGTCGTCCAAGGGTTTCCTACAAGCTGGCTGGAATTGATTTCCCATCATGTGATCAGATGGGCCCCAGAAAGTCCTGACGGCAATGGACTACAATTCCTGCAACTGCCGTCTGTATTTTCTCATATCAATTGGATGAAGACCCACATGGGACCCACTCCTCATGGGTACAAGTCTCCTAGGGTCGACCAAGGGTCCCCTAAAGGTTGTGTGGCCCTGATCTCAGATCAGACCATGCAGTGGGTCCCACTAATGTCATCAACCAAACTGCCTTTCTTCTTATGTTTCACGCCTCATGCTCTTTGCAGGATGATCTGGTGGACCACACAAGGCCCATTCAGCATGGGTCCACTGCACTCAAGGTCGCCCATGACCCCTTTACAGGATCCCTGGATTAGATTCATCATCCAGTGGACCATGGGATCCCACAACCATCGAACGTCAATTTCTTCACCAACCATAGCAGCCTCTATTTTCAACATATTACAACCTGCGCAAAGAATTCTCCTAAATCTGCACCCCATTCTATTTGTATCATCACACACCCATTGGTATATGGTTTCTTGATCAAACAGATTTCCTTACGTCTCCATTGATGAATACAAAATCACAGTATGTCCATCAATACAACTTATTCGAATCACATCTCAATAACAATCATCTTGACTAATCAACAAGTTAATTAAGAAGATCCACTCAACTTTGGTACGTGATCGTTGCCTTCGCGATGTGCGGACACGAATAGGACATCCGATGATCGTCTCCCCTTCGATTGGCTTCTTCCGCTTCTTCCCCTAGATTTCCAGCCACAACTTTCTCTCTTAGAATTTCTCCAAAGGAATTGGATACGACAGGGATTGTTGGTTTATTTATATATAAGGAGAAGGTAGAGTCCAAGTCCTCTTATACTTCCTATTTAGAGTTGTATACAACTCTTCTCCTTTCCAAAACCCATTCAAAACACTACTAATTCTATAATAAGTAACACTTCTAATTCTAAATAAGTAATACTTCTAATTTCATAATAAGAGATCAGCTTAGGAACTACCTGGGCCAGACTAAGCCTGGGCCCAGGATACGCAGGATATTACAACAACTAAAAGAGGTTCTAATGAATCCATATTTTCTCAAACAACTAAATATGCAAAGCTTCCATAATCCACAACTGGTAGAACTAAATTTTATTGTCCAGATTACACAGTAGGGATTTCAAGCAAAATGCAAAAGCCATAAATTACCCTACATGCACCAGAATAGATTCATTATGTCATAAACAAGGTTGAACTAATATTCAAACACAGAAGCTCACTAGTATTTAGGATTCAGTTGCTAACTTTCAAATACAAAAGTTCACTATTGATGATTCAATTGGTAACATGTAAATACAGAATTTTACTCTTAATAGTAAAAAACCCTAACAGTCCCTAACATGAAAACCCTAAAATAAGCCCCAAATCCTACACTTGATAACTGGGGACCAAAACACCCAAAACGGGGTTCAGCCAGCACAATATCCCCTCTTTTGCACTAAATTGAGTAACTTCCAGCCACAATCCATCATGCCAATGAGACTTGAGTACTCTATTTGCCTAATCAAACAACAGTAATTAGAGTTTAGACTCAAAACAGTAGATTGAACTCAAAGCTTCAAACCTAGTTGTGTGTAGATCTACTGCTACATTCTAGATCTTTGTCAAGGATCAAGATCATTATAAAGAAAAGAAAATCAGTGAGGGAAAGAAAAGAGAGAACAACATGATTTGATAAAAGAATGGAATGAAGAGATTGATAGTAACCAAGTAAAAAGAAGCCAGAGAGGAGATGGGCTGTGGGCCATACATGAAGAAGAGTCTCGGTCGTGCCCAAGAAATCTATGATGCCCAGATTCAAACACTGCTACTGGGATCGGTGATACAACTCCCCACTTCTGAAAATTTTGGACACGGATACGGATATGAGTGTCCTGATTTTTCCTTTAGATCACTTTTGAATCAATGAAATTATCATTGTTTTCATCCCTTTCTAGCATTTTTTATGGTGAGAAGTAAAAATATTAAAAGAACTATATGAAATAAAGGACTTTATAAGTAGGATATGCTAAACTTGTTCCCTAGAAGTATCGGTGCAGTATCAGGTACCAATACAAGTGTCGTATCGGTCCGATCCGGATACATTGGACCTTTACAAGTATCCGGGTATCATAGCAAGAAATCTCTCGGGAATGAGATGTGCACATGACCCTATTTGGGTTATTTGTGTGATATTTGCAAAAAGGGCTGGGGCCCACTCGGTTTTAATGCATATAGCCATTGATCTCATTTAAGTTATACGTACATTTGTTAGGTCCTGACCAAGTAGATTCAACCCACCAAAGGGAAACCAATTATAACCTCTAATTGGGTCCCTCTTAAAATACAGTAACTCTAAACCAAGTAGGAAAAATGGATCGACCAACCCAACTCAGTCGCTTGACCTTAATGTCACATGGCAAACGCTACTAGGCCCAGAATATTTTGTTGAATTAATTCAGATTAAGAAAAATAATTATCAATATAATCATTAAATCAAATTATGCTCCCCAAAATAATTTAATTATGAAATTAATTCCTAACATTTCATTAAATTCATATAAATTAAAAATAAAATTTAAAAATTCAATAATCCAATATTTTTGGGGCCCTGAGACTATCCATAAAGTGATGCCCAAGTTTGGTGCTTGGTATCAATTTCGGCTGAATCTCGAGCCTTGAGTGATTGTTAAACTATAAGTTTTCAGTATTAGAGAGAATTAATGGGCCCATTGGAATGAGCTTGATTAGCGTATATTTTACCAAGTTCAACACTAGATCCTGAACCAGGCTTTTATCATTCACCATGCACATGTATAATCTCTGAGGTATTTTGCTTGTTTCTTTCTTATATTTCCAAGGATTGTTTAATGGTGTCTAGTTTTCCAATGAATTCTTGGTTGATGATATTTTCTTAGAGTAGTTGAAGCAGCGTACCTTAACATCCCCAAGCTGAAAATCATTCCATTGCAATTGCTTATCTTGTTTTTATCTTCTATCTGAGATGAGTTTCATCATTTCTTATGACTTTAATGTCATAATCAGAATGCATTGAAGATGTCGATTAATCTGTTTCTGATTCCTGGGCTGCAAAAATTTTAGCTTTTTACTATTTGTTTTTCAGGAGAATGTTGTGAGAAATCCAGGCCAATTATGTCAAAATTGTTATCATCGTGGAAACCATAACCTACCTGTTTGGGGTTGGCTTTGTGATTTCTACTTATCTACTGATCCCTCAAAGTTTTAGTTTAGTCCCTTTGGACAAGTTCTATAAATCTGGTTGCAGCTCTCTTGTACTGTTTGCTTTAAGATTTTTTTTAAATGGTTTATGAGCCTATATCATAGTTTATATTGTGTGAGGATTTTGTTTCCTTTTGTATGATCATCTGAAATGTGTTGATTTATATTTATTACTCAAATTTATAGGGTACGTTTCCACTATGGCCATCCTGATGTGTTTGATAGAATTTTTCACATAACAAGAGGGGGCATGAGCAAAGCTTCTAAAGTCATCAATTTAAGCGAGGATATATTTTCAGGTTAGTCTGCACTTTCATCTACTTTAAGGTCATAATCTATGGTAGAGAATTGATGATGTAAATGTTTGCAGGGTTCAATTCAATTCTACGTGGAGGAACTATAACACACCATGAATATATGCAAGTAGGAAAGGGGCGTGATGTTGGAATGAATCAAATTTCCCTCTTTGAGGCTAAGGTTGCAAATGGAAATGGAGAGCAGACACTGAGTCGGGATGTTTATCGGCTAGGACGCCGATTTGATTTCTACAGAATGTTATCCTTCTACTTCACCACAGTGGGGTTCTACTTCAGTAGCATGGTATGGAAAATAAATCCCGTCTCTAAACACATCCAACACTAGGATAGGAATGACATGAAGCAATTGCTGAGGCTGGCAGGTCTGGTGAACACTAGATTTCTGGCAGTCCTCAGTTAGATCTCTGTCAGATCAGTGGTTTATAAGTCTCAGCTGGCCACCTTTCTAAGTGGGTTTGATCCTGGGTTTAGATCCAGAATCGGCAAGGGTTTAATAACAAAAATACTAATATTAAATTTGAGGGCACATTTTCTTTTTAAATATTATTTAGATTTTGTTCTGCCTCCTGATTTTTTTTTTTTAAATATTAACAAGGGAAACGCATGATAGATCATTTTAGTTTTCAATTTTTTTTAATTAAATGAATGAACTTAAATTGCAAGATGGTAGCATCGCGGCATTACCCTGGTTTTAGTAATTGAAGCGCATGATCAACCTATTGTTGAGGATTGTGCCTATCTCCAGGACAGCATCATATTATCAACATTATCTACCTGAATCTTCTGAATTTCAATGTCGTTTGTTTGTAAACAATGCACATGCATAACAGTTACACATTATCACATTTGTTTGCGCTCATTTACGCATGCGATGCGTAAATAAGGTGTTAAAATGGTTTGTAAATGAGGTCATTTTCATCCTCTGCTTTACGTATCTGAGGTGGCGGTAAACAGAAACATATCTAAATGAGAAGCGCCGGTACAGGTTGCAGTGGAGGCGCCTGCATGGACAGGTTACTGGTCCATACACCTTCCACTACTTTTCTTTTTATACTTTTGTGGGCTCTAAATAAGTAACCCGGTCCGTTCTTCTTCTCTATTGGTCCAATGAACCCTTATATGTTTAGTTTCATATCTTAAATCTTCATAGAGTTTTAGAAATTTGTGAACAACATCCAAAAAAAAAAACACCCTATGGATATAATTTTCTTCACTTATGTGGGCCTCCAAATTCATGATCTGAACCATTCAATATTCTTATATTAATCATAGGAATCAAGAAATTTAGTTTCATATCCAATCTTCATAGATTTTGAGAAAGTTATGAAAGACATCCAAAACATCCAAACAGATCTAAAACCCTTGAATGTACTTACATGTGAATATGGTGATTTTGACAAGCATGGTAGTCTGTTTCACATATGTAACATTTGCTTATGAATTCTTTACATATGTAAAACCCATTTTTTTCTACCCCATGCGTAGAAGGCAAACCACCCCTAAAATATCAATATTTACCTGCTTATGCTAAATTTGCATTCTCAAAGAACATCGTGCGGTCTCCTTAAATCTAGGAAAGTGATTTGGATCTTAAATTATACATCCTTTGGCTTTCAGGTAACGGTGCTCACAGTATATGTATTCCTATATGGGCGCTTATATTTGGTTCTGAGCGGTCTTGAAAGGGCCATCTTAGAGGATCCAAGCATCCAGCAGATCAAGTCTCTTGAAACAGCCTTGGCTTCCCAGTCAGCTTTTCAGCTTGGCTTGATACTTGTTCTGCCAATGGTTATGGAAATTGGCCTAGAAAGAGGATTTCGCACTGCCGTGGGTGACTTCATAGTCATGCAGCTGCAGCTGGCCTCTGTTTTCTTTACATTCCAGCTTGGGACCAAAGTCCATTATTTTGGAAGGACGATACTTCATGGGGGTGCTAAATATAGACCTACTGGGCGTGGGTTTGTGGTATTCCATGCCAAGTTTGCAGAAAACTATAGGATGTACTCCCGGAGTCACTTCGTAAAAGGATTGGAGTTGACGATACTATTGGTTGTGTATGAAGTTTACGGGCATGCATATCACGATAAAGGCGTGTATCTATTTGTCACATACTCCATGTGGTTCTTAGTTGCATCATGGTTATTTGCACCTTTTGTGTTCAACCCTTCTGAATTCGAGTGGCAGAAGACGGTAGATGACTGGACAGACTGGAAAAGGTGGATGGGCAACCGTGGCGGGATTGGAATTTCAACAGATTTAAGTTGGGAGTCATGGTGGGCTGGGGAACAGGAGCACTTGAAACACACTGACATCCGTGGGCGTGTGCTTGAAATTATTCTGGCGTTGCGCTTCTTGATCTACCAGTATGGAATTGTGTACCACCTTAATATTTCCCATCATAGCATGAGTGTGCTGGTATCATCTTCTTTCATCAGCTTCATTTTTCCTCCTTTTGTACTCTTTACCTGCCTCATCTTACGCTGTTGGTTCTTTCTTAGGTTTATGGTCTCTCATGGCTTGTCATGTTGACTGTTTTAGTAGTTCTGAAGGTACATACATTCTTTGATCTCACAAACTTCATTAATGACGAGTTAGATGTCCATGTACTGGATCGTGTTTTCATTTTGTTTGCTGAAAAACTGAGGTGCATGGGCTGAGAAGCCTGTAGTTGTCTGTAGGAAAACCATCTCTACTTGTGCTCTCATCTTCAAAGCAATATTATAGGAGAAACCACAATCTTTCATCGAAGTCAGCCCCATATCGATGGATATGGCTTTGAGGATGATGACGATTATGACAATGTGCTTCTTCGGCTTTCCAAGGACAGCAGTTGTAATTTTCATCTTGACCTTTAAATCAAAGATTAGTTGGCTTAGTTCTTCAATCAAGACGATTTGTGGGATGGCCAAAATAAAATTAAAAAATAAAAAAGAAAAAAAAGAAAAAAAGATAGTGTGCAGGTTGATATGTGCTGTATATAGAACTGGGCATCATGGAACTAATTAAATTGTGATGCATTAAGTTAGCTTAATCTTTGCCACTTGAGGCTCATCCAAAGTTTTCTGATGCTTCCCAATCATTCTTTTTATTTATTTATTTTTTTCCAGATGGTGTCAATGGGAAGACGAAAATTCGGGACCGATTTTCAGCTTATGTTCAGAATCCTTAAAGGGCTTCTTTTTCTTGGATTTGTTTCCGTCATGACTGTCTTATTTGTTGTCTGTGGTCTTACCATAGCGGATGTCTTCGCAAGTATGCTTGCCTTCATGCCCACTGGGTGGTCCATCCTCCTTGTGAGCTATCTTCAACCTATCTCAAAAAATTATCATTTGAAGTCTATATATACTGCATATTTATTCTACCAAAACATGGCTAACATGATTTTCTCTTTCTATTCTCAAGATTGGCCAAGCATGCAAACCCCTGCTAAGTAGAGTGGGATTCTATGACTCCATCAAAGAGCTAGCAAGGGGATATGATAATGTGATGGGGCTCATAATCTTCATGCCCATAGTCATTTTGTCATGGTTTCCATTCGTTTCTGAGTTTCAGACACGCTTGCTCTTCAATCAAGCCTTCAGTAGAGGTCTTCAGATTTCCAGGATTCTTGCAGGGAGGAAAGATAACACATCATCCAATTGATGTTTCAGTTCTATTGCTTGAGTCTACATATCTGCCATGGGACAACATCATTCTTTGGTGCTGCAACAGTAATTATTTACCACTCTTTACTATTTTGTCCAATCAAGTCTTTCATTTATAGTGACACTTTCAGCTTGTAGAAATATTTATTTATTTTTGGTATCAAAGAAGCCTCTTATGATTTGAGGACCAAGGGAAGATTTTTTGTAGACAAGTACCATTGGATTTGATTGAACCCTCCATCTTGTTTATCAAGTACGGCGAGGGCCAAAGTAGAGGTACAGTTTGTCCCCAGAGAATGTTGGGACAGAAAGTGCTTGAACTGCTTGCTCGTTGGGTGTAATGAGGCAAGGCCATGGTCAGCCAGGGCAGGCATTAGGCTGCTTGTGGAATTTTGTGGGTGTTATGGTCTAGTTCATGGTCAACCTTAACAAGCTACTGGCTGTGGAACGCCATTCAAAATATGACCTCATCTTTATTTGAGATTCAGTTTTGGCTGCGTTGATATCCAGGAAAACGCCTTAAAAAACAAACAAGTAAATGCTTTTGGATGGGTTTTTAACCAGTCTGTGCATCATCCTGGGCTAGGTACACTTCTTTTTGGTTGAGACCATTGAAATTGAGGAAAGCTACTGCCTGGAATTACTGGTGAGATACTGTATTTTACTAAAACAGCTATCCTGGGGAAATACCCCTTCAAAGCTTGAGGCCAACAAATAGTGAGAAAACCATCAAACGAGAAGGTACAGGAAAATTAAGTGCTTGATAAATGAATAAATAAACCCGTCCAAACACATAATTTTTCTATGATCCTAAGCTAAAGTACAGTTCCCTGGATTGGTTTAGTCATGTACTCTTTTTTATTGAAATGTGCCTTATTTTCATGTAATGCGGTTATGTAAATTTCAAAGGAAATACAAGTAGCCTAGTGCAGCCTAAATCTCATCCAGAAACTGGGTTTTGTATGAGCTTTTGTAGCAGATGTATGCAAGATCTCATCAATCTACAATTTCTACTCCAGCCCCATTTTCCAAAAAAAAGGAATAAACTCCTCTAGCCAAAACTCGATCTGCATCTGCAAGCAGGCAAAGTGTAATTGGCAAACTGACCCATTGAAAGCTACTGCCAATCTTGCACATTCAATGCAATTTCTAGGCATACTTGTAAACGGATTGCCAGGTTGCCAACCTGCTGTTGGAGAAGTAGCCATGCACTGTTAAGTGTTATGGGATGACCTCTAGACCAAACCCCAACCCAGCCCCATGGTGCCAGTCCCTGGAACTGAACTGTGATTTAGACCACATTGAACTGGTTGTCACTGGACCTGAATTGATGTTACTCTTTTTGGACAAGTCTGCCTTGGGAGGCAAAGGATACAACGAGAACCGGTTCAAATGGAACATGTCTGGCAAAAAACCAACTTGTGATGACCAGAAATAAATAAAAAGAAAGAAAAACGAATAAGAAACAAAAGGAATATGACAACAAATCGAAAGAAAAAAATGAACATACAGTCATTGATCCTGTACTAGCATAAATGCAATTATCATCATCATCATTAAAGCCTTGTTCTAACTATATCGGCGTCAACTACATGAATTTTGTTTCGTCATCCTAGTCTGCAATGGGCTAAATCCTAAGATAGATAGCACTTCTTCAAATCCATCCTTAGTACTTCCATCCATATCCATTTCGGCTGGCATTTTTCCTTCAAGTGGGAGCCATCAACTTGTATTGAGAAACTTTTCCTTGCCAATGTTGTTGTTGGCATGCAATTGATATGTTCAAACCATCTTACATGAGTCTCTCTTGATTTATCCTCTATTAATGCTACCCCTTATGCTTACAAATGTCCTCATTTAGGTTTTATGCTCCCTGGACACAGACGTGGAGGGTTGATTCTAAAGTGGCAAATTCCAAGCACAAAAATGAATTACTTCTCAATAAGTTGAACCTTTGACTTCACACTAGCCCACGATTTGCAACCGAATAACTGAAGAAAAATAAGCGCGCACACGCACAAAAAAAAAAAAAAAAAAAAAAAAAAAAAAAAAAGATTGTCTCAAAACTTAAATCATATGCGCATGATTGTTGTTCTTCAGAAAATAACTGCCCACATACTATGACTTCACAAGCTCAAAAACCCTACTTTCCAAAGCCACTAGCTACCTCCTTCCACACTTCAACACTAGCCTAACTACCATAACTACATATGCAAATAATTACAATGAGAAAAAATAAATGAATAAAAGAATAAAATCACTTATCAATCGTTATGATTCTTTTCATGGGCAAGATGTAAGCCTCCCATGAGGCCCACCAAGCAAGGTGGATCCTCCAGATTCAATCCTGCCAACAACTCATTACGCGTGTTAAGTAGTGACCGTGTACAGAATGGGGATAGTTTGTTTGGGTTGTGATAAAATTTTACGCAGGCTGTCAACCTACCTAATGCAACCCACCTCCTTTATTTAGGCTTGAGACCGTCCCTTAAAAAAAAGGGCAACAAAAGGGACACAGTCTAAAGTAAAATGTCAAGTATATTTTATCATGCATGATATTGAGGCTGGAATTCAGCCCCTTACTCAACAACCAGGCAATTAGGCCCCTTTTTACCGAATTTTTGGAGCCATGCTGGGCCACAAAGTCAGGCTCTTTGGTAGACACAGGCCCAACATTTGACTACTATTTCAATGACTTTGCAAAGGGCCCATAATAATATCCCTATTGGGCCCATAAACTTCTTTCTCAAATTACTAATGGAAAGAGACCAATTAAAGGAAGAAAAATCCGTATTATCCATGCAAACTCTTCTACTTTCTGTCTTTCATTTCTTGCTCATCCAAGTTGTTCAGTACAACAGTGACAGCATGAGAGAGGGCAAATTTCAATCCCCACCTCTAGTAGTTCAGAATGGTCCCCCTTTGCGGGACGGCCAAGATTGAAAATCCCGCACTGCCTTCTAGTGGGACTTTCATAATCAACGTGGTGCCGTGAGAGAGTGACAAATATGGAAGCCCTTATGTTGTACAAACATTTGCATTCGATCCATCAATTTGACTTTGATAGTTTGATTACTGTAACATTTTAGTGTTCTCATGGTTGTTCTGCATTATCTATGTAGGACAATTTTCTCCTACACTCCTGCACACTATACATCTGTGCCTATATTGATATATTGATGGTCTAGATGCAAGTCCTACAGGAGAGCACGAGTAGAAGAAAGTCTTGCTATCATCATTATCATCCTTAAAGCCCTGTCCCAACTATATTGGAGTCGGCATTTGAGAGTTCCCCACTGATAATGAAATATGTAGGGATTTTCTTGATAAGGATTTGTATAGCTAAGGATCCCTTAAGCCATGTTTGTTGTAAGTGATGAATTTGTTGATTTAAAGATTTTATACCCTTTCTTTTCAACTAAGGATTTTCATATGTATGTGCGATTCCGAAGAAGTGAGAATTCACTAAAATGTGGATCCATGTTGCCCAAATTGGTGGGGGTTAATTAAAATTGTCGAACATGAGTTTTCCCCAACATTGTAAAAAGTGAAATTCTTGTTCTTAAAAAATTGTTATTATTTTTTTAATTATAACAAAGTTTCCATTAAAAGAAGAAGGAGAGACAGAACACACCAAAACTGAAAGAAAAAAAAAGAGTGGGAAGGCGCAAGAGAGAAGCACCAGCCACAACCCCAATTGCAAGATCACATCCACCAAGGAATTAACCTATCAACTTAAAAATTTAATTGTTAAATGTAACCTAAAAGGTTTCATAAGTTGACATTAAATGTGATCAATGACCCATCATATCATCATAACCCTTGATCTTTAGCCTTTAAGCTTTAATGACATTAAATGTATCAATATATTGGTTCCGAATCCAACCCTGGGCGTTGGTCGCATGAGTGTCAAATCTTGATGACACATTTACCAAACTCTCAAATACACATATCCGCCAAAATTTAACTTTTTTTTTAATTAATTAAAATGTGCTTCACAAACTTGCCCTGCATTCCTAGTTCAATCTTACATGAAACTCACTCCTATTAAAGTGAAATTTGAGGGTATGTCATTTGATGGGATGTGATTCATCTTGAACGGTCCAGATTACCTATATGTTGGGTCATGATCATTTGTTCCCATACATATATGTATGTACATATATCTTGGTCAAACACAAACAATTGAAAATAATTAAAGTTTCATTCTTGATCTCAATCAAAATACAATTATAATATATTAAGCCAAAGGGTTTTGGGTTTAATTTTGACCGTTGGTTACAATTTTAACTACTACTTTCATTTTAAATCTTCCATAATCTCTCTCATTCTCTCTCTATTTTATTACTAGAGTGTTGTGCTGTTGTGTACAATCTGAAGTCCATAATTAATAGGCACTATTGATCCAATGAAAAAAATATAAAGAAACATAAAATCCATTAATATTCGTGCTCCCCGGCCTCTTCCAAGTTGGACTCCATTAAATGGACTCAGCCTCTTGCAAAACTCCATCTGATCTAAGGCCTTGTTTGGATCGTCTTAATGTTTTGACGACTTAATCTGTCTGAAAAAGATCTGAGAGTTTAAGATCTTATTAGAGCTGCGAGTTTAAGATCTGATTAGTTGTTCTGTAATAAGATCGTTTGGCAACACCTGAACGTGATGAGGTCTGAATTGAATAAGACTGTTTGGTAATGCATCTTATCCATATTTTAAGTTAAGGGTAATTTCTGTCATTTAAAAAAAATGGTTTTAAGCCTGAAAAACATCTGTGATATAAATTTGTTTCTTTTGACTCGGACAATGTCCAGTACACTTTATACTCATTTTTTTAAACTTAAAAAAAATCATATTTTAACTATCACAATGCATGTTCCACATCATAATCACCAACATTATTACATAAACTTTAATAATAGTTCGCTTATAAAATGACTAAAGACATGTCACTATAACGACCACCAAAATGATAAAAAAAGGTGTAGTGAAAAAGTTTGCATTATAATATTTGGAGTTGGCCCCACCAAAGGTGTGGGGAAAAAATTTGCAATTTCTCATGATAATATATTATTATATCATATTATTATATTTGGGGGTGGGCCCCACAATGGTGTAGTGAAAAAGATTGCATTATAATATTTTAGGGTGGGCCCCACAAAGGTGTAGTGAAAAGGTTTGCAATTTCTCGTGATAATATATTATTATATCATATTATTATATTTGGGGGTGGGCCCCACAATGGTGTAGTGAAAAAGATTGCATTATAATATTTTAAGGTGGGCCCCACAAAGGTGTAGTGAAAAAGTTTGTAATTTCTCAGAATAATATATTATTATATTATATTATAATATATGGGGGTGGACCCCACAATGGTTAGTGAAAAAGTTTGCAATTTCTCATAATAATATATTATTATATTATATGATACTATTTGGAGGTGAGCCCCACAATGGTGTAGTGAAAAAGTTTGCATAATAATATTTAGGGTTGGCCCCAACAAAGGTGTGGTGAAAAAGTTTGCAATTTCTCTTAATAATATATTATGATATTATATTATAATATTTGGGGGTGGGCCCCACAATAATGTAGTGAAAAAAGTTTGCAACTTTCCACTCTTTTATAATAGTAGTAGATAGTAGATAGCATATATTTGGAGGTGGGCCCCACAATGGTGTAGTGAAAAAGTTTGCATTATAATATTTTGGGGTGGGCCCCACAAAGGTGTAGTGAAAAATTTTTCAATTTCTCAAAATAATATATTTTTATATTATATTACAATATTTGGGGGTGGGCCCCACAATGATGTAGTGAAAAAGTTTGTATAAGATAGATAGATAGATATAATATTTTGGGTGGGCCTTACAATGGTTGGGTGAAAAAGATATTATATTATTATTATTATGATATAATAATAATATATTATTATATTTTATTATAATATTTTGGATGGGCCCCACAATGGTTGGGTGAAAAAGATATTTTATTATTATTATGATATAATAATATATTATGATATTTTATTATAATATTTTGGGTGGGCCCCACAATGGGTGGGTGAAACAAATATTATATTATTATTATTATTATTATATAATAATAATATATTATTATAATTTATTATAATACTTTGGGTGGGCCCCACAATGGTTGGTTGAAAAAACTTGGCAACTTTGCCTCTTTTATAAAGGTAGATAGAAATGAAAGAGATAGAGAGATTAGGGCTCCAATCGTTGATATTGGTGAGGGTTATTACGGAAATTTTAAAATTATTTTAAAGTCCTGAAATGTCTTACCACTTAAGATGTTGGGGTCTTAATTCCAGGAGCTGGATTTTGAGCTTCTAAAATTAAGATAATTTCGTCTTAAATAACAAGTCATCTTAACGCTTAAGACATATTGTTATTACGTACCAAACAATCTTATTTAGTTTTTTTGTCTTAACGCTTAAGACACAAGACATTAAGACTCAAACTTAAGACGATCCAAAGATTACCTAAATCCTCCACACCATCTTTCAAAGTCTGAATCTAAAATGAGATGAACATGACACTGAATGATGAGATGGAACACATACATGTGGGAAGTTCAATGAAATCAGACAACCCCCAATTATATGTATTCATCCTCACGGCTCACCCAAAGAAACCCTTCAAGAAAGACTCCCTCCACAGCACTCACAAAAGCACCATGAAATACAAACGCTACTGCAAGTGAGATTGCAAAAGAAGCAGTGATCGGAGAATGCAAAAGCAGCGACCGTACAAAAGCCGTCCTCCAACAGTCCAAGCAGTCCAATCCAAACAACAAATATACTTGGAGTGGAGCTTTTCCTCATTCCTTACTTCCCCTCCCAGAAACCCATAAGCAAAAGAAGCCTATAAAAAGAGACACACACAGAGAGATTGAGCCATGAAAAGCAATCCCTCTAAAACCCTTCCCATCTCTCCAATCCCCCATTTGCTCTCTCACCCAGACATCATCAACAACAATTCTAACAACAAGTACCCAAAGCAGCATTTGCATTTGCATTTGCACTTGCAATTGCAGCTTCTTCTTCTTTTGCATTTGTTTTGTTATAGATGGCGTGCTCCAGTGGGTGCAATGAGGGTCCTTCCAGGTCGGGGTCCCGGCGGGTGTCTCGGCAGTCGACCATGATGGACGCCAAGGAGAAAGAGATCCTCGAGCCTATTGACATCGCGCAGATGGTCCCCTCGTCCCTCGCCTGCATAATCCCCATCCTTCGAGCAGCCAATGATCTCGAGCCACTGAACCCTCGCATCGCGTATCTCTGTAAGCCCCCCCACCCCCCAATCCCATCTTCTCAAAATTCTCATTTGTTAGCGCAGTCAATGCATGCATTGTTTTCTATTGGGAGAATTCATCCTTGTATTGAGCTGTTTCATACTGCTGCTGCTCTTCTTATTATGCTTTTGAAATGAATTGATATATACGTCTGTATATAGTTGTATAGTACTCTTGGCACTCAAATCATCAGTAGTTTCACAATGGAGATCACACTTCACTCAACAAAGCCTGTTAGTGTTTGCTCATGAGCTGAGTCTAGTTTTCAATATTGCAAGATATGTTCAAATTGCCTTGTTTGATATATGCATACATCTTTGTCTATGATGCCCTGATGATACATACGGCATGAACGCATGATGAACACGACAGGGACGTAGATTTTATACACAAAAAGTGAAGTATCGGATATGATATGACACAATAGATTGCCCATTTTGAAGCAAAGCATCCGTATATCATAGGTCTTTGTGAGTTATTCTCGTATGTGTTTAGAACTGATCAAGTAGAGTCTGATTAGACGAACTGATCAAAAGATTTGCAGTGATATACACTTAACCGTATGTTGTTTGCTTGTGTTCAACAGGTCGCTACCATGCGTTTGAGAAGGCTCATAGTTTGGATCCTATGGCATTTGGACGTGGTGTTCGTCAATTCACAACATATCTTATACATAGGCTGGAAAGGGTAGAGCTAGATATTAATTAACTATGTACTTTTTGCTTCTAAAATAGCATTTGCATCCTTTATAGAGTGGATTTAAAAGTCATTAATGCCTTTTAATCTTGACTGACATAAATTTCCTTTTAGTATTATAATATATTAAGCTAAAAGGTTTTGGATTTAATTTTGATATTACTTTTTCATTTTGACTAGAAGTTATTTTCAATTCCTGCAACTTCCAGGAAATAATATACTGTCCCTCCCGTTTCTACTAATATGCTTTTCCTATACTTATGGACTCCAATCTTTTCCTTTTTAACGTACATATATATATAATCCTATCTCTTCATGCATACCCATGATAAGCATGCATGGATTTTTGTTCTAGTTAAGAATTATTACTTTAATGTGTTGGGTGATTTGAAATATAACATTGATTATTTTATGACCATAGCCAGGTGCTTTGAAATGCTCTCTGTAGCATGCATATACTCAACGTTTTATATATTTTCTAGTTGATTGCATTATTTTTGGGTTACCTACTTGTTGGACTCTTGCCTTATCTCGCAAAATCCCTAGAACAATGGAAGTTACTTTAAAATTTAACAGTAACTTATAAGAAGCTGCCAATGTTGACATGAAAAGACCAAGATGGCCCAATGGGCTAAAGTTTGAAAGCCCAAATGATTTAGGCGGAGGTGGCAATCGGGTTAGGTTGTGCTAAACGGGTCGGACCCATTTATTAAACGGGTTAGACAAGCCTAACCAGCATCTGACCCGTTTTTTAAACGGGTCGGAAACCCCTAACCCGCACCCACCACGGGTCAACCCGACCCGACCCACTTAAACCCGCATAACCATTGCAGGTTATACAGGTCAGGTCGACCCGTATACTTGAATAAGTGAGTGATAAGTTTCTTTACAAGAAAAAAAATGTTAGAAATAAAACAGTTTCTTTACAAGAAAAAAGAAAATAATAACAATACAAGCATGGCTCATGCAAGACAAGCACATCGTAGTTCACAAATCATTTTAAAAAATAACCATCCATGTAAGATGAATAATTCTAATTTGTGTAAGCATAATGTTACTTAGTCTTACTATAACAAATATGAAATATAAAATCACTGTCATATTAAAAAATTCTGTCATGCACCATCCTTAAATTATCTATTGTATCTCAAAACTAACAAAATCCCAAAACATTAAGTAACAAGAGTCCCTCTTTTTCCCAAGTACCAAAACATTAAATTGTCATGTAGATAAAAGTAGCCAACAATTGTTATACTAGGACTAAGTGGAAGCGGAACAGCCCCTAGTCCCTAGTCCCTAGAGTTAGAGTTAATGCCAATTGCCAACCCCCACGTACATTCTAATTAAGTATTGGTAATCTTAAACAGACTTAAATACAACAATTAATACGGGTTCTGCGGGTCCAGTGGGTCAACCCTAACCTGACCCACTTAATTGCGAGTCATGAATACTTGACCCGTGACCGACCCGCCTATCAAACGGGTCGAGTTAAGCAGGTAATACGCGGGTCGGGTCGGGTCAGTTTGGCGGGTTGGGTTATATTTTGCCACCTCTATTTAGGCTAAGAGCATCCAGGTGGTGGTTGTTAGACTATGTTTAGAGAGCCTACATCTCACAAAAACATCAAATCAAAGAACAAGACAATTTGATAATGAAACTGTAAGGGTGTATTTCACCTTATTATTGAGAATGATCGATTGGCCATAAATTGAAAGGGAGAGAGAAGAAATGGATGAATGAGAGGAGAGAAAGAAGAGGAAATGGATGAATAGTTAAGATGATTCCATGGTGGAATACATCTCAATTTATAATGTACTTTCGCCAATAAGATTAGAGCACCAATTAAGGAAGACCAATTTATTTTTGAATGGTTAATCAACTAAGGAAGACAATAATTAAATATGGGATTTTTACGAAATAATTAAGCCTATAGTGTAATTAGATGGTTTTATAAAGAAAAACAATATTGAAACTACATATCAGTTGTTCGTATCTTTTTTGACGAAAATACACCAACTGACGCTATCGTCAGCTAGTTGAAAAGAACCTTAAACAAATTATAAATCACACCTATAAAACTCGGACACGTCATATCAAACTAATTCTAGAAGTATTGGTTAGTTAGAGACCTTAAACACAAATGAGATCAAAGCAGTTTATTGTGTAGGCTTATCCATTGAAACCTTTGGAGGAATTGCAAATGAAGTCAAGCCTCGGTTGAATGTGAAGTTAAGCTATACATTATTTTATTTTATTTTAATTCAAACATTAGATAAAAGACAGGTAAATTTAGAAACTAGAAAGACCTCTTCATGCTTCCTAATACTGGAGGACGTGTGAATCAATTTAGGTACGTACAAATAATTGAAGGAAAGATGCTAGTGGTCTTCTCATACAAATAACTGTTTATAGAGGGCAAAGGAGGATGTTCTGCACATGACAACCACTGGATGATATACCTGGAACATTCACTTGTTGATTCCCACTTTTAATCACCTAGTTAACTATCTAAACATTAACAAATTTCACACTAGCCCCTCACAATCACTCTACCAAGACTCGTACAAGACAGACTTGCAAGACCCAATTTGAGCAGTGAACTTACTCATCTCCATTACATTAGCAACCACTTACTTTTGAACCTATTTGAACCCACTAATGGCCACCAATGCAATAATATCCATCTTCACAGCTTGGCTCACTCCACACTGTACAACAAAACTCTACATCTTCATCTACCATACACCAAACCTCAAAAAAACATACATTTAACTTCAATTCTAGATTGGACTACTTTTAGACATTTTACCCAACACCTAGATTATACCTTGATTTTATTGAGAATTTGTCTTCTACTACTCTCTCTTGTTATCTCTAACCACAAGAAAACACCCACTTCATCTTTGCAACTTCAGCGCTTCGATATACCCTCATCAACCAATCCAAACACCCTACCTAATTCCAAACCGAACCCAAACCCTTCTCCTCCATCTCATCCCCTCAACCAAACGACAATCCACCAAAAAAAAAAAAAACCACTTCAATGGCT
The DNA here is from genome assembly GCA_028538565.1 of Umbellularia californica. NCBI lineage: Eukaryota > Viridiplantae > Streptophyta > Magnoliopsida > Laurales > Lauraceae > Umbellularia > Umbellularia californica. The sequence goes on along the minus strand of JAPQWN010000009.1, from coordinate 57,297,609 downwards.
TGCACCAACCCGACAAATACTACACCAGAACAAACAACCGTATCTCTCTCTTTCCTACAAAGCCATACAACCAACTCAAATCTCCATCCATTTCACCACTCGTCTTTCAAGCCTTCCAACCGAACAACATCAGTCCATCCCAAGGGAAATTCTATATGCACCCACACAGTTTGCTGAATACACCCACATTCCATTGTGTACAGTGATTTTTTTTCTTAAGAGGTGGGTGTGCTCAGTAAAAAAGTGGGTGCATATAGAATTTCCCCCATCCCAAATCCAACACACACACATCCTGCTCAACACTAAACATTACATGAAAAAAAAAATCCCATTTAATATTTAAAATAAAAATCTCCGAAATAATCCTGATAATTTCCCCACTTCCCTCGTGACTACAACTACTCATGGACACTCACACATTTGAGTTCTTCGACATGCGTGAATGCATATCTTTTATGCACCCATTGTCTTTCTCTCTCATTATTAGGAGAGGAACACTGGCTATTAACTTCTTCATCTGTATACATGGATGTTTTAACTATCCCGTGCGGTTTGGGTGTGTCATACAATCACACCATTTTGGGTAGCATCAAAACATTCTTACCTCCTGAAAAATGCATCGGTATAAAGACCATATTACCTCTTATTCTAAACCTAGTAAACTAGTCTGGTCAATTTCACTTTGATTTGAATTCCTTACGACTCGAATCAGGAAACATCTTTTAGAGAATGCTACGTCCCTGCACCGATGATAAATGGGGGAAGAAATAAAAAAGAAGGAAAAATGGAGGGAAAGTGGGAATTGAGGATGTTTGAAAAGGGGGTAGGGAAATTTCGGGTGAAAATGAGTGTGTGCACACTCCAAAATTTTCTATTCAAAAGTGGGGAAAATGAGGGGCAACGAGAGAAATTTGTTTGAAATTACTAAACTACCATTTTATCCAATTTAAACTTTTGCAAAAGCAAGACTAAAATGATCTGTCTCTCTACATCACAGACAAATAAAATTATACTTTTTCACTATCTAAACTAGATGAGGTAAAATTAATTTTCTCTCTCCTCCCCTCTCCTTCATTTTCCTTTCCTTTCAGATTTTTACTCCTCCTCCCCTTCCCAAACATAGCATTAAACTCCTGAAAGTCCCCTCGCCCTTCCCAAACATAGCGTTAGACTCTTGATGGGTTAGAAGTCATAGGTTCACATAAAGAACCAGTCAGGTCAATTTCCACTTTGATTTGAATTCGGTAAAACTCGAGTCAAGCATGGTACGCCTCTACACCGATGATGCATGCTTCATTCTTGTTGAACCGGCATTTGACCTCTAAAGCGAAGTTCCTGTTCTCATCAAACTCCATTTTGAACTTGAGTTTGGAATCCATTGGAGTGATATCAATGTCTAAATCACTCATTATCCCAGCCGTCAAACTCTATAAACTTCAGTACTCCTACAAAAATCATTCACAATCAACATGAATCCGCGTCTTGATGACTCCACAGTTGCAGAATAACCTCAGCCGTGACCGATCAAGATCCCTGTCTGACCTCGTCTAAATTCCTGTCTCCATCAGTAAAGACTCGGTGCATTACTTCAATACTCGCTTGCTACTTCTTCACTGCTTGTGCAAGATGAACGGAATCACATGCATTCTTCTAACACGCGTCTCTCAAACGAACATCTTCGTTTCACTAAAAACTACAAACCCTCTTCGTTTTTTTTATTCCCCTTCCCGTTACCGTTCTGTTTGTAAGAGTGTGCAACAGGAAACCTGCAACCACCGTTCCTCTTCCGGTCTTCTTCGTCCCCGGACACGGCGCAAGCAGCGGCGACGTCGGCGGACCTTTCTCCGGCGACGATGAGCGACAGAGCACCAGAGTCCGGATTCTCTGTGTCGCTGCAACCAAGACCGAAAACAAGCCCCGGATCTTCTCCAGCGACGGCTTGTGCAGAATCCGAAACTCTTGTGCAAAAACCCAACAGAGTTTTCGATTCTCTGTTCTCGTGTTCTCGGACGACCATCAACCACCAATTTCAATCAAGAATACAATGTCACCTCATCCGAGATTCAATCCACCCATTTCAATCGAACCCGATCAATCAAGAGAAAATCACAGATTTTTACGAGGTTTCGACGGAAAAAGAAATGCGACTTCCTTCCCGTAACATACATTAGTTTTTGAGATTGAATGTAAGGTGAAGTTTTTTCTTTCTATTCCTTTCGCGTTTGTTTGATAGCCATAAGTGTGGCACTCAGGAAGCCACTAGGAGTGAGGGTCTCATATCCTTTCATCTTGATGCTTTGATGGCGCTCCATTATTGAAGTAACAGAGACCATGAAAATATGCTTAGTGTGATTCTTGGAAAACATGGTCTGAGGGTATATTGTACAATGTTAATATTGATTGCATTGTGAAGATAAAGAAGACTACTCATGAAGAGGGGAAACTTTTGTTTCCATATTCCCTCACACAATTGTGTTAATTTAATCATCCCTATAAATTGCAATATCCTTGTTTGTAATCTTATAGATATGAAATCCTTTGTGATTGTCATTACAGTGATTACTTCTTATTTGTTGTAACTAAATCTGTACCCCAAACTATTATCAATGTGATGCCATTAAATCACATTGACACAGACTTCCTCAAATTTCCTCATTCTCCCTTGATACTTTCATGCATGTAAATGTAATGGTGTGGCATTGGATAGGACATGCCCGCCTCAGACTCAGCCCCTCTTATTTGGACATTCACCATTTTTTTTTTTTTTTTTTTTTTTTTTTATTAAGTGAGTCCTCTTAGCTAACTGGATCTTGAGGGTTAGTATTTCTTAAGCACTGGTATGAAAGTAATGAATGTTTAGACTTGTGTACGATTCGTTTGATGGCAGGATGAATGTGAAACGCATCCAATTCTAGCAACAAGTGATTTAAGAGAGATTGTAAAGTTCTATCAGTTGTTCTATAGAGAAAGGATCAAAGAAGGCGCCAATGAGAGGAAACCGTGAGGCTTAACTTCAAACTATTGACTTTCTAATTTTACCATTGGGGATTGTACTGTTACTGATATTGCAACTTGTGAATGCAATGATTTTTATACCAGTGAGTGTCTCACTTTTTCTTTTTCTTTTGGTTGTTGAAACTCTATATAGCGAGGACATGGCTAAGAACTATCAGATTGCTTCTGTCTTATATGATGTTCTGGAAGCTATGGTACCACCAGAGAAAATTGACGAAGAGGTATGATATTTATCAAATAGCTATCAATTGTATCGATTGAGATGGTATACCATTTTGTTTTGCATCTGGAATTCAATGTGCACGTAAAGTATGGATTATAGATTGGTTCTTGCATTTGCAGGTAAAAAGACAAGCTAGAGAAGTTCAACGTGACAAAGAGCATTTTGTACACTATAATGTCCTTCCTGTCTATGGACTCCATGGACTTGCTGTTGGTGTCCCTCCTACAATCATGACACTTCCCGAGGTCCGATACTTGTGCTTGTTTATTTAGGGCCTGTTTGCTTGCATTAGAATACGTAGGGATTGAATATATAGGTTGTTAAAAAAATGAGGATTAAAGGTGATTTTCCAAAAATGAGCATCAAAGACCGTCTCTTTTACGGAAATGTAATCAAAAGAAGATGCTATTTGATGCTCATTTTTGGAAATTCATCTTTAATCGTCATTTTGAACCACCCTATGTATTCGATTCCTATGCATGCTAATGCAAACAAACAGGGCCTTTACTGTAGTTTTGTTTGCCAATCATCTTTTATATTTCTGTTTTAATATTTCTCTGGAACATATAGATCAAAGCAGCAGTCAGTGCTATCTGTATGGTCAATAACCTTCCAGAGCCAAGAATTCATTCAACAGCCAGTGGCCAACATAATGTCGGGGATAAACCTATCCATGATTTGCTTGATTGGCTTTCGTTAGAGTTTGGATTTCAGGTATTACGTGGTAGACTAGATTTTTTGCTCCTTTCCCCTTGGCATCATTTGCACTAATAGAAGTTCATGCTGATGCTTGTTGGCATGAAGTTCTGAGGTTTCTGTGGACGTGGATAGATCTTTCTATTATTTGAAATATTAGTTACATGAAGTGGATTACTGTTGAAAAAAAAATAGACCTTACATGGGAGAGTAGTTCCCCTCCTGCTTTACCATTTTCTTCTACAATGCAACTTGAGAACCAGCTGAAGTGGAGTTGTTTTTTCCCTTTCTTACATCAGAAAGGGAAAACCACTCATGTGGATCACTCCTTTTCTGCTGGTCTAAGAGGTTCTATTATATTCAGTTGGAGCCATGTGATACATGCTTTTCCTTTCAAGGAAAATATGAAATCATTTCTCTGGTCATATCAGAGAAAAAAAAGAAGAAGAAAAAGAGCAGAAAACAAGAGGTGAGTCCATGCATGATGTGCACCAATGGGTGTGCATAGAGAACATTTTTCCTCTTCGTACGCGTAGTCCTAGTGAAATATTGAAACTCTTGACCTATTTTTGTCCCAATGGGGATGTTCTTGTAAGAGGTACTTCTCACGGATTTGCATTAGAGGTACCCTTTCACCATCTCATGAGACCCTCCATGATAAATCTAACCCCTTCACACTCACTATCCCCTCAGCCCCTGGATCAACAGGCCCCCAAGTGGGCTCCATCAAGTTGTCCCTCACCATCAAATTTGAAGTATGCCCCTAACCCCTTCATCCATGACACATAAGTTTAACTGGTTTATATATATATATATATATAGAAGTATTTATATGAATACGTCTTTCATTATATTATTGCAAGAGACAGCTTGATGGGGGCCCCTGAGCCCCAATAATCATGGGACTAGGGGTGGGGGATGTAAATAAACATCTTGGAAGGCCCCAAAAGTTTGGGGTCAATCCCATACCTCTAACCCTTTCATTTGTAATCCACAAGTTTAACGACATTATATAAATGAAAAGGTTGACCCTTGATCCAACGATGAAGCCAATTTGGATATGTAGAAATTCAACTAGTGTAATTCAGAGGGGTCTCTTGTGTGTGGAATGTGGAAATTCAACCAGTGTAATTCAGAGGGGCCTCATGTGTGTGGAATGTGGATGTTTCGGATGGATCATAAAGTTAGTCCCACTAGTCGCCCTCACCATAATATGGTGAGGGGCTATGCATATGAATTATATATATATATATATATATATATTTATATGAGGAATTCTCAAAAACTCACCATTTAAAAAAAACTCCCCTTGCCCCCTATGTTTTTAGTGCGTCGAACCCACCTTGAGCCAATTCAATCATTTCAAACATGCTGCCCCCTATGAATTGGTATAAAGCCCAAGTTTGACACTCATCCAACTTTTACTCACCGTTGGATTGAAATCACAAGAAAATGATACTTCTAATACCATTAAACTTTAGAGCCTTGGATCAAGAGGTTAACATAATCTAATGGAGCTGAGAATCAGCTAGGCAGATCTCATCTAGATTATTCCATCTAGCGACATTCGTGATTGTCATACACCATAGTGGGCTCCATTGGGAGGGGAGTTTTTTTATTAAAAAAAAAAAACTGCCCTGGAGTTTTCTAACGCTTCTCTCTCTCTCTATCTCTATCTCTCTCTCTCATATGACTTTCGATCTGACGGTTCAGTCCATTAAACCCATGGTATCAGTGACTGTCTGGGGGGAGGGGGTAGGTATATTCGGATGTGTGTGTTGTGTATGTATTCTTCAAATGTTAATTGTATCATTATTTTTATTTCTTAATTGATTGGTTTGAAGAAAGGGAATGCGGCAAATCAGAGAGAGCACTTAATTCTGCTACTTGCAAATATTGGCATAAGGAACAGGCACCCTGAAAGTTATACCGAGGTATTATCTTTTCCTTCATCCAAGAGTATCATGTTCTTGGTCTTCTATATTTTGAAGGCTAAGTTTGTTTAAACATGAAAGCTTGATGTGGTATTCTGTACCTACAGCTGCATGAGGATGCTGTACAAGTGCTAATGAACAAAATTTTCAAGAATTATAATTCATGGTGTGCATATTTGCATTGTTCTCCAAACCTCAAGTAAGTTAGCTTTTTGCAAAGCCAAATCAAGGATGGAGGCCTTTGATGTTGTGATTGAATTGGGATTTTTGGTGTTTATCCAATGCAAGAAGTCTTGATCTCCTGATTTCTTCATTTACTGAATCTTTAAGTTTTCTTGCTGTGCAGGCCTCTAGCTGATGTTGACATGCGACAAGTGAATATTCTCTATATTGGACTTTATCTTCTTATATGGGGTGAAGCTTCAAACATTCGATTCATGCCTGAATGTATTTGCTATATCTTCCATCATGTAGGCTTCTTATCTGCTCACCTGTTTCCTTTTCTTTAGTATCATTTAGTGGATTCTAGCTTCTCTACTTTGGACAGTCTAATGCTACAAATATGGGTAACATGAAAATTTTCTATTATTATTCTCACACCATCCATTTATGTTAAAAAGATTTGAACATTCGAAAGGGACTCTTGTAACCTAGTGTTCCTAATAAAGAGAGTTACCCAAATAAAGAATAGAAAGTGACAAATCTGTCTCTCATATTTCTACCAGCAGAATTTGAGGTCGATGGGCACTAACAGAGTGACCACATAGTACATATTCATCATTATTCCTTCGAGCTTATTTTGCTAGTAATATGAATTGGAAGCTTTCCTTATTCTCTAGCTTCCTCTCTCAGGTTTATATTGTGGTAAGGTGAATTGAATATGCTGGCAATTTGAAGGGAAATATTACATTCAATTGTTGCATATTTTCTACCATTCCTCCCTTTTTTTTCAACATTTACAGCCTGTTCGGATCTTAGTAAACTGGATCCAGGATTCTAGGTCACGCGGTCTATGTGCAAATGAGGGTTCATGTGCCCGGACAACGTAAGTCACTTGCAAGTGGGATGTTTGCTCTCTGTCATAGCCAATTATAGTGTGAGATTAGGCAGGCCTTGGTAAAGGTGACAGATCCGGTTAAAATTCGGTGTGCCCATCACCTGCCAAAGGACACACGGGATATAAGGAAATCCCCCATTTGCATATCGGAAACATCCAAGTCCTGAACTTGGGCTTATAAGTCAAACCCCGTCTTAACTCAACATTCCTCGTTTTAAAGTCGTGCGGCCCCGGATCCCATAAGAACTCCAAAGTTAAGCATGCCCAAGTGGGAGCAATTCCAGGATGGGTGGGTGACCACCTGGGAAGTCCTCTTGGGTGCACATGCGCCAAAGCGGACAATATCATGCCGAGTTGGGTGGGGTCATGACAATTGGTATCAGATCCGGTGGAGGAGTGTGAGACCCGGTGGGCCTAGGCCAAGGCGACAGATCCTCTTAAAATTTAGTGTGCCAGTCACCTGCCAAAGAACTCTCGGGATATAAGAGATTCCATCATTCCTACATCGGAAACATCGAAATCATGATCCTGGGCTTCTAAGTCAAATCGCGTCTTAACTTAACATGATGCGTTTTAAAGGCTTGCGGCCTAGGACGGGTGACCGTGGCAGGGCTGTTACAATCGGTGAATAAGATTATAGTAACATGGGTGCATAGCAACTGGAGTATCCAAATGATGGCTTTGTTTTGAGTATCCAAATGGAGTCCTACCACTCAATTGCTTTGTTTTGGAAACACTTGGCTGATGGACAAGCGGTGGCTTCCTATTATCACAAAAGATGGCAATAATTTCAGGATAAATCCTTATGTACTTCGAATCCAGGGGGCTTAGGCACGTCTACCTCTTCCACAGCCACCAACCTCGGTGGAAACAAGTGCAGATTTGTCATGTTTGGTGGGTGGTTGATCTAGATCAAGCATAACTTCTCTTTGGTTTTCCTCCCCCCGAAGAAGGGAAAACATGGTTCACATTGGTGGAAGAGGGTCTTGACTTAATACTTGTGCTTGGATTGACGCCTACCAATAATTCATATAGACATTCCTAAGTTCATTTTCTAATCCGGTAGGCACGTGCTTATATAATTCAAGCTCTCTCTACATACCTAGAGTTTTAGTGTAGCAGTCCCCAAGGTGGAAAGCAACTCCAGGAATGCCATATCTTGGGTCTTTTTTTTTTGGCGAAGCCCCCTTGGAGGTGTCAGTTTTACTTATAATGAAGTTGAGGCATTGTCCTCTTCTATTTCTATGGAGTTTCTTCTTGTTGGGTGATTGGCTAATAGCTTCACTGATTAATTGGCCAGGCAAGAGATAGATAGATTCCTTCCCTTCGTAGCTTTTATGACGTAACTTTTTGTTCATTTTGGTGAAGCCCCCTTGGAGATTTCAGTTTTGCTTACAATGAAGTCAAGGTATTGTCCTCTTCTATTTCTGTGGAGTTTCTTCTTGTTGGGTGATTGGCTAATAGCTTCACTGATTTGTTGGCCAAGCAAGAGGTAGATAGATTCCTTCCCTTTGCAGCTTTTTTGACGTAACTTTCTGTTCATTTTGCTTTTCGCTCCTCGTTGCTTTCCTTATGTCATAGGTATAATGTTGTTATACATTTCTTCCCGTTCTTTTCTTGGTTGGCTGCTCTGTTGTATGTTTTTCCTACTTTTTATATAAGTTTCTGTTACTAATAAAAAAAAAGGGATATGTTCCCTTGTCTCAATTGGGTTAGGTCTCTTGTCAACTGAATTAAAGTGGCAAAAAACATAAGGTGGAGATGCATGTGAGAGTAGAGTACGAGACCCTAAATTTCCAAAGATTTGGTTTACTAGGGTAATGGCCATGAAATTTTTTTTCCACCTCAAGGAAGATCATTTGATGACCATTTGTGGATCTTTACCTTTATTTCTTCTGACTTAGCTACTTTGTTTCGAATACATTTCTTCAAATTTCAGATTGTGCGTTTTTTGGTATCTTTCGGGTTGGATTCAGATTTGAGTTCCCCTACACATAATTTTAGTCAGGCTTGGGCTGAGCCAATACTGAGCCAAAGCCCCCTGGTTGTACCCTAATTTAAAAGGTCAGTAAGTAACCTGCCCTGAGTATCTAGAATTGTAGGAAACGGCCGATCATTGATCTTGTATTATTTTCATGCTGATTTGATCTCAATTTTACATGGTTCCTCTTCTCAGCATAGGATGCAACCATTGAGATCCTAACTCTTTCTGTCAGGACCTGAAATCTGGGGCCCACAAATCCTATCGTGTGCAATTAGCATCATATTCACATGTATGGGTCAAATCATGACTACATATTAATTTGAGGATTTACCTAAACAATTCCACTTAATAATTAAAGGTGTCCAAATAATAACAATTCAAACCAATGAAACTTTACAATCCTATAAAAATCTAAACTTCGGCAAAAAAGAAATAAAGATTTGAAATTTCTAGTACAATGAATTTAGCGTGTCCCGTTGATGCTCATCTACATATATCGAACCCTATAACTTCATTTTCATGATCCTCCTGCATCTCTAGGTTTTGATTACCTGGATTGGGGGAAAAAACACTTGGTATTACTGAGTGAATAGAGTTTTAAGTCTACATGTGTATGTGTACGCAACAATATGAAAAATGAAAATACTCAACATGTCATATAACAATAATGAGGTTTACTGTTAAATCCGGTTAGGATTTCTAATTTTAACCTTTGGAGTACCTCCTAACCACCTTTTGCACTGATTTTCAATTTATACATCTCAATGATGCCTCTAGTAACATAATAAGGGCTGAGTTATAGTCAATCGAATGGCTGACCTATAGCGAGTAAAGCAACGAAAAAATGACTTAAAAGTCAGAGCAACTATGCAGATGGCCTAAAAGCCACGTAAGTAACTCATCTCTTAGCCACACATGCAAGTGAACTAGGGGTGTCTAATGAATAGGTCCAACTAAACAATTAGTCAACCGGTATCTCGTTTATGGATCGCAGTTGCCCTGTTGCATCACATAAAATGAAGTAGTTGAAATCAACTCTTTACACGAAATCAGGATTTGTTACTCCCGGCGCCTACTCATTATAGGTATCCGATCATGTAAAGTCAATTCCATACTAACCTTTTTTAGTTGGACACATTTTCGGAATTTTCAGAAAGTATTAACAAGTTCAATAATGTAATAGAAAATAGTTGGAATCATATACAACTTCTCACCAATCTTATAGTCATGTTAGATGCCATATAAATTTACTTATATATTCAGATTATCCAATCACACACACTATCATCATTAAAAATCATTGATCACATGAGAATCAGGAAGGAACATCACGAACATAGGTATGGATTAAACGTTTCTCATGTAAGTGAAAAGTCAATCAGCCAAGTCCCATATTAATTCTATTCAACTAAAGCCACCAGCACTAGCAATGACTCAGCCAACCTATAGCCCTGTTCTTGGTTTTGGTCTTGCACCAACTCACCAATCAGTCCTAGACTAGGATTAATCAGCACCCTTGTAATTCATAGATGGAATTTCAGCCAACCTAAAACTCTAAGATGGGGTTCGTCCAGCACTAAAACAGCTGATGGACATGAGATCTTCATGTAACCAGGTTTTTATGCAGAATATTTATTCCAAAACATTCACAGTGTAGTTGCAACAAATAGTACACCAACCAGAATTTATAACCTTATAGGTCCAACATGACCCTTAGCCACCAAATAGGCACAGTCCTTATCGACAACTCAAAGTAGTTTGATTGGCTGGATAAAAACAAAACCTGGGTTCTGCCATGGGTTAAATACCCAATTCATATGCAGTTATAGACTTGAAACCCAAATCCTTCAAGTCTACAATCATCCACCACTGAATTATACTACTGTCGGCCATCCATGAGCATCATCCCATCAGTCGACCATCATTGTTCCCCATGTATCACACTCGTCTACACCAATTATCATGGAAAAAGAGATGTGCCATTCCAAAAAAAACCCAACTGCCCGTCAAACATGGGTTTTATGATACCATACCCATTCCATGACAATATCTTTCTATCAGTCCACTAATTGCATCGTTATCTAACCATTAAATCCTATAGATTCAACTAGTAAAGAAGTAATTCCAATGGAGAGGACAAGTAGGCATAAAATTGTACTAGCACAATAACCCGTGGTAACCACGGGCATGACCCACGCAGTTAGGGTCCCCGCTCTATTTAACTACTTTGACAAATAATTTATATATAAGTAAGTGGTTAGGTTAGTTATTTAAAAAGTCAAGAGGTCATAGGATCAAATTTCCTAACTTATATGCATTTTAAAAAAAATTTCATGGTGGCATAATTAAAAAAGTCAAAATTGAAAGTAATCTGGTCAAAATTAAATTCAAAACCTTTGGTTTTAATATATTATAATTCACCTTTGATAGAACATTGCTAAGAGTTTTGGGTCCCATCTCATGTTTTAAAGACCTCTTAGCACAAACCAGGTGTCCCACCCACTAACTTAAAGACTAAGGGTCTCTACTAATATGACTTAAAATCTCATAAACAATTAATATGGGTCCCACAAAAGCAACAATTGAAACAAAAGAAATATTTAAAACAACTAACTAGTGGTCCGCACATATATAACTTAGAAATAAATAAATAAATAATGAACCATATAATTAAAAATAAGCACAGATTCTAACCCCTAATTGGACTAAGGGATATTACATGTTTGCCAAATCGCAACGAAAGAGATATGTGACAATGCCTGAGCATGTTTTACATCAAACTAGAAACAAATCACCCCTTACCTTGTCATACGAGTGCTGATGTCGGCCATAGAAGCAATTTGAGGGGAAAAAAAAAACACCATGAAAGGTCTGAAAAACATAGAGAAGAGAATTTGGTGAAAAGGAAGGTATGGTCGTATACCCTACTATTGGGCAACCAAGGATGAAAATAGTGGTAGCGGCGGGCGTAGCGGCCTGCCGCCAAAACGCTACGTAGCGGGCGCTACGTAGCGGTGTAGCGGTGCGATTTGAAAAAATTGTCAAAAAAATATGAAAAAATTCTAGAAAATCTAGAATATTGGAAAATGAGAGAAAATGTATTTTTTTTGCAAAAGTAACTAAGGTAAGGGGGTGTAGCGGGTCCCCTCACTATATGAGGTCCTGTATCGCTGTATAAATAGAAAATAATAGTAATGATCATTTTTTTTACATGTGTTCATGTTACTTAGTTATGCTAATTTAGAAACTAATGGAAGGCTTATAAAAGAAAAAATTATGTCATAAAGTCAAGACTTAAGAGTACCTAAAGAAAAAAATGCATCTACCAAAGGGGGTGTCTATTAGGATGTACTTAGAGAAGAATCATTGAGAAGAACTCTTTGTATCGGCTACAATTCGGCGAGATCATGTGCTTTTTGGTGTTCTTTTAAACATAAAAGGGTAAAAGAGTTGTGCAGAAATGTTATTTGGAGAGAAGAAGAAAAGAAATAAGTCTTATTATGCATTTTAAAAAAAATTGGAAAGGAGGAATTTTTTTCACCCCGTAGCGGCCCCGTAGCGGCCGCTACATTCGCGTAGCGGTCAGAAGACCGCTTTTTTCAATTTAGCGTGGCGGCCTGGGCCGCCACGGCCGATATAGCGTAGCGGCCGCTATTTTTATCTATGTGGGCAACCACATCAATATAGAGTTTTATTACTCTTTTTGTATTTACAAAAGGGCCCCACGTATTTGATGTATTTACAAATCAGTCCATACTTTTCCTATATTTACATATAAGTCCTACTTTGTTTCATAACATGGGCTATCAAGTGTATTTGAATGTCTCAGTTCACAAAAGGGACTTAATTGCTTCTATTTTTCTTGATATTCCATGTAGTAGATTTGATGTTTCTTTATGTTATTTCTATCGATAAGATGGCAGGGCAGCTTTACAATGCTTTGTGTGGAAAAGATACACAGTTGGTTACTGGGGAAAATAATCTACCCACGCACGAAGGCGATGAATCTTTTCTGCGAGAAGTTGTTACTCCTATCTATCAGGTCATACAAAAGGTAGAGCACTTTTCTTGTAATCTCCCCTTATAACTACAAAAAAGTGATTTTTAGCGGCCCAAAAAAGCCTTTAGCGGTGGTTTTTTCCGCCACTAAAAATTTCATATGTTCAGTTTTAATTTTCCGCCCCTAAAATGGGCAGAAACTCTTAGATGGTAGAGGGGGGAGAAAATGGCACTATTAGGGGCGGAAAACAATTTCTGCCGCTCAAAATCACTTTTTTGTAGTGATACATTTCTTTTCTTCCGTTGCTGCATTCCTTTTAGCGCGCCTAATGACTGATGTTTGTGTGGTAAAAAAGGAAGCCCAAAGGAACAAAGGTGGGACTGCAAAGCACTCAAAATGGAGAAACTATGATGATCTAAATGAATATTTTTGGTATGTTTCCTTCAAAATTGTTTCTTTTTAATTCCTATCATTCTATTCTTGTATGAACCAGCTCAAGGATGCAAATTCTGATCTATTTGTTACTCTGCTCCTTTTGGCAGGTCAAAGGACTGTTTTAAATTAGGGTGGCCAATGAACAGAAATGCAGATTTTTTTGTGCATACAGAGGAGGAACATTCTAGAAATAAGGTTTTGTGATGCATATTCTAGCGATGAACCTAAAAGTTTGGCTTCATATCATTTTTATGTAGCTTTGTTGTAACCTATGATACCCAGATTCGGTAGGGACTAGGGACACGCCATGGCGATGGCAGGGACACAGGTTTTGCATATAAAAAGTGAATTATCAGATACGATACGACATGATACATTGTACATTTTGAAACACCCATGCATCATAGCTTGTAATGCTCAGCAGTCTCTGCATTTAACATGTAAACCTGGATTAAATTAACATGCAAAGCTGCATTGCAGTAGAATTATCATGCTCAGCTGGATATTGCTGCTATTTTTTTTTTTCTAATACATGTAATTTATCTGCTGACCGATTCTCAAATATACTTTTTTTTTATTAATTCATTTCATTTCTTCCATTTGTACTTTTTGTTTGTCCTACGTATTCATATTATAGGGGGTGTGTAGATCATTTTTCTTCTACATACTTGAAGATAAACGTTTAGAACTATCAAGAAGTCATAATGCCATAATTTTTATTTTCCTGCAGTCTGTACTTTGTGGAAGGAGGAAGCCAAAAACAAACTTTGTTGAAGTCCGTACTTTTTGGCACCTTTTTAGAAGTTTTGATAGGATGTGGGTTTTCTTTATACTGGCCTTCCAGGTACCTTTGCCTTGAATTATAAGGAAGTTGATGTTAGCATTATATCTGCTGTAGGAAACAGATTATGACCATGCTTGTTTGCTTTCAGGCAATGATAATTGTTGCATGGAGCCCTTCGGGCACTCTTTCTGCCTTCTTTGATGAGCATGCATTCAAAAATGTTTTGAGTATCTTTGTAACTGCTGCTTTGCTGAATTTCCTGCAAGGTTCTCTCTCTCTCTCTCTCTCTCTCTCTCTCTCTGTTTTTTTTTTTTTTTTTTTTTTTTTTTTTTTTGAAGTTCTTTTTAACCTTACTTGAACTCATGTTTTCACATTGATTCTATGTTGTGTTAGTACTTTTTTTTTTCCTTCATTTTTGTACTTCGGGTAATGGGTAAATATTATTAAAGAGGAGAAATTACAACAAAGATGGGAGCTCCAATAAAACACGAGCAACACCCACAAGGGAATAAGAGTGAGCGATATACCCAACCTTAGACCCCTACATAATGGAAGCAATCCAAGGCACAGCCCTATCTACTTACTATTTAGCTGTGCAATACTGCATTGTGTAGGCACTTCATGCTGACATCAGTTAAGCATGCAACTTTTTTTTGTTATGTTAATTTCACATCTTATGGTAGTATAAGATTACGTTTGGAAGACTTTTGGACCAAGTTTAGATTTCAGATACTGGTTTCAGAATGTACATCATTTCTTTTTCTTTTCTTTTTTTTGCCCCCTGGCACCTGAAGGTGATTTCTGTTCTCTGACCTTTTTTTTCTTTTTCTTTTTTTCTTTTCTGTTCAGCTACTCTGGATATCGTTCTCAGTTGGAAAGCTTGGGGAAGCATGCAGTACACCCAGATAGTTCGATACATCTTGAAATTTGTGGTTGCAGCTGTATGGGTAATTGTCATGCCCATTGGTTACTCTAGGTCTGTGCAGAATCCTACAGTAGTCAGATTCTCCAGCAGTTGGGCTACCATTTGGCAAAGCCAACCATTTTATAGTTTTGCTATTGTCATATATATGATGCCCAATTTAGTGGCTGCTTTGTTATTCATGGTTCCGCCACTGCGAAGAACCGTGGAGCGTTCAAATTGGCCTGTTGTTGTTCTTATTTTGTGGTGGGCTCAGGCAAGCATCTCTCACTGTTTCTTTTATGATGCACTATAGTGGCACGGTTGGTATTTTTCTTATCTACATTTTTGTGTCACAGCCAAAGTTTTATGTTGGAAGAGGCATGCATGAAGACTTTTTCTCACTTATGAAGTAAGGGTGAATAATTTGCTTGAGCATTCATATTTCTCTATTTAATGAGATGCAAATACAAAATGCCTTCTGCTTGTCAGGTATACTTTGTTCTGGGTTGTGCTGCTACTTTACAAGCTAGCTTTCAGCTACTATGTTGAGGTGATTTTTATCTCCTTGGAAATATGCTTTGTGAACTTATCAGTTATCACTAATGAATTCAGATGTATAGTTATTAGAAGAAATCATCATCATCATCATCATCATCATCATTATCACTATTAAATCCTTGTCCCAACCGTTGGAGTCAGCTACATAAATACTGTTTTGCCATTCCTGTCTATCTTGGACCAAATTCTTGGGTAGTGTTGTGCGCAAGTGTGCGGAGGCGCAAAGCCTGCGATCGAACAATCATGGTACACAAGAGAGACGAGGAATTTTACATGGCTCGGCATTGTGCCTACATCCACTGCAAGAGAGCAATGACTTACATCTTAACTCTCTTCAAAATTCAGAGTCCAAAGTTTTTTTTTTTTTTTAGAATTTTAGAGTCTAGAGTTACATATTACATTGACCAAAATACCCTTGACCCTGAACCCGGTCATCGGCTAACCCAATGGACCTCTCCGGTAAACCCGAAATACAAGACATAAACCTAACAGATAGATTGCACTCCATCAGATCTATCCTTACTATTTCCGTCATTTTCCTCTTCGACCTGCCATTTTCCTTGAGGGGCCATCAACTTGGATAGAGAACTTTTCCTGAATGGCGTTGTTGTTGGCATGTGGACGTGTCCAAATCATTTCAAACGAGTCTCACTTAATTTATCATCTATTGAGGCTACTCCTAAATGATCCCGCATGTGCTCATTTCTTATTCTATCTTTCCTAGTTTACTGCACAATGCACATTCAACTCAACATTCTCATCTTTGCTACACTCAATTTCTTGTTCCATAGGTCATGGTTTCTAAATATCATGACGAGGACTGAATAATATGAAATTACTTCATTAACATCTGTGCGACTCATGTCACAGTTTTCAATGTCTAATATTAGCTTTCCTGCTTATAGATATTGCCTTTAATTAATCCAACGAAGCTGATCATGGGAATGGAAGTCAGTACTAGCCGTGAGTGGCATGAATTTTTCCCAAATTGTAAGATCTTGTTCATTTTAATAAAAAAAAATTAATTTGTTTTTTGATGTGTTAATGACCTTAATTAACTGGAAAACTGAATGATGCAGTAAAGAATAATATAGGTGGTGTTGTTTCCATTTGGGCCCCCATTGTCCTGGTAAGCAAAGTTCTAGTGTTTTTTTATTTGTCTGGATCTCTTTTAGGCTGTTCTTAGTTTTTCATATAATATTTTTGGTGTTCAGGTGTATTTCATGGATACACAGTTATGGTATGCCATATTCTCCACTATATTTGGAGGTATTATTGGAGCCTTCAGCCGTCTGGGTGAGGTCGGTGGCTACTCTTTCAAATTGGCTAAGAACATGTAGCAGAGGAGGTTCTTTGTAGTTTCATAAACAAAATAAAGAAGAATCAGTACCCTTTTTCTTTAAGAATCTCTTTTGCTGCTTCACATATTAATACTTATTTCATTTCCTATCCTAGAGACAAGAAGCCTCTCTATCCTTTTCTCCTTTCCAGTCTGATCGATCTTCATATTTTCCTTTCTGGCTTTTCTTAGATACGAACGCTTGCGATGTTACGGTCCAGATTTGGTTCTGTGCCAACAGCCTTTTGCAAACACCTTGTACCATCCAAAGACACAGACAAAAAAGGCAAATCTGGAAAGAAAAGAAATCACATGGTAATACATCGATGGTCTTTTGTGGAGACTTAACATGCTTAAACTTGTATCTCTTCATATCATTGATTTCTCTCTTGACCTTTAGTATTGCAGACATGTGAGAAAGTGAAATCCTTTTAAATTATTTGAGAGTGACAAATGTGATGGAAGATGCCACAAGGAAGTTCTCACTGTGTTCAATGTGTATTTGTGATTCAGGCAGATACCGCAGATGAACATGCGAAGAATGCAAAATTCTCTCATGTGTGGAATGAGTTCATTGATAGCTTGCGGATAGAGGACTACATCAGCAATATGTTGAGATTGTTACTTGCTTAAGATTTAAGACATTCTAACAGTCAAGTTAGTTGTATCATTGTCATTGTTTTATATTTTTTGTTCAGGGAGAAGGATTTGCTGCGTGTACCATATTCTTGGAATGCCATATCTGTTATGCAGTGGCCTTCTTTTCTGCTTGCTAGTAAGGTGCACATTGTATTTTATTTGTCATGTTCACTTACGCAACCTTAAACTTGCCTTTGGCATGACTCCATCTTATCTGATCATAGAACTTACCTTGCATTCTGTTTTACTTGATAGATACCAATAGCACTGGACATGGCAAAATATTTGAGGGGAAAGGAGGATGCAGAGTTATTTAGAAAGATAAAAAGTGATGATTACATGCACGCTGCAGTGATAGAATGTTATGAAACATTGAAAGAGATACTTCTCAATCTTCTAATTGATGAGGGAGATACCAAGTGAGAAAATGTTCTCTTTACAATTTTTAGTGTCTTGACTCTTGATATCTGAGGATAAGAACTTAAATGCTTACTAAAACTTATAATTTATCTCTTTACCAGCAAATGTTTTTTCTGTTTCCATTAGTTTAATAATCCAAAAAATTTTGGCTTGTATTTAATCAATATGGCTTGATTTAAAATGGTTTCTAAGATCCAAAAGACCAGAATCAAATCCAATACTTATCATGGTTTGGATGGAACCCATGTATGGATTGGGGTGATCCATATGGGATGTTATATTCTATAGAAGGCATAAGGTCCCACATGTGAAAAGATTGCTACTCCAGAAACAAAAATATGGTTAGAACCTATTTTCAGAATGATTCTCTTTCTACTCGTGGTGCCCGCTTAAATGGCAAGGACCTCAGGCAAGGAAAGTGGATAATGGATTTTATGTACATGTCATGTCTTCTGCACATTGCTGTTATATCCCTCATCTATATGATATGCTCCCTAGCCCTGGTAGATCCATCATATTTCATGGAAGGAAATTGGGCAATCAAAGTAGCAGCCAAAGCCTTATCGGACGCTTGCAATTGCTGCTCCATATATTTGAGATAGGCCTTTTCATTTTCATTATACGGGATAGAACCATCAATATTATTAGCAATGAATTTTTTTTATCATCATGAGACTTCAACGGTTGGCCTTGGTCCATTTTCATAATATGCTCTATGAGCTTGAGAGCTATTTTCAATAAGATTAGTGAGTTTGGCTTCCACTTCTTTCCATCAAGGAAATCTATTAGAAGTCAGTTTCCTTAATTCCCTCAAACATTAGCTAAACAAGAGTCCTAGATGGGATTGGGCTTTCTTAAAAGTTAATCCAAGCCATATTTATTAAAACCAAAACTAAAGGGAAAAGCTTAAGAAAAAATGGCCTAAGGTGGGGCCCTAACATTATTAGACATGTGGTCATGTGGACCACTTTCGTTTAACAGTTTCTACATCTGATCCTCCAGGGTCATCAATCAAATACATAATGAAGTCATGGCTAGTATAACAGAGAAAAGATTTCTTACTTCCTTCCAGATGAGTAACCTGCCTCAGCTCAGCAGGAAGTTGGAGAAACTTTTAGTCCTTTTGGTAATATTTTTGCTTTTGATCTTCTTCTCCTTTCTTGAATGGTTTATGTGTTGATCTCTTGGAGAGGTCTATACTTACATAGATTTTTCCTAGGGAATGATCTAATCGTCCTGAAAACTGCTTTTCTTGTCAACAGAAAAATGATGAAGATCTTGAAGAGCAATACCAGAATGTTGTATATATCCTTCAGGATATTATGGAGATTATCAAGGAGGATGTTATGACTGACAGAGATCGGTAAGGTGCTACTTATATGAGCTGATTGCACAGAAATAAAAAAAGAGCCTTCTTATCTCCAATTAGTGATTTTGTTTGTTCTGTTGAACTTGAAAGAATTCATCTTCAGGAAGTGGAAAGTACAAATGACAAAACTAACCCAGTGTTCGGAAATATAAATCTCAACCTTATGAAAGATAGATTTTGGATGGAGAAGGTACTTGTGTTCTCCTTTGGTTTGCTTGAATCATTATGTTATTTCCTCTCTGTCATTGTATTGTTTTCCTTTTCCATGGCAGGTTGTTAGGCTTCATTTGCTATTGACTGTGAAGGAATCAGCCATAAACATACCTACAAATTTGGAAGCCCGTCGCCGCATCACTTTCTTTATCAACTCTTTGTTTATGAATATGCCAGATGCTCCAAAAGTGCGCGACATGCTATCTTTCAGGTTTGATCTTCAGCATGTTGTCTTAATTTTTTGAAGGTCATATCCTAGAATTTAATTCGAACATGGTTTCTTCCATTGATAAGGTTTTACTTCATTTTTATCTGTTGTGCTGTGCTGGAGGTTTTAGTGGTTAGCAAGGAACCATGGATATGTTTGTTGACTAAAACATGATGAATCATGCCTAGATGTTTTGGATATGGACACAAAAGTATCCAGATTTAACTTAGTTTGTTATATTTTTTGTAATTTCTTATTATGTCTGATAAATTAACCACCAAAATAGTTTCCGAGTAATAATTTTCATGAATTTTTCTAAATAATGTTGTTTCTGAATTTTAAATCATATGAGATGCAAATTAATAGAAATAACGATCGAGATAGAAATTAGAAAACCATAAATTCAGAGATTTAGTAAGAGTATTTTACCAGAAAAATCCCCTTAGACTTTGTGAAGATAAAAAAGGTCCTCAAACTTCAATATCGACCAAAACGGTCCTAGATGGGGATGTCCCCTCTCGTGTACATAGATGAAGTAAAACAAACGAGCAGCGATATCATTGTTCTTGCCCTGTGCACCTGCACCCACAAACGCAGCATGGAAGGCACTAATACCTTGACATAGTTGCTAGCCAGTAATTCCAAAATCAATTGGTGATAAGAAACTGCACAAACAACTACTTAACAATCGCCACTTAGAAAAGCAATAAGAAGAAAAGGAAGAAACGAGCAAGGATATCCCCATTCAGGGTCTTTTTGGTCAATATTGAAGTTTGAAGACTTTTTTTAGTCTTCACCAAATCTAAGGGGATTCTTCCAGTAAAATCCTCATTTAATAATTGCTGGAAATGAATTAAGTACTTGGTAGCCTTTGAATATGATAATAATAGCAATAGTGATAATTTTAACAATAAAATAGTAATAAAAGAAGAATAATGCAATAATCTGCCACTTGGTTGAAGGGCAGTGGGATTGCAGCTTTTTTTTTTTTACTGAAAATAATTGGAAGATTAAACATGCAATGTTGTGTTTTGTGGAAGGAAGCAAAGAATATATGCAGTTTCCAATTAACAAGGTTACTTATTCTGAATTGGATTGGCAACTACATGTCACAAAATCAGGCCCATCATTGTGGGGCCCAACTTTTGATAAACTGAGTTGATCAAAAGATGCACCCCCCATGTTTACTTATGATGAGCTGAACCTCCACTTCATCAGGCTGATGTTTATGATTGCATTGACAGATAAAAGATGATTAGATCAATAAATAATAATTTTTGATAGATTTGAATATTCTGTACACAGGTCCTACCTATAAAATCCAAATCATTCATTCAAGCTGCTATATATCTTCGAATTGGCTATTGCCGTAACTTTATCTAGACTCAAATTGCTAATTCAGTAGGGCACATTTAAAAAAGTGATTAACTTGTGTTATATTTTAATAGCAGTAAATTTTATTAAAAAAAAAAAAAGAACAATCAAAATAGTAAACAAGGAATACAGAATAAAAAATAAAATCAAACAAAAATACAGTCAGCTAAAAAAATTAAATATTGAAAGAAATGTTTAATGGAAATACTTCTTTTCTTGTAAGACCATCCGCCGTATCACTTGCTTTTTGCACCACATGATTAAAAGTGACATTCAACTGAGAAGGAATATCCTGCACCTCACCTCCACCCAATCCGGCTATCTCCAAGGAAATGATGATTTTCCTAACCCCCACTAACTATCTGACTACTTCAATGACCCTTTACCTGTACCTTGACCTACACAATTCTAACCTCCTTGACCGTCTTTGTTTTCTTTCAAAAAATTGCAATTCTGATGGGATTAGAAAGTGCTTGGATGTTCCCTCTTTGGTGGGATTGATTCCATTTTTTAAGCATAAAAATTCTAGGGTCTTGCTTATGGAACTTTTATGGTCTTGTATCTTGGTGCACCCTAGGATTGATCCATCATGGTTGGGGCTCAATTTATTGTCTATATAACCAAACCAAACCAAACCAAGCCTTTTCCCACTAGGTGGGGTCGGCTATATGGATTTGACGACGCCAATCAAATCTTTTTAGGGCCATGTCCTCCGTTAGATCCATGTAGGCAAGGTCATGTTTAATAGTTTCTTTCCAACTTCTCTTGGGTCTCCCTCTCCCTCTCCTACTCCTGGCAATCTCTATGCCTTCACACCTTTTAACAGGTGCTTCCATTGGACGCCTTCTAACATGGCCAAACCATCTTAGTCGATTTTCTCTCATTTTATCTCCAATCGGTGCTATTCCTACTTTGCCCCTAATCTCCTCATTCCTAATCCTATCTCTCCTTGTGATCCCGCACATCCATCTTAGCATTCTCATCTCCGCAACTTCCATCTTCTTAACATGATTATGCTTTACTGCCCAACACTCTGATCCATATAACAATGTTGGTCTTACCGCCACCTTATAATACTTTCCTAATTTATTGTCTATATATGAGAAAAGAATTTGTAGGCGCATTACTCATATACTGTAACATGAAAGTTACTATTAGGGTCCAATACTTGTCAAAATTTGTCTGGACCCTTGTGGGCCCGCTTGGCAATAAGAATCAAGGTAATGATAACATGACAGAATTGCAATTAACAATCCTAAATTATTGGCAAGGGCAGTTAATTCAGTAGAAAGCTCAACAGGAAATCCAACATACTACCCTTCATTGTCACTTGGAAATAGTCACCCTTATTCAAAGCTGGAAAATGGTTATGAAAAGGTTCATCCTTCTCATTGGTAGAGGCACCTTATTCAAAGCTTGATCCTCCATGATTTATTTATTAAATTTCCTCATACTGTGTTGGGCCCACTCAACACTCCCCCTCAGTGGAACCAAGTTGTCACACTTTTGGTGATACGCTTTTTTTAGCACCGAGTCGTTTCTCCTGGGATTCGAAATCGCGATCAGTTGTCTCTGATACCATATTAAATTTCCTCCGCTAACCATTCCTACCAAAACATCGAGGTGTTAGCAGCGGCAGCATAAATACTTTTCAATACTCTCCCTCAGGTAAAGCCCACTCCTCAACATTATTTCTAACTTACACTTTCTTTTCCTGCTTTAGTGTCTTGACTCCATATTACAGAGAAGAGGTTCTCTATTCCATGGATGAACTTAACAAGTTAAATGAGGATGGAATATCAGTTTTGTTTTACCTACAGAAAATATATGCAGGTAATTCATGCCCCTTGGTTGCAGCTTTACTCTATTTTTTCTTTGTGGAGCTGAACCTAAGTTGTAACAAGTTTTCTTTCTCAATTCTAACTAGATGAATGGGCCAATTTCTGTGAACGGACTGGTCTGAGTGATGAAACTGATATTGACCGACATACGGAAGAAGTTTGCCATTGGGTGTCATACAGAGGGCAGACACTTTCCAGAACAGGTTTGAGCAATACGTAATGGGTGCAATCTATTTTTCCATTGGTATTTTGAATCTTCATTTAAGCATTCCCATTGCACTTTTACCAGTGAGAGGGATGATGTATTATAGGCAGGCTTTAGAGGTTCAATGCTTCTTGGAAGCCGCAGAAGGTACAAGTAAGTGTCTGTCCCCTTTTTTCATATGCTGGCTTCTCTCTCTGCCTGTGAATTTCCACCAGATCCAATCGAACCTCATTCAGATTTTATATGCCTTTTGAGTTTTTAAAATTTTTAATTGTCCACCATTTATCTTGGGGGCTTAGTATCTATGCGGCGTGATGGCCAATCAATGACTTTTATCCACCTCTTATCCATGTAAAGGCCTTTGCGTCATTCATCAGCTTATGCCGACCGATATTTAGGTGGGTCACATGCAGTGGTGGACCCAGGATTTTCATTTGAGGGGTGCGGACCCTAACAGGTAGTTTGGTTTTGGGGGCAAACCAAGGATTTTCATGTGGATTTTGAGGGTGAAGCGATGCTTTTTATTGGATTTTTTGAAGTGGACCCAGAATTTTCATATAGGTTTTGGAAGCGCACCCTGATTTGACGGGTGCGACCCCTCCCACGTGCTTGTCCCTGGGTCTTCCCCTAGTCACATGGGATTAACAAGCTGAAACAAGATGGTTTGTGAGCTAGCTCGGCTTGTTAACACCCTTATACTTCTCATACTTAACACTTAAGCCATCTTTGAAATCAATTGACCCTGAACTATTTCATTGTTCATGTTGCAGCTATATATTGTCCCTACAGGAATGGAGAAGAAATACATTATCAGGACGAGCATCAGCATGAGCTTTGGGCACATTCACAAGCAATAGCAGATATGAAGTTCACCTATGTTGTTTCCTGCCAGATCTATGGAAAACAAAAGATATCCTTTGACTCTCGAGATCAAAGTTCTTACAAGAACATTCTGAATCTCATGTTAAGGTAAGCTATGCAAATTACAGACATGCCTTAACCTTTCACAGTTTAGATTAACTTAACTTTGCACCATTCTCAATTCAACAAATTTAATTACAGGTATCCATCATTGCGCATTGCTTACATAGATGAGAGAGAAGAGCTAATGAATGGAAAATCAGAAATCATTTATTATTCTGTTCTGGTTAAAGGGCATGATCAGCTAGATGAGGTATGACTCTGCCAAGAATCAGAGCAGATCTTTTATTTGATATTTATCTTTTATACAATGTTTTGAGCGGTATGATCTTTCTGCTCCACATAAAAAAACACAAAATGATTGTGGATTGCAATCTTAGTGGAATAATACTTATGTTAGAAGCTCGATGACATTGAAAGTGTTAAATCTGGGTGATGGCAACATATTATGAATAGGGGTGCAACTTGGGTGGTCTAGGCCTGCTATTGACCTACCCCATGCCCGATTGGCATTAGATCTAGCCCCGAGCCTCGGCATGGATGTAGCTCAAATCACAAAGCTCAAACCCAAGCATGGATTACAAATTACAGCCTAATTAGGTGCCTTTTTCTTCTTTTTTATAACCCAGGGTATCTCTTTCCCAGCCTAAGAGCCTTTGGTCCTAAGACCAACTGACTAGGTGCCTGAATTTAGATCTCAAATACGAGGATCTGATCATTTTGGACCCTAGTAAGTAGAGATATCATTTTTAGGGTTTGGCCATCTTTCTTTCTTTTTTTCCCTACTTAACTAATTAGTGGTTCTCATGAATAGATCAACAATTACAGTTAAGATGGAGAATTACAATGGTATTTACCTTTTGATGGTCCCTTTCAATGGTTTCAATCTATTTATAATCATCTCTTATTCTATGGCCCCTTCCCCAAGTACCATTGAGTGAGAATTGCATTGGACCCTCCTTGGAAGTGCCACTCCCAAACCCAAATGAGGAGTATTACCATCAGATTGGAACTTGACATAAAAATTTGAGGATTTTACCCAAAAAATCCTCTTCGACTTGTTGAAGACCAAAAAGGATCTCAAATTTTAATATAGACCATATAGGTCCTCCCGCCACTTTTCTATTTCTTTTTTTTTCTTTTTTGTTGAGCGGCGATATCCCCTCAGTCGTGTACAATTGGGCGGGGATATCCCTGCTCATCACAATCAATTAGGCAGGGATCATCAGATGTTTAAAAAAATAGCAGAGGAAAAAATTGCAAGTAAGACTTTATGTTACATTTTACATTTCACCTTTTATATTCACACACACACAACTCACATTCGCACACACAATTCACATCCACATTTCACATTCCACCTTTCACTTTCACATTCCATATTTTAAATTACATTTAACATTTCACATTTCACTTTTACATTTCACATTCATTTTAAATCACAAAATTGTGCCAAATTGGTTGAATTCCTACCCAAGTTATTACAACCAAATGTGAGAATTTCTAGGAGATGGCCGAAGTAGCGTCTTAAGTAGACAATTATCAATATGACTAGAGGATCTTACCTGACCATTGAAAAACCCCTTGAGTAATGTTGTTAGAGTGTTTGATTGTGTTTCTTAGGGTTTGGATTAGGGTTTGGGGATCTAGGGTTTGGAATCATGATTTCGAGATTAAGGGTTTGGAATTATGTACTCCCTTAAATCATCAATACCTGATAATAAAATCACAATTGACAACAAATCTATTCACAAATCTACAAACTCCAACAAGCAGCATCCCATGAAGACGCCTATGTCTTAAGATACATCAATTTCATTTTCACTGATGTATAATAGACAGATAAGAACCCATTTTCTTGCAAGATCTCTCTGGTTTTTTTTTTTTCCAAAAATGCATAGTTTTTTCTAATAAAAAATGCAGATAGACATCTCCATCATATTTTTTTTTATTGGAAAATGAATGGAACTATGGAAGGTAGAGTCAATTATTGGTGTGGAGAGAGAGAGAGAGAGAGAGAGAGAGAGAGAGAGAGAGAGAGAGAGAGAGAGAGAACGGTGATGAGGAAAAGCTCATGAAGGAGGAAAAAAAGAAGAAAAAGAAAGCTCGTGGAGGAGAAGAGAGGGACCATCAAACAAGTGGCCTTCGGAAAGGACCATCAGAACATTTCAAAATTTGAATTGGCAAAATTTTTAGAGGTGCTTACCGAAAAAATCTTCATAGACTCAGTGAATACCAAAAGAGACCCACAATGTATTTATCCACCGTAATGGTCCCAGGGGCCATTTTAAGTTTTTTTTTTTTTTAATTCATGAGCAAGATATCTCCGCTCGCATGTTCTTTAAAACCCACCCAAAACCCTTTTTCCTCTTTTCTTCTTCTTCTTCCTCTCTTCTCCTCCACAAGCTCCCTCCTTTCTTCTTCTTCCTCCTCTCTTCTCTGCCACGAGCTTCCTTCTTTTTTTCTTCTTCCTCCTCTCTTCTCCTCCACAAGCCTTGTTCTTCCTCCTCTCTTCTGTGTAATAGCATTTATACAGCTTAAATCTTCAAATGCCATTGTGGTAGAATCTGAAAATTTAACAGTTCAGATGAAATTCACTGAGCTAAGTTTTATCAAAAGGAGATAGGATAAATACCTGTATGGGGCTTTCAAAAAGTTTTGAAGAGATTTTAATAAATCTTAGAAAAGTTGGGTGAGCCCTGGATGTTGTTCGTAGATAAATATGATTAGGTAGTGGTTCCACAGTGAAATCCAACAGTAGGTTTACCTGTTGCTAGAGTCAGGAGATTTCACTGGACTATAGAGTTTTCTGGAGGCAAGGTGCAAAGTTATGGCCACGGTTTTCGTTGCAGTCGACCCTTCAAAATGATATGACGCAGCTTGCCGCATTGCAGTTTGTTGCCATGGAAGCATCAATTCTTTTCGACCCTAAAAGATTGAAAAAACATCCAAAAAGTCCAAAATATTAAAAATATCCATTTTGACCATTAGAGCATATGCCCCTAGGTCATAACATCATCTATTATTGTTGTTGTGCTCGGAACTCGGATTTTTTTAGTAGTCTTGACTTTCATGACGTGAGATTAATTTTCATAATGTGAGATAGGTCAAATTAATTATACAGCAGCAAGCACACAGAAATTATCCCATTCACACCGTGCACATGAGATGAGGTATTTCATGCCCACCTCATAATGGGGCCCATTTGATGGTCCATTTGACAGGAACAACAACCCCCCCCCCCCCCCCCCCCCCCCCCAAGTTATAGTCCCTTGGGTTTACACCCAACCAAATAGACTGAGCCTTTTGATTGACTCTGCACCCAATTTAGAGGGTGAGATTTTGTGGGTCATGGAAGAGATGGTTAGGATGATCAAATGGGCCTATTTTTTGTACATAGGATGGTCCCAGCCAGATCTTTCAATACCCCAAGCCCTATCCCCATGTGGGCCAGCAGGTGTGCCCCACAGCAAGATGTGCATGGACTTGTGCAAACGATACCGACAGTATGAAGCATTCACATGATAATAGAGGATAAAACTAGAATCTGACTTTATTCAAACAACCACCAATTCTTAAGTATAAGTCCATCAGAACCAAATAATTAAGTTTATTGCATTCCAATCTGAGCAATCAAAGGTCTATTATAGCCTTAGAATTTATGTGTCTCCTCCAATCTTTGTTGTTCTGAGGAAGATATGGAAATGGAAAATTGTTCCATATAATATTGGGGTAGATCATAGAAACTTAGTGCCCAACCAAACTGTCATATACTACTCCTGCAATAATGCAAAATAAGAATAAAGTTGAATAATAGATTGCATGAGGTCAAGATTAGCTGTCAATATATGATTTTGACTGTCACAGGCTACTATGAGATGACTCTGTCTGGTAAGAAAATAACTCCTGTTGGTTGACATGTCATTTGTTGTCCATGCCAACAATTATTGATGATCATTTGATTACGACCCCAAGCTGTTTAATTAGAGTTTTATCCTTGATTTAAATCTAACATAATGTAATAAGATCATCTATTTTTCATTGGCTTGATAAATTGCAGACTGTTGATATTTCTCATATATTCATTATTACTCAAGCCACTTCAATAAAGAAGCAAACTAACAGTCACCATTTTTTTTCTTATAACTAAGAACTTCATATCTTACTCAACCATTTATGATACATATCAATTTTGACTTTTATTGCCAGGAAATTTATCGAATCAAACTCCCAGGTCCTCCAGCAGCTATTGGTGAAGGAAAGCATGAAAACCAAAATCATGCTATAATTTTTACTCGTGGGGAAGCACTTCAGACGATAGACATGAATCAAGTAACTACCATTTCTAATTTGTTTATGTAAAATAGTGGTCATGGAGTTACGCATTGAGTTTTTTTACACTTCATGTTTCTAGGATAATTATCTTGAAGAAGCTTTGAAAATGAGAAATGTTCTTCAGGAGTTCTTGAAACCTAGACACACTCGACAGAGACCTACAATATTGGGTCTTAGGGAACATATTTTTACTGGAAGGTAACTTTGGAGATATATGCAGATAATGCTTCCACTACTTTCAATTAATTTAAGTTTTGTAGTATTTGTTTTCCTTAGAAAGCATATATTCATTGATCTAAAAAATAGAAATTGAAAAAATCTTACTAAAGAAACATTTATTTGATGACACTGTTCTTTCTTTTTATCCTTTCGCAGTGTTTCATCTTTAGCTTATGTCCAATCAAGATGACACTATTCTTTCTTTTTATCCTTTTGCAGTGTTTCATCTCTAGGTTGGTCCATGTCCAATCAAGAAACCAGCTTTGTAACAATTGGGCAACGAATTCGGGCTAACCCTCTCAAGTAAGAATGTCATTCTCTTTTGAAAATAAAAAATATTACATTGATCAGAATATACAATGCATGTGTGTGTGTGTGTGTGTGTGTGTGTGTGAGAGAGAGAGAGAGAGAGAGAGAGAGAGAGAGAGAGAAAGAGAGATTGGCCTTCCTCTTTCTAACAACTTAAAGCTTTTGGGATGCATAGGCTAGCCGGATTTGACATGGTATCAGAGCCACACCAAGTCTTGAGTTCGAATTGTTCCCTCAAGTCACATGGGCAAGCATATATTACATGGGTTGCAAATCCGAACTGCATCCTATTTAGGGGGGAGGGGGGAGTGTTAAGTAGATTCGTCTTCTGCTTCCTAACAACTTAAAGCTTTTGAGATGTATTGGCTAGTCCATACTTATTTTTTATTTTTTGTTAGTAGCAAAGGAATTCATTAAAAAAAAAAGGCAAGGAACGTTTCCCAAGTTCCAACCTTGAATAATAAAACAAAAGCTTAGCGTGTTGGCCAATATTTTTTAACCATTTAAAAAATCCTCAAATTGCCTCCAACTTAAGCAAATGTTTGTGAGTTCCAGCCTTCATATTGTTTACCTAAGCGAAGAATCATAGTAAAAAAAAAAAAAGTTATGAGGTGATTCTTTACATGAAGAATTGATAGCCAAGTAGAAGTCCATTAAAGAATAATGAGGAAGGAAATACCCAATTGATCATTTCCCTATCATATCACTTCAATGGTGAATGTTGTGAATCAAGGTTGGAGAACTCATGACTCGGACTCAACTCGTCCAATGCAAAAAATCGACTTGGGCAAAGTCAATGTGGAGACTCGGAAAAGTCATGTTTTTTTTAATAGTTTAATTTTTTTTAAAATAAATCCATTGCCTATAAAATAGAAATATACTTTTGTTTACATGCAATCATGATAATAAACTTAAACTAATAAATTTATATATGTAAGATAGATTGGAACGGAGAAACAGAATTCATGTTGCCAGCCCCACAATATAGTTGGGACAAGACTTTGATGATGATGATGATGTAAGAAAAGTGCTATAATAAGGAATATAAAAGAAAAATAACACATATTGCATAATTCGGTAGTCCAAATATTGAATGTAAAAGATCAAATATAAGTTTTAAATTACATTCTAGTCATCTTTTATAAATATATTGCTGGCTCCAAACCTCATGCATAATTACTTAAACATAAATATTAATCGTTTAAAAATAGATCTACCTATCAAATGGATCAGAATACAAACAACTATTAAAATGAGATGCTCGATCCTTCGTCAAACAAGATGACTCAGTAGAGTCAAGAGTCAACTTGGAGATTAGTGGTCCAAGCTTGCTTGTAGACATTTGAAATTAAGGGCCCCTCCAATACATGTCAGTCCAGGCTTGCCCCTGGGCGCCATACCGCATTGAGTCTCAAGGATCCTTGGAACCGCATTGAATCTCAAGGATCCTTGGAAGGAAGGACAACATGTTTAACTTTTTCAAATTAGTAGGACTGCACTCCATCCACTCCTAATCACCAAGAATGTTACCAAGAGTAATTCAAACCTATTAATGAATGAACAAACGAGGGCATTGAATCTCAAAGATCCTTAGAAGGAACCATGGCCGCAGAAAAGATTTGAGGGAAAACTGCCCCAAGACTTAAAGCTTCCAGATTTTAACATCCTTTTTATCCCTGCAAATGGAAATGATTGAAAGTAGACTAAACAATCTTGCTCTCACTCTTTAGACTGACATTGGACTGTTCTCAGAGGCAATCCCATGACACATAATCTTCAACTAAATACTCTTTGTTGGACACAACTCTAAACTTCTATTCCTTTCTATATATTCAATAGAACTGATCTGTTACTTAAAAAAATCTTTAAAGGATATTTTGCATGGATTGGATGATGGGGTATATTCATGAACATATATCCCCCAGAGTTTATATCCCCCAAATCTTTATAAACAATATCATAGTTTATATTGTGTGAGGATTTTGTTTCCTTTGTATGATCATCTGAAATGTGTTGATTTATATTTATTACTTAAATTTATGGGGTACGTTTCCACTATGGTCATCCTGATGTGTTTGATATTCACGAACCTATATCCCCCAGAGTTTATATCCCCCAAATCTTTATAAACATTATCATAGTTTATGAGGATTTTGTTTCCTTTGTATGATCATCTGAAATGTGTTGATTTATATTTATTACTTAAATTTATAGGGTACGTTTCCACTATGGTCATCCTGATGTGTTTGATAAGATTTTTCACATAACAAGAGGGGGCATAAGCAAAGCTTCTAAAGTCATCAATTTAAGCGGGGATATATTTTCAGGTTAGTCTGCACTCTCATCTATTGAAAGGTCATAATCTTTGGTAGAGAATTGATGGTGTAAATTTTTGTAGGGTTCAATTCAACTCTACGTGGAGGAACTATTACACACCATGAATATATGCAAGTGGGAAAGGGATGTGATGTTGGAATGAATCAAATCTCCCTCTTTGAGGCTAAGGTTGCAAATGGAAATGGAGAGCAGACACTGAGTCGTGACGTTTATCGGCTAGGACGCCGATTTGATTTCTACAGAATGTTATCCTTCTACTTCACTACAGTCGGTTTCTACTTCAGTAGCATGGTATGGATGTTAACTGCTGTCTCCAAACACCTCCAGCACTAGGATAGGAATAACATGGAGCAATTACTGAGCTTGGCAGGCTGGTGAACACTAGATTTCTGACAGTGCTCTATTAGATCAATAGTTTATGAGCCTTAGCTGGTCACTTTGCCAAGTGGGTTTGATCCTTCGCTTGGATCCAGAATTAGCAAGGGTTTGATAGCGAAAATACTAATATTACATTTGAAGTCATGTTTTTGTGTTAAATATTTCTTAGATTTTGTTTTGCCTCAGGGTTTTTTTTTTTTTTTTTTTTTTTTTTTTTTCCTCAACATCAACAAGGGAAACAAAAGATAGATGCTTCGAATTTTCGAATTTGTTTCCAAAAATGAATGGACTTAAAAGGCAAGATGGCAGCATCATGGCATTACCCTGGTTTTAGTAATTAAAGCATATGATCAACCTATTGTTGAGCCTTGTGCCTATCTCCAGGACAGCAGCATATATGAACAATATCTTCCTGAATCTTCTAAATCTTAATATTGTTTGTTTGTATTCATTTACATATGTAAATGATGCACATTCATAATAGTTACCCTTTATCACTTTTGTTCGTGCTCATTTATGCATATGATGTGTAAATGGTTTGGGAAAATGGTGTGTAAATGACACCATTTTCAGCCGTATGAGGAGAACCAGTGGTACAGGTTGCAATAGATGAGCCTGCATGGACAGGTTGCGGATTTAAACGCCTTCAGCCACCTCTTTTTTTTTTTAAACATTGGGAGCCTAACTGGGAAACTTATGGAAGTGGTGGATACAATGGAAAGGAGACGAATCGCAATTGCCTGCTTGCAAGAGACAAGGTGGGTGGGACAGAAAGCTAAAGAGATCGAGAGGACTGGGTATAAGTTATGGTATACGGGACTTAATAGAGCGAGGAATGGGGTTGGCATAGTAGTGAGCAAGGACTTAAAGGAAGATATAGTTAATGTAAAGCGCTGTGGAGATAGGATTATTGCAATTAAGTTAGTGTTAGGAGAAGAGATAGTGAACGTAATTAGTGCTTATGCCCCCCAGGTGGGCTTAGGAGATGGACATAAGGAGAAGTTTTGGGAAGACTTGGAAGGAGTGCTACTAGAGATACCCCAAGGCGAGATGGTCTTCATAGGAGGAGATTTGAATGGCCATGTAGGGCGCGACGTAGATGGATATATAGGAGTACATGGGGGACTTGGATACGGTAATAGAAATGAAGAAGGGAAGGATATTTTGGACTTTTCAGTGGCTTATGATCTCATGGTGACTAATACCTTTTTTAGGAAGAGAGAGGAGCATTTGGTGACTTATAAGAGTGGCTCCTCAAGGACACAGATTGACTTCTTCTTAATTAGGAAAAGAGACCGCTTAGCTTGTAAAGATTGCAAGGTGATACCGGGGGAGAGCTTGACTTCCCAACATAGGTTGTTGATCATAGATGTGCAGCTACAAAGGTGGACTACAAAAAAGAAGTTGTATAGATGCTCAAAGACTAAATGGTGGAACTTGAAAGGTGATAAGCAACTAACATTTAGGGATAGAGTACTAGAGGAAGACGTTTGGGCGATAAATGAGAGTGCAAATAATATGTGGGATAAGGTAGCAGAGTGTATTAGGAGGATAGGGAAAGAAGTCTTAGGAGAATCCAAAGGGGGTGCTCCGGCACAGAAGGAGGCATGGTGGTGGAGCAAGGCCGTTCAAGACAAGATAAGAGTTAAAAGAGAGAGTTTTAAAACTTGGCAAAATGATCGAAATGCAGCAAACTTGGAAAAGTATAAAGAAGCAAAAAGAGAAACCAAAAAGGCAGTTAGTGAGGCCAAGGCAAAGGCATTTGAGGAGCTATATAGGCGACTTGACACTAAGGAAGGCGAAAGAGAGATATTCAAGCTTGCTAAAGCCAGAGATAGGCGGACCAAGGACTTAAACCAAGTTAAATGCATTAAGGATGAGGATGAAAAGGTATTAGTAAAGGACGATGAGATAAAGGAGCGTTGGAAGAGCTACTTCTACAAGTTATTTAACGAAAGCAGTAGTAGTGACATACAATTGGGACAGCTTACCATTTCTAGGGAAGAATCGAATCATATGTTCTATAGGAGAATCAGTAGGGAAGAAGTTAAAGAAGTATTGAAAATGATGAAGAATGGGAAAGCGGTTGGGCCAGATGGTATCCCTATTGAGGTCTGGAGGTGCTTGGGGGAGAATGGCATAAATTGGTTGACAAAACTTTTTAATGTAGTGCTAAAGAGCAAGAAGATGCCTGATGCATGGAGGAAAAGTATTCTTATACCCATATACAAGAACAAAGGAGATATTCAGAACTGTGCGAACTACCGCGGGATTAAATTGATGAGCCATACGATGAAATTATGGGAGAGAGTTATTGAGAGAAGACTAAGAAGAACAACAAACATTTCAGATAATCAATTTGGTTTCATGCCTGGGAGATCAACCATGGAGGCTATCTTTCTCCTGAGGAGGTTAATGGAACAGTATAGAGAAGGCCAGAGAGATTTACATATGGTGTTCATTGACTTGGAGAAGGCCTATGACCGGGTTCCTAGGGAGATTCTATGGGGAGTACTGGAAAAGAAAAGAGTGTGTGTCGCATATATTGAGGCGATAAAGGATATGTATGATAGAGCCGTGACATCTATAAGGACGACTGGTGGAGAGACTAAGGAGTTTCCTATCACGATTGGTCTACACCAAGGCTCAGCGTTAAGCCCGTACTTGTTTGCCCTAGTTATTGATGAGATTACAAGACATATTCAGGATGAGGTGCCGTGGTGTATGCTATTTGCAGATGACATTGTTTTAGTAGATGAGACGAGAGAAGGAGTGAATGCTAAGCTAGAAGTATGGCGGAAAACGTTAGAGACAAAAGGGTTTAGGCTAAGTCGATGCAAGACGGAATATATGGAGTGCAAGTTTAGCCAAAGTAGGACACTTAGTAACATAGAAGTAAGTTTAGGCACACAAAAGATTGTAGAGAAAGAAAACTTTAGGTACCTTGGATCGATGGTGCAACAGGATGGAGGGATTGATACTGATGTAAGTCACAGGATTCAGGCCGGGTGGACCAAATGGAGGAGTGCTTCGGGGGTCTTGTGTGATCGGAAAGTCCCCCTCAGGGTTAAAGGAAAGTATTATAAGGTGGCGGTAAGACCAGCATTGTTATATGGATCAGAGTGTTGGGCAGTAAAGCATAATCATGTTAAGAAGATGGAAGTTGCGGAGATGAGAATGCTAAGATGGATGTGCGGGATCACAAGGAGAGATAGGATTAGGAATGAGGAGATTAGGGGCAAAGTAGGAATAGCACCGATTGGAGATAAAATGAGAGAAAATCGACTAAGATGGTTTGGCCATGTTAGAAGGCGTCCAATGGAAGCACCTGTTAAAAGGTGTGAAGGCATAGAGATTGCCAGGAGTAGGAGAGGGAGAGGGAGACCCAAGAGAAGTTGGAAAGAAACTATTAAACATGACCTTGCTTACATGGATCTAACGGAGGACATGGCCCTAAACAGATTTGATTGGCGTCGTCAAATCCATATAGCCGACCCCACCTAGTGGGAAAAGGCTTGGTTTGGTTTGGTTTGGTTTGCGGACTCCAAGTTAGTAATCTGGTCCGTTCATCTTCTTTATCAGTCCAATAGGCTCTATTATGTTTAGTTTTATTTATTAAATCTTCATAGATTTTGAGAAATTCGTGAAAAACATATAAAAAAAAAACCTTATAGATCTAATTTTCGTCACTTTTGTGGGCATCCAAATTCATGATTCGAAGTGTTCAATATTCTTGTATTAATGAAAAGCATCAAGAAATTTAGTTTCATAACTAATCTTCTTAGATTTTGAGAACCTTATGAAAGACGTCCAAAAATTCCAAACACATCTAAAACCCTTGCATTTACTTCATGTGAATGTGGTGATTTTCACAAGCATGGTAATGTGTTTCACATGTGTAACATTTGCATATGAATTGTTTACACATAGAAAGCAAACAGCCCCCAAAATATAAATATCTACCTGCTTATGCATGAAGAAAACCTCACCTGCTTGCCGAGGTAAATGCCAAAGTGATTTGCTTTCTCAAGGAACATCGTGTGGTCTCCTTATATCTAGGAAAGCGATTTGGATCTTAAATTATACTTCCTTGGCTTTCAGGTAACAGTGCTCACCGTGTATGTATTCCTATATGGGCGCTTATATTTGGTTATGAGTGGTCTTGAAAGGGCCATTTTAGAGCATCCAAGCATCCAGACCAAGTCTCTTGAAACAGCCTTGGCTTCTCAGTCAGCTTTTCAGCTTGGCTTGTCACTTGTTCTCCCAATGGTTATGGAAATTGGCCTGGAAAGAGGATTTCGCACTGCCTTGGTTAACTTCATAGTGATGCAGCTGCAGCTGGCCTCTGTTTTCTTTACATTCCAGCTTGGGACCAGAGTCCATTATTATGGAAGAAGGATACTTCATGGGGGTGCTAAATATAGAGCTTTTGGGCGTGGGTTCGTGGTATTTCATGCCAAGTTTGCAGAGAACTATAGGATGTACTCCCGTAGTCACTTCGTAAAAGGATTGGAGTTGATGGTACTGTTGGTTGTGTATGAAGTTTACGGGCAATCATATCGTAGATCAAGCATGTCTCTGTTTGTCACCTTCTCCATGTGGTTCTTAGTCGCTTCGTGGTTATTCGCACCTTTTGTGTTCAACCCTTCTGGATTTGAGTGGCAGAAGACAGTAGATGACTGGACAGACTGGAAAAGGTGGTTGGGCAACCGTGGTGGGATCGGCATTGCAGCAGATTTAAGTTGGGAGTCTTGGTGGGAGGGGGAACAGGAGCACTTGAAACACACTGACATCCGTGGGCGTGTGCTTGAAATTATTCTAGCATTGCGCTTCTTGATGTACCAGTATGGAATTGTGTACCACCTTAATATTACCCATCATACCAAGAGTATGCTGGTATCATCTTCTTCCATCAGCTGCATTTTTCCCCTTTCGTACTCTATATCCTGCCTCATCTTGTGCTGTTTGTTCTTTCTTAGGTTTATGGACTGTCATGGCTTGTCATTGTGACTGTTATAGTGGTTCTGAAGGTAAATATTTTCATCTCACAAATACCGTTATTAACTGATCCTGTTACCATTTCATTTGCTGAAAAACTGAGGTGCATGGGCTGAGAAGCCTGCAGTTGTCTGTAGGAAAACCATCTCAACTTGCATACTCTCATCTTCAAAGCAATATCATAGGGATAAAGCCATATTCTTCTTTCTTCTTTGGCCTTTTGAGGACAGTTGCTATAATTTTCGTCTTGACCGTAAAAGCAAAAAATTAGATGGCTTAGTTCGATCGAGACGATTCATCGGGGAATGCCCCAGCCAAACAAAATGATGATATGCAACAAGTTGAGATGTGTTGTATATGGAACAGGGCATCATGGAACTAATTAAATTGTGACGCATCAAGTTTTCTTAGTCTTTGCCACTTCAGGCTCATCCAAAGTAATCTGATGCTGACCAATCATTCATCGTTTGCAGATGGTGTCAATTTTTGGACAAAGATTGGGGTCCAATTTTCCTCTTATGTTCAGAGTCTCCATATGGATTCTTTTCCTTGGATTTGTTTCCACCATGATTGTTTTATTTGTTTTCTGCGGTCTTACCATATCGGATGTGTTGGCAAGCATAGTTGGCTTGTTGTCCGCTGGGTGGTCCCTTCTTCTTGTGAGCCATCTCCAACCTGTCTCAAAAATTATCCTTTTAAGTGCATATTTATTCTACCAAAACACAGCTAACATGATTTTCTCTTTCTTTTCTCAAGATTGGCCAAGCATGCAGACCCCTGCTAAGGAAAGTGGGATTCTCAGACTCCATCAAGGGTCTAGCGAGGGGATATGATAATGTGATGGGGCTCATAATCTTCATTCCCATAGTCATCTTGTCATGTTTTCCCTTCGTTTCAGAGTTTCAGAAACGCTTGCTCTTCAATCAAGCCTTCTGTAGGTCTTCAGATCCTTCAGATCTCTAGGATTCTGTCAGGGAGGAAGATAACTCATCTTCCGATTGATGTTTCAGTTCTATTGATTGAGTCTACATATTTGTCATGGGACAACAGCACTCTTTGGAGGTGCAACAGTAATTATTTGCCACTATTTACTATTTTTGTCCAGTCTAGTATGTCATTTATATTGACACTTTCAGCTTGTAGAAATATATATATTTTTGGTATCAAAGAAGCCTCTTATGATGATTGAGGACAATGGGGATTTTATGGTAAGACAGGTACACCATTGAATTTGACTAAACCCTCCATCTTGTTTATCAAGTTTAAGGCTAGGGACAACAAATAGTGAGAAATCCACCAAACAGAAGGTACACCTTAGATCTGGCCCCCCTGAAAACCAACCATTTTAAGAATGCAAAGGACAACAACTCGAGCAAGTAGAAGAGAATTAAGTACGACAAAGTAGATAGCTTTTTAGCACAAGTACATAAGAAATTTTAACAAATTTCAGCAGAAAGGAAGCCCTGTCAGAGTAAAGCTGAACTTTTTTTTATACGCCGATGTCCAAAATTTAGTCCACCTTCATGCAGTTTCCATTGAAAAGGAAACTCATGTTTGTGTGTATTGTAGTACAAAACAAATTCCCCTGCTTTAATTTCAGGAAGGAAAAGTGTGCCACTTTTACATAATACTAAAAACACTAGCAATTTAGTATTTTGAACCACACCCACCCAATGTAAACACAGCCTCGAACGAAGAATTGATTTTTTTTTTTTTTTTTCAAAAAAATCATAATAATCCCTCATTCTGCCAAATGCTTCTATCTACTATTATCAACATCACATCTTAAAGATGTTGAATCATCTCTCATATGTGGGCATATACATGTTTATACAATGATGGGCGGGGTGGGATCCTGATCCTTCCATGGAGCTAGCCACGAGCGAGAATGATATAAACAAAAAAAAATGTATACAGCCCGTTTCTTATCACCAAAAACAGTAGGAATGGATGATAGATGCATATAATTGGGTGACATCTTTCTGCTTGACAGGAAACATGGCATGAGAAGATGATTGATACCAATTGGAAATCCTGAAGGTGCCATTCCAGCTTCTCTTTCAGAAACGAAACAAAACATCCACCTCCTAAAGAAAATTAGTGTTGACTCTCCAAGAGATCGGAAAGAGTAATCTTTCCGCAGTTGCCAGTGTCTAATCTATCAAATTGGTTGCAGATTGGTAAGATGTCCTTCTCAGATATCTTGCCCATGTCCTTGAGCTTGTAAATAACGTACTCAGACTTACTGCAAACACAGACCAAGAAAAGCCAATTGCAAACATTACACAAGTCCTCTGCATAAACCATTCAGAGAGAAAAAAATATATATATATATATATATATATATAACTTTACCCAAAAGAATAGAGAGAGAAAAAAATACAACACCCAAATCATGCGAGTGGCAAGTACATAGGCATTGTTCCAGTAGGGAATAGGTCCAAGAATTTAGTCCATGACAACTACGTGCTGATTTAGGTCTTGAGTCAACCGATTATTCAATAGATGTAATGACCAAAAATAATAAAAAGAAAAAAGAATAAATGAGAAAGAAAAGGAATGTGACAACAAATCAAAGAACAAATGAAAAGTCATTGATCCCATGCAGACAAAATGCATGAAGGAGCACTTTGTCTGGAACAAACTGATCATTAAAGGAAAAGGAGAATGATATTATTGTAAGTTTCTTTTGCAGCTAAGAATAGCAACTTAGAACTTGCATCTTTATGTATCATCACCATCATCAAGCCTTGTCCAAGTATGTTAGGGTCAGTTACATGTGTTGTTTCCTAATTGGCAAACAATTTGCTCCATATGACATAGTTGGCCTAATTCCTGTATTGTAAAATTTTTCCTTCAATTTTGTTGGTGAGTATGCGGGCCTCAATGTGATCCTCGATTTAATGGTTAGGTCGTCATTAGAGAAGGCTGATTCTTTGGCATATGACACGTAAGTCGAGTGCCACACAAGCTCGAGTGGATTCATGTGGTCCATGAAATCTTGCTCATAATAGCGCTTAAGTTTAATCTCTTTCAGACAGTAACCAAGACAACAAAAAGCATTTTGAAACCTTTAATCCTTTTATAGCCGGTAGTGCCACATTAGAATCAGCCATTCCAATAAGCCCCAAGAATGCCTAACCCATTCCAACGAGCCCTGAGAATGTCTTGACCAATTCTACTTGATCATTTCTCAAGATATCGGTGCAAGTCAAGCCAGGCCGGCCCACTTGACCTATGACCTGTGGATCAATCAAGCCCATGGGCTCAACTCACAAGGCACAACCCTAGCAGGCCTAGC
Source organism: Umbellularia californica (assembly GCA_028538565.1). Lineage (NCBI taxonomy): Eukaryota > Viridiplantae > Streptophyta > Magnoliopsida > Laurales > Lauraceae > Umbellularia > Umbellularia californica. The sequence goes on along the minus strand of JAPQWN010000009.1, from coordinate 57,257,613 downwards.
CGATTATTGTGGATTTTTGAATTAATTATGGTTCTTTCAATTTTGGATTTATTTGATTAGGCGGTTGGTTTTAGGAGATTTAGTTTCCTTTTAACATTTGGGAACTAGGAATTAGAGTCCTAGGAAAGAAGCCCTCCCTATAAATATATAGTCACTCCATTCAGAGAGGCACCTTTATTTATTTCAATAATGATTTTTCAGTTTTCCTTTGATTGTGATTGTTCCCTCGACCATGAGTGCTAGAGTGTGCGGAATCCATTGAAGGATTTGGTCAAGCCCCACTTTAGGAGCTTGGTCTATCTCGATCACAGATCGGCACTGTATCAGATACTTCTGATTCAAATAGTCCTGTGTTACCTGTTGTATTCCCTTCTATATTTTTATGTTTCACAAACCTTATTTAGGCAAAAACAGTACTAATCTTCGATTATTGGCCACAATCAAGCCCTATACTGGAGCTCATTCTCCATCTAAAACTATACCACATTCAAAAAGAATAAGATGCATCTCATTCTCCACCAAAATCCCTGTCGAGAAAAGCCACAAAAATCTTTTGCTTGTAGCCCCAAATTAGTGGGTCATAATTCCCTAAGGGCGTGTTTGGATATGTGGTGAAGTGAGGTGAGGTGAGGTGAGGTGAGGTAAAGCCTCCATTATCCAGACAATAAAAGACAATGAGTCATATCAAAAGTACACAATTTCAAAATTTCCTCCATGTTTTTCAAAAAAAGTCAAAAAAGCACCATACTTTCTCCACTAAAAGACAAAAAAGCTCCACTTTTCTATACAAAAAGTCAAAAAGATTTCATACCAAACAACTAAAAACAAAACACCATCATAACACCTTATATTTTATTCTCTCTTGATTTGATGCTTCAGCTCACCATACTTCAATTCACCATACATCCAAACATGCCCTAACATTCTCCAAAGCACCTGGACCTTCTCTGAGAAAGGACCCATAGGCTGTTCCTCCCTTTTATTAAGCATCCTAATTGCTAATTAACCAGCTAAATGGTTGGGAGCCCTGCTATTCATAGGAAGCTCCAAACAAGCCCCTCGCTCTCATTGTGTCATGCAGGAGAAAATTGGGAGGTCGAAGAACTGCGCTGCTATCGTCTATTGGTCGCTTAGTTCTTGTTAAACATGTTCTCTAGTGTGTCCATCCGCATATTTTATGGCATTACCTTTCCCTAGAAGCATTAGCAAAGGCCTCGAAAGACTCATGAGAAACTTCCATTGGTCTACAAGTGAAGCTTGTAGTAGTAGATGCAACTTTGGGAAATAGGAATATGGTTTGTCTATGAAAAAGGAAGGGTTTTTGGGTATTAGAAACCTTACTTGCTTGAATGGAGCTTGCTGATTAAAGCTTGCTTTGAAAGCTTTAACTCCCGATTCACTATGGGCTAAATGGTTTCAAAACTGTTACTTTCATCATCACCCTCCATGGTAACCTCATACTCCAGCTATAGGTTCTTGCTTATAAAGAAAAATCTGTTTGCTCGCCCCTTTATTCGTATTAGGACTAGATGGATTGCTGTTGATGGTAGAACTGTCAGGCTTTTGGTATGATCAATGACTCAAAAAAAAAATTCCATTGCAGAGCTATTCCCTCAATACAATTTTAGCATGGAGGCCACTGTTAGCTCCATGACCTCTTCCAACTCATGGGCCTTTCCTGAGTCTCTTCTCGATGATTTGTTTACCCATCTAGCAGCAACAAGAGATATACCTCTTCCTTCCCATCCATGCAAGATTCACTAGTTTGAACCGATGCTACAGATGGGGTCTTTTCAGTTAGCGTGGAATGAGATTTGTTCTCATGGGGAACCTGCTACTTGGTCCACCAGAACTCAGTTTTGCGGTCTGTAACATCCTGTTTTACTCAAGAGAAAGAGGGGCGGAAAAACCATCCAAGAGAGACCTTAAAAATATATATATAGGGGTGCAACTAGCATCGAAGATGTGCTCAAATCAGCTAGTCATCTTCTCTTCTCTTGTACTTATACAACAGTTATTTTAAAGTGGGTTGCTACCTTCTTAAGAATTCCTTCAAGGCCATCCACTTCAGCTACCACTGTTTCAAATGACAGCACTCAGGGAAGCAGTTTGGCTAAAAATCTCCTACGATCCTTCATGCTCATTGTCATATACAAGCCTTTTAAAAATCTAGAAGCAGTTACTCAGAGCCCTATTTCAGAGATGACAACCTTAGCTGTAGGGCATATTCCTTAACCTTTCTCCAGTAGATCCTTCAGCCATCTCCTTCATTGGCTGCATTCTCCATTGAGGCCCCATGAAGCTACTCCTCCAATTGCATGCAACACTTATTATACTGAGGCTTTTTCTCATAGATCCAGTTTTCAAAGACTCTCTCTCTCTCTTAGATATTGGTTTCGTCAAGTGAATTAGGCTAAAAGGTTAGACACCATGTGGTTGATTGATTCAATGTACTGTGAGACCTAATGTTTCATCACATCCAGCATATCATACTTAACAGTTGAAATCAAGCAAATTAAGCTAAAAAAACTAAACCACACACTACTGATTGATCCAAAACTAATGTAAATTTCACAAACTCAACTGTTTCATTCTCAACTGAAAAAATCAATGCAAACTAAATCACACTGAAAGAAACAGAGACAAGGGCAAAAAGAATCCACACCTCACACAGCCATTGTGATCAATGTCCGCCGCGAGGAACTCCGCTACGGTCATGTCCCTACAGAGCACCCACTTTGCAATCATCCGGTGCCGCTTATCGATCCTCGCCTCCGCCAGGTAGAGGAAGGCGCGCGCCACCGCCAGCGTCGACACCAGGAGCCACACCGACGCGAACAGCCGCCCGTGCGCCGACTTAAACGCCCGGTCCCCGTACCCGACGGTGGTCACCGACATCACCGACAGGTAGAATGAGTCCAGCCACCCGAGCCGCTCGACGAAATGCATCACGCCGGTCCCGACGCCGATGCAGAGCACGACGACGCCGAGCGCCAGGCCGACCTTGATCCGAATCCTCATCCTCCCCTTCTTCACGTCGATGAAGTAGTCCCGGGCGTTCAGGTGGTGCGGCTCTCCGGCCGCCGCCGCCGCCTCCCGGCCCTTGACGGTGCTGAGGAGGAGATTCTCCTGCAGATCTAGCACGTAGCTTACCATTCCACTAAGAAGAATGTCGACGAAGCCGAATCCGATCAAAACGAATAGGATCGAGAAGATCTTCGTCGAGGCGGCGGTCGGCGTAATATCACCATATCCGATGGTGCACATGGTGACGATGCAGAAGTACAAGGCGTCCACCACCGTGTGCGTCTCCGCCCCGGCGAAGTCCCGGCGGTTGACAGAGAAGACCAGGACGCCGAGCGAGAGGTAGACGAAGAGGAGGAGGACGGCCTGGCGGACGATCGACGACGACTGCGGCTTCGGCAGCGGCGGCGAATGGGAGGAGAAGTCGGCGGCGTTGATGGTGGACATGGCCGGGGCAGTCTTTGAGCGGTGTAGATTGGTCTTGGCGCGGGTGAACCGGGGGTCGGACGGCCATGGCGAGGGGTCGGCTGGCGGCGGCGGCGGCTGCGGCGGAGAGATTAGGGTTAGGGTTTCGGAGGTGGTTTCCGGGGAGGCGGGGCCGAAGATGAGCCGGTCTTTGAGGGCGGAGGGAGTTAGTGGCGGAATCGTAATTTCGGAGTCTTCTGGGAGCGAAAGTAAAGAGGGAGAGATCGAGGAAAGGGATCTTCTTCTCGGGCTCTGGTACGAGGACGGATTAAGAAGCGGCTCTTTTTCCATAATCACGATCTCTCAAGATCACGAATTCTCAACTTCTCGAAATTCTGACATCGCAAAAAGGGTGCGTTTGGATGTTCGGATTCATCATCTCTCTTCTCCAATCTCTCTTTCTTTGTTTTGATGTTGGTGGAATGGAATGCAAACGAAACGAGATAGAAGTGGAAGAAGGTGTGTAGTAGTAGAGTCTATAAATTTTTCTTGTTTTTCTGTTTCCGCGTTTTGGTGGTGATTTCCTTGTGACTTGGGACTTGGGAGGTGGAGGGAAAAGTAGCCACTAGAGTTTTTTCAAGGAAGAAATGAAGATGTTGTTGCATCTGTTGATGGGGTTTTGATTGGACGGCTGTGATCAAGGCAATGATGGTGGGAGGAATGTGAATTTAGAGGGCCTTTTGAATCTTTTGAAAATTGTGTAGTGTGGGATGAAATTGAAAAAAAGGTTGGAGGGGGTTGGAACTTGGAACATGTGTGTGCAAAAATGGGTATGGGCATATCATATGAGACCTGTGATTTTTAAGAAGGATGGTTGATGTCATGTACATCAGATTTTTCGGTGTTTTGGATTGCATGATAAGTTTCTAGAATCTCAGTGGAGAAGGATGGTTGATGTCATGTACATCAGATTTTTCAGTGTTTTGGATTGCATGATAAGTTTCTAGGATCTCAGTCGAGAACAATAATAAGGTGAGCACCACATGCCTAAATATCGACGGATTCATCTAATGATCCATCCGAACAAATCATAAAATACAGGCCCGCAGATATTCGCTGATCTCAGATTTGACAGGACTCATTTAGACGGTGAAAGTTTGTCGACCAATTGTTCAAGTCGTTCCGATGAGTATGTGAACGGGTATCCAAAAAAAAAAAAAAAAAAAAGGGACTTATGTTACTGGGTGCACCCATGCTTGGCTGAGAGGGTCCTTGGCTGAGAGGGTCCTTCTAGAATTTTGATAAATTATTATTTGACCATTACAATCTAAGGGCATGAGCATTTTGAAATTCCATCAAAATATAAAGAAAGTGCAATTCCTAAAGGCCAATTAAGACTTATTATGTATTAGAATTCATAAATTCTTATCAAGAAACAAGGATTTAGAAATGCCAAAGGGACATCATCATGTCTCAAAAACCCCAACCATTAGAATTCTAGTCAGGAATTCTGGTAAAGAAACAGGCCCTAAAATTTTGGTTAAACATCCTCATTTATTAGAATTCCAGGAATTCTTGTCTGAGAAATTCTTAAATTCCTAACCAAGGTGGAATTAGGGTTATAAACGAGTCAGTTCCGGTCCGAGTCCACGGTAGATCCAGAACCGGAACTGCTAAGGAGAAGGTGGAACCGGATCCTGACCCGAAACCGTTGCGGAACCGGTTTCATGGCTTTGGAACCGGAACCATATATGAGACGGGTCTGGATTCGGGTCCGGGTTTAGGTAGAGAATGACATTAAAATATATATATATATATAGTTTTTAGGAGAGATTTTCGAAAATTGAGGTAATATGTCGGGTCTCGAGTCCACAAGTCTGAACCAAGGTAAAACCGGAACCAAACCCATTCTTATCGGTGCTTAAATAAGGACCCAGACCCGGTTTTTAACGGGTCGCAACCTCTGGGTAATTAGAAATCGGGTACCCATTTACATCCCTAAGTGGAATTCCTAAATCCTACTAAAAATAATTTTTTACTGATGTCACCCTTTTTTGGGCCCACATGGGGCATGTGCCCTCACTTAGATCGGAGCCGGTGCATCATCCTAATTGGTAAGTACATCAAATGGAGTTTGATGCTCTATTAAGTTTATTTATTGATTTATTGATGATGTACAGAGTACAAGAGTTAAAATAAATGATTTGCCTTGCTCAATTCAATTTTTATCATCTTGATACTAGTTAAATTTGGATTGTCATTGGGAGCATGTGATATGATTTTGAATGACTGTTATTGCCATAAGATCAGTTAAATTGGGTCATTGGGCCCTCTCAAAGTTGAAAATATCACTCATGCCCAGTAGTCCAACATAGCAAGCAAAGAAATATATATGCATGAATCATCACACCAAGTATGAACATCAGTATGGTTTGATGAGATGAAACGCTGTAATCATAGATTAGGATGTTAAATAACACATTCACTTTGAATGGTAATACCTATAGATTTTAGTACCCCAAAGATTAACAATGAAAACTAACATTGAATTATCATTTCTTTATACTAATAATTGACATTTTCGGCCTGTTTATTTGTATTAGAATGTATAGGAATTCAATACATTGGATTTTTTTGGAGCGGTTAAAAACGAAGATTGAAGGCGACTTTCAAAAACCAGGCACGGAAAATGACTGCCCAGCTTTGTTCTTCGATCGGTTTATTTTAATGCAAACAAATAGGTCCTTTGGGATTAATCATAATGGTATCTCTTGTACATGATTTCCAGCCAACTGTTTGCCTGATTAGTGGCTACCTTAAGAAAAATGATTATGCAGAGTTAGTTTAACTTGATTGCCAACTGTTTCCTCTCTATAATCATGTGGAAGAGAATGCTTTTAGCAGAAAAATTATAGAACTCACATAGCATCGTCATGCGTCACAGGTGAAGTGATGTCGACAGAGATATTGGTGGTTGGAAAGGATAGAAAATCAGACAGTGCATATCATAGTTGGAAAAGCCAAAGTATAAGTTGGAATATGCTTACAGTACATTAATGGAGTGGGCCATGATATGATCCCATCACTGTCATCATGTTACCAACCTCTCATGATCATCCACAACTATTGCCACCAATTTGGGATTGACTTTTACCAGAAAACGACAATTATATTGTATTTGTTTCCATGATATTATTGTTCATTAGCATTTGGAACTTAATTACACAATTTTTTATTTCAAGAGGAATGTTACCTTGCTGCCAGAGTTCCAATGCTGGTACACCATTTTTTTTTTTTTTTGACAGGCTTTCTTTTAATTTGTACGGGATTTTTTCCACTTGCGTAGACTTTTTTTACACTTGTGCAAGCTGTCTTCTCGTGTATATGCGGGCTATTTCTTGAGTCTCAGACCCTTTGACTTGGCTGAGCTGTCTTCTCGTGTGTGTATATACGTAGGGTATCTCTTGAGTCCCTGGCCCTTTAGTGGGTTAACAAAATAGTCCGATTCGACTGGTGGGCTCCACCTAATTATCCCAGCAATCATATCACATGATATTATTATTGGATTGATCAATGCTGTCAAGCTCAGATTTTAACATATTAATCAGTGTATATCAACGAGTGGTTAACTTGGGCAAGTGCATAAATGTCCATGTCTTCGATCAAGACAAGGTGGGCCCACATGGGTTGACATGATTTTTCAAAAATAGATTTTGTTGTGCTGCATAATCTAAGTTACATCATATGGGTCCGGGGTCCCCATGGATCTGGGTGCATCAAATTGGAGCATTTAAAATCTAGATGGATTTTTACCCAAAAAAAAAAACAGAGAAATAAATAACTAGATGGATTGAGATTTATTTGAACATTGTAGGGATTGGATTCCTCTAATCCCTGCTCCATCCCAACCTCTAAACCATGGTTATTGATTTGCTTTGATTTTTTTATTTTTTATTTTTTATTTTTTATTTTTTTGTACATAGTTTGAATTGGTGCACAATCAGGTACCATTTCTGGTCTTGAAAAAAAAAAATTTCTGAAAAGCAGGGTACCATTAATTTTTGTGGTACCAACCCTGCCAACGTTGACTAAACCAGAGTTCTTATTTGCCAAACTCATTAAATCTCAGAATTGGCCTGTCCTGCACATGGTTAACATGTAAATTTAGTCACCAGGAATTTTGTTAGCCACCACATATAACTAAGTAAGGCCCTTTTTGTTTGTGAGGAATACATCAATATAAATTTATGGTAAAATTAGCTCCCTGAAAGAAGATGGATATAGAGTCATGAGGTAGTTAAGACCTCAACTTTCTTAAGATTCGATTAAGTATTCATTTCTGATTTTTAATTTCTAATAAAGGGGAGGTTGTACTCCATAATCTAACTCCCTCTGCTTTCTTTATCCTGATTTGTCACTCAATTTTATTTTATTTTGTTTCTTCCCCCGAACAAACACGCCCTAAATGCATGAACCTCAATTTACATACAAACTGAATTACAGACAAACATCCATCAGGACATAAAGGCGCTGCAAGTTCTGAGAACTACCAGCTCCTTCGAAGTAACTGTGAGCATACATTAGCATTTCTCTACATACTGCGAAACTACAAGTAACACAGAATCTTCCTTACCTATTGAGGGAGACCGACTTTTCTTTTCTTTTTTTGCTACCTTGCTTGAAGATTGTTTTCACGGAATTATAGTGATAATGTAGAAAGTGCCCTTGTTCTGTGTTATAAATGCAAGTAAACAAAATGAGACCGATGTGAACATTTCAGGCCCCGTCCGAAGTTAATCAAGGTTAACTCTAATAAATTGAAATTAATACTAATTAATCACATTTAATTAGAGTAATGATAGTTAATGATCAAGCTCAATGAGATTAGTCTCAAATGAACTTAATGAAGTGATAATGAGAGAGACTAAGTGAATTGAATGAGAATTTAAGCTCAACTTAAGGAAACAAGGACTTTTTCATAAATACGGATTTTCACGTATTTTATTGAATACGGAAACTCTTGATACCAATGTGCGTATGATGGACCCGGATTTCCGACTTTTTTTTGTGTCAACAGCGTATCTCGAGAGTACGTTAACTTTCATAATAAACTCGAAGTCGTTTGACGAGAATTCGGTCAATTGACCCTCCATTTGACTTAAAAATGTAAATAACCTCAATGAGAGGACTTTAATGCAAAAAGAGAGCTTACATAAAAAAAGGGATGAACTCCTTTGAGTTCATTCCACCCAATTCCATTGAAGTAGAAACCCTAGACCTCATTTCTCTCCTTCTTCCTCATTTCTCAGCAAGTGGCAAGGGTTGTAAGTGATTTTGGTAGAGACTGGACCAACTCCATCTTCATCTTCATCTTCATCTTCTTCCTCAAGTGGTGTTCCATTTTTTGAGTGTTGAAGCTTGTGGGAGAACTCAAGAACCCCTTTTCTTGGAACTACAAGTAAGTAGTTGATCATTTTAGTGAGTTTCCAAGTTGTAATGGGTGATTAGGCATGGATTCTAGCACAAATAGCTTATAGAGTAGTGTTTTTGTGTTTTCATGGAATTAGGGTTTGAGTTGGGGATTTAATCTCAAGTCAAGCTAAGTAAAGAAGGATCCTTGCTAATTGACTTCAAGAGGCAAGTATAAACACTTGTCTATGATTAAAAAAATGCTAGTTTACATGTTTCCTTTGAATTGTAAGAGTGAAGTTCTCAGACCTCTTCTTAGTTATAGAAATGGAGATTTATGGATTTGATTTAGTTGTATGGATTTCATGATGTTTTAAATGATGGAATAGAAGTGTTATGATGTATGTGAAATGTTGATAGAGAAGGGAATATGAGGTTCTATATTTGTTATGCAGGTTGTAAGTGAAATGGAAGTGAAAGAAACCATGTTCAGAATTCCGGAATTGGAATTCTGGACAGGTCGCTCGAGCGAACTGGGAATCCGCTCGAGCGAACTGTCATCTGTGGGCATCCGCTCGAGCGAATATATGTCTGCTCGAGCGAGAGAGGTTCTGTCTGATGGCTTTCTATCATCGCTCGAGAGAGTAATGTTGGTCGCTCGCGTGACCAACGTTCTGTGAGACTTTTGCTCGAGCGAACTTGAATCCGCTCGAGCGAACACTTTTCTGTTTGAGTCCGCTCGAGCGAACCTAATATAGGTTTAGACACTAATTACGAGTGAAATTTTGACCAATCGCTCAGACCTAACGGTCCAGTGGATTTTGGATTTATGAGTGATAATTACGGGAACTATAATGCACATATTAAATATATATAAATGTGATGTTTAGCGAGAATAACAAGTGCATTTAGTAACCAATGTTTACACTCTAATAGTTGTTTAGACGTGAGATAGGATTGAGTGGAGATGGAAATGAGTAGTAAGTTTTCTAACCTGTGTGGAACGATAATGAATAAATACAATGAACTAATGAACAGTTACTAAAAGTAACAATATAATGATTAATTCTACTGCAGTAGATGAATGGAGCGTTCCGGAGCTCCGTGGTGATGCCAGTGATCTCTGATCAAGATGCTGGTAGATCCCACATATAGACTGAAAAGTCACTGAAAAGCCATATATAAGTCATATAATGAAAATACTTATTAAATGAAAAGTGGCATTGGACTGAAAAGTCCCACTGATAAGCTATCTAATAAATACTCGATGTAATCAATGAATAACAGGAAACGAATTGATTAACTGCTTCCTTTGGGAAGAAACTGAACTGAATGAGGCTAATGCTATTGTAGTTGCCATTTAGCCATTGATTATTAGTTTGATATACTGTACAGGATATTGTTCTAGAGTTGATTGTCTCGAATTTGTTAAATTGTTAAATGGACAGATTTAGCATTTATTATCAAAGACCTATTTATACATTGTTGAATCGTCGTGTTGATAGTGTTATTGATTACATCACAGGCCCAGCTACCCGTGCCGGTCCTGCCGAGACCGCACCGCCAGCGGAGGAGGCCCATCCGATACATCCAGGAGGTCTAGTCGAATGGACTTGAGTCGGAGTGTCTATGAGTGAATGTTTTGGAATTATTTTGATAAATACTTTTGTTGTAAATCATCTTGAGATGTAAATAGATCTCACATGCATTGTATTTTGAATATGCAGTGGTGAACTTTATTAGACTATAATTATGTATATGTGGACTTTACTTTTAATGTAAAGTTAATTATTGTCAATGTGTGTGTATATATATATATATATATATATTTCCGCAAAAATGTACAATTGACAGGTATGCATGACAGATACCTTGTGAGTCTCAAGCTAATTCGGGATTTACAGGAGTAAGTATGATGGCATCGCGACCCGGGGTTAGCCCTAAGCACTCTAATCTCGGGCTCGGGTCGTGACAGAACATCTCAATTATAAAAATAAAAAAAGCCTATATTCAGATCATTCATTCACACCATGCTTTGACCCACTCGCCACTGCATGTCAAGCATTTCGAATCAAATAACAAAATAGAAGCACAAGAATTTCCCACATCGCACTTCATCTCGACATACATGAATGGATCAGATTTTGAGGTTCCAGAATTGTACACTTAATTTTAGACCCACAATTTTGTAATAATGTTGTTACATAAGCAAGCAAATTCATATGTCATCCAAGGCTATCACATTACATGGACTGTCAATTGGTTCAAATAAAGCTAATCATCGTCTTCAAGAACACTCCGGCGCCTCTGGATCTAAAGATCAGAAACAGAGATCAATTATCCTCTGCTCTGTAAAAGAATGCAAACAAAAAATGCAGAAATAATTCATAAATTTGAGTATTTGACAACTAACGACAATATCACAGATTAGGTACGGAAATGGTATGCTTACTGTAACTTTAGTCTGTTTACTAGTTTGATTTTTTATCTGTTCAAGCAGTGATATCAGCCTCTCTTCAGAAACCTGCAAATGAACAAAGGTCAAGCTTCTTATCAAAGTCAAAACCTACAACTTCACTAGGAGTAAGGCCAAAAACTGGAGTTCGACTTCTCAGCTAGTCTTTCTAAAAATTTCCAGTAAGAAACGTGTATAATCTCCATCCAAAATACTTGGTTCCACCATACCTTCTTAGCTATCTGTCCCATTTGTGCAGCTCTCAATATAACATCCCCAACACCTCTTGCCTTCTCAGGCTTCACCAGTGCAATTCGAGAAACTGTTGTCATTGAAGTTGCATTAATTCAACAAGCTTTAAGCAATGACACCGAAGTCAGAAAAATAAAAGTAAAAGAATATAGTATAGAAACAGGTCAATGGTAAATACATGGTATTATATGATTTGTGGAACATGCTTATGCAAAGCTTCTATTTAATGCATAGCTTTGATCGACTTAGCCCCAACAAGATCGGGAAATACGCAATGCTCAGCCCAACATTTCATTCTGCACAGCACTTTTGTAAAGGCTAGGCTCACCTGCCAAATATCCAAGCAATCTATCTAGTGGGTCTCTTTGTGGGACGGGGTGCTCAAAGGCACAATTATCACTTTATTTTAGGTAATGCATAACGGGGCTAGCAAAATGCTAAAATACAATTTCAGTGCTTTCAGGAGTGACAATTCATAAAGTATAATTTTAGAGAAGTACACATCAAAATTCGGGAACTATAGGACATAATTGGATTTCCAAAATCTTTTGGGCCGGGCATCGAGGTTCAAGATTTAAATCAATGTGAAGAGGGGTCCCGTATGCCAATTTCGATATAAGCTTGGTATTCCTTGAGGTTTGGAGACATTCCGGGCTCCCTGTACACATTGATAGATCAAAACCATTAATAAATCTTCGTGATGGGGCTTCTTCCTCAAACGGGCTTCGTACATTGCCTCTTAAATCTCCTCGACACAAAGGGGCTCCCTTTAAACCTCTTCCAAACATCACATCATGAAGATAATGTTCTAAACAACCCCTTCTCCCTCCTCAAAACCTCCTTTCGAGCTCCAAAAGTGGGCCATATCCGAGAGGGGGCGCGCTTGAGAGGACCAACGTGTGCTCGAGTGGACCTAGGCTGCACAGGAGGATTAGCAAATAGAATGTCTGCTCGCTTGAGCGGGCCTATATCTGCTTGACCGGGTAGGCATTCTATTGTCTGGACATAACGGACAGAATGTTTGTTCTCTCCGATCGAGCGGGCAGTAATTTCTGTTGCCTGAGATGTAGCCAAAAATGACTGTTCACTCGAGCGGACCTTAGGAGCGGCCTAATGTCCGCTCGAGCGGGCAGTCATTTCTGCTACCCGAAAATGGTCATCCTGGCCTTCTTCTCCTCCTTCTCCAAATCATTTTTCCTGCAACCAAAAGGCATCCTTGCCTCCCAATAACAATCATCAAATTTCTTCCAAACGCCACAACATTCTTCACTATTTCCCATCACATCCAACCAAACCCATCATACATGTGAATCATTTAAAAGAAACATAAACTACATTGAGTAAAATACTCTTAACATTTCCATTAAGCTCTCAAGAAGGGGAGAGAGGGTAACTCACTAAGCATGCATTTGCAAAAACTTATAAAATCGTGGCATGTATTTCAAAATAGATGAAATCATGAAAATATTGTAAGAGAATGATGAAACAATAAAAGAATCAACCATGAAGAAGCTATCATTCAAAGTAGATATATTCATCCACTTGCCTTGGTCTCCACTAGCACAAACAAACTTCCCAAAACTAATCTTAAGGCCAAACCTACAACACAATTAAAAACCCCCAAAAACAAACCTTAAATGGTCAAAACAAAGAACAAGGAGGAGAAAGCTTTCAACAATGGAGATGGGGCTTCTCTAAGGTTTGAATAACACAAACCTAAGAGATTGAAGGAGAAGCTTACTTGGGAGTTCTTCAAATGCACTAGATTAGCTCAAGGAGGATCTTGGAATGGGTGACCACTTCCACAAATGGTATCAAGAGAGAGCTCTCAAGGAGAGGAAGAAGATGGTGATTTCCATTCCTCAAATGATGCAAGATTGGTAGAGATTTGGAGATGGGAGAGCAAGAAGAAGAAGAAGAAGAAAAACCCTAGATTGGTTGGGGCTTTTGACCTAGAAAAATAGGAAGAAGAAGAAGAGTTTTCCTTTTATAATAAGTGGAGGTGGGCTCCACCACTATCAAGTCTTGTGGGGCTAAGATTATGGCTTTCGGGACCTCGGATGCGTTTGACGAAGAAGGGAAAAACAATCGGCAAAATATCTAGTTTCTAAAAAGTATATATTTCAAGAGTTTCGGAAATATTGAATTTTGTGTCCATATTTGGGGTAAAAAGACTGTTTTGCCCTCGATGTTAGGAAAGTCGGGTTTCGGGGTCTCGAATGGACACGTGACCAATATGAAAGTTGTAGGGATCAACAAGATGAGTCAAACGGAGTTGAAACACAAATTATTGGAATCTCACAAAATCCCTCACGTACACGCAAAATCATAAAAAGAACCCCCAAAGGGTCCCACTAAATAAAAGTCACTCAAAACTCCGCAAAGCTATATATATTTATATATATAAAAGCTATTCGAATTCCAAATTAAACAAAATTTACTAATCTCACTTAGGACTAACACACGACTTAATTAATACTAATCGAGGTCACTCGGATTGGAGTCTTACACACGCCTTAAATGCATGAACCTCAATTTACATACAAAGTGAATTACAAACAAACATCCATCAGGACATAAAGGCGCTGCAAGTTCTGAGAAGTACCGGCTCCTTCTAAGTAACTGTGAGCATACATTAGCATTTCTCTGCATACTGCAAAACTACAAGTAACACATAATCTTCCTTACCTATTGAGGGAGCCCGACTTTTCTTTTCCTTTTTTGCTCCCTTGCCTGAAGATTGTTTTCACGGAATTATAGTGATAATGAAGAAAGTGCCCTTGTTCTGTGTTATAAATGCAAGTAAACAAAAATGAGACCGATGTGAACATCTCAATTATAAAAATAAAAAAACCTATATTCAGATCATTCATTCACACCATGCTTTGACCCAATCGCCACTGCATGTCGAGCATTTCAAATCAAATAACAAAATAGAAGCACAAGAATTTTCCCACATCGCACTTCATCCCGACATGGATAAGATTTTGAGGTTCCAAAATTGTACACTCAATTTTAGACCCACAATTTTGTAATAATGGTGTTACATAAGCAAGCAGATTCATATGTCATCCAAGGCTATCACATTACATGGGCCGTCAATTGGTTCAAATACAGCTAATCATAGTCTTCAAGAACACTCCGGCGCCTCTGGTTCTGAAGATCAAAAACAGAGATCAATTATCCTCTGCTCTGTAAAAGAATGCAAATAAAAAATGCAGAAATAATTCATAAATTTGACAACTACAGACAATATCACAAATTAGTTTCTACCATTCATGTTTAACTCTGAAAGAGAGGTGTGGAAATGGTACACTTACTGTAACTTTAGTCTGTTTACTTGTTTGATTATTTATCTGTTCAAGCAGTGATATCAACCTCTCTTCAGAAACCTGCAAATGAACAAAGGTCAAGCTTCTTATCAAAGTCAAAACCTACAACTTCACTAGGAGTAAGACCAAAAACTAGAGTTCGACTTCTCAGCTAGTCTTTCTGAAAATTTCCAGTAAGGAACGTGTATAGTCTCCATCCAACGTACTTGGTCCCACTATACCTTCTCAGCTATCTGTCCCATTTGTGCAGCTCTCAGTATAACATCCTCAACACCTCTTGCCTTCTCAGGCTTCACCCTTACAATTTCTATACATGAGTTCATACCAAAGGGATTTGGAAAGAATGATCTTGGATAGAAAACTAGATTAGATGGTCATGTCCAAACATAGCAAATTTTCAAACGATGGAGAAATTTTAATCTAATTGAGTTGGACTAACGAAGAACGGCAGGATAAAGATCACGAAAAACGATCTAAGGAGAACATCTTGTTACTTAAGTGGCAAGGAGCTGCAATTCTCATCGGGAGGTCCAGGCTTTGAACCTAACTTCCCCCTTTTTGCATGTGTAAGTTCCCATCAACTTGCATGTGCAAGGCTCTCCAAAAGCGCAAGTCTTGCCATATAAAAGCGTCGTCCTATTGACCAAACTATCATTTTTGCAGGCCATTAAACTATGGAAAAAAACATATCCAAAGACATGGACATTGCCATGTTGGGTGTAGAAAATAAGGCAACCCTAATGAAAATTTGAATGGTTAAAATCGGTGAAAATTTGACTGGTTAAAATCGGTGCTTCCATACTGCGACCTATGATTTTGAAGGTCCACTAATAGTTCTTCCATACTGGGACCTATGATTTTGACGGTCCACTAATAGTTCCACAGTTTAAATTGATGTTTTCCACACACAGAACAAGAAGAGAAAAGTATTCTTATAAAGACCAAAAAAAAAAAGGTTCACAATCAAGAACAGCCTGCCTCTGGACTTTAGAAAAAGAACAGAGTTTTGCTTAAGATATTCACTGACCAGTGCTGAAAGTTTTAGTGAAAAAGAAAGTTTGGCAAATTTGAGATGGATGGAGAGGGGTTAGATTTATAATTGTCTTCTGTGGAAAAATTAGAGGTCTGTTTATTGTTGCATGTCCGCGAGTCAATGTGCGGCATCCTGGTTCAGCCCATTCCAGCCTGGGCCGTGCACGGGTTGGGTACCTAAGCCCGTAGGCACGGTACAATGTCAGGCCCATCAATGCCCAGGCAATTGCTTCATAATAAAACATGTATATTGATTAGGTACTGTGCTCGAGCGGCAGTCTATTTCAGGATCAGGATTCGAAGGGCTTGTTTATTTACCGAAATTCATAGAATTCCTGCCTGGAGAATTTTAAAATTATTAGACATGGTGGAATTCCTGAATTCTCCTTTACACTCTTGTTAGAAATTCTAGCAAAGAAATATATCCTCAATGATTTAATTCGAGAAATTGTTGTCAATGAAGTTACATTAATTCAACAAGCTTTGAGCAATGACTGAAAAGTCAGAAAAATAGAAGTAAAAGAATACAGTATAAAAACAGGTCAACGGTAAAGACATGGTATTATATGATTTGTGGAACATGCCTATGCATAGCTTCAAATTCATGCAAAGCTTTGATCGACTTAGCCCTAACAAGATCGGGAAATACGCAATGCTCAGCCCAACATTTCATTCTGCACAGCATTTCTGTAAAGGCTAGGCTCACCTGCCAAATATCCAGGCAATCTATCTAGTGGGTCTCTTTGTGGATTGAACAAGCCAATCTTATCCACAAGATAATGGGCTTCCAATTTGCAAACAGACTGCGTAAAAAAAAAAAAAAAAAAGGCAACACTACAAAGAAATTTGATGAAGTTCACGAGGAGATTACGCTAGTTAAATTCAGATCCCCTGATTCTAGGAATTGCGAGAAATTCAGTGGTGCTCTTCACATGTTTTACATGTGATCAATCTTATAGTGGGCTCTTGGAGTGAAATTTGGCAAGCGCCAATAAAAAGTGGGGAATCTATTTTCAATGCTCCGAAATTTAGTTAAGCGAGTCCCACCGAAGAGCGCCACCCAAATTCTCTTAATTATTGAAATCGGAGTCTCTTATCATTTTCATTTATTAAATGACTCTTTTTTAATGTTTCAATTATGATAATTTATGCTAGTTATAAAACTCCTACAATGTAGATGGCACAGCTTGTCTTGAAACTAGAACCCCACTGAGATAGGCAACATGCATATTTCATTTTTCAGATACTGATCAGGTTAAAAAGGTTGGACTGTAACAAAGCTATGCCTGGGTGTTTTCTACTATTTAGCAGGTGGGCATTGGGTCCACGCAGGACACTTCAGACACTGGCGGAAGTGGTGGAGGAAATGAATGATCCAGGAAAAATATTAGATGCATCCTTCATCAAGAGAAGAGGAGTGCTAATATGGTGGTAGATTATCTGCCTAAGGAAGGAGTCGGTCGCCAAAACCTGATGATTGATTGGGATGGATCTTCTATTCCTCTTGTCTAGGATTTAATCAGTTCGTGTTTTTCTGGTCTTTGTTTGGTAGTTTTTCACTATATTTCTCTTATGTTATTTAAGCTCCTTTTAATAAACTTAGAGATCATTCAAAAATGAAAAATGTGTGTATACATGTATGCATGTTATGTATATGAGTAGGGGGGAAAGTGAGCCGGGCCGTCCGCGGGCGGCCCGAGCTCGGCTCAAAAGACAAAGAGCCGAGCTCGGGCTTGATGAAGCCCGGCTCGTAAGCCCTAGGGCCTACATATATTAATACATATATTATATATATGTACACTATACAGTATATGATACATATATGATATAACATAATCCATAAATCATAAACCTAAGCACTAAACCTTAAACCCTAATTTTAATCCAATATGAATAATCCCTAAACCCTAAGCACTAAATAATTCATGAACCCTAAACCCTAAATCTAAGCACTAAATAATTCATAAACCCTAAACCCTAAACCTTTATTTTATGATACTAGCCGAATACTTTGTTTTATTCTATGAAGCTATTGGAGTTTAATTTGATTTGTATTATTGTTGGAGTTTGATAATGCTCATCTACATTAACATTGAACTATTATGGAGTGTTGGAACTGGGCTCCCTTTGCTTTTATGGAGTCTTTCTTATTTTAGTTAATTTTATTGCTGCAACCCAAATTATGAGAATGGGAATTTGGAATGAATGCATGCATTTGACCATTTTTTTGTTCTGGTTTGCATATGCAGATTTCTTTAAATTCCGACATGATTTTTTTTTTCTGAAAATATTTTCTTTCAGCTAGTGCTATATCATTATAAAACGGGCCGGGCTCACGAGCTGTGCCTAGGGCCTCAATCGAGCCGGGCTCAAAGGGCCGGCCCTAGGGCCTCATAACTTAATAAGAGCCGAGCCCGAGCCAGGGTTTTTGAGACCCTCTCGAGCTCGGGCCGAGCTAGGGCCTACTGAAAAATACTAGCCCTAGGCTCGGCCCGGCCCACTTTCATCCCTATATATGAGTGTGTCTGGTCTGATCCAGTAAAGTCATGATCCCAAGTTAAGTCTGGAACAGGCCATTCCACTTCAAATAGGCCCTCCTTATAACTAGAATATGCCCAATACAAATCAACATGGATGTATAACAAAAATGGGTTTCTAACCCAATGGATGAAGTTAGATAAACTACAATAAGATACTCCAAGTCAGAGTTAAGTGTAGTCTAAGGAAGCAGAGAGAGACATTTTATTTGACTCAAGACTTAGTGTCAACAGTTTAGCAGTAGAGACACATTTCATTTGGTTAAGTGTAGTCTAAGGAAGGTAACGCTTCTTGTGTCATCTGGTGGGATTTTTTGCCTACAAAATGGAACTGTTCATTTGCTGTGGATTTTGATGAAGATAGAGTCACATAAAACTCCACGTTGAGCCATTAACTCCTGCATTGTTCTTTGCCTACTCACATCTAGTTCTGGGTCGTCCTAATCACTCGGCGAAGCCCTTAGGGTTAAATAGATAAATATAATTCATGTAGCCGATCCCAACATAGTTGAAAGAAGATTTAATGATGGTGGTGAATTGTATTTAGGTCTCAAGGGGCCTAGTGCACAAGCCTAGAGCAACCCAAAGTACCCCGGCCCAAATTGCATTTTGTGTGGGCTTGGGTTCAATTGGGCCTAGCCGAATTCCTTATCTTACAATTTGATCATATTTTATTTTTCATCTTTGTATGATGTAAGTTTTTTCAATTTTCATCATTTCAGTGGGTCCTCTCTCCTGTGGGCTACATGGCTGTACTATGGTTTAAATGATTTGGACAGAATCCACCATGATTTTTTATCATTTAGGTTGGCATATTATTAACTGTTGTGTTTCCATCAATGAGTCCAGAACCATCACTATTTCAGTTCATTGAAAGACTAGGTTCCCCTTTGTCCCATTCAACAGGAGTGTCTGTCTTGATAAGACAAATGTACACATAGCATGATGGGGGAGATGGGACTAAATCAGATGATCAACTGCTGACATTAGGGATCATTTTAAGTTATTGAGGTGGCCCACAAATGATCAGTCAATGCAGGAGCATGCCCAAACAAAAATAGACATAATAGAGAATCAAAGATTCTTGGAAGGTTTGCCCAGTTGGTTGGGCTTCCTCTTCTCACTCAACTCCCTCTACTGTGCAGGTATTCCCTTCCCAGTGTGGTGTCCACTCCTGAGGCTAGTGGATCTCTAATGGGTCCAATCCCAAGTGGTCCAAGTTCAGATATTTCGTGCGATATCTTAAGGCCTTGTGATATCACAACATTATTATACGAACAATTTCACTGAAAGTATTTAAACTTCTACTATTTTAGGGTAAATATCAGATGTAATTATTAAGGGCGGTCGTATGGTGAAAATCCTAAATAAAAAAGGCCCTTTGGAGGGTATTGGAAGAGAAAAAAGAAAAAGATAAGATTAGACTATGATATGAGGGACCCTGTTGGAGCCCATATCAACAACAGGCCCTCTCATGTCAATCTAAATTGAGTCGACACATGGGCTCGCATGCATAGATAAGATTCTTTAGTACTTGATTTCATGTTTCTTACAACTACTAGCAACAATCCAAAGAGCATTTTACAGGCCTGGCCTGCAATCTGATCTGTACCATGGGATATGGATGATGAATGAATCGGGGTTTGAAAGTTAAAACAAAACATGTCAATTCTAATAATGTGGGGCCCACTTTTCTTTCTGTGTGGGGAGATATTTCCTTCCCCAAATTCCACTCCCGCCAAGTGCATGGCTCAAGATGGCCTGATGGGACTGGGCCCAGAAGTCAGGCCCGATGGGACTGCAATTGAAAGAGATTGGACTGTGATGGGATCAGGCTTTGACAGAGCCTCCCTCTTGTCTCCTCTCTTCCTTTATATGAACACAGCAACGGCTCCAGAAAAAAGATGGCCAACAAACACCACATATACTGGTATGCCATTTCTTCCCCAAATTCATCTCCAACCTTTGTTTAGTCCTGCAACTAACTTAGGCATCGGAGAGCCCTGCGCTGCCCAAGCCAGGGTCCTCTGACCTTCTTCTTCCTCCCCTTTCAGGCTCGAGGCAACGGTTCTTCTATCACTACCAAGGAGCTGCAACCTCCGTCCTCTTCCAGTGGACCGCAAAATCACTCCCCCCGGGTCTGTGAGTTTTTGTGCGCTTACAAATGGCGCTGTCTGTGGAAAAAGGATAAAAAGCCATCTTCCCAAACACTATGCCTCGAAGAGCTAGAGTGGGACGAGTTGATCCGTCGATTTCAGCAGATGAGAAACTTGACAGCACAAAGGACTCAATTACCGTGATTTCTCCTATTGTTTCAGGAAGGGATGCAGCAACCCAGATGAGCCCTGATGGTAGTGCGTGTTCATCTCCCAAGGCGAGGCCTTCATTTTCTCCTCCATCCTCTGTCCTTCCCATGACACTACTGGAGAGTCATCACTCCTCAAAATTAGAAATCAAGGACATGGAAGTAGATGATTGTGTCACTGTCACCAGGTGGTCCAAGAAACATGGATCTTGAGGGCTAAATAAGGGCTCAACAAAGATCAGGTCGTGGAGGAAGAAAGCTGCAGAAACTCAAGCTTCAGCCTGGGAAGTTGCAGAAACAACGAAAAGCACCCCAGCTGGCAACTCTACATCTCGGCAGACTCCAGCTAGGCAGGTCACCATTTCTGCAGGCTCCCAGCACAACACGACGATCTCGGCAGCATCCCTGCTCGGTCCCAGCTCCCAGCTGGCAACTCTGCATCTCGGCAGAGCCCCCAGCTCGGTCGCCCAGCTCGAGAGACCTCACTAACTACTTTCATATCCACATAGTATCTAGAGAAAGAGGGAGATATATGGAGTTCCACTGTCTCCTAGTTCTCATCTTCCTCCTTTCTATTCTCTCTCTCCTCCTCTTTATCCACTTGTTGGAACCCTGCCTGATTTTCTCAAGAACCGCCATCGATTTCTCGAATGGGTAACTGAAGTTTTGATCAAGCACCCCACGAATACCTTTGCCATCCGAGGCCCTGGAGATGTGGGAGGAATTGTTACTGCCAATCCGTTGAATGTAGAGCACATCTTAAAGACCAACTTTAAGAATTATCCGAAAGGTGCCTGGATCACTGACGTGTTGCATGATTTCCTTGGAAGTGGCATTTTCAAATCAGATGGGGAGATGTGGAAGCTCAGCAGACACTGCATCTCGTCTCAGCTCCCAGTTCGGCAGTTCGGCAGCCCAGGAGCATTCTAGTTCGGCAGCTCCACAATTTCGGCAGACACGACTAGTCTTCCAGCTGGTTGATCTCTCCGGTTCAGCACTCATCCCAGTTCGGCTGCCTCAGCAGGTCCATCTCGGCGAAGGTCCCCAGTTGGCAGACGTCCCCAGTCCAGGAGAGAATCTCATTTCGGCAGACTCCCAGCTCGGCATAGGTTCCCAGCTCGGCTGCCCCAGCAGATTCATCATTTCGGCACGACCTCCAGCTTGGCAGGCGTCTCCAGTTCGGCAAGTCCACCTCAGCAGAATACTGCATCCTAGATTGGCAGGTGTCCCCATCCCGGAAGACTCCCAGCTCGGCGACGCCCATTTCTGCAGACGTCTCCCAGCTCGGAAGACACCTCAGCTCGGCGGACACCTCCCAGCATGGCCAAATCCCCGTCGGCAGTCGTACCACCTCGACAGAGAACTCCATGACAGCAGGTACATCATCTCAGTTCTGCACCACCAACATGATGATCTCGGCAGCAACCCCAGCTCAGCAGGATGATCTCGGCAGCGCAACCCAGTTCGGCACGTCCTCAAGCTCGGCAGATGTCTCCAGTTCGGCTGCCTTTCCCAATTTGGCGGATCTCTAACTCGACAGACATTGCAGCTCGGCAGACATCCCAATCCGGAAGACTCCCAGTTCGGCAGAGAATTGCAGCTCGGCAGTGCCCGGACGGGGAGCTGCAGAAGCACAAGGAGGTCATGCATTGCGGGACACTCCATGAGATCGACGTCATCAACAGCAGTCAAGGGCTGCCGGCCGGCCTCCTCCCAAAGGCGATCCGATCCTACAGCTTCGACGATTCCGGCAGGCTCGAGGTGATCCTGGATCGACCCTGCCTGACGACATTCGAGACGAGGGTCTTCTTCGACATCGGCGTCGCACACAAGCAGCTCTCACTATCTCTGTTAGATGATCCGCCGGATTGCATGCCGGAGGGAGATGGGTTCTCAGCCTTGGATCAGACCATCTCATCTCTGCCACCGCGGCTGTTGCAACATGGGTTTTCTAATTCTTACAGTCAGCATATGTTGCGAACAAGGGATAAGAATCGGGTGCAAACACAGGCCCCCTCTCTCCGCGATGTCGCCATGACAACGAGTCCTGATTCTCTGAGCTTCGCTTCGAATCTGAATCTCGACAGTTCAAGATCATTTTTTGTTTTTCTTCACCAATGAAGAATAGATGCAAACAACCCCTGGCCGCTGCAAAATCGGATCAAAGCCTTCAGGACCGCCCTCTCCTCTCCTTGTCCGATCGAACGTGGCCCGCCTCGAGATTGATCTTAGCCAAACCTCTGATTTTCCTCTGCAACACCAAACCGACTATTTCCCAGATCGGTGGCCCACCATCGCTGTGAAGCCAACCTGGAATCTGTACCTGCACTGTGTCCAATATCCCACTCGATCTTCCCCCTTGAGACCAGGCCCACCTTTGGGATTTGCAATGCAGAGACTACCCACAGTCTGAATCCCCTGCTTTTCCAGCAGTGCCTTCTCCAGCATGGCAGCAGAGACATTTTCCACTTCGACCTGATACTCCAATCAGCCAAGTGTTAAATCTCAAGCCACATAGCAGGCTCGATGATGCCACCAGCGTCGAGAAAAATATTACACTGGCCCGGTAAAGGTACCAGCCAGTTACGTCCTGATTTCGAAAAAAAATAAAGCTCGGTGATGGCACCAGCTTCGAAAAAAAAGCAGGCTCGGTGATGCCACCAGCCTCGAGAAAAATATTACACTGACCCCGGTAAAGGTACCAGCCAGTTACGTCCTGATTTCGGAAAAAATAGAGCTCGGTGATGGCACCAGCTTCGAAAAAATCAAGCTTAGTGATAGCACGAGCTTCACAAAATCGAGCTCGGTGATGGCACCAGCTTCGAAAAAATCAAGCTTGGTGATAGCACCAGCTTCACAAAATCGAGCTCGGTGATGGCACCAGCTTCGAAAAAATCAAGCTTGGTGATAGCACCAGCTTCACAAAACTCGAGCTCGGTGATGGCACCAGCTTCGAAAAAATCAAGCTTGGTGATAGCACCAGCTTCACAAAATCAAGCTCGGTGATGGCACCAGCTTCGAAAAAATCAAGCTTGGTGATAGCACCAGCTTCACAAAACTCGAGCTCGGTGATGGCACCAGCTTCGAAAAAATCAAGCTTGGTGATAGCACCAACTTCACAAACTCGAGCTCGGTGATGGCACCAGCTTCGAAAAAATCAAGCTCAGATAGACCGTCAGGCTATTTAGCTTTCAACTTCCAAGAGTTAGGAGCATTCTCAGAAGTTAAAAGCAGGGGGCTTTGTGTGGGGAGATATTTCCTTCCCCAAATTCCACCCCTGCCAAGTGCATGGCTCAAGATGGCCTGTTGGGACTGGGCCCAGAAGTCAGGCCCGATGGGACTGCAATTGAAAGAGATTGGACTGTGATAGGATCAGGCTTTGACAGAGCCTCCCTCTTGTCTCCTCTCTTCCTCTATATGAACATAGCAACGGCTCCAGAAAAAAGATGGCCAACAAACACCACATATACTGGTATGCCATTTCTTCCCCAAATTCATATCCAACCTTTGTTTAGTCCTGCAACTAACGTAGGCATCGGAGAACCCTGCGCTGCCCAAGCTAGGGTCCTTTGACCTTCTTCTTCCTCCCCTTTCAGGCTCGAGGCAACGGTTTTTCTATCACTACCAAGGAGCTGCAACCTCCGTCCTCCTCCAGTGGGCCGCAAAATCACTCCCCTCGGGTCTGTGAGTTTTTGTGCTCTTACACTTTCTATATTGGATAGAAATGATTCTGTCCAACCCTGAGATATATGCTGGTATTTCTATGGGCTTCAATCAAATGGTATGATGAAGACAAACTGGTTCGGTGATCTAGACAATTTAGCCCTAGTACTCAATTAGTAACAAAAAAACCTTTCTGATGCAACGATTTAGCTTGTCTTCTGGATTCAGTTGTCTATTCTCTACCGAATCAGGAGGGGCTTGGGTCCATATCAACCTAACCTAACAAACCCACAACTTAGTAAGGCATATAGGTAGGGCTCTCAATGGGCCTGTCCAAATCTTTCAGTCCAGATTTCAAACTGATTGGGCTGGGCCTGGTAGCCCGGGCCTTTTCAAATAATCAGTTTTTTTCTAAGTCCAGGCCCGGCCCATTGACAGCCCTGCTTTTAGGCTGTGATCAATTGTCCAGGCTCAAACTGGGCTAAGCTTGTTTCCAAGTCTAGCCCATCTATTTTGGGCACCAAAATTAACAACAGTTTTATACTGATATCAGGGAACAAGAGCTGAAGCACGTGCACAGGTAGATCCATCATTCTCATAAAATAAAAGAACGTTTGATGAGTTATTTATCTATAAAAACTCAACGTCACGAGATGTTGATAGTCACTTAATCGAAAGTCGACCTCACTCTTTAACTCTTTATCTTTTCTTTTGTAGCCAACCAGTATTGTTTGATGAGTTTGCTTGAGTACATAAACTGGTAAGCTAGGATAGCCCTTTTCATAAGTCTGCTAGGACACCTTGAAGTCATGTATCTTAATTATATCAACCATTGTCACAATCACGATAAAGAGACATTTAAGAGGACTAGAGTTGGTATGGTCTTTCAATTAATAAAACGGTTGGATGTGTTTGATATTATGAAAGACAAACTAGATATGTACAGATTATAGGATCCTTTCTTTCAACTATAAGGTATAAACTAGTAAACCATGTGCTTTGCATGCTAATTAAAGTATTGTTTAAGCCCCTTCCATTCAAAAGTAAAGAACAATGACCAGTAGGTTTAGTTTATTTAATATATGGTGTGGAGAAGCTAATTAAAAAACTGTAAAATACAGTGAAAGTGAAAAGTAACATCTTGTGCCTTCATATGATTACGCAGTTGTTCTCATCTAACTTTATCTAATGACCGAGATTTGAAAAACTTCAAAACCATTAAACACATGTAGGTCCACTATAGGCCCTCCAAATGATTATGAAATCCAATCTGATTAATTGCCAGCTTACTTTGAATTTAGTAATAGGCTTTTGGGCTAGCCTTTAGAACCACTATTTGCATTGTTGAGAGAGAGAGAGAGAGAGAGAGAGAGTGAGCAGATTTTATTGACTGCTCTACAGTTGTAAACATCAAATCTCCCCACATGGTGAGTACTAAGTAGGACCTACCATTTTTCTTGTTTGTATCCTCTGTCGTTTCACACCACTAATAAACATCCTTAGCCAGAACTTTTATAACATGATGAAAACACACCTTATTTGGCTGAAGCTTCACCTACCTAATAAAAGGAAAGGTTCTTGCAAGTCAAAAACTTCATAGAGTTCACATGTATGCAACTGTGTGGTAGGTGGCAGCCAGGTACTTTGCTACGTCACTTCTTCCAGAAACACATCATACCCATAACATGAGATACAAGTGTCCTTCAATCAATTCCCAATACCTTAAAAATAGTTAGGTGTTTGAGGTGGCACTAGATATTAGAGAAGGTATCAGATACTGAGATTGGGATACATACTACAATATCTACAGATGTGGGGCCCATTTATTGGTGATCATGGCTATTGATATGATCATTCATGTGGTGGATGGGTGACCGGTGGGTGTTGAAAAATCTATCCCTTTGTTGGATGTAGTAACACAAGGCAGTGTATATCTATTAATGTTGCCGAGTTATTAGACTTATTGCATTTGGTGATTCAATAATGATAAAGGTGTGGACCTTTATCTTCATTGGCTTCTTGGCCTAACTAATAGTAGACAGTTCTCCTACCTCCACTTCAAATATACCTAACAAGACGCCACCATATGCAAATATATAGTTGAAAGCGGACCCTTACAAAAAGCTTTTATGATCTCCCCATCCATCAAAAAGATCTAGAAGCACACTCTCTTTTGTACTTGAAACTTTCCAAAAAGGGGGTATCCCTCACCACAATGGTGAGGGATGGATGCACTTGAATATTCTCCATACATATATATATATAGAGAGAGAGAGTGAGAGAGAGAGAGAGAGAAAAAGGGTAATTTTCTACTGCAAACCACACCCTGAAGTTCACGGGCTTTAGTTTATTGCTAGTGCCTCCTCCAATTGTCTGGATGGGAATTTTGCATGTTAGGACAAAATTTTGCTACATAGAAAATTTTTGAGTGAAATTATACCTTAGGGCCCATTTTCATATTCAATTCATTTCTAAAGATTCATGATAAAAGGGGTTCCAATAAAAAAATTCTTAAAAAGGTGAGAGTGCAAGATATAAGGTAGATACGTAGATGGAATCCTCCTTTTTTTTTAGAATTTGAATAATTATATGACGATCATTTATAGATCTTCACCTTTGTTTTTTTTTTTTTTTTTTTTTTAACTATTTTTAAAATTGTATTTCGCATAAGCGACGAGTCATAAAAATTCAACTCCATGCAAACAAGCCATACTCAAACAATAAAAAGCTAAAATAGTAAGAAGCTGAGGATGAAGTGGTGGCCTCATACATATTTGGCCCATTTTACAGGTGCATTCACAAATTGCACTTGCATGTGAATGCTCATGCTAGAAAGAAGTCCCAGGTTGGTGAAGTGTAAGGTGGACAGCATGGCCCTAGTATAAATGATGAAGTTAATGGCATTGCAGTTTCAGGATGAGTTCAGGACTCAGGACCCTGGTAACTCCTAGTATCCTCAGGCCTTTCTTCACGTGGTGTAAGCATTGGAACGTCAAAAGCTAAGCAACAGTATATAGTCTACAGTATGAGATTAAAATAACATCAAAGCCACACTTTTTTTTTTTTCAGATTTTTGTGCTAGTGTATGAACCCGTCTTTCCTCCCTACTTTCTGCCAAACTATTAACAACTCATCATTGTGAAAGCCATGGAAATCTGAGAACTCTTTCAGCATCTGACTTCTTCTCTTCAGGTAAGCTCTTCTTGAATGATGAAGAACAGAACCTGTTCAGTTGCACTGAAAGTCTTATTGATTTGCAAGACAAATGAATGTGTGAATTCAGTCTGATTGATTAAGGCTAATTCTGATGTCTTGCATTATTTTTTTTTCCATTTGCAGGTCTTTTTGCTAACTCAGATCTGTTGAATTTTTTTCTTTTTTTCCTTCTTTTTTGGGATGCTGCTATTTTATTTATTTTATTTTTTTAAGTAGTGAGTTTTTGTGTGACCCAAGAACTCCATGCAAGTCTTCTGATAGAGAAGGAATCTGTCAGATTTTTTCACAAGTATGTCAGTATGTTAGTCTAATGAGACTTGGAAATATATCACAAGAGATTAAAAAAAAAAAAAAAAAAGACTCAAGATTGGAAGTAAAGCCCCATGATGAAATGCAGAGGATATGATAGAAATACTCATGGGTCCTTGTGGAAGATGTTAGCATGTGGAAGGTTTGCCTATTTGCATCTTCATAAGACTTTTCATTAAAATTACACTACTGCTAACAAAATCCTAAGGATAGTAGATGTAGTGTAAAATTTGTGCTGCTTCTTTTCTTCTTCTTCTTCTTCTTCTTGTTTTTATTTCTTGTTTCTGTCAATAGATTCATGGGTATGGAAGGCTACTGTGTTTACAATTTTCCAATTTTCCCTTCCATTGTTTTGGTAACAAAGATTAACTGGATTTACTTTTCATATTTGCTACAAAACTATCTGCTTGAATTCATTTAGAAATTCAAATAATCTGATTACTCTAGTGACATTGAGTTTTGGGTTCACTAAGGACGCTGACGAGCTATTCTTGCGATTTTTTGTGCAGATATTATGGAATTGATTCAGGAGTATCTTAAGAGCTTGAACTAGAATTTTTCTATGGAGAGTGTCAGTACCAATCCATAATCAGCAATTGAGAAGCATCCACTGGATTTATATACTGTTGGTTCAGGGAAATATGGGAAAGCCCCTCATTTTAGCATTCTATATAACAGTTTGTTTCATAGCATTCATCACATCGAAAATCATTATTGCAATCCTCCTCTACAAAAGATGGCGCAGAAAGCATAAGGATTTTAAGGATAGCTTATCAGGTAATCTTCATTATTCACCTCATGGAGCTTTTATCTATGTGGCTTACATGGAACTAGAAATGAAATTAGTTCACCCAATGCAGTTTGAATCCATGTGGATTACATGGAACTGGAAATGAAATGAAGTACTCATGATATGTCTGTAACAGGAGGAAAGATGGTACTGTTCAGGTCTCCAGCAATGCAGTCACTCACTTCGGAAACCTTTTTGAAGAAAGCAATGAAGTTAACAAACAAGGATATTATTGGATCAGGAGGTTATGGAACTGTGTATAGATTGAAGATTGATGAATCTACATCTTTTGCGGTGAAGAAGTTGAATAAGGGTAGTGTGGATAGGGATCGTGGATTCGAAAGGGAGCTCGATGCAATGGGTGACATAAAGCACAGAAACATCGTCACTCTTCGGGGATACTTCACAGCTCCTCACTTCAATCTCCTTATCTATGATCTAATGCCAAATGGAAGTCTGGATGGATACCTGCATGGTATATATTCTGTACATTTCCTCTATTTTCCTTTTGTATCATCCTTGGGTTTATGGGTAAGATGCAATGATCTAATGACCTTTACCTGAGTCCAATCTACTAGTAGCCGGGCCTGAAATTCTAGGTGTTACTGCACTTGGCTTAAGCCGGGTTCATGAGGGTGCTGGCCTGAACCATTGACGCCCATGGTTACTTTCTAACAAAGATTTGTGCTCTTAAATGAAGGGAAATCAAGTGAGAAGAAGACTTTGGATTGGCCTACGAGGTACAAGATAGCAATTGGCGCTGCTCGTGGAATATCATATCTTCATCATGATTGCATTCCTCATATAATTCATAGAGATATCAAATCAAGCAATATATTGTTGGACCAGAAAATGGAGGCCAAGGTTTCTGATTTTGGACTGGCTACATTAATGGAACCAGATAAAACTCATGTGTCTACATTTGTCGCTGGAACATTTGGTTATTTAGCTCCTGGTACTGTGCATAAGATGATGCCATGATCAATTTCTCTCTGCTTTGTCTGTTTTCTGTTTATTTCCTTTGTTTCTGCTGTAGAAACATCTTCATCAACTCCCATGCTTTCATGCAGAATATTTTGATACGGGAAGAGCAACAGCTAAATGTGATGTTTACAGCTTTGGTGTGGTCTTGCTTGAGCTTTTAACCAGCAAAAGACCAACAGATGAGACATTTGTTGAGAATGGTTCCAGATTGGTGACCTGGGTAAGTTTTGTACCATTGACTACCTACAAAGTTTCATGGTGTTATTGGAGTTTTTAAAGATTTCAGCAAAAAAAAAGCTTGTTTCTTGTCATTATTCCTGACACTGATTTACTTGAAGGCCTTATATTTGATATTGAAAGTCTATTGAGTATAACTTTGATTTCAAAATCTTTTCCACAAGACATCATTGCTTATTTTGATCTGAGCCTGAAAATTTTTCCTAACCATGTGTGAAGCTTATTCAGTTGTGATCTCTTGCTTTGATGATGATTAACTAATACACGTATATAAAAAGATATCTGGCGTTCACTGTTCACACATTACTTAGGCATGAGCACTCCATTTTCTTTTGATCACCAATGATCCATCAAAAACCCTTCCCCATGAACTGGCTGTCAGCCCAGTTTGATGATACTTATCAGACTTTCACTATCCATTGTATTGAAAACCCAAAGTATTAAATTAAGCAATATGGAACATCAAATTTGTAGTTTTCGCATCTGAATACATCAGAACAGCATGAAGTCCTATTTGGGATATATGGTTTCAAGAAAATATCTACAGCGATGCTGTCACCTAGCAAATTATTGTTTTCAGTTCCTAAATATGCGTTTTCCCCCTTAATATGTGTTTTTTTTAATATTTTGCTTCATAAGACTTGTATAATAAAACCAATCATTTAGTACATTAGATGATGATGAGATTTATGGCTGTAACAGGTGAAAGCAGTTGTCGACGATAAGAGGGAAGAGCACGCAATTGACAGCACCTTAGGATCTTGTCCTGTTGATGAAGTTAAGAATGTATTCGGAGTTGCAATGAACTGCCTGGAATCGGAGCCATCCAAGAGACCAACCATGGCTGAGGTTCTCAAAATGCTTGAGCAGATAAAATTAACTATAGAGATATCAGATTCTTGAATTATACCCTTGGTTTCCTCTTGGGAAAAAACGAAGAGAAAAGAAAAGAAAACAAATAGTAATCAATGAAAGGCAGTTCTTCATGCTCAATGTATGGAGTTGGAGCAGATCTGATTTGTCCAGCAGCATACAGTTTGCCAACTGACTGACCAATCTTAACATTATGTGTTTTGGTGGATCCTTGGAGGTTCTTTCCTGTCCATGGTTGTGGGTTAGTGTTGTGGGGAGCCATTCCTATTGTTATTCTTTGGGCTTTGTGGAAGGAAAGGAATGAAGAATTTTTAAAAACTCGTCAACGACGGTGGAGGCTCTCTGGCTGTGGATCTCAAGGTTGTTGGTTGGGCTACTATTAGAAAAGAGTTTTGTGGGTTTTGGTCTAGATACCAATATTCTTAATTGGTTAGCAAACACATTGTGTAGTCTTCCTAAGGTTAAGAAATCAGCTCTTTGGTGTCCGCCAATCGAGGCCTTAAAAGTTTAATGTGGATAGGTCAACTAGAGGTAAACTAAAGCCTATAGTAATTGGTGGAGTTCTTGATAATTGTGAATGAGATGTGTTTTTATTTGTTTTGTAAGAATGTGGAATGTAACTAGGCCGAAGTTCGCGATTTTGGAAGCTCTCAAGGTTTTTGGTTCAGTTGTTTAATGGGGAGACTGATTGTGGAAAGCAATTCCGGAATGCTATTCATTGGGTTTCTAAACCGAAAGATGGCCCTTGGAAATTTCGCTCTCTCCTTGGTGAGATCAAAGCGTTATCTTCTTCCGGAGCAGTGTCTCGTTCTCCATGTAGTGAGAGAAGCCAACTTTATAGCCAATTTATTAGCTAAACAAGGGGTGGACAGAGTAGTTTCTCTTTTTGCTTCTATATTGTAATGGTTATGTTATAGTTTCTCGCCTTCTCGGTAGGAGGCTTCTATAATGAGGCTTATATGGTTTTCTTTATCGTGGTGCTATTTTCTGCCCCTTCTAATGAAAGTGATTGTCACTAAGCGAAAAAAAAAAAAAAAAAAATCTCCTCAAATGAGTGGGATGGGACCTTTTTGCGAAATAGATTTGTCTTCCACTTCGGACAACTTAAGCTTTTAGGAAGTATTGGCTAGTCGGGCTTGACATGGTATCAAAGTCATCCCAGGGAGGCGATGTTCCCAAGGTCATGTGAGTTGCAAATTTGAACAACGTCCATTCAAAGACGGTGTTAAGTAGATTTGTCTCCCGCTACTTGACAGTTTAAGCTTTTGGTATGTATTGGCCTGTTGGACTTGGACACTTTTACCATAGCTTGTGTATCTATCCGCGAGAAGGACAGAAGCCAAACCTAAAAAGCAACCTATCCTAGTGGGTAAGTTGGCATCCCCAGATTCTAGTGATTACTGTCTTATTAAGCTGGGTTTTTATTTCCTTTTTGCACTGAATAATTTTTGAGTTGATTTGCTCACAAGGTATTTCAAGTGACTGACGTTAATTCTCTACAAGTTTCATCTCAAAAAATGACTACAAATCAATTGAAAAGTCTTGTAGTACCTGATAAATTTGAAAAAGCTTCTGTACAGCTTTATATTAATTGCTTCATTAAATATACAATATTTGCAACTAAATATCCCAGAGTATGGGGATCCAATCCTATCTTCTGTCTTGTTAGGACTATTGACCACTATGGACTCCACATTGGTATGATATTGTCCACTTTGGACCTAAGCCCTCATGGTTTTGCTCTTAGGATTCTACCCAAAAGGCCTCTTTTTGCCTACTGGCAAGGTGGTGAGGGATCAAGTGTTGTTCTGCTCAAGAGCCCGCAATTCTGTGATCATAGCTTCATACCATTTTGGATCGCGCACAGCCTGTGAAAAAGAAGTGGGTTCTGGGATAGATGACACAGCTTGAACAAACTTTTGGTAAGAATTGGATAAATTATCATAAGAAATATAATGAGATAGAGGGTGATGTGTACCCATGTTAGAACTTGTCTTCGAGGTAGACGTGGAGTGCTGTGGTAGCATGGCTTGTGAACAATGGTAGTCATGAAGGTAGGAAGGGGTTTGAACAAGTCGTGTGGAGCGACGAGGAGCAAGTGGGTCAGGAGTATGTTGAACCTCAGGTTCTGACTCATGAATACTCGGTTGAACATTGGAATGGCCATTATCATTTTCCACAATCGTGGAAGGAGGATCAAGAATGGGTGCAGCTTCATGTGTATGTGAATCCAAGATAGGTAGGGGAAGAACATCATGTGAGGTGGAAGCTGAGAGATCATTAGATTGGTATGGAAAAATATGTTCATGAAAAATTACATCTCGACTTGTGAAAA
This sequence comes from Umbellularia californica, assembly GCA_028538565.1. NCBI lineage: Eukaryota > Viridiplantae > Streptophyta > Magnoliopsida > Laurales > Lauraceae > Umbellularia > Umbellularia californica. Next base: position 57,224,455 of record JAPQWN010000009.1, on the reverse strand, counting down.
AAGTATTTGTTTTAAGATCAAACACACGGTATCCCTTTTGACCATATGGATATCCCACGAAGACACATTTACAGGCACGAGCATCAAATTTGTCGCGATTATGTGCAAGTGTACTTGCATAACATAAACAACCAAAAACCCGTAAATGGGAATAATTGGGTGATTTGTGAAAGAGTACTTCATAAGGGGATTTGTTTGATAACAATGGTGTGGGGTGACGATTAATAAGATAAGTTGCAGTTAAGATGCAGTCTCCCCAAAAGTTAAGTGGCAACTGTGCTTGGAAGCGTAAGGCACGGGCCACTTCAAGAATGTGGCGGTGTTTACGTTCAGCGACGCCATTTTGCTGGGGGGGTGGCAACACAACTATGTTGTTGAATAACACCATTGACTTGAAAAAATGTTTGCATATCTTTAGAGAAAAATTCAGATCCATTATCAGTCCTTATTTGTTTGATTTTATGATTAAACTGAGTGTTAATCAAAGCAAAAAAATATTGTAAGAGAGGTTTGGTTTCTGATTTGAAACGCATAAGAAATACCCATGTGCAGCGAGAAAAATCATCAACAATGGTGAAGAAGTAGCGAGCTCCTGAATGAGAAGGTGTGGAATATCCTCCCCATATATCACAGTGAATTAAATCAAAAGGTGCTGTGGTTGATATTGTGCTGGATGAAAAGGGTAATCTTGTTTGCTTCGCAAGTGGACATATATCACAATGACAAGAAGAACTATTTATTTCGGGTACATTTTTGGATAAAATTTTTATTCGAGCAGAAGATAAATGGCCTAAACGCCAATGCCAAACATCAAAGTCAGATAAGTTGGTGGAAAGTGCAATGGTACTGCTATCTGTAGCATGAAAATAATAGAGGCCACCACACTGTTTAGCCACTCCAATCGTCATCCTCTTGGACTGGTCCTGAAAAACACAAGAATCACGTGAAAAAATGACTGAGCAAGGATGAGAAGATGTGAGTTTGCTAACAGAAAGTAGATTAAATCCAAAAGAAGGAACACATAACACATGTTGCAAATAAATGTGAGGATTGAGAAAAATAGAACCAATGTGGGTGACGGGTGCGACATTACCATTGGGTAGTTTAACAGGTGAAATGCAAGACACTTTTGTAGATGTGTGAAACAATGAGGGATCAAATATCATATGATCAGACGCACCCGTGTCGACAATCCAAGTATGTTGTGAAACAAGAGAAGAGCAACATGTAGAGTTACCTGCGAAGTTTACTGTAGGCTGAGCACTACCTTCATGAAGCATGGATAGAAGCTGACGAAACTGATCCGGTGTAAAAGATTGAGCAGTAAGATTTGGGGATATGTTTGACTGCTCATTTATAGCTGGTTTTGCAGCTTGTGTCCGACTGGAATTATGCAGTCTATGACCTGGAGGATAGCCATGAAGTATATAACATTTCTCTTTGATGTGGCCGACCCAACCACAGTGATCACAAGTTGGGCGAGGACGCCTTTGACTGCCCGGCCTGCCATTGTTTCTAGCATCTCGTGAGGGCTGCCTCAATGAGTTTGTGTGTCCAGTAGAGGCAGCAAGAGCCACAGAATCAGATATATTTGTTGATGGGGAGGATACTTCACGTTGTTTTTCCTCTTGTAAGAGAAGGGCATAGGCTTTGTTGACAGAAGGGAGGGGTTCCATGAGGAGAATTTGGCCTCGGACTTGAGAATAAGAATCATGAAGCCCCATCAGAAATTGGATGAGCCGTTCTTCTTGTTGATAGTCTTGGATAGCTCGCAGTGATCCGCAAGAACAAGGAGGCACGTTGAGATAAGAAAAAAGCTCGTCCCATAATGATTTCAATTTGGTGAAGTATGTAGCAATAGACAAGTTGCCTTGAGTATGAAGGATAATCTCACGCTTGATTTGAAAAATTCTGGGAACGTTACTATGGGAGAAACGTTCTTTCAACTCAACCCAAATTTCTTGGGCAGTAGTAGTGTAGATAACACTGTTGGAAATATCAGACGCAACTGAATTTAGAAGCCACGATCGAACCATATCATTGCATCTTCTCCATAGTGAATAATTAGAAGAAGTAGATGCTGGTGTAGGGAGGGAACCATCAACAAAACAGAGTTTGTTTTTGGCACTTAGAGCAGTGCTCATGGCACGACTCCATGTAGCATAGTTATCTCCTGTCAAGGGCCGTGAGACTAAAACAGTGCCTGGACTGTCAGAGTGATGCAAAAAACATGGATGAGAAGCATCACTATTTGATCCAGATTGATTCTGACCGGATGTTGACATGATGAGACGGTAATCCATCAAGGAAGAAAATAAGATGAAATGTAAAAGGGCTGTTTTAGAGAATTGCAATTGGAGCAAGAGAAAAAAGGCAGCAGATGTGTAGGGATTACTGTTTGTTCTCTGATACCATGATAAATTTGAAAAAGCTTCTGTACAGCTTTATATTAATTGCTTCATTAAGTATGGTATATATACAATATTGGCAACTAAATATCCCAGAGTATGGGGATCTAATCCTATCTTCTGTTGACCAAGCTACAATGGTGGGATTAGTTTACAACAGTAATGTTGGACTTAGTCAAGAAATTCCTAACAGTACCTGTTTACAAATCATTAGACAGGTTCAGTCTCTTCTAGATGATGGATGTGAGTACTAAAGGAGGATAATATGTTTTCTTTCTCAATATATTGGAATGGCCTTTGTTTTATAAGCCCTTCTCCATTTTCAACTTTTGCACATGCTCTCTCTCTCTCTTCCAAGCAAAAGACTGAAATCCTTTTCCCATTCAAGCTTGACAACAAATATCTAATCATGTGCTGCAAATGCATTTATTGGTAAATACAGTCCAAACTCGCAACTCATCAAATCTTTCCTGATAAATAAATAACACTTCATCCAGGAATCTCAACAGGACTAAAAGGCCTGAAATGCATATTTATATAACTACTTCCTGAACAATTCCCCCCATAGTCTATAATATTAAATCATAAAAACTGCATAATCTGAACGACTTGAATGAAATGAACTGACTTCAATTCAAGTCCTACTTGAGGAGGATTGCAAGCCCTTTAGCAACTGAGGCTTTCAGGGGCGGGGAAACGGGAGCATCTCCTAAAAAAGCATCAAAAAGCGCTGAAGCAACGTTGATGGACTCGATTGTGGCATCCACAGCAGAAGGCGACCCATCGGACGAGATGGAAACCTGCAAATATATGCAGAATCTCAGTTTGAAAGCCCAGAAACTCAGAAAATTATGGATTTTAAATGTAAGTCTATGCAGTGATTTACAAAGGAGCAAACATGCATATGGGCATCTGTATAGATGCTGGGATCCATGTGGGCATTTGCATATCGATAGAGATGCATGGATGCATGAATGGTTACAGAGTCATGTATGTGCTTACTAGCATCTTGGATGGTTCCACCCAAGTGAGGAGTATAACTGTCCCTTGCTTCAGCGGGCGCCCTTGAAAGGTAATGCGGAATGTGGAGAGAGCAGATTCATCAACAGGGATGGGTGACTTGATCCTCGGTGATATGGCATCATCCAAGGCACCCCAAAAGGTCTTACCATCGACATCACGAACTAGAACAATCTGTAATGATTTTTCCACAGGTGCTGCACATGACAAAGTTCATATCATGGGGATTGGAGTTTTGAATTGTAAAGCAACAAAGAATGGAAATAGATTGTGGACACCTTCGAAAAGAGTGCTAAAGAGTGTGGAATCATTCTGAATTTCAGCAGCTGGTCTTCCCTTCCAAGCATTTAATTTTTCCACTAGGGTCCTACTCACATACAGCCCTGCAGCATAGACCTTAACACCAATAATCGCGAAAACTTTCTCCCTATAACCTGTGATACAATATAATCAGACATATACACAACATGAGAATGTGAAACTTTATAAATTGGTGAAGATCCTGATATTTGTGACTAGCTGAAGCACTTTGGATGAAATTTTTGCTTATCAGGCAAATTAGAAACTTGGAAAAATAACTTGGCGGGATTCTGTAAGTTTTTGTTTTGTAGAAGAAAAACAGAAATTTTAGCAACAGTTACCTCCATAGTGATTCTTCTTTCATTAAATAAACATGGGGTTTTGAAAACAAAACGTTTCAGCCTCCTTTCACCAAACAGAGACTCGAGCAATCACCCAGGCCTCCTTTCAGAGCAAGAATCAGTTGCCTTTGGCAGGTGTAGTATGTCACTACAATCAAATCAAATTTGAATACATGCCCAACTGCCATATCAAATGTCAACATAACATAGCTGCTGCATTTTTAGTTACACTAGAAGTTCAGCAAGAAGAGATTTCAGGCAGATAATCCTCCCTAAAAAGAGCAATTCCCTATTTCCCTAAACATTAGCAGCTGAAAATCTTGTATCCATTGTTGGAAAAACCAGCTTGCAGCGTACAGCTTAATGTCACCTCTTGAATACATACATATGCACCTTAGAGAGCTCTTTCTCCATTTGTTTTTGGCCGACGAGGATATTCCCGGGGTATTTGACCCGACAGGACTAATCCCCAGGACTAATCCCTTGCGTGCATGAACAACGCACGGGAGATCCTTTTTTTTTTTTTGACAAATAACCCCAGGAGCTCATTTGGATGCATGGAGTCCTGTTATATATGGACAGAAATACTACTAAGAAAACATGACATGAGGATTCAATTAAACTCATTTTAAAATTCCATGGCACCGCAAAATTTAAAAGTACCTTGGAATCCTTGTTTTCTTTAAGTTCAAGGTAGGAATCTTTATATCCAAACAAGGCCTAAAGGGACTAAAGCATTTTGGTTTAATTTCAAACATCCAAGAACTTTATTCCCCAAATCATATTATTTTAACATGTCATGTCCAGTCTATCTTATTTATGCTGATGAGCCCAAATGGAAATCCATGTTCAAACTTACTACTACAGTTATAGCAGATAGGATCCCTTAAATCCTGCAGTTCACCGTCAGTCACGAAAACAGTAATACAATCATGCCATGTCCAAAGATCCCAAACTATGTCTTCATTTAACATGATTAAGAGAAAAAATGTTTAACTCCTGCATTTGCATCATCAAAGTCACGTATTTGGAAACACAATGTAATGCTCATGTTCAAAGATATAAACTATATCCATGATCTGATATGATAAACATTGACTACAGGAAAATATCCATTTGATGCATGAAAACTACCTAAATGCCGTAGAAAAGAAACAATTCAGAGTAAAAGATGCATGGTGAAAAGATTGAAGTTAGTGATTTCCATCATATTGGATCATACATCACATGGGTGTGCATTACCCCCAAGGCGAGGTTAAATCATAGAATGTTTTAAAAACCAAACCAAAAGTTGAACTGGTGGAGTTGAAGGGTCAGTCTAGATAGGTTTGAATGCCTGTTCTACTCAGTTAACCCATGCCAATAAATGGCATAAAATAGTTAGTAAATTTTAAAACACAGAAATGGTCAAAGTGCCAGTTTCAATTGAACCATATGCTCTCATACAGGTTTTAACTGGTTTGAATGTGGTTTCACCCATAAGATGATTATGGACCAGATCATCCAGGGAACCAGGTCAAGTCAAACCCAGTCAAGATGATTCATTGAACACCGGTCTTTAAAACCTTATCATTTTTTTTACCCCTCTCTCTAAGAGAGTACATCAGTTCCTGTTCAGTTAAGAATGAATATGGATGGTATTCATATGCATAGCAAATTAGCAATAAGCAACAGACCTGTGCCAAGCAATACCAATGAATCCGAGCAGCCAGGAACACTCAACCCTGTTGGAAATTTCACACTGGTCCCAGGCTCTAAAACAAATTCTGTACTCCCAACTGCATCCAAGGATTCAAATAGCAACTGATATTGAATTATTGAGCTTAATAGTAGTTTCACAGTAAGGGACTGGTGATTAGATTAGTTGGACCAGAAATAAGTTGATGCTATAAATGAATCTGCTTCAAATGTTAATAACATTTTGTCTCCATATTCCATGCAATATGGAACCACCATCCTTGGACTTAACACCTCTAACCAAAATTGAGCTGAATTAACAAGTCTATCCATTCTGTTAAAGGGCCCAAAGCCACCTTACTTAGATCCACATCTCAATCAATGGCCCACTAACAAGCCCGATTTGCCTAAACACAACTTTAAAAAGAGGCCACCTCCCTCACACCAACCCATTGCTAGACTTTCATTCTTGTAAAAAAGTCTACATACTTTATACATTTCTAAATTCAGTATTCAACAATAGGGGTAGACAGGTGACCCAATCACCAGTAAAATAATGGGTCTATCTTTACAGTAAAATTCTCCAAAAGTCAAAATAAAAAATAAAAAATAAGACAGTAGTTCACACATTTGGTATTCTTCCTTCTTTCCAGAAGCAAGAAAGCAATATCCTTCTTTCTATAATCAAAACCAAAAAAATTAAAAAAAGAAAGAAAGAAAGAAAGAAACTTTTTAGGTAAAGAATGCATAGTAATAAGAAGAGAAGAATGTGTAGTGGTTTATGTACCTGAAGAAGAATTGGCAATGGTGGTCCTATAAAATCTCTGGTTGAATGTGGATAAGGAAGTGGGGACTTTGGAGTGGAATAGGTAGCAGTAGATCTGATGTGGGTGTCTCTTGAATTTCACAAAACTGTAGTTTTTGGTGTTTTTTGTGTGGATTTCTGAGATGGGTGTAAGCAAAGACATCGATGGATTGGACAACGCCCCTGCCATTTTTGCTTCTCTGGGTCTCTCCGCCCAGTTGCAGTCGTCAACTTTCTTTTTTTTCACCCTCCATTCATTGATATGGAGCAGCAATAAATTGTGTGTCTAGTCCAAATGGTGGGCCCCACGACTGAGATGATCTTGTCCGTCCAATGGAAGAAAAATATAAAATGGACCAAGCTATGTCTTGATCCACTAGATTGTTAAAATGGAGTGCCATAATCCTCTTCAGGTTACCACTTGCTTGGGCCCATTAGTTCACAGCTCTGGGCTTCGAGATGTGCCCCCTGTGACAATGGTTGTCTCATAATTAAGAGTTCCTAGTACATTTTCTTCCTACGCGAGCATGCTTTTCTTTCTCCTATGAATAAAGATTATTCGTTTCCTTTTCTCTATTTCTATTCTATGGGTCCCAGTTGGGGTCGGTTAAAGAAAAGAAAGTTTGCGGGCTGGAATTCCACCATGAGGCCCACCTATTGGAGTGAACATTCCACCTACATGAGGGTGCCCCCTTTTCTTCTAAGTTGGACCAGTGGTGAAGAGTGATGCTAAACTTGAAGATCTATGATCAATCCCTAGACAAGTGTGATACTAATTCCCCGTTTCTTTACTAGAATTCCTATTAATTCAGGTTGTGTGGGAATTCAGAATTTTCATGGGAGCTCATTTTTTATTATAAGAATTTTCAATAGATGGGCCCACCCCCACCATGGAGTCCCAATCCTTTTTCACTTCCACTCACCATGGAGTCCCAATGAGCTGGACAATCAGAGGATCCGGAATGAGCCCGCATCCTAAATGGTTTGCCAGTACAGAATCATTCACTCAAAAAGGCATTCTGTGTGAAGGTGAGATTTCGTGCTCCACAAAATTCATACGTTTCATGTGAAATCCAAATTGCAAATGGTTGTTTATCCTTTTGGTCATTTTTACATGTTGTGCCAATTAAACTTTTGGCTGGCCAACAGAAATTGCATTTCAAAACCCTGTTATCTTTGAAAAAAAAAAAAACAATGAGAGAGATCTGGTGGGTGTTGATTATGCTCTAATGTTGGTGGATGTTTCATTTCTAATCCATGGCCTGATTGATTGGGTTATCTTTTACAAAGCTAGTTACCAATTTGAACCAAAAAAATTATTGTTGGCTTGAAGGGTTTGCTTGTATGTTTAGGAACCTTCAGATTGCCAACCAAAGGTGAAAACAAATCTCCATCAATGAATGAGGTTTCTTTCTTGCCTTCTTTTTACCATTTTATACTAAAATCAAACCTATTCTAATAAAGATTTCCTGGATTCTCCATTTACTGTCAGCTCAATAGAAACTAGGCAGCTTGAGATGCAGAGGAACTTGATTATTGGTAAGCAGAAATTAAATTGCTTAAGGTGTTGCCACTGAAAAAACCTGCTATTGACAGGATCTCTGCCACAAGGACACTAATCCCTCTTAAAAGAAAATACAAAAAAGGATATAGTTCTCACTCTTTTTAGCTAGATACCACATCTCACTCTTTTCCTACCTTGTATTTGTAAAACTTTCACATATACACCTTTAAAACGATCTGAAGTGAATGCTATTATGCTATAAGAACAAGTTTACAGATCTTATATTCAAACAACCAATCCTCCAATAGTGCTGCTTCAGTAATTTTAACACAGAACAAAAACAAGTCCTGAATGCAAGTGAGACTAATGCCACAGCCTTTTAGAATAGAATTATTCAACAATGAAGCATCTTCTACTTTCTCTCAAAAACAGAGAATTTCTCAGAATGGATCCTCTGGAAACATTTTCTTTTCTTTCTTTTTTTATTTTTTAGCATAAAAAAACTCCCTTTTCTTTCTTGTTTTAGATTCATATTGAAGTTGATGAAGTCATGCTGCATTGACTAGGATTCAGAATTAAACCACCTGTAAGTAAAACAAAGTGAGGTTTCCCTGCAGTGTTACAAATTGAGATGCAGTGGGCCTCTGTCAGATTTCATTAGTTCAGTGGCTTAGTAACAATCAGAGTGCAATTGTCTTGAGCTAACAAAATGGCCTTACAAATTGATACATTTTCCATTCATGGTAATATCAAAATAACAGTTGCATAAGACACTGCAATTTTTAGTATATATAAGGCATTGTCGCACTCTCGCATGAAAATGTTCTGTTGGAATTATTATCTAGAGATCATGTGTCCTATCTGAATATTAAGCCCTAATGCTTCTTCCATGGGACTAATGAAAGCCACAAACTGACGACTTCTGAGTAGGGAGTCATCAGAATTTATCATAGCAATCTACAAAACCACATATTGCTTGCAAGATGAGAAGTTTATTCACAATCTGATTAATTTTCACATACTGACAATGCAACAGACATACAATGATAGGAGTGAATTCCATATCGAGTTAAGACATTTGGCACCATCAGTTCATACTCAAACGCTGAAACAACCTGCAAATACAGGACACCAAAATCAGGACATGGTCAATCAGTGTCAGCTTTACGATATGTTAATCTTATATAAGAAGAACAAGGAAATGCTTATATAGAAGATATCAATATCTGTTTTGATGTTGATAATTAATCTTTTCAGACTTAACATGACTGAAAATGTGGTTGAAAACTATGTTCCAATGGGACATTTCTGTTGGATCATCAATGGGTTGCATATGGTTTAGATTATCAATTGGATCAGGACATCATCTGAAAGACTGAAACGACCGATTAACAGTGATAATCACATGTAAATCATTTTAGTCACAAGGTTTCTGTTACACTAAGCCGTAGGCCAATCCGTCAACCTGGCCTTCCATGACAGCCCTAGTGATGACATCTAATCAATTCACTCTCTAAATTTTGTAAACTTTGGTCAAAATCATAGTTTTAGAACCTTGGTTTAATTCAACATGATAGACCACTTGATTGAGTTGAATGGTTTTGAGTTCATCCGAGTTAATCAACTCAGTGATGACTTTCCGAGTTGAGTCAAGTTTTAATGTCAAGTTGGGTTTCAAGTTTTAAGCTCTTGCCTAAGAAGCAAAGGTAGAGAGAATGCATATTCATTGATTTTCTCATGCTCATTCAGAGATGGGATGCCAACATCTTAATAACTATCTAAGAAAACTTACTGGGAAATGTTTTATGATTTCAAAGCATCTGACCATTGAAAATTAGCCAAAACCAACTTCAGATTTGATTCAGTTTTGAGTATAGACTTTCTAGTTCCAGAAGATCATCAAAACAGGCTTTTAATTTCTACTTTGCAGAAGAGGTTGCATGCAAGCTATATCAAACACTCAAAACTAGTACAAACCCCATTATCAAACAGCAATCCCTGTCATAAAAAAAAAAAAACTATATATAATAAGAACATGAATAGAGATATTAGAATACCTTTGTTCTTTCTCAGTCCACCCAGCAGCCTCTTCCTGTTTCTTGCATCTCCTCTCTCCAGGATCAGACATCACATAATTGGGAAGTTGGATCATATCAGATTCAATAAAATTGAGATCCTCCACCAGAATTTCATAATGCCTCTTGATTTCATCAACGCTTCGGCCTGCGACCATGGAGGCCACATTCTGCCATCGATCAGGAGTCTCTTGGTCATAAACTGCCAAAGCCCTCTCAAAAATCTTATCTTCCTCACGGCTCCAATCTGAGTGAACCCCACAAACCATTTTTCCTTCCTTCATTTTACAAGCCATCTCTTACTTCAATTCCCAAAGCTTGTTCACACAAAGACTCAAGAACCCAACTTTCCAATTCCTATGAACACAATGGTAGGAACTTCAAAATGTTACAAAAAAAAATACCACAATCTGAAAACCACAATAAAATTGCAGAGAGGAATATGAATAAGCCAGAACAGGACCTTCTCATTTATTAGATTAATGGTTTTTCCAAACAATGCTTGTCAATAACTAAAGAGAGGGAGAAACACCAAGTCTAAAACAGAGACTAAAACCAGAACAATGAATAAAAAATGTAGAAGACCCACCCAAATATAAATTCCATTCTACAACTCATTCTAATGTAGAAATTTTGAAAAACAAGGTCCAAATTAACTGAAGAAAGGTATAATAAATAGTGGACTACCTTTTAATGAACTTTGTACTCATTATAATTTCTCAGTCCTTTTAAACACTAGATTGGTAAGAATAGCAATCTCTAATCAAAATGCATATCTAAAATTACACCAATATACAAATAATCAACTAACATACCAGATCTTGAAAAGAAATTGTCAGACAAAGAGGCACACAATAGATTCAACAAAAGGTATTGGAAAGCCGTTACATGTAAACAAATTAAGAGATTGTGATGAAGAAACAGTAAAAGTAACTGAAAAAAAATAAAAAAAAGGATTCAAACCCCAAAGAGATTGGAAGTGGAATGTTTCAATGGGTATTCATGCAACAGATCTTTTGCATGATTCTTCAGGCAAGAAAGCCTATAAAGAAGACATGATAAATCCCAACCTCAATAATCAATTATTTCTTTGCCTATACCTTTTTACTACTCTAACAATCCCTTTGATATCAAACCCAACAAGAGATTTGGACCAGAGACTTGTCAAGGCAACTCATCTTATTATAGATGCTCCATATCCACTTGCCTGATCTAATATAGCAAACTAAAGCTGTCTCACTGTGTAATAAACAACAACCAAAATCACACAAGCCATGCCATGCAATGGAAGGGATTGGGTTAGAGGCATCTTGTGGCCATGTGTAACGTACTGGTGCCACACCCGTGCAACGTGCCATGCATCAACCTGATGCCATGTTCAGGGAACCTAACATGCATGTGACTCTGTTTGTTAATTAACAGTTAGATAGTGTTATTAAAAGGACCCCAGTAGAAAATTTCTATGGGTGGGCCCCATTATGAGCAGGTTCCATTTTTGGTAGAGCCGGGTCTCTCCCACCCCGTAATAATCATTTACCAAAGCATTATCCAGAACTTGTTTGGTTGCAAGCATTTGGTGAAGAATTTCAAATCTTATCTCTTAAGAAGTAAATTTTCAAAATACAAATGGCAAAAGAGCATCCACAGTTCAGAGAATTCAGCTGCCCAAAAGTGATTTTTACTCGGACTGCTAAGCGAATCCCAACCATCCAATCAAATTGGGAATTGTGAATTTCAAAGGACAACCTCTACGTAAGAATTCCCAATGAGAGAAATCCCAATTAAAAATATTTACAGCCAAACAGGCCCTGAAACCTTTTGCACGTAATATCATGTATATTGGTTTGCGAGGCCTACCTGAAGTATGCCAATCATGATAGGATAGATGGGAAATCTCAATGACACCTAAGAGTATGTCTAAAATATCATCACAATTGAATAATCCTAATCCCTTGATGCATGAATTAAAAAGTATTTTTGGATTTCAATCCAATGGGAATGACAATTGGATGATTCAAGGGAAGGTGAATGGGGAAGTTGATTATAGGTTGGGCTAGACGGCCCCAAGAATGGGTCAAATCACATTTTTGTGTGGACACTGGACAGTATTCATCTGAATATTTCTGATGTGTACAACAAATGCATCAGGGATGGCAATTCATTCAGAGTAAACCCATATCCTCCCCAACAATTGTCCCTCTTTTTATAGAAAGAAAAAAAAAAAGGGGTTTTGCCCGTACTGTAACTTTTAGCCATGCATAACTCTTCCTTGTGATGAAAAATGAGACACCACTGTATGGGCCCAATGTGGATTTTCCGAAAACAAAATCCAAAGAGACGCTTCTCTTTATTAGCTCGGAGTCTAATAGTTTAAAGTAAAAAAATTTGCATACGAAAAAAAAAGAAGAAGAAGAAAAGAAAAAGAAAAAAAAAAAAAAAAAAACCCTTCTCTGGACTTAAAATTTGGGGTGTTCATTTTTTGCGGCTCAAGTTTTCAATAGAAGGGACCATTATGGTGTTCTACAGTGTCACTACTTTTTTTTTTTTTTTTTTGCTGACGGAGGGTTTCAGACCCTTTGGGCTGGACTAATCCCTCAGGGCCCAAAGGAAACTGAGTAAACTCTCCTGTAGCCCAGTGTGGTAGTGCAATTTTAAACTTACAATCTTCGGATGCAAACCATGGTCTTAGGCCAACTGAGCTATCCCTCGGGATTCAGTTTCACTACTACAAATAAGTACTTATCTAAGTCATGGCCAAGAGGATCCGAACTCAAATGCCATTACATGTTCGGGTTTTATATATATATATAAGGAACTGCTCCTATGAGAGACACTCTCATCAACTTAGTGAGAGATGGGTGGGGGCCCTCACTCTCATATCCACTCTCACCAATTTAAATGCAAGGGCCCCCAACTTAAATGTGAGGGCCCCCTCCCATCTCTCATAAAGTTGGTGAGAGTGTTTCTCATATGAGCACTTCCCTATATATATATATATATATATATATATATATATATATATATGGGGAACATTCATGTGCATCCATCCCTCACCATAGGGTGAGGGCACTTTCCCTTTTTGGCACATAAATCCCTCACCACATAAATCGTTCACCATATATGGAAGTATTGGATGAGGGATACTTTCATAAATGGAAAATTTCAAGTACAAAAGTGAATTTTTAAGTATATAGGATAAGATAAGCTCAAGTATGTGGTGGGGCCCACTTGCGGACCCTTATGGGGTGGGGAGAATTTCAAGGACTCCTTGGGATCCTCCTCTCCCACAAAAATTAGCCCCAACCGTGATCATCTCTCTATATGGGCCTAAAAGTTTAATAGTCAATAGTCAATTCAGATCGATACATAGTCAATCCAACGGTCCAGTACATTCGGATCTGACCAAAAGTTGACGGACATATGCAATTTAGGGGGGTCATGTGTTTGATCCATTTGGATGGACCAAAGGTGAGCCCCATAAGCATGAGCTTATAAAATTCTATCCTAATATCCTAATATTGAGCTCAGGAGGGATTTGCTAGAGAAGGGATTTGCGAGAGAGAGAGAGAGAGAGAGAGAGAGAGAGAGAGAGAGAGAGATGAATTTTGATAGGAAGCGCGGCAGAAAGAGAGAACATATGAACACTCGGTCTCAGTTGCTCTAAAACAACTCCCAAACCATGACCTCCTGCTCTCCCTCACCTTCCATCATCTCCTTCATGGACATGGCCACAACCCTCTCTGAAGTGCAACAGGCCCATGCTCTTATGCTCAAGACTGGCCTCATCCGCTCTACATTCGCGGCGAGCCGCATCATCACCTTCGCTGCCACCACCCCCTCCTCAAACCCTCAGTCTCTCGCTTATGCGCACTCCGTATTCACCCACATTGACGCCCCAAATCCCTACACCTGGAGCACCATAATTCGAGCCCACGCTAATAGCCCGGCGCCTGAAAATGCGCTCATCCTCTTTCACCAAATGCTCTACAGCCCCGTCGTCCCTGATAAATTCACCTTCCCCTTCGTCATCAAGGCATGCTCGCTCCTCCATGCCATTGAAGAAGGCCAGCAAATTCACGCGCAAGTCCTCAAGGCTGATCTATGCACTGATGCATACATTGGAAACACATTGATTCACATGTATGCGAGTCTTGGGTATACTGAGCAAGCGTTTTCCCTATTTGATAGAATGATCCAAAAGGACGTGATCTCATGGAATGCTATCATTAGTGGGTGCATGGAACAGGGGTTGATGGAGGAAGCTCGTCGCTTGTTTGACGAAATGCCAGAGAGAAATGTGGAGTCTTGGAATTTCATGATCACCGGGTGCATTGATTGTGGGCTGGTTGATGATGCGCTGAGTCTTTTTGACAAGATGCCTTGTAAAGATGTTGTTTCTTGGAATGCCATGATCGCCGGCTACATGCGTGCGAGTCGGTTCGCCGAGGCATTGAGGCTCTTTCGGGACATGCAATTTGCAAAAGTGAAGCCTGATCATTTCACTCTCGTGAATGTCTTATCTGCTTGTGCTCGTGTTGGGGCTTTGAGCCAAGGCGAGTGGGTCCATGCATATATCAATAAGAATGGAATTGAGGTCAGTGGGTTCATTGCGACCGCACTTGTGGACATGTATTGCAAGTGTGGGAACATAGAAAAGGCTATGCAGGTGTTTGGTAACACAAAGAAGAAGGATATAAGTACATGGAATTCAATGATTGGAGGTTTCAGCACCCATGGTAATGGAGAATATGCTCTGACGTTCTTTTCAGAGATGTCAGCAGATGGATTTGCTCCCAATGAGATCACCTTCATCAGTGTTCTCTCTGCTTGCAGCCATGCAGGTCTTTTGGATGAAGGGCGTCGAGTTTTCAATCTCATGACACGGGTTCATGGAATTGAACCCGCAGTGGAGCATTATGGTTGTATGGTTGATTTACTTGGTAGAGCTGGACTCTTCGAAGAGGCAGAGGAGCTTGTAAATAGTTCCCCATGTAAGGATAAGCCAGTGGTTTGGGAATCTCTTCTGGGCGCTTGCAGAAGCCATGGTAATGTTGAGTTGGCAGAACAGGTAGCAAGGCGGCTTGTGGAGTTGGATCCTAATGATAGTGCTTGCTATATTCTACTGTCAAATATATATGCATCCATGTGCCGTTGGGATGATGTTAGGGAGGTAAGGAGGAGGATGAGGATCCAGAAAGTAAGGAAGGAACCAGGCTGTAGCATGATTGATGTTGATGGGATAGTTCATGAGTTTCTGGTGGGCGACAGATTGCACCCTCAGGCAGAAGAGATATATATGAAGGTGGATGAGATGGCTGACAGGCTCAAGTCTGTAGGGTATGTTCCAGATACCAGTCAAGTGCTGTTCGAGATAGGAGAGGAGGAAAAAGAGAGTGCATTGCTTAGGCACAGTGAAAAGTTGGCCATTGCTTTCGGGCTTTTGAATACCGGGGAGGGGACAACCATCAGGATAATTAAGAATCTCAAGGTATGTGGAGATTGTCATGCAGCTACAAAGCTTATTTCCAAAGTCTATGGTAGAGAGATTGTAGTCAGGGATAAGAACAGATTCCACCATTTTAAGGATGGATTTTGCTCATGCAAAGACTATTGGTAAAAATGTAGTCACGGAAACATCTGGTCTTGGTTATATGAACAGAACCAACCATTTTTCAATGTCGTTTCAGTCCTATAACAGGCATCAGCGTTTTGGTTTTGGGACTTGAAATATAGATTGCTAGATGAATTTAGGAATACAAAGACCCCCTACTCTTTTCTGTTTCTTTTTTTTTTTTTTGTTTTTTTTTGTTTTATCAAAGCTAGTCCATTTCTTCAGTGCCTTTCAAGCCATTCCCCACAGGAAATTCATGATGAACACCGTGCACTTCGATTAAACTATAACCAGGGGCCTTCTCTATCCCTATCTTCTTCATTTGCTTTCTTACCTCGATGGCCCCATCCCTCCTTCTTGAAGCAGCATACAAGTTAGCCTATAGCACATAGCAGCTAGTATCACCTGGATCCAACTCTAGAAGATGTTTTGCTGCATATTCACCCATCTCAATTTTACCAAGCCGACTACAAACACCAAATAGAGCCCTCCACATTGGAACACTGGAGTTCACATTCATGGATTCTATAAGATCTTTTGCTTCATCCAAGAGTCCTGCCCAACCAAGAAAATCCACCATGCACCCATAGTGCTCAACCTTGGGTACAAAATCATAAACCTCCCTCATGATTTTAAAGCATCTGTGGCCCACATCAATAAACCCTGAATGGCGACATGCACTCAAGACACTGGGAAAAGTTATTTTATCAGGCTCAGTGCCAACATCCCTCTCCTCCACACCCTTGAACACAGAAAGAGCCATCTCAATTTCCCCACACTTGGCATACATATCTACGATTGCTGTCCCCAAAACTGCATCTGTTTCAACTCCATTACTATCTATATAACCATGGATCCGCTTCCCTTGATCCAAAGCCCCTAGATGAGAACACGCAGTGAGCATGCTCATTGCTCACCAAAGTGAAATTACTCAGTTTAATTTTTGCCAACTCCAACTCCCTAAAGACTTTCAAGACCTCTTCACACCTACACTCCTTTGCAAACCCATCAATCATCTCACTCATAGTGATCATATACTTCATCTCCATAGGCATTCGATCAAACAGCGCTCTAGCATCTTCCATCATGCCAGAACCCGCATACCCACACAATGATAATATCCCAAGTGATCGAATCCTCGATAGGAATCTGATCGAACAACTCCCTAGCCGCCTCCAACCGGCATTCTATCAAATAGTTCACGGGCCTCTTCAATGCAACCCAAACCCACCAACCCATCAACCATTGAATTCCAAGAAACAATATCAGGAGACACAATTCTCTCAAAACACCAGGCGAGCACATCCCACACAACCGCCAGTCATGTACACTGCAATCAAACCATTCTGCACAAACAGATTTGAATCCACCTCAATCTCATACTTAAAAACCTGCCGATAACAAAAGGGAAAGTTAGTGAATTGAGTGTGGGGTTTTCATCCCAGACCATTCTGTGAAACATGGAGAGAGCATTCTGGGGTATTGAATTGGGAGTAGCCTCTGATCATGAGATTGTAAGCGAAGGAGTTGGGGTTGTTGTCGGGTCGAAGAGGAATTGGGCGTGGTCTCTGTTGGTGGGAGAGGAAGAAGAGATTGCGAAGGCGACCATGAGACAGGTGAGGGCGAAGGAGGCTGAGTTTGATGAGTTGGGAATGGATTTGGTTGAGTTCGTTGTTGTTTCTGCTGAGTTGCAGAAGTGAGAGGCATGTGTGGGCTGGGGTGGGGGGTTTCGGAGTTGGGTGGTTTGAAATTGGCGGGAGTGTAGACATTGGAATTTGAAACTGAGCTGCTTGTGCTTGAATCTCTGTGGCATCATATGTTTTATTTGTGTGTATCTGGATGCCCTGTGGGTGCTTTGGGTGAGTGGGATGTGTGGTACTCCACTGTGGGGCCCCCCAATAATATATTTTTGAATTTTATTTCAATCGGAGTCGATCCCACTATAAGACCGAGTAAACGATTGATAATGTGACTAGTACAATCGTATGCAATATTAATTATGGCCATTAATCATGTTTAATAATGTTATCAAGGATGTGCTCAAGATTATGGTGAGACCAACTCCTATTTAAATAAACGTTAAGCGTGTGTGAACTGTGGGGATACCATTCATTTGTGAACAGTTTGGGTTATTAACAAGGTGGACCTTATGTTGGAGTTCCACACATCCCACTTATAGGAGCGTGTGGGAGACACTTGGCGATCTGACCGATTCAAACACTATTTTAGGGTGCATTTGTGTTGCAGAAGGATTTCACTCTTTATGAATTTTCAATCCAAGAGAGATGAATCTTGCATTCCTACTCTATATGGAAAATGAAAATCCTCTATATCAATAAAAAAATAATAATTAGTTTTTTTCGATTATGTGTCATGCAAAACAATAAAGAAAGAAGCTACACGAAAATTAGAATAAGGGGTTTTTACCAAAAGCATCCCCAAATACATGTAATGCCCAAAAGCATTTTATACATCAGACTTCATTTTTTTTCTAAACCAAATTGCCCTTCACTTCATCTCTCGTGAGCTCGAGACTAGGCCTGTCAATGGGCCGGGCCGGGCCTGGGCTTGGGTTGTCCAATCCCGTCCCGAAAATGGGACAAGTCTGCTAGGTGTTGCCCAATCCCGGCCCTAAATTGAACGGGCCTACATCTAATTCCATCCCGTACGGGCCCGGACTGGGACAGGGCCTGGCCTGGGATTAGCCCGATCCTGGAGATAAGTAAAACATTCTCCAATTGGGACCTTCAGGTTTGTAAGCAAAACCCATTCTATGCTTCGGTAGTTTGTAACATTCTATGGGTCCATCATCTGGACTTTTCTACATTCATGTCAGCTGTAATGGTATATGGTTGCCACATTTGAGAAATTTTTTAGGAGTCGTCCTACAAGCAATCTTCATCATAAACTCAAGGCCCTGGTGGTAAACACCCTCTTCAGGACACTTGAACAGAGAGATGGTATAGTTGGGACCTTCAGGTGTTCTTGAGTTGATGCCTCAAGCAGCTATTTTATACCAAGAGAAATATCATCTATCATAATAGGCTTTGCTTTTGATAATCCTAATCCTTTAATCTACCGATTCTTTCTCATTCAACGATTGTTGTCTATAGCATCAGCACCCTCCATGGATGAGAGATTTAGATCACAATGCTAGTTCAGTATTATTTTCCTCTCAATTGGATGTAGGAAATGGTGTCTATCAACCATTTATGTTAATTGGTAGCTTATGTGATTATCATTTAAGTTCTGGGTTGGTTGGTTAGATCGAAAAATACTTCCAGGCTTCAGGTGGATAAAGAATGGTGCCTTTAAAAAAGAGGGTATTGGCATGTGAGCCACAATGGACACAAGAGCAGTTGAGGCTCCGCTCTATTGACCATATACTAGTGAACACCATAGTTGTTCTTCGATATTCTCCTCCTTCCCTATTGTATTTTTGTAAGAACGACCCCTAAAGTTGTTCCTCAATATATATATAAAATTATTGTTAAAGGGCTTTATAGCGGGCCGGGCCGGGCCGGGCCTGAACGGGCTGGGTTGTTTCTGCCTAGTCCCAGTACCATTTTGGTTGGGCTTTAAAATGTATTATCCAAACCCAGTCCCATTGGGCTCAAATTTTTTTAAAAGCCATGTATTTTCAGGCTTGGGCCGGGCCGGGCCGGGCCGAGCTTTTTACCCTTTTCATCCCTTCCCATTAACACGCCTACTCGAGACATAACACTCGCAAGCTCGGGATTTTGTTCCTATATATGTGTCCAACATAATTCATGATATCGGTGAACAACTTGTGACGTCGAGAAGTATTAACATGATTAAGTCGCGAGGTCGATAAAAAAACTTAATAATTCAATAGTTAAAGTTAACAAAAATATGATACATAAAGGTGCATTTTGATTGACTGACAATTTTAAATATAAAGGAATGATTTATGTAGATGTATGAGTTCGGCCATTCTATTACGAGTTTCTTCAATAATGAATGTAGTCACCCCAAGCATTCTTTTATTACAATTTGTGGAGATTTTGCTAAAGAAAAATCTAACTTTTTCATTTTCACAAAAGAAGTCATTTATCGACATTACAAAAATCATTGAACCTTTATAATAGGGATTCACTTTGCTACTCTAACTATTGAATAAGTCTTTTCTCTACATCGCAAGTTGTTTTCGACATTGTGACTTAATCATGTTAATACTTTTCGATATCCCGAGTGATGTTGGACGCATATATAGACATGATATCCTAAGCTTACAAGTGTTATGTCTCAAGCTCGCGAGAGCTAAAATGAAGGGCAATTTGATCTAAAAGGAAAAACGAAGTCTTCTTTTATCTAGAACTAGGAAAAAATAAAACGAAGTCTGCTATATAAGATGCTTTTGGGCATTACATGCATTTGAGAGTGCTTTCAGAGGTACAAGGATATTTGAGGATCCCTTCGGTGGATCCTTTTGGTAAAACCCCTAGAATAATATTTCTGAGTGTTCGAGATTCCTTTGTGGCACAAAAGCCATTGAAGGAAGTGGTACATCTTTACGTAATAATCTTAATCTTCATTATAAAAAAGAAACAATCTGTCATTAGGGAATGAAAAGACTAAAAAAAGAGCAAAGGACGAGTCCACAACACTTCAAATTGGAAACAAAGGGTACTGCATCCTTTCCTTTTCATGTGAAGTGAAGTGTCCTCATTTCGTTACAATCATGTGAAGTGTTCTAATTGGAGACAGACATTTTCTTTGACCATCTCAGTCTCAAATGACGTTAAAGGACAGGAGTCCATATCATGCAGCCCCCTTAATCTAACTTGCTTTCAATCAACTATAAAAAAAAAAAACCCTTTGCAAGAATCCTAGGAATAGATTGACCACCTTGAAATAGAACTGGCACATGACAATTGTGTGAGGATAAGCAGGTAGAGGTCTGGACATTCCCCCTGAACCATTCCACTATAGGATGTACTATTGCAGGGGATTCACTTTGCCTTAAATCATGGGCCGGAACCACAAAGATTCCTCAGAGGGCTACTATTAGGAAAGAAAAGAAAAGAAAAGAAATTTCTTGAAAGGGTAAATCTTAAAGAAAAAACCATAAATTTCCTGCAATTCTAGGGTTTTTCCAAAATTCTTGGCCCCCACTCCCAATTCCACCCATGCCTCAAATCCTACGTACAAGATGAAGTAATTGGAAAGAATAGACTAGATTTTCTTTTCTTTTTTTCTTTTTTTTTTTCACTAAGAATATGTCAGATTTAACATGATTAATACGAAAGCTATTATAAATGTTAAATTTAGATGATTGTTAATTAATATGTATCACCGGATAAATCCAAAATGTTAAATAAATTGAAACCCCCTTCTCTCTACTTCTATATTAAAAGACACAAAAAAAAAAAAAAAAAAGATATTGACTGTATAATCACCTCTATTGTCTAACTGTTAGGAAAATAAATTTGATGTGTGGTTAGGTGATGGACATTTAAGACTGTAAGGGGAACCCTATGGTAAATAAAATAAAATAATAAAAAAAAAAGGTAGCCTTGGTTGGTGCATCTCCAATATTTTTATTTCCCTTATTTTTCTGAAGGACAGAAATAAACCTACATCAGTCATGACATGAGTTCCTAAAACTGTTTTTCAAAACAATATACCCTACAGTACACTCATTTTGATTGGTCAAAAAGGAATGTCCCAAGTGTGGGTCCCACCCCCTAAAGAAAATAGACAGTTGAACTGTTGAAGTATAAAATCATGGCCTCATGGATCAGGAGATTCTCTGATGATGGCCCATAACCAATTCCCAAAAATGAAGAAATGGACATCCACTAGTACAAGAAAGACCCTGCACAGATAGCATCCCTAATTAACAACAGTCTAAACCTAACATCAACCAGATGTTTCTACCAAAAAAACAATTAACAACAGTCAACAATCATCCTTCCCTTTTTTTAGGGTTTCTAGTTCCACTTTCTCACCTCATAACCTGAACAGTGCTGCATCACTATCACTATTATTAGTATATTGCTAGTGGGTTATCTAACTCTCTACTTTGGGTACAGAAGATGCCAACAAAATACTATTTTACACTGCAGAATCATCTAAATCCATAGTAAGAACCCCAAAATAGGCCCTTTTATTTGAGAGATAAGACAGATGGTTTTCGCAGCAAAGAAGCTCAGACTCCATAGTCCACGTCCTTTTTAGGCGGCAAAGAACTGACAGGTGTGGAGGAGAAACAAGAGTAGAAAATAAGGGTTTGCTTCTTTGTTTGGAATCTAGACTCTAGAGAAGAGAGAATGAGTAAAAGAGGTGGAAGCAGCAGTGGGAAAGGAAATGGGGTTGTTGTTACAATCCCTGCAGCATCAAAGAAGATGGTGCAGAGTTTGAAGGAGATTGTGAACTGCCCAGAAAATGAGATTTATGCTATGCTCAATGAATGCAATATGGACCCAAATGAGACCGTAAACAGACTCCTCTCTCAAGGTTATATTCAACCCATCTTTCCCTTTTTTTTGGGTACGATCTTTAAGTTGTTTCTTATTTGGATTTCATGCTGTCTTTGTTGGGTCTACTGCGATTAAGCAGATCTCTTTGATGCTTTCTCTCTCCTCCATCCTAGCTTTGTTTTTAATAGATCCGTAGGTGTATAAAGTTTGAATCTTTCTTTGTCCTGTTGCTGTTTTCATGATTCTTGGTTTGGGGGTGTGGGGTGGGATTCATTTGTTTTGCTTTTGTGTCTCAAGAGTACTTTAGGCATGTTTGGATGTGACCCACTTTCGCCAGTGCCAATTCATGGTCAGATGGGCGTTTCTATATTTTGCTTTTGTTCCTCAAAGTAGTTTAGGCCTGTTTGGATGTAACCCATTTTCTCCAGTGCCAATTAATGGTCATATGGATATCTCTTTGCTTCCCACTGTGCTTGAGTCATTACAGAAGACGATGGTAACTCCATTTGGTTGGACTTCTATTCTTCATATTGTCCGATTGTAGGCTACTCAAAGAAGGCTTTGCAGGTTGAATTCCTTATGAAAGTTTATTAATTACATTTCTGGTGCCTTTTGGAAATAATCTCATATAGACTCCAAACCATTTTCATGAAAATTGTGGATCAGGATCATGTAGTGGCTTATTCCCTATATAGTGTTTCGGTATGCCAGCATAATTGATATGCTGGCATCGTAAGGCATAAAGTATCTATTCATACTTTGTCAGAAACAAAATATTTCAATTCTTAGTAGTAATTTCAATGTTATAGGATCAGGCCTTACAAAATGCTCTATGTTGAAAAATTAATAATGATGTTGGTTAAAAGAAGTATAGGTTAGCATAACCTTTCGTTGGCAATTTATAATGATGCAGTAGGTGACTGAAGCAGACACATTTGTAGTAGGACTTCTGCAATTACCTGATTTTTCTCCATTTGCTTTCTCATTTTGCATCTAAGGTGTTATTTCTCTGTCTTGGTGATTGATTTTTTTGTTGGTGTAATTCATTATACCAACTTAATGGGAGCTTTGCTATATGAAACAGAGCCATAGTATTTTGGGGCTGAAATTTATGAAAATTTATTCTTTTTTAATATAATTACGTATTGGTTGAAAAAAAGGATTATGGAACATCATGCATCAAACACTAGAATTTTTACTGCCTCCTAATATGTAGATTCTAGATTATCGTGAACCTCATATCTGATTTAATGCTTGTTCATCTCACAGATACTTTTCACGAGGTGAAGAGTAAACGAGAAAAGAAAAAAGAGGTCAGTGGATTTATATAAATCCCAGTAATTTTTCTATGCTGTGCTTCTGCCCTTTGTGCAATAATTAACAAATTCTTATGACCTCATTTTATGATGCACAAAAACTGTTTGTTACTTTCAGGTCAGTTTGCCTGTTTTTGTGACGCTGTTATTTTTCAATTCTGGATGCCTAACATAATAGTTTATTCTATCCTTTGTCATTTCAACCATAACCTCGATCTTTTGCTGTGAGAGAGGAGCAGTAAAAATTCTTCTGACCTTTCAGCGTGCATAATCATGATGCCAATTGGTGATGCTCTCAATAGTTCCTGATTGTTCCTTGCAATTGTCATTTCTTCAGATGAAGGAAAACACAGAATCCAGGTCTCGAGATGTTAATGGTACTTCAAATCGAGGTAGGGGTGGTAGCGACCATGATGTTTGGCATAGCAGGTCCACACAATTTAGCTCCAGTGGTACGTAATTGTTATCATGAAGCACTGTCATGTAAGCTCATTTGTTAGGAGCTGTTGTATTTCTGCTGTAGCATTATTGATTAGCAAAAGTTGCACATTCCAGCAGAATATGTAATCGGACGTGGCAAACATGCATACAAGAAAGATAATGGGACCAATGCTGTTCCAAATTCATCATCCACATCTGGTATAACGGCAAATAATGTTGATTGCAGGTCTACATCTCTCGGGTTAGTCCAGTTACCGTATTGAATGAAATGTACTTTATGAGTGATTCAGGAATAATAGAACTATGAAAGCAATGAATGGGACCTATCTAAATTAGTTGGCGAGATATGGGTCATTCTTTAATGGATTGATTTTTTTGGGCCTTTCCTGTTATTGTTATCATTACTTCTGTGCTTAAGTCTTGCCGACAGCATCTAGACAGCTTATTGTCTCTTCCAAATGTGTTTCTTAATTATATTACCGTGTATTGTATAGTTTGGTCCCATTCAAAAGAGAATAAAAGCACCAGAGAACTATGTAACTGGAACAAAAGAATGTCCTGAAGTTCTCTCTGGAACCTGCATATTTATGTGGAAAATTGGAGGCTGACCAACTTAATATCTTTTTTCAAAATATAATAAGGAGCTATTGGTTCGGTGATTCTATCAAGGGGCTGACTGATGGGAATTGAGCCAGGCAAATCGTTGGTGGACCTGATCATAAAACCTATGGTAATTGAGAAAGAGGATATGCTGAGTGGAACTGAAAAAATGAAGATGTTTATACTGATCGCACACACACAATTGCTCCTATGAAGATGCTTAGAGAATTTCTATTAGAAAAAACATTAAAGCAACACAATTGCTCCTATGCATTTTCTAAAGCCATAAATTGTTTCCCTATCATTTGTTTATGTATTGACAAATGGTAGTCATGGCGTGAAAATGGAAGTTTCTGAAAGATGCTAAATGTGAGCACTGTCAGGGAAAACTTTTTACTTTGTGTTCTCTTTACATGCTTGTTCATAGATCTATTTGTATTCAATGTGTGTAGGGGCTGTTTCCATCACCTTGATGGATGACCATGCATCCTTCCTATGCTAATGAATTCCTATTAGTTCTCAAAATAAATAAATAGTAATAGCAACAGTAGTACCAGTAACAATAAGAGTGAAATAATAAAAGAAAATGAAAGGGAATGGTGCTAAGTTGCACTAAGTTGCACTAAGTTGCTTCAATATTCTTGTTCCTTCCCGGTATCAAGGCTTTGAAAGAAACCAAGTTGCCACACTATTTTCATTTTCCTTCTCTATAATATAGGCATTGGTGTACTGCAATTGCTGTACTAAACTCATGCACCCCTCTTAGCTTTACAGAAGCCTTATTATTCTTGCCCTTGCACTAATTTAGAAATAGGAAACCAGTAGAGGAATGGATGTGGATATTCTTTGGATATTAGATTCTTGCTCAGATTCTTAAACATGATGCTCAATTACTTGATATGTCACTAATATCTATCTTGGGGTATGACCTGTATGGTAGTCATCTACTATAATGTTATTATATTTTAAATTACTGCATCTGTTAGTCTTCTTATTGACTGTTGACATTTTTTTCTATCAATTACAGCAATGCTATTTCCAAGGAGAATACAGTGAAAACAATAGGCACATCTGATGGCATCTCTTCATCATCAGAACCAGCATCAGGACTTCAGCCTGCTTGGTTGGGTGCCCCAAGGCATGTTACAATGGCTGACATTGTGAAGATGGGCAGGCCACGTGCCAAGATTTCCACCATCCAAACCTCAGAAATTGCAAGTTCCCACTCACCTGTTAACCAGGATATACTTAATGGTGATTGGCCCTTGATTGAGCAGTCACCAGCTGTAAGTGGGCCATCAGTTGGTGAACCTGCTGGTTCTTCTGTCAATTTTGCTGATTGTTCTTCATATAGTTTGCATGTTGATAGAGTTAATTTGCATCCAAGTTCTGAGTCAGAGGAGGTCCTAACAACAGAGCAGACTGTGAATGTTCAAAATCAAATAGTAGACTCCATTAGATCTGTTGCTGCATCAGATGGACAAACACAATTGGACAGTTCTGGAAGTACTTCATATTTTGATGATACCTCATTGAAAAGCAGTTCCTACCAATGTCGAAGTCCAACACTTGACCATCAGGAAGGTAATCCCATTCCTTGACCTTTTCTGTAATATTAGCAATGCATTTGAAGCGGAACAGCCCACAATGACATGTCTTGAGCCAGCACCTGGTGCCGCAATTGTTTCATTCTATATGTCTTTCTTGGCTGTTTTGAATACTATTTCTTGGGCTAATGGCAAGGACAAGGGGCCTTGGAGATTCTTCTATACCTTAAATAAATTGAGGGTTTATCTGTGGCCACTAATGCCTCATTTCAACTCATTCCAAGAGAGGACAATTCTGTGGCAGATGTGTTGGCAAATTTGGGTGCTGATATGGATCAATGCATTGTTTCCAATGGTTTACTTTAGGGATGCACAAAAAAATTGCTAAACAGCTAAATCGATCTGAAGGTAGATCGGTTTGGTCACGGTTCAGATTTCCTTCAAACCGTTTGTTTCGGTTTTCAGTTTGAAGGTGCGTTTAAACCTCTCAAACCAAACCCAACCGAACCGAACCAATTATAGAAATATATATATTGTAAAATATATAAAAGAATATGAAAAATTACTTGAAGAAGACTCGAACCCTCACTCTATTACTTGAAGTCCAACATCTCTCACCAATTGAACTGCCATTTTTTTTTTAGAAAATTTAAATAAAACAAAATAAAAAACAAAAAAACTGTAACCGAACTTCATCGTTTGCTTTCAGTTCAGTTTGAGCACATGGGCGGTTCGGTTCAATTTGAGAAAATAGAAAACCGTTGGGTTCAGTTTGGTTGATGGTTTCCCCTCTAAACCGATCCGAACCACCCATGTGCACCCCTAGTTTACTTAGTGATTGTATGCTTAAGCTTGTTAGATCACTGTTGTATGTTGGTCTGGCCATCACCTTGATGGGTAGTCATGTATTCTTTCTAAAATGCTGAAATATGAAAGGTTGTTTGAACTTATCTAGCCTATGCCACCATCCCATTTACTCGGTTCATGGAAGATGAAGATGTTATAATTGATCATGCATATATCTCAGTTTTGAACACGTTCCTATTCATAATTAGTCCCATACCTGTGTGTTCCAACACACAAAATTTAAAGTTCCATAAATGTGTAAGAAATATGGAATGGCTTGATGGTGAACTACCGCTGCATAGCCACTGAGACATAGGGACCCATTAAAAATCCCTAGCTGTTCCATAATTAGAAACTTTCTGCAGCAGGTTGGGTCCTGGTGTTCATTTGTTTGCAGAAATACATGTGTTCATCTGTAACCTACTATATCTATGACTATGAGTATGGAACTGCTGCAGTAATTGGCATGCAGTGGCAAGTACTTTAAGCTACAATAAATTTTTAGGCTTCATAAAAAGAAATTCAATATTTTTACATCTATGGCCTATGATTCCCGGATATGGCATAGATACAATGAGGGCACGCTATGTACATGGCAGGGACACAGATTTTACACATAAAAAGTGAAGTATCAGAAACGATACGACACAATATGCTGCCCATTTGGAAGTATCCATGCATCATATTCTATGGCTATGAACCAT
Source organism: Umbellularia californica (assembly GCA_028538565.1). Classification (NCBI taxonomy): domain Eukaryota; kingdom Viridiplantae; phylum Streptophyta; class Magnoliopsida; order Laurales; family Lauraceae; genus Umbellularia; species Umbellularia californica. The sequence continues at coordinate 57,196,817 of JAPQWN010000009.1, read as the reverse complement.
GTCTAACATACAGGGGCAGTATTTTCCCGCATAAACTCTACCCCATGCATGCCCAATGTAGTAAGGATGAAAATAGCGGTAGCGGCGGGCGTAGTGGCCTGCCGCCAAAACGCTACGTAGCGGGCGCTACGTAGCGTAGCGGCGCGGTGTAGCGGTGTAGCAGTGCGATTTGAAAAAATCGTCAAAAAAATATGAAAAAATTCTAGAAAATCTAGAATATTGGAAAATGAGAGAAAATGTATTTTTTTTTTGCAAAAGTAACTAAGGTAAGGGGGCGTAGCGGTCCCCTCACTATATGAGGTCCTGTATCGCTGTATAAATAGAAAATAATAGTAATGATCATTTTTTTTACATGTGTTCATGTTACTTAGTTATGCTAATTTAGAAACTAATGAAAGGCTTATAAAAGAAAAAATTATGTCATGAAGTCAAGACTTAAGAGTACCTAGAGAAAAAAATGCATCTACTAAAGGGGGTGTCTAATAGGATGTACTTAGAGAAGAATCATTGAGAAGAACTCTTTGTATCGACTACAATTCGGCGAGATCATGTGCTTTTTGGTGTTCTTTTAAACATAAAAGGGTAAAAGAGTTGTGTAGAAATGTTATTTGGAGAGAAGAAGAAAAGAAATAAGTCTTATTATGCATTTTAAAAAAAATTGGAAAGTAGGAATTTTTCTCACCCCGTAGCGGCCGCTACATTAATGTAGCGGTCAGAACACTGTTTTTTTCAATTTAGCGTGGCGGCCTGGGCCGCCACGGCCGATATATCGGCCACTACGCTTCGTAGCGGCCGCTATTTTCATCTATACAATGTAGTAACTATGGAATAATTAAGGTTGGATTTGGCTCCTTGCCATTTTCGGAGCAGCAGTTTTTCTCCCTACCTATCTCTGAATAGGAGTTTCTTCACTTCCAACATGGGAAAAGTTCAAATATTTATAAACTATCAAGTGTGATGATATGTGTAAAAGTGAGATTCATCAAGTTCAGCTTCACTCTGGTTGTTACTCCCTGTTAATTACGGACTTGTGTAGTGTGTGTGCATCTATGAATATTTCCCAGAGCAAAAGAAAAATTACTCTGGTGGTTAAGGAAACAGTAAGCTTTCATGTGGGAATAATATGGATTTTTTTTCCCTTTTTGTCCCAAGTAGTGAAAGATCATTGTTTTCTTGCCAGGAAATGGGGGCAGCTCACATTTATCTATGTCAGATTGCCTGCAACCTTCTTTTGTTGAGGATGACAGTGAGGCAGTAACAACTGCTGCTGCACGCTTGCAGAACCTGAGCTTGCAGGAGGAAGAGATAAATGCACCACCTGGTGAGGAAAACCCAGCTGTGATTATTCCAAATCATCTTCAGGTCCCTACTGCAGACTGCTCACATTTGAGCTTTGGTAGCTTTGGGTCTGGTATTGGTGCAACATTTTCTGGATCATTTGTGTCAAAGACCTTGAAGAGTAACTTGTCTGAAGCATCCACAGCAGCAGATGGTTCTTCGGTTGAAAATTTGGATTCTAGGTATTGCCTCTACTGCATCCTTTTGACTATTGTTATCTTTCTGGACATTTTTTGTTGTTTTATAATAATACTAATAATTCCTGGCAGAAATCCTGAATGCTATGGCAATGAACAACAAAGATATACCTCAAATGAGAATGCTGAATACCCTTTGTCTTCACTAGCTGAGGTTGCAAAACATGATAATGCTGAGGAAGCAAGACACGGACATCGACATCAGTACCCTTTTCCATCTTCTGCACCAGATTATGCAATTGAAAACACTGTACAAGCAGATGCTGGAGGATACTCTTACTCCCAAACTAACTCTCAGATGCAGAATCTTGCATCTTACTCAAATGAAATGGTAATGCAGCACTCATTAGCTTTTAGTCATTGTCATTATCATCAGCATCATCTTACCAATAAATATATAAAATAAAATCAGCGTCATCTTCATCTTAGACTTGTTCCGTCAAGCTGGGTGCATTTGCTTTTCTTGCATTCAGATATGTGATTGAGATTGAAAACTGACAAGTCTTTTATTACTAGAGGTATTCTCACTAAATTATTAGTAGACCAGAATTCAGAAAGTCTCCAACTCATCTGATTTCATTTGGTCCTGGCAATTGGTGATCTAAGCTTGTGAACTACACATGATAACGAACTAAGCTGGCATTTGCTATTTGCCTCAGTGATTTTAAAAGTATGAGTCATAGCATCTATAGAACTGAATGACACTGGTGAATGTGAAACAAAGTCAAGATATTCTAAATTTTAAACTGGGTTGAGTTGGATTTGGCGAGTTCTGTTTCGTTGGCCTATGGAATTGCTCTAGTTGGCTGAGTCATACTTGGCTTTGGCACAGGCTGAATCGTGTCCCTGGATTGAGAATTCTGCATTTTCAAGAATCAAATCTTACAGCCACTTAGAATGTTATGATTATGGCTATTAATCTCATAGTTCTCTTGTGCATGCAGGCAATAAAAATGAGCGTCTTCACCGCACCTCAGGCAACCACCCCCCGTACATTGCCCAACACCAGCATTCCCCCAGTCCCTGCACTCCCTGAGCATCTACCCACCCACCCTTATTCTCAACCAACTCTTTTTGCCAACATGACTACGTATCCATTCCTGCCTCAGAGCTATTCATATATTCCATCTGCTTTCCAGCAAGCATATGCTGCTAACAATGTTTATCATCAATCTCCAGCAACAGTGCAAGGCACCGGCATAAAGTATTCATTGCCACAATATAAGAACAGTATTTCATTAAGTAGTTTGTCTCATCCTGCCTCCATAGCTTCAGGTTATGGAGGATTTGGAAGTTCAACCAACATCCCTGGAAGCTTTCTGCTGAATCCTTCAACTACCCCTCCAAGCACGGCAATCAGCTACGAAGAGGCTACAGGCTCTCAGTACAGAGACAGCAACCATTATGGCACTCAACAGGTAGAAATGGTCATCTCAACTCTTAACTCTCAACCACAAGTGGAAACATACAGTGGTTCATCTAATCATTGTTTTGGCACTACAAATTTTACATGTGGGCCAACATTGGTATGAACTGTTCATATGGCAAGCACAATCCTGCAGTGGAGATATCCAAAGAATAACCCTATTGGATATTGAAATTGTTCATTTTTTCATTTATAAATGTGGCCATTTGCTGGAAGTGTTGCTGAAAATTACCAGTCAGATTGATAGAATAGGAATGCTTAAGCAAATGGTGATGCCCTTGAGATGAATTAGATTACTGAAATGCCAGCCTACATGTCCCATTCTGTTTGAACGACTAAGTGTTATTTCTCTAGATGAAGTATTATACAACATAATTCAACAAGTTATATTTTATTTGAATTTTCCTGATTTATTCCCCAACCCTTTTATTTTTCAGAATGAAGCCTCTACCATGTGGGTCAATGGGCATGGTTCAAGAACCATGTCAGCCCTTCCAGCCAGCACTTATTATGGTTATCCGGGACAGAACCAGCATGGTACCATTCAACAAAGTCAGCAGCCATCACACTACGGAGCTTCGGGTTACCCAAATTTTTACCATTCTCAGGCAGGGGTCTCACAAGAACATCAACCGCCGAGTGATGGAACCCTGAAAGCGTCACAGGGTCCATCTCAACAATCCCACCAGATCTGGCAACACAGTTATTGATCTGCTGCTAGTGTCTCCTGTTTTTTCAGGGTATTATAGTATATTTAAGAGCAGATGATCCAAAGTTTAACAGTTTGATCATAATATTTATAGTTTCTTTGTACTCCTTTGGTTCTGATCAACTGTGCATTCTAAAAGAGTACTCACCTGCCTGCTGTCCTGTGCCTTGAGGTTGTATTATGTCACTCAACTATTGGGTATGTTTGAACTTAGAATCACATGACTAATTTGCACTCAGCCTCTGTTAGACTTTTATGAGAATCACTTGGACCTGATTCCCATTTGTAACACTTAAAACTTAAATTTGTCAGAGTCTGGTTGTCGCCAAACTCCAGCTACAGAATTGTGCAGCCTTGTTCCAGATTTCATAATTTCATTTTATTATTGAAAGAGTTTGTAGCCTGTAGTGCTGTAAGGGGCGCTGGCTTAAATTGATTCATTTTATGTTTAGATGAGTAGGGGTTGTAATGGGGACAGGTTGGGTTGAACATTGTGGGTGACATATAGGTGCAACCCAAACCGGACTCAATTTTTTTTTTATTTGGCTTGAAACTTTGAATCCAAACCCAACCTAAAAGTTAAAAATGGTCGATCCAACACTTAATTAACAGGTTAGGTTTGGGTTGAGGTGACAGATCAATGTACAATTGCAAGAGTAGGCCCAACCCAATTTATTAATCAGGTCATAAATGTCAACCTAGACCTAACATGAAAAAAGGGTCAACCGAAACCCTGAATTACAGATTCGAATTGGTGGGTTGGTCAGTGTTGCCACCCCGGTATATGGGTGCCCATACAGCCATACTCATAAAAATGCAGGTGGTTGGATGATGTCTTGCTTCAAATTTTTTGAGTCAAATACATAAAGAGCCTGCTCAGAAGTGGAGAATCAAATTACTGCATGGTCTGTCACACATTTTATTTTGGATTGAAGACCTTGAGAAAAATGAGCTGAAATGTTGGATGACATTTCTCAGCCTTAGGTAGCACAAGACCTACATTTAGATGTTGCGCCTTGGGGATAGGGGGCGGAAACTTTAGAAAACAAAAATGCCAGGTGAGATAGTCTCCTGGGAAATTTGCTCATGTGGTAAAATATAAGGAAATCCACCATTGCATCAATAAAATCACCACCATGATATCATATAGAGAGATGGTAATTAGAAGCCAAGCATCGGATTTCTTGTACAACTTGAGTGTATTGTGGGACTCAGTGTATGGTTTTGGTCATTCTTACCCACATTTATCTGCCAATCACTGGTTTAATACTTGTACAATACAACTAATTCAGAAAGAGCTAATGCATTTCCCAGGTGCTTAGTTGTCTGTACAAACCAAAAGAAATCACCATTCCTTCATAATTCAATGTGGAAACAATAAGTTTACAAAGAGTAAACCATGAACAGATTGATAAAGTGGATGCAATAGCCAAAGCTCAAGAATCATACAAAGGTTAGCAAGCACATCAGCTAGGAATGCAGCTGAATGTTCTCCAAATTTTCTTCTCTTTTGGTTCAGTGAACAGAAAATCTGGTGATTTGAGTGAAGCGGCTCCACCCATCAGGCCATGCAATTGAATCTCAACCCTTGATGGCAGCTACATAGATCCAACCCAAATGGATCTCCTGTATTCAATGGTGTTCACATGTACACTTCGGTTTTCCAGGCTAAATAATGAAGGGACATGTCCTATATTGGATATCAACCATCAATGGCCCCACCCTTCTTTAATTCAATTAATCCTTAGCTTATCTATCACCACGAGCGACTATGGGGAAAAACAATAACCTGTTAGCAACATATAAGCATGTTTTTCTTCAAAAACCCCAAAAACAAAACAATAGCAAGAGAGAGCAAGCACAAACCTGCACTCGTCATTCTTTTGTTTTCATGTTGCACTGGGATAGATGATTCATGACTGTACTCCACGCTGCAAACATATTCCTTGTAAATACTTGCATGTTACACCTTTTTGAGTAAATGAATAAGTTACCTGGTATGCGCGGGAAGTCTGGCTCTATCCCATTTCCAGTGATGTCCATGTGATTTGGTGTTACATACTTCCCAACGGTAACCACAACACCGGATCCATCGTCAAGTTCAAAAACAGACTGTATCAAACCCTGACGGAAGCATTAAAGTTTTGATCAACAATATGCACAAACAATGAAAGAATGAAGAAGTTACAGGATTTACTCCAGACTAGGAGGTTCTATTTTGTACAAACAATTTGTCCCTTGGGAGCATATAATTTTCTCCTATTTTGGGATTACACTTTGTAGACAAAAACCCAGAGTGAGAAATCCATCTACTCCCAAGTCAAGGGAGGCAGGGAAACTCTTTAAACAAATTGAAGTTAGTAAATTCTGCTGTCATACCTTGCCAAAAGTCCTGTCTCCCACAAGAACAGCTCTGCAGTTATCATGAAGTGCTGTTGCAACCTGCAAAACAGTTTCTGCTCAGAGTACAATCTCGTGAATACAAGCAAGATGAATAACTGAGCTTCTTACAATTTCACTAGCGCTTGCAGTCTTATTGTTCACTAGAACCTGCAATGAAGTAATTAAAGAAAAAGAAAGAATTGGCTTCAAAAGTTTCAGACATATAGGACAAGTATTACTTAATATTACTGCTAGCGCATTGAAGACCTGTTGTTTTTTTGGGGCTTATTCCAACTAACAGGTTACAGCTCAAAAATAATTTACATTAAATGCATGTTTAATAATATTACCAGTTCACATTCAGTTTATCAAGGACAATTTATAAGGTGGTGCCCCATTATAAATATGCTTACAGTTACAGGAGCTGTAAACAAAGGTGAAGTCTCTGCAACAATTGTTCTTTGATACTGAGGATCCCTTCCAACAGTATAAATCACCTGTTCACCCCAAGAAATGACAGTTTCAATATGACATTTAATGGGAAATAGCCATGTGTCTCAACATTTGTAAAATAAATCAGAGAACCACAAAGTATATCTAAATGATAGTCCAGGGATTAATATTATCTTTCAAGGAAACGAGGTTATATTATATCAAGTAGAATAGTAAAGAAAATTTAAAGCTGTGATTACTCAATAATAATCTGTGCTCCTGTTAAAGACAACAAGAAACTAAATTTCCAGGACCTAATAATATTTCATCAGTTAAATGACCTTATAATATTGAAGTAGAGCAGTGTTACTGTATGTTTCAGCAATTCAAATAGGTTAAAAAACCCATATGGAGAGCACGAGAAGAAATAAGGATGGCACAAATTGATTATTTCAGATTCCCAGACAACAGCTGTGTACATGAAATCAAACTGGTAAAAGTAGGCATCAATCTTTAATAACTATATAATGTGGATTAAGTTGTATCATACTCGGTATATGTTTCTAAAGACAGGTAGGTTATTTCAGGATTCTAGGTAGCATACAAAGCAACTTGAAACGTGAAGGAGTTCTTGCATGAAAATTTAAATAAAATGATAAATGAAGATCCATCTTACAAGTACATATCTTCCAACAATTACATACCGTCTCTCCTTTGTCCAGAAAGAGCTTTGCAACCTCAATGCCTTCCTGAGAAGGAAAATGGCTGTCAAACTCAAAAACTTACAATGTTAATGGCTTGGCAGATCAAAGTAAAGAAGGATAATGGAGATATCTACAAAACTATATTTCATGATATCTCCAGAAAAATGAAAAGTGGACAAAGGAAATCTTTGATTTGTAAGACTTTATTTCATGTGAAACAGAACATTACAGTACAATGCATCAGATTCAGATAATAAACAAACCTGCACTAGTCCACCAAGATTATCTCTAAGATCCAAAACAAAATAGGAGGCACCAGCATCCTGAAGATTCTTCATAGCTGAAAGAATGAATTAACAATCCCTTCAGAATTTTTTACAATACTTACTAAAATTTTGAAAAAAAAAAAAAAAAAAAAAGATAAAGCAGTCTCATAGAAGCAGCACTTTTAATATCAAAGCTTAAGAAGTAGCCAAAAAAAAATACAGGAGTAAAGTTACCTAGAAAGATGATCGAATACCAAAGAAATAAAGATTTGCTACATATAAGAAAGGGAATATATGATATAAGAAAGTTTTCCCAAGTCACCAAAAAACCAGAGATTTATAAAACTAACACATTTTAAATCAGTGCATTCCCTGCCGTTCAATGAAGAAAGCATTGCTGGATTAAAGCACCCTTTTTTTATAGACAATTCCCAAACTAGAATTTTCTCCTCTGTGAGAGCCCATGGGAAACATGGACCCCCAACCCCAAATTTACACCCATAGGTGAGCCTCAATTTTTCTTGCTGTTGTTACTTTTTTTTTTCTTTTTTTGTTTGGTGTGTGTGTGTGTGTGTGTGTGTGTGTGTGGGCGGGGGTGGGGGGGGGGGGGGGGGGGGGGGGGGGGTGTGGATAGCCCTTTCCATCATCGCCGCCCAGTTCTCAGCCAGGCTTCACTTTGAGTCTTCAATACATGATTTGACTAACATTTATACATATTTTTTCAATCAGCATATAAATCTAAATAGAAATGTGAGACCCAATCATTTGATGGCTTTGGCACAAGAAGTCCTAGGACCCCAGAGCATAGAACAAATTCTAATAGTTGGATAGAAAGTAGGTTTGCAATAAGATTGAGATCCCCCCAAAAAATAAAAAGAAAAAGAAGAAGAAGAAAACTGAGAACATAACAGAAAAATCAGTGGCAGAATTAAGTTGAATATTTTAATAAAAAAAAATCTTAAGCTCCCATTAGGAAATCAGGAGCCACTGGCAGGACAGACTGAGTGGAGCATGCCATTCAATGAGGTCAGATGACTTGTTAATATAACTATTGCTTCCTATTTTACCAAAAATTAGTGATCTTTCAGAGGAAGTGAACCCAGTCAGAAGACAATATGATGCTGTTCAGGACTCTGGTAAATAGAACAGGCCTTATGAATCTGTCCAGGATTTCAACTGAAATAGCTTACTTTTCTGAGGACAACTGGGTAGACCACGAAGGATGTCCACATACTAAACAGACCCTTAGTACAGGATTACAGAACTATGGTTGCAAAAGTTGAATATAACGTTCACCTATAACTAAATCTTTTCTCGCCAGTGCATTGAACTCTTTCAGACGTATATATCCAACTGAAGCAGCTCCATTCTCCATTGGTTCTAAGCGGTAAAACACAGGAGTTCGAGCAATAACTTGCCTCTGGACTTTGACAGATTGAACTGGTCCACAATTTCCATGTTTAATCTACAAGCATCAACACTTAGTTTGGAAGATCATATTCAAGCTGCAAGTAAAAAAAAATTATAAGGCAGCATATTTTTTAGATGATTTGATGACACAACCTCAATAGTAACAATTGTTTCCTTAGGACCTTGTAGCAAAGACAAAACTTCAAAGGCCGATTTTCCCTTGACTTTAACTCCATTGACTGATAAGACCTCATCCCCCTACAAAAACAGAATGCACGCATCATCCTTACACTAACATAAAGAGAAAAAACAAAGGCTATTAAGTGCATCAATTAGAACAATATGCATCATAATTTATTATTATTTGATCACTAAACAATGAGTTATTATATGAATCAGATGCAAGACAGCCTCTTCGTCTCTCTTTCTTGATGGGCAGCATGAGTCAAACCTGCAACCTTGTGGTTGTGAAAATAAGCATTTTCCAACTTTGCAATAGAAAGTAAGATAATATTTAGTGAAAACAAGATGTATGGATATAATATGTATGGAATTACAGAAAAGATGATGATGGCAATGATGGCAATATTACTGCTGAAGACTATCACAGTGTCCTTTTTATTATCTGTAACATCAAAAATTCTATACTCCACAGATGACAATTGCATTCTTATAAATCAAACTATAAAGATCCAGTAATTAATTTGAAGGAATAAGTCTAAGAAGTAAAGAGAGGAATGAGGTCTAAACAAATAATCAGATTTGGGAAGTGGATGCATCAACTCTACCAAGTACCAATACCTGTCTTACACCAGCAGTATGGGCAGGACCATCCAATATGATGCCCAATACCTTCAATTTGGTAGCACCATTTTCATCAGGAACTTCCTTAAGATTTATTCCAACCCCACTCACATCAAACCTAGCCATCTTCGAGAACTTTTTGCCAGTGATGAAAAGACATAACATGGAGGGAAAAAAATCAATTCATGTAAGTAAAAACTACAATTGATAAAAAGTACTAACAGAATAAAAAAAAATGTGGAACCATCACTTCCATCCACAGCTGAAGAACAAGTTTGGGATGTTGTCACTCCAAGCACCAGATTTGCAGTCTCATAGTTCAGCAATACAGAACATTTATGTGATGGAGCCAGATGTGGATGGTGCACGCACCAAAAATCCCCGAAATCATATGCATGATGATGATTATGCAGTTCCTTTTTTTTTTTTTTTTTGGATAGTATTAAATGCCTCCATTTTTGAACTTGTAATGGCATATTGGTATATACATTCCCCTTCTCTATCCACTCACCTCAACGGCAAATGATTCTTAGATACAGAAAACTAAAAACCCAAATCCAAAATGAGAGAGGAATTACTTCTGAGGGAGAAAGGAACCGCGTATATGGGTCACCCAAGCTAGCCAGCATCCTTCGAATGATATCATGAGCTTTAGATCTAGTTTGAATAGAACTACTAAGAATATCTTCTTTCTTTTGCTGTAAAATAAAAACCAATTGGTACAAGGGAAAAAAGGTTCTAAAGAAAAGCATACCCATTTACTGTGAGCGCTCAACACATTTCAAGCATTGTCAATGCAGCCTTCACTCAACAACTAACAACTGAAGGATAAGTACATAACCATATACATATACCCAGAAATGAATACAGATACACTCTCACTTGAAGTAACCCAAGGATTGAATTGCAATACAGGTATCCTATCCAAAAATATCTCTAGGTCATCCACATGAGTTAGGCCTCATTTGGATGTGGACAAAAAAATGAAGAAAACAAGTAAAGAGAACTGTCCCTAGTACAAATCTTGAACTGAATCTATCCCCACCTTTTCTCTTCATCCAAACACCCTTTTATCTACTACAGTTTTTCCTGGCATTTTATTTCCTCAATGATTCCATTTTCCTGCTGGAAATTGAAAAAAGAAGACTGCATGTTCTATGGTTTCTTTTTTTTTTTTTTCTTTATTGTTTAGTGTGGCAAAACAATTTATCCAGTGTAAGACTTTATAACATGGTCATTTAGCTGATTTCCACAAAAATCTCAGAAAATGAAAACCTCCCAAAATTGTTACCACAGAACAGAAGAAAATCATTTCCCTAGGAAACCATTTCCAATTTTCATAGAAAACAGTCCTCAAATTTCATTGGTTGTTCTCATTCTAATCAATAAACAATAAAACAGGGATATGGGTTCTAATCACTAGAGAGTTTTATCTGAAAACTGAAAAAAAGCATGTTTCTAGAATCGCCCAGAAGCAAATTACAACCCCAAATGAGAAGGCAAAAAAAAAAAAAAAACCCAGCTTTGGCAAGTGGGTGCTTTACCATCCATTTTTCAGGCGACCAGCGATGCTGCCCAGCATCAAGAAAGCTTTCATTGACAATTTCCCAAGCTTCCTGAACAATTCCTTCATTAGTAACAGACTGGGGAGCAATCTCTGGAGTTTGTTGGTCATCTTCTTCTTGGCAAAGCTCAGTAGGAGAAGGTGCGATTTGAAGGGATGGAGATTCAGCAGCAGTACAAGGAGGAGTAGGTGTTAAGACAAGACCAAAGGAAAGAGCAGCTGCAAGTGCATGCAGTGCTATTGATTGAGGCCATGTGGAGATAATGGATTTGCAGGAAGAGCTCTGTTCATGAGAGGATTGGATTACTAATGAGAGATGCTGATGAAGATGATGATGATGATGGGTTCTTTTTGCTTTTGCTGCTGCTGCCACTGGTGGGAGTGGGCAGCTGCAGAACAAGGCTCCCATCATTATCTGATTCTCAATCTCCTGGGCCTTTTGGGCTGTGGAGTATATGCTGCAGAAGGTGCAGGAAGGGAAAATTAGTGTGGTGGGCCATCACTGTCTTAGCTCATCAGGACCGTTGAAGTTTTGGGCCAACAAATTGATGTGATGGAGACCAATGGGGCTTCTGTTTATGATGGGCAGGTCGAACCCAGCCCGGTGGTTTGGGGTTTGGATTGAACCTTTTTATTTTTGGGTTGGATTTGGGTTGATATTCTATCCTGATTAATGAATTGGTTTGGTTAAGGTTGAGCCTATACCTGCTACCTGACCCACCAATCCAATCCAGCCTGACCTATTGTACTATGACCTGCTAGTTCAGCCAGGACCCAATCAGTCCAGATCCCTCGTCGCAGCTTACGCGGAAACTGTGTACCAGATGCTGGGATCTCCACGATGAGGCCCATATACAGATAATTTGGATAGTTCAAGATGAATCACATCCCCTCCACAAATATATCTTTAAATTTCAGTTCAATAGAAGTTGGTCCCATTATATGTACATAATGAAAATATAATAAACACCACATCAATAGCGATGTCACTGCAGCATTCACTCATGTTTTCAATCCTGCATTTGAGGAAATGTTGCTGGAGGGGATGGAATTCGTCTGGAATGATCTGGATAATCTTCATGTGGGCCTTATGATAGAGTTTCTGGCATGTGTTTCAGATTTTCGTGTATTGTGATAGGGGATCCAAGTGGAACCCAGCCTGCCAATTAAGTTGGAATTGACCCCTTTTAACTTTTGGGTTGGCATCAAACTCCAGGTTGACATTTTCAAGCCCATTAATGAATGAATGATCGTATACATATGAACTAACCTGACCCATTGCAAATTCTATCGGGACCTAAAAGGGGTCAAAGACCGGGATGATTTAACTTTTGAGCTACCCTGTCCTTCTGCACTTTTTTCCTTGTAAAAAGATATTTTTATCAAAGATGACAAGGAGACTCGCCAAAGCGTCTACTGTCTTAACTGCTGACTTATTACATTGGATTGAAAAATGTATACCTGGCTTCCCCCTCTTCGTACATGTAAGTAGGGCTGTAAAAAAAAAAAAAATACACTGTCACCGCAAAACAGGACCCAATGGATCAAATCGGATGGTTCAAATCGATTTTATGTAGATCGGTTCGGTTAACGGTTTGAAACTTATAGAAACCGCTTTATATCGGTCGGTTATCAGTTTGAACCCACGGTTAACCGCCTAAACCGAACCAACCGTATGTATCAAATTGAGTATTGAGTTTTGACTATTTTAGCCTTAGAGAAAGCGCTTGTATTACATGTTTGATAAAAGTTCTATAAGAAGTTTGCATTATTGGGTTTTTAGTAGTGCTGTCTAGAGATTTGGTCTGACCTACGAAAAAGTGAACTATGAAGAGGCCCATATCAATTAATTCAAAATTGGGGCTACATTCTACTCAAACCCATTTTGTTGGCAAAAACAAAATAAAAATAAATAAAAATAAATAAAAAAACTAGTTCCTTTTGTGCTGAATTTATTGGTCTGAATCAAGCAATGTAGTCTAGTCCAAGTTTTATGTAAAGAAATAGGTACGTGCTTGACAATTTTGTTGGTGTATTTTACCAGACGATTTGAAATGCTTCAGCTCATTGGCTTAAAAAGTTGACCGAGCCTGGCCTGGTCCATTCAATCACGTGACTAGATGATGGATGGAAAGAGTTCATCCATCGTTTGATATGTGCTTCCTTGGTTGAAACAAATTATGAAATATGTTTTAATGTTCATTATAGCTTCTCCTCATTCCATTTGATAAACCAAGTTTCAACTATAATTTTTTTTTGAAAAAATAAACTAAAACAAAACAAAAAATTTCAGTTCGGTTTGAGCACATGGGGGGTTCAGTTCGGTTTGGGAAAATAGAAAATCGATGGATTCGATTTAGTTGATGGTTTCCCCTCTAAATTGATCCAAACCGCCCATGTTCACCCCTACATATAAGTTGCTATTATCTATTATGTGTAAGTTGTGTTTCCTCAAAATTGAGGATTTCCATCCCCTCGCATGTGTGGTTTGTGTCTACTACATGTCTTTATATGTGTGGGTTTCCATTACTTTGCATATGCGAGTCTCATAGGATCCATAACCCCTTAGCTTGGAGACACAAACACACACACCAAAAAAAAAAAAATCGCGACTTATAGCATTACCGAGAAATCTCATTGAAAGTTTTAAAAAAAATGTAATTGGAAAATATAAAAATAAGATAAAGATATTCGGATCAAACTTTTAATAAGACATATTTCTTTCTTAATTTCTAAATATTTTTTTATAAAAAAGAAGCGAAACATTTCTCTCTTTTTTCAATCTAAAAGAGAATCTAATTAAAGCAAATAATATATATATACACAAAGGGCAGTTGGGATAATTTCGAATTGAGCTGTTTTGCCAATGGTGCAGGTGGTGTCATAAATTTTGATAGAGTGTGGCCCTTCGGGTCGGGAAAGCCCAACATGAAACTTAAGTGTTCTTTTTTTTTTTGTAAAAGAAAACTGACCTCTTATTTGTTCTTCAGGTTGAAAGTTGGATTGATTTTGGTCCACTGGCACCCATAATTTTTTGGGAGACTATTGTGTCATGTTCACAGACTATTGGGGTCTATGATTGCCAACCTAACGATCTCTGAATTCAACCCATTTTGTTAGTCTACTGGGGAATGGTAGACGTAATACTCTTCACCATGTTGCCCCAAAGCATAAGACTGAAGGGCCAGTTGCACAAGTTTTAGCCCTCAAGATTCAGAATGTGTTTAATTAGTGTTTGGGCAAGTGCCAATTCAAGAAGGTAATGTGTGAGAGGAGGTAGGGTTGATCATAGAATCCATGTGGTGCCTGCAGGCAAGGCCATTAATTGTATGGGAAGAGGCCTATCCACAGGGATAACTTTAAACAGTGCAAAAGTTTAATAGAAAAATAAATAGGGCATGAGTTTAGAATCCTACAAAATTGATGCACCATAATTCAGTGTAGTTCAGAAGTAAATCTGTTTAGACAGACATTCGGCTGAGTGATGCATTCTCCAATCTCTCCCACACGCAATGGGTTCCATTTCAAGTTTGAAAATTTCAAAATCCTGCAGCTCTTGATCATGCAAAATTCGTTTCGAGTGCATGGCATGGTGGTAGAGAACAGAGCAACAAACCTCTCAAGATAATTCAGTTTATCCAAATGCTAAACATGTAGCTTGCACAGAGTGTACAAAGATCGAAATAGGCACAATAGGGGAAGCCAAAGATCAACTGTCTCCCAGATCATTCAAGTCATCCAAATGCATCAACCCTTAAACATGTAAATAGGCACAAGAGGCACCAAAACGGCCCATTTTGTTTTCCATTTTTAATATTAAAAGCTAAGAAATCCATCATACAATAGTTTTAAGTTTGAAAGGAATCCAACTGATGCTATCCAACTAGCAAATTCCCAATCAACTTGGAAAAGTCTTGCCTGTTGGGACAAGATGAAGTGTATTCGTGGGGACATTCCCCCTGTTGTTTATCTATAATCTAACATATACTCTACCTTCCTAGAAGTTTAAGACTAACCCATCTTCTACCTTCTCAAACAGAAAACTCTGGCGCAAGTCATGTTCTTCTAAGATTATTGCAAATTTCAAGCTCATGTTGAAAAAGATTTTATGGGCTGAGAAAGAGATTATTGAGAACTTGTCTCTCTATTCTACAATTTCAAATGAGATTGGAAATGAAAAGGAATGACAATAGTTCTCATAGAAGGAAAGACCTTAGAACTTCAAAGCTACAAATTATATTAGTTGAATGGAGAATAGCACAATATAAGCCCAGAAGACCATTGAAGGCTCTTTAAAGGCCAAGATGGTATATTAGATAACCACTGAAGCATAACATTCATTAAAAGCATATATACAAAACTATCCTGCAAGTAAATCAGCATTTTCTGCTCATTGCATTTTTCATATATACACACTTCTACATCTAGCTATTGCATTCTCAATCCATATTTCATTCAGTAGCAGGAATAACATGAAACATGCTTTGGCATCACTTGTCACAATTTCATAATTATGGCCATTGCCCCTCAATTAACCCTAATCAAATTCCAAGCGAAAAAGACCTTAGAACCTCAAAGAAACAACTTCTAAGTTGAGTCGAGAGTGATACAGTATAAGCCCACAAGAGGGTTAAAGGCTCTTTCCAAGAGCTGAAGTCCAGTACTGTATATTAGATAACCATAGAAGAGTAAACTCCAATTGATTCAAAGCATATACAAAATTATAGTCTTCATACAAGTAAAGCAGCATCTTTTGCTCATTACTTTATTCAGACAAAAATTATAGTCTGCCTACAAGTAAAGCAGCACCTTCTGCCCATTGCTTTATTCAAAGAGACAATCTTCCTACATCTAGCTATTGCATTCTAATTAAAGGGAGCTAATCCATATTTCATACAATAGCAGGAATCAACAATTGCATGACATGTGAAAGCACTGATACTTCGGCATCGCTAGTCAATTTCATAGTTTCCGCATCCCCCTGAATGCACCACAGCACAGTCATTGCTTGGAATGCACCACAGCACAGCCATTGCTTGGAATGCACCACAGCACAGCGCAAAATAATTGAGCACCATAGAAGAATTTTATAAAATACCCTTTCATGTCTTAAATATCTTTCGATTTCCAAGTATACAAACACAGTAGAGAGAGAAATAGATCAATTCAATCGCCACAACAAAGTAGATTTCTAAATGGAAAATCCATTCAACCAACCCAAATTGATGGGATGATGCTAAGATGTTTGTGATGATCCCAAGTAAAATAAGCAAAATTATCGTACGCGCTGCTGAGCCAAAATGCTAACAATTGTACTGAGTCAATGAGAACAAAAGGGTTCAAATGAAAAAAAAAACCAACAAAGCATGAATGAGCTTTCTAACCCATGATCTCTTGCAGCTTCTCAATCAAACAAACTAAATCCCATATCCTGCAAAAAGAAAACACAAACCCAAAGAACCAAAATCAGCACAAATCCAAGAAAAAATAAAAGAGAAAAGGAGAAGAAAATTTGTTGATTTTAAGAAGCATTACATCATCAGACTCTTCCTTCTCTTCAACTTTCTCCTCTTTCTTCGCCTCCGCAGCGGCAGGCGCTGCAGCAGCAGCTCCTCCACCACCACCACCCCCCGTCGCTGCAACAGCCACACCGCCACCAGAAGGAACAGAAGACAATTTCTCCCTTCCACAGGCGATAAGCTCCGTTATGTCTTTGCCTTCGATTTGCGTCAGCAACAGTTCGATCCTATCATCTTCTGCATCCGCTCCCACTGCAAACCCAGAATAAATCATACCCCACCCAAAAAAAAAAAAAAACGTAGATCCGCATCACCGAATACGACTAAAACCCTAGATTTGCCTTTGATGTGATAAAAATGCATGAAAGAGAAGATTAGGAAAAAAAAAAAAAACTAGGGTTTGGGACATACCTGATCCGAGGATGGATTTGAGATCTTCGGCGGAGGGCTGCAGATTTCCGCCCAATACAGCGAGCAAGTAGGCAGAGAGGATCTTCATCTTCTTCTTTTCTTGATGATGAGGAATGACAGAGATCTGGAAGAGAAGATGCAGGAGATGAGAGAGAGGCAACAGTGGGTCTTTTTATGGGGTTTTGTGGTGCTAAAACCCTAGAACGGAAAGCTCAGGTAGTGGGCGGGTCAGGCCAGGTCAGGCCCTTTAACAATAAATGAATGAATACGGTGAAAATGGTGTGACAATGGAGCTATTTGCAAACCAATATTTCACACTTAAGCAAATTTGAAAGTGATTTATATACCCCTCTTGTGAAAAAAAGGCGCTAATACACTCTCTTACATGGGTGATTTTTCTACCAGTTTGTCTGTATGGACAAACTCATGGACAGAATTTTGGACAAACTGTCCACGTGGCGCAACGTGATTGGGACAATCCATTTCAACTTTTGAGAGAGCCCAATCACGTTGCGCCACGTGGACAATTTGTCCCAAATTCTGTCCATAGAGTTTGTCCAAATAGACTTTTTATTTTTCTACCGAGGGCCTTGCTAACTCCTTTAATTTTTTTTCATTCTAATGGGCCCGATATTTATAATCTGCTGTTTAGTTTGTTTATTGATTGATAAGCATTGCGTCCTTGAAGTTTTTATTTTAGATCTTCATGGATTTTGAGTAATTTGAGGAAAAGCTCCAACCTATAATTTTATGCACTTTTATGGGCCCTCAATTTTTTATCTAAACATTCAATATCCTCATTAATATAAGCATTAAAAAGTTCAATTTCATGTATTGATTATTCATGGATTATGAGAAGTTCGTGAAAAGATCTAAACACATCTAAAATCATGGAATGTACTTATTTACTCATATGATAATGTTGATTTTGACAAACATAGTAACATGTTGCACATGTAAAACATGTTATTCTTATCCCATGTGTAGAAGGCAAACAATCCGAGTTGTTGGGTAAAAGTTATTTGTACAGTGAATTGTAGTGAAGAGTCAAATATAAAGTTTTCTAAATTATTCTTCCAATCTGGCAGCCGTTCACTTATAGCTTGCTCATTTAGGGCGCATAGCGCTAGTGCATGTGTTGAAGCCCACAAGACCATGGACTCGAATCCAATCTAGTATCTGATGCAAAGGTCCAAGCTCTATGGACTTGGGCCTGACTCAATAGTATTGTGTGGGCCTGGATGTGATTGTGAACTCAAACTTGGCTCTCAAAACTGATGTAGGTACAACCTTCATTGTAAAAATATCTTTTAGTCATGCATTAATAATTGGATCAATGGATCCGGGGACCTAATTATCAAATGGGTCCATGAGCTTGGACCCAAAATTGGGCCTAATTATTTATAAGGCCTGGAAACTGGAAACAGGGTCCATGCCAATATTTCTTGAGTTCTGGGTAATTGTAAATAGAAGATCCATTTACATCTCTAGGCAAAAAGGTTAAAATGGTAATGCCCTAATCAAGACCTTATGTGGCTTAGATTTGATTTTCACATAGTTAATTAGGTGGGATTACCATTGACTTCTTTCTTTTTTTTTAGAGCTCATCTTTTTTCTAATGAAGCCCATCACATGGTTCTGGTTCTCTGACTGGTTTTATTGTATATTTAATTTGATTAAGGATCTAAGATTGGTTAAGACGTTGATCATTGATTAATTTTAATTAATTATCCACATAATTGCAGAAAGGGTTTCAGATATTGCATGTTTCTTCTATTTGTTAGATCCATTTCCTAGGGCTCATAGATTCCTAATCCTGTTGTTTTCCTTTTACAACCCCCAGTCACATGAACTCTGTCTCCTTCCAAGTGTTTTATGTGGATATTAGAGCATAACTTTTAAAAGCTAAGGTAAGCATTCAATACAAGCCCCAAGATGTCAAAAGTCAGATCTTACAATAACATGAAGCAAGTTTTAAATACAAACAGAAGGATCACACTCACTTCAGTCCTTATGATGGTAAGTAGCCCCACATAACAATAGAAATATAGTGGGTGATGAAAGTGGGCCAACCAAAACCAAACGATGATCACGTCTAAGTAACTATACTTAGTATCACCAAATGATAAAAACACGGCGCGTGATAAATATATAATGAATATATGTGAGTTAGCCAGTTCCACAAGCAGATATATCAAAAGGCCCCACCAGTTTTTGGCCTTGGCCCTTGATGTGGATCTTCAACATATGTCCAAAACAAGGTAATTGCACCACACCAAAAAGCAGCTGATGCAGCATAACCGCCTAAACAGTTCTACATGGGGATGAGAATGGGTCATGAATTTAGAAAGTTGGGTCTTAGCTCCTGGGCCTGAGCCCAAGTCCACTGATTGGGCCCAACAAAACTTGGGTCCGGGCTAAGATCCATGCCCTTCCTACTAAAATACCTAAATATATGTTATTATGTATATATTGATAATAATAGATAAAAAGAAATGTCAGCCCATGCGGATCCGGTCGAAATAGGGTCTTGAGAGGATATAGATGACATAAAAACCTTATCTCTGACAAATTTGCACGAAGTGGTGCTCATATGTCTCTAAACTACGTTATCTTGTAGGGCACCGAAGACATTTACCATTACACTAAGATAATAACTCTAGTAACGTTGATGACGACAACAATGACTACTGTATTTATGTAGATTATGGGATAACTCAGTTGGCTTAAAACTACAGCTCTGTTTTGGAGATTGAGGGTTTAATACTACACTACCATGTTAGGGTCACAGGAAATTTACTCGGCTATCCCTAATCCCTGGACCCATAGGGATTAGTCCTGCTCAGAGGGCTGGGATACCTCCGTTATAAATAAAAAATAAAATGAAAAAGATTTATGGGTCACAATTGGTCCGGGTCAAGAAACAGTTCCGGCAATATATTGACCTGACCCATGATCATCCATCAATATCTCTGCATTTCCAGTGTTATATAAAAGGGTGGTTTCTCAGTGGAGCAGAAGCAGTTGGTCTTTTTCCCTCTCGATAGAGAGATTCCATGGCGTGAAAAAGGAAGAAGAAGGAAAGGGGGAATACAAAACCCTCACTTCTCTCTAAAATCTCTACTGTTTTCATGGCGTCGAGGGTTTCTTTGACCTTGTTCGTCCTCGGTCATGGATGCCATGGCCTCAGCTCCCGCCAATCCAATGCCTACCTCCCCTTTCGCTCTCCTATCTTGCCTCCAATTTCCTGCAAAATGCGCCCCAGGAATATCAGGTTTCTTCTCTGTTTTTACCGAATTGATTGAAAATGCATTGTGGATAGTTTTCCTGATTTTGGGTTTTACGTTTTTGCTCTGTTTGATTGCTTATTGGTTGGGTGTTTGTGAATTTTGGGACGAAAGAGATGATGGGTTTCTTTTTCTTCTCTCTTTTATTGCATTTTTGGGCTTGTTGGGTTGATTTTTGATTTGGGGTTTTGTTGAATTTGGTGGGTTTCTTGTCCACTGCTCAGTGTGGGTTACTTATCAGATTACTTAAATCCTCCATTTGGGGTTTTCTTGTTGCTCATGGCTTTCTCTTGTTATGTTTGTATTTGCATTTGCTGATTTCATCTTGTACTTGTGAGCTTATTGAGTTTCTTGGGTTTCTTTGAGTTTGTTTATATTGCCTTCATTAACAATTGTGTATGCTCTGGTTCCAAGATCGGTCTTGTCTCTCTTATTGCGTTTCTGGACTTGTTGGTTACTTTTGTAGCTGGGGTTTTCTTGAATTTGGTGGGTTTCCAGCTTCTTTGGAGTTTTTGTTGGTTTGATCATTCAACGCATTTCTCAATCCCGAAATGATCGAATGTTTGTTTCTCTTTCTGTGCTAGAAATGATGGGTCCTTTTTCCCTTCTTCAGCTCTTACCTTTTCTGTCACTTATTCTTTCGACTGCTCATTGTGGTTTACCAATCAGATGACATAAATCACCCATTTGGGGTTTTCTTGCAACTCATGGCTTTCTTTTGTTGTGTTTGTATTTGCATTTGTTGCTTTCATCTTATACATGTGAGCTTGTTGAGTTTGTAGTGCTTCTTTGAGTTTGTGTACATTGCCTACAGAAACGATTCTGTATGCTCTGATTTCAAGATAGAGATTGCTTCCATTGAATTTGAGATTTATCCTTGGATGATTTAACTCATTTATGAAGATGATCTATGCCACTCGATTTCTCTTGAATTGGTTTTTTCTTGTGTTCATATAACCTTATATTGATAGAATTCTTCCAATTTTCAATTAATGAAAACACATGACCGATCATGTCGAGTTGAATTCTTGGATTGTAGTGCCCTTAATCCAGCAAAATCCTAATCTTTTAGAAATATCCATGTCTATATTTTAGAAATATCTCTTTGTCTCTTTTGGCATTGACTTAATATGCTATAATTGTTTATCCAGTTCCTGGATTAGTTTGTTTCCACTGACTCTGTTTTCTACAGTTCCCATAATAGGAGGCAACAAGTGAAGAAAGCTCCTCGCAGAAACCCACCGCTTGATGCAAATTACCCGCCAAGGGAAGATGAAGGTGCTGACACTGAAAAGGCAGTTACAGAGACAGTCTCAGAATCTTACCAGGATACTCAATCTGATGAAGGTGCTGACTCTAATGCAGTTATCAAAATCTCCAAAGGAGCAGATTTTGGCAATTCAGATCTTTCAGTGGAGACTTTGGTATGATTCTGCAATCTAGATGGTACTTACGATGTGGATGTTGCTTTCAATGGCTATGAGCTCATGGGAGTTTAAATCTATCAGCTGAGAATAATTGGTTAAAATGGAATAAATCTGCCATCATTATTCTTTGGTTGTGGCAAAGAAATATTGAAACACAACATAAGTTACCAGTAGCTTTCAAATATGGATATAAAATATAAATAGATTGGTATAGTAATCTTATTTATGCTCCTATGTATCTAGGATCACAGATTTTTGGGGTAGGTTGCCTTTGTTGTGTCTTTAATCACCACCCTGGTTCTACATGAAATGTGTTTTGAAATAAAACTGACCGGTCAATTAACTTTGTCCTGCATCACACATTCTTCATCATTTACAATGTGCTAACCTGGTTCTTTCCTTCCTTTACTTTTTACTTTCTTTTCTGGGTACTTTAGGGCCTGTTTGGCATTATTCCGTTTGGATGTTCCCCAGCTCCCATGGGACGCGAAAGTAGGAAACGCGTTTGGTAGTTGTTAATAGTCGGTTTTTAAATTGACTCCAGGGAACGATCTTCAAAATCGCGCCCGATGGCATAAGATATGCAAAACGATTTTATTCCGTTTTTTAAAAGGTACAACTCCATGGCACGCTTTGAGATTTTGAAAAAGTCTCGTTGGCAACCCCTTCTCTTTCCAAACTCTCTTCTTCAACCCCATAGATCTGACGACCCTTCTCATCTCTCCATTTCCCTGACAGCCACGCACGAACCTTGCCTTCTACAGCTCTCCAATCTCTCTCTCACCCTAACAGCCACATGAACCCCATCGTTTGCATTTCTCTAGCAGCTCTGATTGGTGGAGTGAGGCCATTTGCAAGTGTGGGCAATGGTAGGTGGTTAGAGGCTGGGTTACCTTGGGGTTGAGGTGAGCAAGAGATGGGGAGAAAGACAGAGAGAAGAGGAAAAGATAAAAAAAAATGGACGAGAAGAAAAGGAGGAGAGAAGGAAAAAAAATGGAAACAAGCAAGAAGAAAAGAGGAAAAGTGTTCTGTTGTGGTGTCAATGGTGCAAGGGTTGTGAGTGGAGGGAAAGGGAGAGCGAGGAAGATGCATAGCGAGAGAGTAGAAGAAGAAGAAGAAGAGTAGAAAGAAGAAAAAAGAATGAGAAGGGAAAGGAGAAAGAAAAAACCGTGAGAAGAAAGGTGGTTGTTAGGGTCGTTGGTTGGTGTGGATGTGGAGGAGAGAAGTTGGTGGTTAGGGTCTTCTTCTCTCTTGTTAAACAGAAGGTGTGGAGGCTTACGTAGAAGATATGAAAGTTGGGTATGGATGATCCAAGAAGGGATTTTCATGTTTTCAGGATTGTTGTGGCACTGACAGTGGCGTCACTTTTTAATTTTTACAATCTCCAGCCCTTGTACAAACATGTTGGTGGCTCAGCCATGTGGAGCATCATGAGTGTTGTAGTGGTCTTTGAATACATAGAAGGTAAGAATTAGTAGTTCATCTCTTTCAATGGTCAAATTCTTAATTCTATGCCTATGAGTCCTTCATTGGATGGTTAGGATCAAGAGGGCAACTGGGCCAATCAGATATTAGGTTCTAAAGGTCTTTAGACATAAGAATGTCAACACTACTTGCTGCCACCAAACAAGTTCCACATGGCATAATCTCAGTAGAACAATCCAATATGACGTTGCCAAACAACTTCTGCACAGCATGTGTCAGCACAACCCAATCTCAGCACAAAACTGAGAATAACATAGGTACAATGCCAAACAGGCCCTCAATATCTTCATTTTTCCTCATGAAGCATTACATGTCCTTTTGCCTGTAGATGAAAATACTATGTTGTAGGAATCACATTGAGCTACCTTTTTTCTCATGTAATTCTATATTCAATCTATTTAAAATGCTTTTAACAGGTACTGCCTTTCTTTTCTTTTTTTCAAAAAAAAAAAAAAAATCCTATATACATTTGGATTCTAATATTTTTGTTATTTTTAATTCGATGTTCAAATGCTCTCTCTCTCTCTCTCTCTCTCTCTCTCTCTATATATATATATATATATATATATGCTGTGCATGGATATCAATGATAGGTTTCATTTGATTTTTAGATTGCAGTGCTCAATCATCTGATCTGTAAAATGATACTCATGTATCAGTATGTTTTGACTTTTTGCGGAAGATTTTATTGGATTAAGTAATCTCATAGAGTGTTGTATAGTGAGGAGTCTTACCAGAGAGAATTTGATAAATTATTGATGCATGCTTCTTTTTTCCATTTAACAGAATGAGAGTGGCATTGGTGGAGAGCAGATTTCAAATATTCGGCTTGAGGATTTGATAGGCATGATAAAAAATGCTGAAAAAAGTAAGTACTAGTTCACCGCAGTGCAGAAATTTATTTCTTTCTTAAATACTCTTTATTTTTTATTTTTTTTGTGAGATGCAATCTTATCTCTCATTCTTTTTTCTTGATTAGATGTTTTGCTTCTCAATGAAGCTCGTGTTCGTGCAATTGAAGATCTTGATAAAATTCTTGCTGAGAAAGAGGCTCTGCAGGGGCAAGTTAACACCTTGGAGATGAGATTGGCAGAGGCTGATGCAAGGATAAAAGTTGCAGCACAAGAAAAGATACATGTTGAACTCCTAGAAGATAAGCTTGAGAAGCTGAAAACTGAGATGCCTGAAAGGGATCAGGGCAGTGAGTACAATTTATATGAAGACCGGAAAAGAAATTTAATTGTGAAATCCCCTGTATCAGATGCTAGTGGCTTTACTTCTCTCAGTAAGGAGCTTGATTTAGTAAGAAGAGAGAACATGGAATTGAAGGATGATATACAAACACTGGAGAGGATGCTTAACAATGTTAAGCAAACAGGTGAACGTGTATTGTTGCTAGAGAAGGAACGATCGTCATTGGAGGCTACCCTTAAAGAGCTGGAGTCAAGAGTTACTGTTGCTCAGGAAGATGTTTCAAAACTCTCTTCTCTGAAATATGAGTGCAAGGTTCTACAGGAGAACGTAGAAAATTTGCAAGGATTGCTTGATAAGGCAACCAAACAAGCTGATCAAGCTATTCTAGTAGTACAACAAAATCATGACCTTCAGAAGAAGGTTGACAGGCTGGAAGAATCTCTGGAAAAAGTGAGTTCAAATGAATATCCATTGGAAAGCTCCCACCAATTTACTGAGCATCTGCAGCAGAAAGTAATACTACTGGAAGAGCGTTTCCAAAAGTCAGATGAAGAGATCCATTCTCATGTTCAGATGTATCATGAATCAGTGAGGGAATTTCAAGACACAGTCAATAGGTTAAAAGAAGAACGCAAGAGAAGGGCGCAAGATGAACCTGTGGAGGATATGCCATGGGAGTTCTGGAGTCGCTTATTAATTACTTTTGATGGTTGGTTACTTGAGAAGAAAATATCATCCGAGGATGCAAAGTTGTTGAGAGATTTGACATGGAAGAGAGATGCTCGAATTCGTGATACATACTTTACCTGCAAGGACAAAGGTGAACATGAAACTTTGGCTACATTTCTCAAACTGGTATCATCAAGGACACGGTATTTTCTTCTCTCTTAAATGAGTTCTAAAGCCTGAACTATCCTTTTGTCACCCAAATCCTTAAACTAGTGTGCCACACTTTGTTTCATTGAATGCAGGGCTGGCTTGCATGTTATCCATATTGCAGCAGAGATGGCACCAGTTGCAAAGGTAAACATGATCCGCCCATTTAACAAATACATATACTCCTGTAGTCCTGTTGTAACAATGTTAGGAGTTTTCTGCATTGCATGGTTATTAATTTCGGTGCTGCAGTGCTAATCAAACCATTTCTATACTATTATGAGTGAGTTCTATATATCGAGGAAGTAAAATTTTTTCACTCTTTTGTCCTTTCATGTTTAGATGTTTTCCTTCTGTTCAATATTCTTACTATTTTGGTGGTAATTTGGGTTAATATTAGTAGTCTTTGTTATCATTGTGGGACAACCTAGTGATATTCATATAGTTTTCACTGTTGGGTTATGGCCTGGAGTTAATTGGGTGACAATGTGAGGAGACCCAATGACGGATGGAGTCTTCACACCAGGGGAAATTTGGTCACAATGATGAGAGGGGAAGAGAGAATTTTTCATTGATATAAAATGAGAAATCACAAGGTATTTTTAGAGGCATGATCAATCTTGCCAAGTAGGACCTAGATTTGATTGATTACATGTCAATCTCTTTATTCCGTATGGATTTTCTTTCCCATCTTATGTCAATCAATTATCTTTAATTATTTACATGTGAATCAATTAATTATCCTTAATTGATGACATTCTGGTGAATTATTTTCCTAAACTTAATCCTTAATTGATGACATGTCAATCAATTAGTTTCCTAAATTTAAGATACCTTATCTAGATCTAAAAAACTTTATTAGAAGGTTACATAATACATATTCTAAGTTAGTAGGGCTAATGATCTTGCTGTCCATGGTTTAGGTCCAATGGATCAATCATCTATGGGCTTGGCCCAATGTGTTTAGGCCTGACTAGCTGACCCACCATAAGTTAGGTCCAATTGGCTGATTGACTGTGGGCTAAATCTTCGGCCTATGATGCACTAGGCTGCATCACAATAATAAAAGGCTTCAATGGTTATTCAAAATTTTGATGTGGGTAGCGGGTTCATGAGGTTGATGTTGATGATGGGGGGTGGGATGTGGCCTGATGGAGATGACACTCGGCTAGGGTGTTGGGTTCTATTGATGCTGCTTGTAGGTGGGTGCTTGGATGCCGCAGTGTTGTGGATGAGAGGGAGTTTAGGTTGTTGCATGTTGTAATGATGAAGTGGGTTGTCTGGTTGGATTTGGATGGAATGGTTGAAAATAGCCTGTGAGTGCAGATTTGTTGTAATTCTTCATATACCCACTTCTCCTTTTGATCTTTCGATTCTTGGTCTCTGAATTGTTCAATTTCCCCTCCCTGATCTTCCCCCAATATGCATATTCAAGAAAATGTCAACATGTGTTTGTTTTCTTTTTTAATATTTCCCCTTGCTGAACCGACCCATTTACATCCCTACAGAAAATTGATGGATTTGATGGAGTCTAGGTGGTGTAATTTCAGGGCAATCCCAGGATCATAAAAGATTAGGTGAACTGAGGGAATTGAATAAGATTAGAATCGAGTTGAAAAGGGGAATACAATCAATTATCGAATTGATTGAAGCATGGGTTTGATAAATAAAAATGCTGAGGCTTTAGCTGATCATACGGATCTAACACCAAAACTGATGCTAGAGAACCTTTAGAATTGCAAGTCTTTTTCTCTAGCATAATGATTAATGACCCATGACTCTGCATCACGAGGGAGGGGATGACTTCACACCATCTGCAAGGATGGATAATGGGGAGGAAAACTTAATTAACAATGAAAATAAACTGTTTTCTTCTAACTGTCGGTTGTATATACATATTTAAAGGATCCTTTGGTGGACCCAGGATTTTCGTTTGAGTGGGGCAGACAATGGTCAATTGAAAAGGTCAATCAGTCTCTCACCGGTTATAGGGTGCTAAAATCCAATCAGACCCTTTGATTTTACATCCTTGAAAAGTGAAAAAGAAAATAAACACTTAAACCGGGGCCATCCCGTGATGGAGTTTTGTCACTATAATGATGATGCATTATGCAAATAGTGAAGACATCGTCCTTAAAATTGAGTATAATCAGATTAGAAAAACTAACAAGCAGAAGAGGAAGTGAAAATTAAACAAGGAAGTTTATTGTATGTAACTAAATCCATCTATTTAGCGAGAGAGAAAGAACTCAAGGTATTTCCTTTTGTTCGATTGAATTAAAGTTAGAGAATTCTCAAATTCAGAATTCCTGATTTTGTTCATGAGTTGAGGTTATGGTCAAGGGCTTCTGTATCTTAACACACCACTAAGATCTGCATTTAGGATTTGGTGAGTTAGGGCTTAGGGTTTGGATTAGGATTTAGGGATTTAGGGTTAGAAATTGGGATTCGGAGATTAAGGGTTCAAATTTAGGTATAGAGTGATTAGGATTATACATGTTTGAATGCATCTAATTAAACACAAAAAGGAATATAATAGACAGGGAATTGAAAAAGAAAAAGCCCCTAAAAGTAAAGCTCGTCATGGGCTTCTTCTCCTGAATGAGACACTCTTGTTTTCACCTTCTCTGCCGTCTGTTGCACCACATCTTCTGCCACTTGGGCTGCCCTTTCAGCTGTCTTTTTACTCGTTGCAAGACTTGTGGAAGCAACCTCTGTCATCACTTCTCCAGCCCCACTTGGATATTTATTAGTTTTACTTAAAGAAAAAAAAAAAAAAACCCTTAACATCACCATGAACTGGGTCAAAGAAAAGATGAAATAAGTTACTGGCACCCAGATTAGTTTTTTCAAATTAGGTAAATAAGAGGAACATGTGAGAAATCTTCTCCTGATCATACTCTGCATCTGAAGGCCTGAGATTGATCAAAATCATGTTTAACTATGATTTGATTTTGGCCCAATGTCCAGTTGGGTTGTTAGGCCAATGGCCCTTCGTCTACCTCACTGTCATGAGAGAGAGAATCAGAGTTCAATGAATGAGAGAGAGAGAGAGAGAGAGAGAGAGAGAGAGAGAGAGAGAGCATGAGATGGAGTTTGCCAGATGAAGATGCAATAGTTTGCATAGGGACCCGCGATGAGGAGAAGCTTGAGAGATCAGCATTGAAGGGCGAAGAGGATCTCGTGCAGTCCACAGAGGTCGAAAGAAGAGGGATTTTTTTTTTGGGGTTCGTTTTAGGTTGGGGCGATCACTTTGACTTGAGTGGGGCAGTGGCCCATTCAGCTTTTTGGGGATTTCTTGATCTGATCCAGGGCAACTGCCCCAGATGGTCGTAACATGGGTCCGCCCCTGATTTGGATAGGTGAGGAAAGAAACAATTCCCTGTTACAACTTGATAGCTGCCCAAATTGATATTCCTAATTAAAACACCTCTATAAATTCTCTAATAAGACTCTTTATACTTTTAGACAAATATAACTTTCCCACATGAGACTGTTGACCACAATGACAGCTGGGCTTTTATCATAACTTGCCACGTATGACCTACTTAATAAGAATAACCAACTAGACCCTAATATGTAACCACCTATAATAGCTGGATACTTAAATTATGTATCTCATAGTCTTTTTTTTTTTTGGTAAAATCCACGTCACTGCCATCCATGGTGTGGTCGTGTTTTATCCATCCCACCCCTACTTGCCTTACGCTAGCTTATTGATATATTACAAAATTGGTGTTAAGACTCTTTTATTAGGTTCTTCTGCTTCTGTTTAATTTTATCTTCCTTTTTGTTTTTAACTACCATTACTGCATACTCATAAATGAAAATGTCATTACTTTTTTTTGTGGTTTACTCTATATTTTGATCCTTTTTATAATTTACTTTTACCTGATTCGTTAGAAAAAGGCACTTCCAGTTTTACATTTAGTTTCTGATCTATTTTTTATGGCTTCAAAGGTTGGTGGTCTGGGCGACGTCGTGTCAGGTCTTAGCAAAGCACTACAAAAGAAAGGACACCTTGTGGAAATTGTTCTTCCAAAATATGACTGCATGCAGTATGATCGTATTGGTGACTTAAAGGTATATTAATTGTTTTAGAAAGAAGATCTGAAGTTCTTCATAATATCGTCATTACCCAAGCCTTATCTCATCTATCTTGGGTCAGCTCTCTGAGTTCTGTTTTTCCTCTGAAACCTATTTAAAGCCAAGCCCTTAGTGACTCCACATTATATCATGCATTTCCTCACTGCATTCAAGAACTTTGTTAGTGATAGAAGCTCATACCCTAACTATTCTGGCAGGTGCTAGATGTAGTGGTGCAGTCATATTTCGATGGTCAGTTATTCAGCAATAAAGTTTGGGTCGGGACAGTTGAAGGTTAAGATATGCCCTTATTTGCTCTTAATTTCTATTTGTCAATGATGTGATGATATCATAATCATTATGGTGCAGGTCTCCCTGTGTATTTCATCGAACCGCTTCATCCGGCTAAACTCTTTTGGAGAGGACAGTTCTATGGCGAGCATGATGATTTCAAACGCTTCTCATTCTTTAGTCGAGCAGCACTTCAATTGCTTTTTCAAGCTGGCAAGAAACCTGATATAATCCATTGCCATGAATGGCAGACAGCTTTTGTGGTGGGCACTATGAACAGTTAAAATTTCAATTATATGGACTGCATGGACATGGTTTTTCACATCTCCTTTAATGTAGAGCTTTTTTCTCGATAATCTTTGATTTGATGTTTGATTAATTTTTGCTTTTCAGGCTCCACTCTATTGGGATATATTTGCCCCCAAAGGTCTTAATTCAGCTAGAATTTGCTTTACATGCCACAATTTCGAATATCAGGGGACTTCACCTGCTTCAGAGTTGTCATCTTGTGGCCTTGATGTCCATCAGCTAAATAGACCTGATAGGATGCAGGATAATGTGGCACATGATAGAATCAATCCTGTTAAGGTGAGTAACTTGTGTGATTATATATTTCCATATTTTGTAAGGGTTCATTTCATTTACATGTTTGAAAATTTTAGGGTGCAATTGTGTTCTCCAACATTGTTACAACGGTATCACCAACTTATGCCCAAGAGGTGCGGACTGCACAGGTATGAATGTTGTCAAGTATTTATTTTGATCTGGTTTAAATATAACCAAAACTTGTGATTTTCTTCCATGTGCTTTAGTAATCACCATCGACGCAGATTAGTATTTCATGTTCTGCATGTATCACTTCTTCTTGATTCACGCACTGTTTTAGTTCTCAGATGGTTATAGGCATGCTTACAGTTTCTATTTTCTCATCTCTGACCAGCTTTTTTTCTCTCTCTCTTCCCTTCTTTTGCAGGGTGGTCAGGGTCTTCATGTTACATTAAATTCTCACTCCAAGAAATTTGTTGGAATTCTTAATGGAATTGATACTGATTCATGGAACCCTTCAACTGATACTTTCCTCAGATTTCAGTACACTGCTGATGACCTTCAAGGGAAAGCAGAGAACAAAGATGCTATAAGAAAACAGCTAAAACTTTCCTCTGTTGATGCCACTCGTCCTTTGGTAATTAATGACATATATATATTTTTTGGTATCCTAAATAGATGTCTGAAACTGCTTAATGAACTAGTTCTCAATGTTGGATTTCACTATAAAGATACACCAGTGCTGAAGTTTTGCATTATTTTTATCGTGTATTTAAACTGATCCCATCTCTGGATAAATTATCTCCAAAGCTCTAGCTAGTAGATTGAAAGTGGTGATGTCAGACATTATCTCTCCATTTCAAGATTCCTTTCTAACAATGGCAAAAGTTCCATTTAACTAATTTTACGTACTTTTTTTAGTGACAATTGTATACACATTATATAATGCAACAATTAAGTTCTCAATGTTAGTAGTATGTTATGGCTTTTATCCCAATTGGAACTGCCATTGAATGATCTTCATGGATGAACACTGGTGACTTCAATCTTCAGTACCTTCTAGATGACAGATCTTCTACATATTGTTGTTTTGACTATGTGTTCATTATTCCTCAATGTTTTCTGGAATAGGTTGGCTGCATTACCCGACTAGTACCCCAGAAAGGTGTGCATCTTATTAGGCATGCGATATATCGTACTCTGGAGTTAGGAGGACAGTTTGTACTTTTGGGTTCAAGCCCTGTACCACACATCCAAGTAAGTTATCACCTTTAACGTAACCTTAATATATTGAAGCCTTGTTTCCTTTTCTTTAATGTACAAGCCCAATAAACAGAACTCCAATTTATGAATATCAATAAAACCACAGATTTGATGTGCATGCAATGAAACATCCACTCCAATACTTTCATAGGATATTGTTCCTTTTAATTTATAGAAACTGAGTAACAAGAAGCTGCAGTACAGTTTGAAGACTGTAGGTTCAAGTTATTTTACATATCAGAAAATTAATATAAATACATATTTAGAAGTTGAATAAACCTATTGATTTGTACTATCATGTCTCATATCTGTGGTTCGAAATGGGCCAGGCCAGGATAACTTGTCAAAGTCAAGCCTGTTTAGTTATTGGGCCAAATATGTAGGATTGGATCCATCCCATGGGCCTATCTTTAATAATTGATAAACCTGCTAATATTATGTGCTAAATTGGCATGGGGCATCTAATTAAGCCTGTAAGCAAAGATTGGTTAGGCACAGAGTCATGTTCTCAGGCCAAATATTTAGATGCAGTCCAGCCCACAGGCGTAGAAGCTCAACCCTCCCCAAACACATCATCTTTTGTCTTTTTTCCCCACCTGAGGTGTCAATATTCTCTTCTGGTGAAATTCTAAGAGAGTTACCAGAATTTCATCCCGTCTGACTCATAAATTCGTTTCCATATGCAGCGGGAGTTTGAGGGCATTGCAAACCATTTTGAAAACAGCCCTCACATTCGGTTAATATTGAAGTATGATGAAGCTCTTTCACACTCCATTTTTGCTGCGTCTGATATGTTCGTAATCCCATCAATATTTGAGCCTTGTGGCCTTACTCAGGTATTATTCAAAAAAAAGAAAAAAAGAAAAGAAAAAAGATGTTGCTTCAAAATCTTGCCATTCTACTTCAGTTGAATTATGTGGTGTTTTTATGTTAGCTTCGAATCTAATGTATCTAATTGACACAGATGATAGCCATGAGATACGGCTCTGTGCCTATTGTGAGGAAAACTGGAGGGCTAAATGACAGGTGGGCAGCTCATCAGACTTTTCGCCTTAGACTTCATAAATTTCCTCAGTTGCATTGAGATATTTGTTTAGATTTTAGATCTTTTCTTTTAATCTCGAGCAATTGTTTTCTGTATAGTGTTTTTGACATTGACGATGACACAATTCCAATTCAGTTCCAAAATGGTTTTACATTTTTGAACCCTGACGAGCAGGTAGTCTTTTTTCTTTTCTTCCCCTTTTGAATTCCTTTCCCATTGTTTGTTCTTTCTCCTCTTGATGCCAACCATTTGCTGTCAATGTCAACCTCACATTGTCATAGGGAGTAAACAATGCATTGGAAAGGGCATTCAACCACTACATGAAAAATCCAGAGAATTGGCAGCGACTTGTGCAGAGGAACATGAAGATAGACTTTAGTTGGGATTCTTCGGCTGCTCAATATGAAGAACTTTATGAGAATTCCGTGGCAAGGGCAAGGGCAGCAGCATCAAGACGTGCATAGGAGTCCTTTTAATGTTACATAATCCTTTTACTCATGATCTACTGGCGAAGCCTGTTAACCCACTCTATAGCTTTTTCAGACTCATTTTTCGGGTCGAATTCTTGGATTTTATGCTTGAGCTTGCTCCTTTTGATTGGTGGGGCAGTCATTTACAGGCATGACGTTCAGGTGGCAAGTTTTAATACTCAGTTGAAGGATACTGAAGAATTTTTCAGCATCGCCGCACTGAGACATAGCTGGGTCTAATCACAGTTTCTGTTATTATCTTTTCCATAATTCTTTTTGTTCATTGAGCAATGTATACTCATTCAAATAAACTGGTAAGAGTGGGTTTTCTCCTCTTTCCTTGAAACTAGCAAAGCTGTTGTATATTTTAGACTGCTACTGTCATACAAGCTATTGATCAATACAAAGTATGTTCAATACACATCAAATTCAACCTGTTACTTCCTGGCCTGATCCTTGCTTCTCCTTTATAATTGCAAGAAAATCATTGGCTGCCTCCTTGATGTATATCTCTTAAAAGGCATAGAACTATTATTGCTGCTACTTTCTTGGGCTCAAAACATCTACAGCTGGACAGTTTTATCCAAACCTCCCTCTTATCTAGTGGGGCTTGACAAACTCACACACGTGAGGTAATAAAAACTCTGTAACTCACATATGCAAAGAGGGAGGAGGCAGGGTTCGAACCCAAGACGTGTCAATGAGAACTGCTGCTCTTTACCACTAACGCAAGGAGCTGTTCTCAACTGAAGTTTTGATTTAATGAGGTTTTATGACCTGATTTGTGTCTACATCCCTTTGGACTTGACGGCTTTGCATATGCTGGGATGGACATGTGAGGATGAACGAGGGGGGGACCATGAAATTTGGAATTATCAAATGAGGCTATTTTGATTTGAAGGTATTCAAAAGGGATAATCTACGCCGAAAGAGACTAATGTGCGTACCATACCAGGGGACCATCAAATAAATGTCCTCTTCTTGCATGGGCCTAGCCGAATTTTACTTCCACAGGAGTTCTACTCACTCCTTGACTCGTGAGCAAAGTATGTGTTTTATATTTGATCAATTTAAATGAGGCTTTAGGCTGGCGAGAGGAGAGGACGGAGAGGACGTTTATTTTGTGTGATCTAGATTGGTTCTCTGGTAAGTGGGCCCCATTGATGTGCCCTGGGATGGAATGTTTGCTGCAGTCACTCCACAAATCATGTCCACAAGATATCACCTTATATGAGAGATATGGGTGGAGGCCCTCACATTTAAGTTGTTGGCATTGAATATGTACGTCAGGGCCCCCACCCAATTTTCTCATTTAAGATGAGAGATATCTTTCATAGTAGCATCTCCCATATATATATATATATATATATAGGGAGTCTTCATGTGCATCCATCCCTCACCATTTTTGGTGAGGGACACCCTTTTTGGGGGTGTTTCAAGTACAAGAGAAGTACAAGAGGGGTACTTTGTACCTTCCTCTTGTACTTGAAACACCCCCAAAAGGGGTGTCCCTCACCAAAAATGGTGAGGGATGGATGCATATGAATATCCCCCTATATATATATATATATATATATATATATATATATATATATAGATGGGGTCAGTTTTCCTAAACTGCAGCTTAACTTATCCTAGCTTATCCTAAGCTGAAACAATGCTAGTCTCATAAATCAAAGTTGATTATCATTGTTTTTTATATGATTATCGTCTTCAAGATCTAGATAAATTCAATCAAAACTGGACTTTCTAGTTCCATTATGCAAAAAATAGATATAATCAACTTTGATTTGTGGGACCAGCACTATTCCAGCTTTGGAGAGCCTTGCTCTATATATATATATACCTAAGCTCAAGTTAAGGATAAAATCTCGTAAGCTCATGCTTGTGGGGCCCACATTTGGTCCATCCAAATGGACCAAACACATGACCATTCTAAATTGCACATGTCCACAAACTATTGGCCAAATTTGAATTTACTGTACTGTTGCATCGACTATGTATTGATCCGAATAGATTATTGACCATTAAACTTTTGGACCCATATGGAGATGATAAAAATCATAGTTTGGGCTGATTTTTTGGAGAGAGGAAAATTCTAGGGAGTCCTTGAAATCCCTTTAACCCCATCCCCATGTGGGTCCCACCACACACTTGAGCTTACCTTATCCTAAGTATGAGCTTAGGAGAGCTATATATATATATATATATGGAAGTGCTCCTATGAGAGACACTCTCACCAACTAGGTGAGAGATGGATGGGGGCCCTCACTTCCATATCCACTCTCACCAACTTAAATGCAAGGACCCCCGACTTAACTGTGAAGGCCCCCACCCATCTCTCACCAAGTTGGTGAGAATGTCTCTCATAGTATGGGAAGTGCTCCTATGAGAGACATTCTCACCAACTTGGTGAGAGATGGGAGGGGGAGGGGGCTTCACTTCCATATCCACTCTCACCAACTTAAATGCAAGGACCCCCAACTTAAATGTGAGGGACCCCACCCATCTCCCACCAAGTTGGTGAAAGTGTCTCTCATAGGAGCATTTCTCTCTCTCTCTATATATATATATATATATATATATTTTTTTTTTTTTTTTTTTTTTTGTGAAAAACGCCCGAGGAATTTTATAGCGTTACTCATATATATATATATATATATATATATATAGGGAAATGCTCCTATGAGAGACTCTCACCAACTTTATAAGAGATGGGTGGGGGCCCTCACTTCCATATCCACTCTTACCAACTTAAATGCAAGGACCCCCAACTTAAATGTGAGGGCCCCCACTCATCTCTCATAAAGTTGGTGAGAGTGTATCTCATAGGAGCACTTCCCATATATATATATAAATATATGAGGGACATTTATGTGCATCTATCCCTCACCCACACTTTCCCTTTTTGCACATAAAGACAAGGAAGTGTACCTCATCGTATGTACTTGAAAATTCACTTTTGTACTTGAAAAATCCCATTTATGGAAGTGTCCCTCACCCTATGGTGAGGGATGGATGCATATGAATGTTCTCCATATATATAAATATATCCCTCACCATTGTGGTGAGGGATACCCCTTTTTGGGAAGTTTCAAGTACAAAAAAGAAGTTTGTACTTGAAACTTCCAAAAAAGAGGTGTGGGGTGAGGGATGGATGCACTTGAATATCCCCCATATAATATATATATATATATATATATATATATCTATACTCTTATAAAAGAGGCTAAGTTGCAACATTTTTTCAACCAACCATTGTGGGGCCCACCCAAAATATTATAATAAAATATAATAATATATTATTATTATATCATGATAATAATAATATAATATCTTTTTTACCCAACTATTGTGGGGCCCACCCAAAATATTATAATAAAATATAATAATATATTATTATTATATCATAATAATAATAATATAATATCTTTTTTACCCAACTATTGTGGGGCCCACCCAAAATATTATAATAAAATATAATAATATAATATCTTTTTCACCCAACCATTGTGGGGCCCACTCAAAATATTATAATAAAATATAATCATATATTATTATTATATTATAATAACAATAATATAATATCTATACCATTTTTATCTATCTATCTCATACAAACTTTTTCACTACATCATTGTGGGGCCCACCCCCAAATATTATAATATAATATAAGAATATATTATTTTGAGAAATTGCAAATTTTTTTACTACACCTTTGTGGGGCCCACCCCAAAATATTATAATGCAAACTTTTTCACTACACCATTGTGGGGCTCACCTCCAAATATCTGCTATCTACTATCTACTACTATTATGAAAGAAGGAAAGTTGCAAACTTGTTCCACTATATTATTGTGGGGCTCACCCCCAAATATTATAATATAATATCATAATATATTATTATGAGAAATTGCAAACTTTTTCACCACACCTTTGTTGGGCCCAACCCCTATAATAATAACAATAATATAATATCTATATCCTTTTTATCTATCTATCTCATACAAACTTTTTCACTACACCATTGTGGGGCCCACCCCCAAATATTATAATATAATATAAGAATATATTATTTGGAGCAATTGCAAATTTTTTTACTACAACTTTGTGGGCCCCACCCCAAAATATTATAATGCAAACTTTTTCACTACACCATTGTGGGGCTCACCTCCAAATATCTGCTATCTACTATCTACTACTATTATAAAAGAGGGAAAGATGCAAACTTGTTTCACTATACTATTGTGGGGCCCACCCCCAAATATTATAATATAATATCATAATATATTATTATGAGAAATTGCAAACTTTTTCACCACACCTTTGTTGAGCCCAACCCCAAATATTATAATGCAAACTTTTTCACTACACCATTGTGGGGCCCACCCACAAATAGTATAATATAATATAATAATATATTATTATGAGAAATTATAAACTTTTTCAATACACTATTGTGGGGCCCACCCCTAAATATTATAATATAATATAATAATATATTATTTTGAGAAATTGCAAACTTTTTTACTACACCTTTGTGGGGCCCACCTCCAAATATTTACTATCTACTATCTACTACTATTATAAAAGAGAGAAAGTTGCAAACAATTTTTCACTACACCATTGTGGGGCCCACCCTCAAATATAATAATATATTATTATGAGAAATTGCAAACTTTTTCACTATACCTTTGTGAGGCCCAACCCCAAATATTATAATGCAAACTTTTTCACTACATCATTGTGGGACCTACCCCTAAATAGTATAATATAATATAATAATTTATTATTATGAGAAATTACAAACTTTTTCACTACACCTTTATGGGGCCCACCCCAAAATACTATAATATATCTACAATTTTATCTTATATCTTATATACTATTATAAAAGAGAAGAAATTACAAACTTTTTCGCTACACTTTTGTGGGGCCCACCCCCAAATCTTATAATATAATATAATAATAATATATTATTATTATATAATAATAATATAAAATCTATATCTATACCCTTATTATAAAAGAGAAGATAAGTTGCATACTTTTTCACTATACCCCTGCGGCCCCTCCCAAATATTATAATATAATATAATATAATAATATATTCTTATTATATTATAATAATAATCATATAATATCTATGCCTTTATTATAAAAGAGAAAAAAAAGTGTTATGCTTTTTCTCTACACATCTGTGGGCCCCACTTAGTATTATGATATTATATATATATATATATAAAATAAAAGAGAACTACACATATGTGGGCTCCAATAAAAGAGAAGAACTTGTCATGCTTTTTCTCTAGACATCTGTGGGGCTCACTTAGTATTATTATATTATATTATATATATAAAATAAAAGAGAACTACAAGTCTGTGGGCCCCACTTATTTGAAGAACTTGTCATGCTTTTTCTCTACATCTAGACATTTGTGGGCCCCACTTAGTGTTATTATATTATATATATAATACAAGAGAACTACACGTATGTGGGCCTCACTTCGTATCATTATATTATATATATGTATAAAATAAAAGAGAACTACACATCTGTGGGCCCCACTTCGTAGAAGAACTTGTCAAGGTTTTTCTCTACATCTACACATCTGTGGGCCCCACTTAGTATTATTATAATATCTGTATGCCCCACATAGTATTATTATATATATATATATATATATATATAATAAAACGAGAACTACACATCTATGGGCCCTACTTAATAGAAGAACTTGTCATGCTTTTACTCTACATCTACACATCTGTAGGCCCCACTTAGTATTATTATATTATATATATAATAAAAGAGAACTACACATTTGTGGGCCCCACTTAGTATAAGAACTTGTCATACTTTTTCTCTACACATCTGTGGGCCCCCACGTAGTATTATTATATATATAATCAAAGAGAACTACACATCTGTGGGCCCCACTTAGTATTATTATATTTCGATGAAATGCTTAGCTCAAATGATCATGAAAATGGTTGTGTTTGAAGAATTTGATCATTCACTATAAGAACTCAAATGAGAAATTTCAGTTGAGATTTTCATGTGTAGAAAATTTCAACTTCAATTCCAATGCCTGTAAAGACATGATTTGCTTGTTAGAGGAAGGGATGAGAATGCCAAAGATTGATTGGAATCCTTGTGATTTGTTATTGATTCGTTTAAAGTTATGAGTTGGGTATTATTTTGGTTGGTTAGTATTTTGTTTCATTGAATTTGGTATGTATTTTGGCGCTAAGTTTTAGATAAATTTTAATTGGAAATAGGCCGGACTATCGATCTATATTGAAATTAGTGAGTGTTTTGCCTAATTATGTATGAGAAATATTCAAGTGAGAACTAGTTCTCACCTATTATGTGAGAACTTTTTTGCGGGGCCCAACTAACAACCCATCCAAACCTAGCAACCAATAGGAAACCCCATGAGTCTCTAATCCCAAGGATTGGCACACATCCGAATGGATTGACCCGTTGGATCGAGGGTTGAAAATTTTCTTGAATATGAAGCCATTAAACTTGTGGGCCATGGATGAAGGGGTTAAGGGCATGAGTTTGGGGTTAAACTTAGTACTTGGGGTGGTCTCACATAGATCTTTCCATCCCCCCACTCCCATCCCCAAATGGGGCCCACAATTGGGCCCCACAAAAAAGTTCTCACGTAATATGTGAGAACTAGTTCTCACTTGAATATTTCCCATTATGTACGGCCAGAAAATGTTAGCTTTCAACTTTTTTTTAGTTAGTTTCATTCTCTATATCTTGTTATTCAATCTTCTTCTTACTTTTTTCTATTGAAGTTTTTACTAAATTTCATAAGAATAATGAGTAATTATAAATTACTTAATTTGTTATACGGTCATTCTCCGTTGGGATAGTTAATATTGAGTTTTTCGATACTTTATTTTTTCAGATTATATAAAGCACATTCTTTTGGGCAGCTCTCTCTCCCTGATTCCACATCATAATATCCTGTTTGCTGGATCTTCTTGCATCAATCAACAGAAGAAATCACTCTAAAAGCAAAACCCCATAACTGAGAAATGGGTTTTGCTCTGCCCGCAATTCCTCACTCCCTCATCTCCAAACCCAACTCATTCCTCAATGATTCAGTTGAATTATCTACTTACGCTTTCTCAGATTTGCTTGAATCCTGCACCCAGAAAAAGTCCATCCCAGAAGCAAATCGTATTCACTGCCTCTTAGTTGTCTCTAGTTTCATTTTTCCCCACTTCTCGCTTC
Organism: Umbellularia californica; assembly: GCA_028538565.1. NCBI lineage: Eukaryota > Viridiplantae > Streptophyta > Magnoliopsida > Laurales > Lauraceae > Umbellularia > Umbellularia californica. The sequence goes on along the minus strand of JAPQWN010000009.1, from coordinate 57,156,430 downwards.
CAAATTAGTCCGTGCTTATTCCCTTTGTCGGAGTCTCGAAATGGCTCACCAGGTGTTTGATGAAATTCCTCAACGAGATGTCGTTGCATGGAACTCGATGATTAGAGGACATATTTCCAATGGGTCGCACCTGGAAGCTCTTCAGCTATTCAGTCAGATGTTGCTGGAAGGTGCTGAACCCGATAGCTTCGTCTTTCCTGGCATTCTGAAAGCATGTGCTTCCCTTATGGCTTTCATTTTTGGCCTCAATATTCACGGGTATATGATCAAATGTGGTATCGACATCAATGTTTTTGTGGGTACTGCGCTTGTTGACATGTACGCTAAATTGGGTCATGTTGAACTTTCTCGAAGAATTTTTGATGCGTTGCCAGAAAGAGGCATTGCTTCTTACAATGCTTTAGTTGCGGGTTATACTCAAAATGGGAATTTGGAGGATGCGTTAGCTTTGTTTCGCAGTTTGCAGTTTGAAAACATTCAAGCAAATTCAGTGACTCTTTTGCATTTCCTCTCTGCTGCTACTGCTTTTTCTGAGCTTAGGGTTGGAAAGGAGATCCATGGGTTCATGATTCGTAATGAGTTGGACATGGAAGTTGCGAATTTGAATTCACTTATCAACATGTATTCAAAATGTGGTTGTGTTGAATTGGGCCGTCGGATTTTTGACAGAATGGCGCAAAGAAATGCTGTCTCATGGAATACTATGATTGGAGGCCTTAATCAAAATGGTTATGACTATGAGGCCTTAAATCTTTGTGGGGCCATCTCCAAATATTTACTATATACTATCTACTACTATTATAAAAGAGAGAAAGTTGCAAACTATTTTTCACTACACCATTGCGGGGCCCACCCCCAAATATAATAATATAATATAATAATATAATATTATGAGAAATTGCAAACTTTTTCACTATACCTTTGTGAAGCCCAACCCCAAATATTATAATGCAAACTTTTTCACTACACCATTGTGGGACATACCCCTAAATAGTATAATATAATATAATAATATATTATTATAAGAAATTACAAACTTTTTCACTACACCTTTAGGGGGCACACCCCAAAATATTATAATATATCTACAATTTTATCTTATCTTATATCTTATATCTTATATACTATTATAAAAGAGGAGAAATTACAAACTTTTTCGCTACACCTTTGTGGGGCCTACCCCAAATCTTATAATATAATATAATATAATATAATATAATAATATATTATATAATAATAATAATAATATATTATTATTATTATATAATAATAATATAAAATCTATATCTATACCTTTATTATAAAAGAGAAGATAAGTTGCATATTTTTTCACTACACCCCTGTGGCCCCTCCCAAATATTATAATATAATATAATAATATATTCTTATTATATTATAATAATAATCATATAATATCTATGCCTTTATTATAAAAGAGAAAAAAAAGTGTTATGCTTTTTCTCTACACATCTGTGGGCCCCACTTAGTATTATGATATTATATATATATATAAAATAAAAGAGAACTACACATATGTGGACCCCAATAAAAGAGAAGAACTTATCATGCTTTTTCTCTACACATATGTGGGCCTCACTTAGTATTATTATATTATATTATATATATATAAAATAAAAGAGAACTACACGTTTGTGGGCCCCACTTATTAGCAGAACTTGTCATGCTTTTTTTCTACATCTAGACATCTGTGGGCCCCACTGTAACGCCCCAATTCCGGATACCGAGAAAACCATCAAGGTACCCGAATTTGGCGCGCTACTTCCCGAAAAACTCGGGAACTTCCAAGATCGTAGGTCCGCAGTGAGGTCTAATTTAAAACTTTTTGACCGACATATAATCAATGGTTAAATTTGCGGAAGTGTAATGAGTAAAGCGGAAGCATAAGGTATCATAGAAATATATCAAGTGTAGCAGGGCTGAAGTCCAGCCTAAATCTCAAAGTATAATTAAGAACATATTTATAACATATCAGTCTAACTCCCTGCTCACCACATCACTACACCCCTCTTTTCTAAGTCATAGTCCTTTCTTTCTTTCTTAATCCCCTCTTATTCCCATAGACCCTCAAACCATCAAACCTACCCATCATTCCACATTTCTATCACATGGCAAGTCCACTATTTCTCATGCTCTCACAAACCACTAACCACTCAACCCACTTTTTCTTTCACACTTATCCACACACGTCAGCAGCTCATCCTCTTCTCCTTCTTCATTCAACAGTAATCGTTTCTGCAACAGCACTTAAACAGAAAACACACTCACGCCTGGGACCTTTTTTCTTCACAAAATCGTGGGCCCCATTGACCCAAGCCCAGATCAGACTTCACCACTGAGGTCGCCCAGGGTCCCTCTACACGATGTATGGTCCAGATCAAAGTTGGTGGCCCACCTGGGCCCCACAGATAAAAGAAACGAAATCATTTCTTTCCTAATTCGTTACTGTCATTGCATTTTTGGGCATTTGGATGGTGGACCAAACGGGGTCCACACCACATGGGTTCACATCCCTAACATCGCCCCACCATTTCCAGCCCGATGGACGGACCGGATCGGCGATCAGATCAACCAGTGGGTCCCACAATCATATGCTGCAAAAACTGATTTTTCCAAAAAAATACATCCTTTGTGATAAGTTAATGGGTAGTGTGCCAGGGGTGTCCACTCCCTATGGGACCAGCTCCTTTAGGGTCGCCCGTGGGTCCTCTATCAAATCCACGGTCCGGATCGATCATCGGGTGGCCCACCTGGGTCCCGGCCTCAACGCAAGGAAATTGAAATATCCCTATTTCCATTGCAGGAACGGTAACAGTAACCCCTTTCCTTCCTAATTGTATTCAAATCAATTTCATTCACCTCCAATCATTAAATAAACAAATGAAATGATAAAAACACTTCAATTTGCATCTAGACCATCTCCAATCCACACCATTCATCACATAAATATGTAAAACAACAAATCACTTCAATACCCAAATATCCATCAATCCATCCGAACCATTGATCTTCCAAATGAGATAAACTCATCCATCAATGGCCAAAAACCATAAAAACAAGTTCAAAGGTAGATCTACTCATTTCTAGCATAATTGAAATGGAAATATAGAATCAATTATAAAAATCATGCATTCTATGCTAAGTGGGTATATTGCACTTGCCTTGATTGGTAAAAGAGAAATAGATTGATAAGAGAGGTAGAAGATGACTCCTCCTTCTTCTTGCAATTAGGGTTTTGTGACATGAGAGGTAAATTAAAGATAAATGAGAGTGAATTTAGGGTTCATTTCCCAATGCAATAGTGTAGATTATATAGTATAGGGCTTTAGAGACAATTACCAAAATGGTCATTTTGATTGCATAGGAATGTGGATAAGGACATGGTCATTTAGGTCATATGGGGGAAATTCTAGAAAGTTCTCAAGTGTGGAAAACCCCCTATATAAAAACTTATTTACTAGCAAGGGCCTCAATCCCTAAAACCCTACAAAAATTATAAAAAGATACTCTATAAATCTATAAAATACACAATAGGCCTAAATCCTATAAAATAGACTAATACTTAGGAAAATATCTATTTACCCTTACTAACCCCTATTAATTAGTATAATTATGCTATATTAACATAATTAATAGTATTCAAATTCAAAATGAGGGCCCACCAAAGTGGGACCTCACATCACTCTCTCCTTTAGGACATTTGGTCCCCAAATGTAAAAACAAACAAGGAGCATACCTGAGGTAGAAGATGTGGGTAATCCTTCATTACTTGGTCGCGCAACTCCCACGTTGCCTCTTCTGGAGTGTGGTGCTCCCATTGAACCTTCACCCAATGAATGGTTCGGGTTCGGAGTACCTGCTCCTTGGTGTCAATGATAGCGACTGGTCTGGCGGTGTAGGTAGCGTCTGGCTGAATATCGAGTGGCTGATGATGAAGAATATGCGTAGGGTCCTCCACGTACTTCTTCAGCATAGAGACATGGAAGACATCATGAACTCCTGACAATTCTGGCGGTAGTTGAAGCTTGTAAGCAACGTCTCCGATCCTGGACTTGATCTCAAACGGCCCGACGTATCTTTGCGCTAGCTTACCCTTCTCTCCAAACCTAAGGGTACCTCTGGCTGGGGAAACCTTTAAGAACACCTTGTCTCCCTTCTGGAACTCGAGAGGTCTACGCCGATTATCTGCATAGCTCTTCTGGCGACTACGGCTGATCTTCAAATTCTCTACTATCTGCCTGATCTTCTCGCTGGTGTCGCTGACTAAGGATGGTCCATGGAAACTCCTGACACCAACTTCTTCCCAACAGACTGGGGTCTTGCATCTTCTGCCATACAAAGCCTCGAAAGGTGCCATCTTGATGCTCGAATGGTAGCTGTTATTGTAGGCAAACTCGCAAAGTGGTAGACAGTCTTCCCAGTTCTCTTTGTAATCCAAGGCACAAGCCCTCAACATGTCCTCTAATGTCTGGTTGGTGCGCTCAGTCTGTCCGTCCGTCTGTGGATGGTAGGCGGTGCTGAAGCTCAACTTGGTGCCCAAAGCCTGCTGTAGGCTCTCCCAGAAGTGAGAAGTGAAACGGGGGTCTCTGTCTGACACGATCGATGCTGGAACTCCGTGTAAAGAGACGATCTCATCTACGTACAACTTAGCTAGGACGTCGAGTCCTGCTCTCATCGAAACTGGTAAGAAATGAGCTGACTTAGTCAGTCGATCTACGATAACCCATATGCCATCATGGCGTCTCCTGGTGACCGGAAGTCCTGCGATGAAGTCCATGGTAATGTGTTCCCACTTCCACTTGGGTATATCGAGTTGGTGTAGTAGCCCTGGCGGCTTCTGGTGTTCGACCTTGATTTGCTGGCACGTCAAGCATCTAGAGACATAGCTTGCGATCTCTTTCTTCATGTTGTTCCACCAGTAATAGCTCCTTAGGTTTTGGTACATCTTGGTGCTACCTGGGTGAATCGAATATCTGCTGTGATGCGCATCTGCTAGGATCTCGTCCTTCAGGTCCTGAATGTCTGGCACGCACAATCTGTCCTGATAGTATAGCACTCCACCAATCAGTCTAAACTCTAGCATCTGGTCAATTTGCTTGATCACTCTGATAAGCTTTGTATCGTTGCGTTGACTGTCCTTGACCTTTCCAAGCAACTCTGGTTCCCATGCAGACATGGTAGCAAGCATAACTCTGTCACTGAGCGACTGAAACTGGACATCTAAGTCCCTAAAGACATCGATCCACACACCCTCTGCTGCTAGAAAGCTAATGAGGGCGGTCTTCCTGCTCAAAGCGTCTGCCACGACATTCGCCTTACCCGGATGGTATTTGATAGGGAAGTCGTAATCCTTGATGTACTCCATCCATCGCCTCTGTCGATTGTTAAGGTCATTCTGGGTGAACAGGTACTGTAAGCTGCGGTGGTCCGAATGTACTTCGAACTTCTCCCCGTAGAGGTAGTGCCGCCACATCTTCAATGCAAAAACGACCGCTGCTAGCTCCAAGTCGTGTGTTGCATACTTCTTCTCGTGCTCTTTCAGTTGGCGTGATCCATAGGCGATGACTTTCCCTTCCTGCATCAAAACACATCCTAGGCCTGTCCCTGAAGCGTCGGTGAAGACAACGAATCCACCACTCCCGGAAGGTAAAGACAAGATCGGTGCTGTCGTCAATCTCTCTTTCAGCTCTTGGAAGCTGTCTTCACAAGCATCTGACCATACGAACGGTACATCCTTCCTCGTCAGCTTGGTTAAAGGCGCTGAAATCGTAGAGAAGTTCTTGACGAATCTGCGGTAGTAGCCTGCTAAACCAAGAAAACTTCGAATCTCCGTGACATTCTTCGGTCTCTCCCAGTTCACCACTGCTTCAATCTTTGCTGGATCCACTGCTAGTCCGTCTTTGGAGATGATATGTCCGAGGAAGACCACTTGCTCTAACCAGAACTCGCACTTGCTAAGCTTCGCGTACAACTGGTTGTCCCGTAACAACTGTAGAGACGTCCTCAAATGTTGCTCGTGCTCTTCTTTGGACTTGGAATAGACCAACACGTCGTCGATGAACACAACTGTGAAACAGTCGAGGTACGGAGCGAAGATCTTGTTCATCAAGGACATGAACACTGCTGGCGCATTCGTCAATCCGAACGGCATCACCAAGAACTCGGGTGCCCATAGCGTGTACGGAACGCTGTCTTCTGCACATCTTGCTCTCTGACTCGCAGCTGATGGTATCCCGATCTCAAATCTATCTTCGAAAAATATTGAGCACCCTGAAGCTGGTCGAATAGCTCGTCGATCCGTGGAAGAGGGTACTTGTTCTTCACTGTTGCCTGGTTCAATTGCCGGTAGTCGATGCACATCCTCATCGATCCATCTTTCTTCTTCACGAAAAGCACCGGTGCACCCCACGGTGACATGCTCGGTCTGATGAAGCCTTTGGCTAGCAACTCCTCCAATTGAGTCTTCAACTCTCGTAACTCTGCTGGAGCCATGCGATAAGGAGCCTTTGAAATTGGTGCTGTGCCTGGTGCAAGCTCGATGGTGAAGTCTATCTCTCTGACTGGAGGCAATCCCGGGATCTCGTCGGGAAACACATCGGGGAACTCGCAGACAACCGGGATCTCCTCTACTTCTTTGGTTGGTTTGTCCTCTGAGACGAATGCAATGTAGCCTTCGCAACCTGCCTTCATCAATCTCTCGGCCTTCAGTGCTGAAATCATCCGAGTGCTGGGCGGTCTCCTCTCGCCTATGAATTCGATCGTGGTGTCTGATCCGTCAATGGAGAGTCTGACTGTCTTCTCGAAACAGTCCATCATCGCTCGGTATCTGGCCAACCAATCCATCCCCAAGATAACGTCGAAGTCATGCATGGGTAGTACGATCAAATCTGCAAACAAAGTGCACTCCCCAATCTGCACTCTGCATTTGGGGTGGTAAGTCTGACACATTACGCTCCTACCCACGGGTGTAGACACAACTAACGTACAAGGCATCTCCTCTCCTACCCCGCCAAGGACTAATGCAAAAGTTGACGACACATACGAATGTGTCGCTCCAGAATCAAACAATACTTTAGCAAGATGATCACTAATAGAAAGAGTACCTTCCACCACGTTGCCTGCAGCCTCGGCGTCCTCGTGCGTGAGTGCAAATGCTCGACCCGCGGCCTGGGGTCTCTGCTGTTGGCGCTGCTGGCCATGGTGCCTCTGATGACGTCCTCGATGGTGCTGCTGCCCTCGGGGCTGCTGAGGTGCGCGTGCCTGCTGCTGTGCACGGTACTGCGGCTGGGGTGCTAATGCAACCTGAAGCGCTGGCTGAACCGCTGGGGCTGGAGCTGGAGCTCTCGGAGGTGCTGGAAGCTGAAGCAACGGGGGCTGCTGCTCACGGAAAGGGCAGTGCCTAGATATGTGCCCCTGCTCACCGCAATCGAAGCATACTTTAGGCCCGCGATACTGCTGCTGCTGTTGATGATGATGATACTGCCCCCTCTGGCCTGCTGGCCTCTGCCTCCGGAACGGCTGCTGCGGTATGATCACGGGCTGCTGTCTGATCGGGGCGGTCCGGAACCGTTTCTGCTGATGAGTAGTCTCCAACCGCTGAAGACGCTCCTCTGCCCAGTAAGCTCTCCTCAAGGCCTCCTCGTAGGTAGGTAGCTCGATACAAGACATACCCAGCTGGATGTCCTCCCTAAGTCCGTCGACAAACCGTCGGATCCTCTCGGCCTCAGACGTAAGCAGTGCCTCTGCGAAGCGGGACAGCTGAGTGAAACGGAGCTCGTACTGATAAACTGTCATACTGCCCTGGACAAGAGTCTGGAACTCCTTGAGCTTACGCTCCCTGACATGAGCTGGAATAAACTTCTTGAGGAAATCTGTCTTGAAGACAGTCCAAGCCACCTCATCTCCTATCGCCTCATAAGGTCGCTGCATGATCCTCCACCAATCCTCAGCCACGCCGCGGAACATATATGCTGCCAACTGCACCCTCTGGCGTCCAGAGCACTCGAAGACCCTAAAGATCTTCTCCATACGAACAATCCAATCGTCTGCAACCATGGGGTCCTCCGTGCCAGTAAACTCTGGCGGTCCCCTCTTGAGGAACTTCTCGAATATGACATTCGGGTCTGCCTCCCGAATAGGTACCTCCATAGGAGCTGGCTGGGCCACTCTCTCTACCACCTCTAGGACCTGCGTCTGAAACTGCGCAAAGTCCTCCGCCTGCTGCCGGTGTGCGGTAGCCTGGGCCTCTTGCGAGACAAGGAAGGCCTGTAGAAACCTCTCAAAGCGGCGCTCGTGGTCGGACTCATCGCCGACTGCTAGTGCTCCGGGTGGTGCCTCGCTTCCCGACATCTGTCAAGAGAAGGAAATTGTGTTAATTCGAATCCAACACCTAGGACTACACTGATTCTACCCAAATCCATCGTCCTTACACGTATCCCGACACCGAAATCCTCACTACGTCCTAAAGTTTCTAGTGTGTTTTATTTCCTAGAGACTTGCCCGCTCTGATACCATAAAATTGTAACGCCCCAATTCCGGATACCGAGAAAACCATCAAGGTACCCGAATTTGGCGCGCTACTTCCCGAAAAACTCGGGAACTTCCAAGATCGTAGGTCCGCAGTGAGGTCTAATTTAAAACTTTTTGACCGACATATAATCAATGGTTAAATTTGCGGAAGTGTAATGAGTAAAGCGGAAGCATAAGGTATCATAGAAATATATCAAGTGTAGCAGGGCTGAAGTCCAGCCTAAATCTCAAAGTATAATTAAGAACATATTTATAACATATCAGTCTAACTCCCTGCTCACCACATCACTACACCCCTCTTTTCTAAGTCATAGTCCTTTCTTTCTTTCTTAATCCCCTCTTATTCCCATAGACCCTCAAACCATCAAACCTACCCATCATTCCACATTTCTATCACATGGCAAGTCCACTATTTCTCATGCTCTCACAAACCACTAACCACTCAACCCACTTTTTCTTTCACACTTATCCACACACGTCAGCAGCTCATCCTCTTCTCCTTCTTCATTCAACAGTAATCGTTTCTGCAACAGCACTTAAACAGAAAACACACTCACGCCTGGGACCTTTTTGCTTCACAAAATCGTGGGCCCCATTGACCCAAGCCCAGATCAGACTTCACCACTGAGGTCGCCCAGGGTCCCTCTACACGATGTATGGTCCAGATCAAAGTTGGTGGCCCACCTGGGCCCCACAGATAAAAGAAACGAAATCATTTCTTTCCTAATTCGTTACTGTCATTGCATTTTTGGGCATTTGGATGGTGGACCAAACGGGGTCCACACCACATGGGTTCACATCCCTAACATCGCCCCACCATTTCCAGCCCGATGGACGGACCGGATCGGCGATCAGATCAACCAGTGGGTCCCACAATCATATGCTGCAAAAACTGATTTTTCCAAAAAAATACATCCTTTGTGATAAGTTAATGGGTAGTGGGCCAGGGGTGTCCACTCCCTATGGGACCAGCTCCTTTAGGGTCGCCCGTGAGTCCTCTATCAGATCCACGGTCCGGATCGATCATCGGGTGGCCCACCTGGGTCCCGGCCTCAACGCAAGGAAATTGAAATATCCCTATTTCCATTGCAGGAACGGTACCAGTAACCCCTTTCCTTCCTAATTGTATTCAAATCAATTTCATTCACCTCCAATCATTAAATAAACAAATGAAATGATAAAAACACTTCAATTTGCATCTAGACCATCTCCAATCCACACCATTCATCACATAAATATGTAAAACAACAAATCACTTCAATACCCAAATATCCATCAATCCATCCGAACCATTGATCTTCCAAATGAGATAAACTCATCCATCAATGGCCAAAAACCATAAAAACAAGCTCAAAGGTAGATCTATTCATTTCTAGCATAATTGAAATGGAAATATAGAATCAATTATAAAAATCATGCATTCTATGCTAAGTGGGTATATTGCACTTGCCTTGATTGGTAAAAGAGAAATAGATTGATAAGAGAGGTAGAAGATGACTCCTCCTTCTTCTTGCAATTAGGGTTTTGTGACATGAGAGGTAAATTAAAGATAAATGAGAGTGAATTTAGGGTTCATTTCCCAATGCAATAGTGTAGATTATATAGTATAGGGCTTTAGAGACAATAACCAAAATGGTCATTTTGATTGCATAGGAATGTGGATAAGGACATGGTCATTTAGGTCATATGGGGGAAATTCTAGAAAGTTCTCAAGTGTGGAAAACCCCCTATATAAAAACTTATTTACTAGCAAGGGCCTCAATCCCTAAAACCCTACAAAAATTATAAAAAGATACTCTATAAATCTATAAAATACACAATAGGCCTAAATCCTATAAAATAGACTAATACTTAGGAAAATATCTATTTACCCTTACTAACCCCTATTAATTAGTATAATTATGCTATATTAACATAATTAATAGTATTCAAATTCAAAATGAGGGCCCACCAAAGTGGGACCTCACACCCACTTAGTGTTATTATATTATATATATAAAATACAAGAGAACTACACATATGTGGGCCTCACTTCGTATCATTATATTATATATATATATATATGTATAAAATAAAAGAGAACTACACATCTGTGGGCCCCACTTCGTAGAAAAACTTGTCAAGGTTTTTCTCTATATCTACACATCTGTGGGCCCCACTTAGTATTATTATAATATCTGTATGCCCCACTTAGTATTATTATATATATATAATAAAACGAGAGCTACACATCTATGGGCCCTACTTAGTAGAAGAACTTGTCATGCTTTTACTCTACATCTACACATCTGTAGGCCCCACTTAGTATTATTATATTATATATATAATAAAAGAGAACTACACATTTGTGGGCCTCACTTAGTATAAAAACTTGTCATACTTTTTCTCTACACATCTGTGGGCCCCCGCTTAGAATTATTACATATATAATCAAAGAGAATTACACATCTTGAGCCCCACTTAGTATTATTATATTTCGATGAAATGCTTAGCTCAAATGATCATGAAAAGGGTTGTGTTTGAAGAATTTGGTCATTCACTATAAGAACTCAAATGAGAAATTTCAGTTGAGATTTTCATATGTAGAAAATTTCAACTTCAATTCCAATGCCTGTAAAGACATGATTTGCCTGTCAGAGGAAGGGATGAGAATGCCAAAGATTGCTTGGAATCCTTGTGATTTGTTATTTATTCTTTTAAAGTTATGAGTTGTGTATTATTTTGGTTGGTTAGTATTTTGTTTTATTGAATTTAGTATGTATTTTGGCGCTAAATTTTAGACAAATTTTAATCGGAAATAGGTCAGACTATCGATCTATATTGAAATTAGTGAGTGTTTTGCCTAATCATATATGGCCAGAAAATATTAGCTTTCAACTTTTTTTTAGTTAATTTCATTCTCTATATTTTGTTATTCAATTTTCTTCTTACTTTTTTCTATTGAAGCTTTTACTAAATTTCATAAGAATAATGAGTAATTGTAAATTACTTAATTTGTTATATGGTCATTCTGAATTGGGACAGTTAATATTGAATTTTTCAATGAATTTACTTTTTCAGATTATAGAAAGCACATTCTTTTGCTCAGCTGTCTCTCTCTGATTCCAATGCATGCCATTGCATCATAATATCCTGTTTGCTGGATCTTCTTGCATCAATCAACAGAAGAAATCACCCCCATAACTGAGAAATGGGTTTTGCTCTTCCCGCAATTCCTCACTCCCTCATCTCCAAACCCAACTCATTCCTCAATGATTCAGTTGAATTATCTACTTACGCTTTCTCAGATTTGCTTGAATCCTGCACCCAGAAAAAGTCCATCCCAGAAGCAAATCGTATTCACTGCCTCTTAGTTGTCTCTGGTTTCATTCGTTCCCCACTTCTCGCTTCCAAATTAGTCCGTGCCTATTCCCTTTGTGGGAGTCTCGAAATGGCTCACCAGGTGTTTGATGAAATTCCTCAACGAGATGTCGTCGCATGGAACTCGATGATTAGAGGACATATTTCCAATGGGTCGCACCTGAAAGCTCTTCAGCTATTCAGTCAGATGTTGCTGGAAGGTGTTGAACCCGATAGCTTCGTCTTTCCTGGCATCCTGAAAGCATGTGCTTCCCTTATGGCTTTCATTTTTGGCCTAAATGTTCACGGGTATATGATCAAATGTGGTATAGACATCAATGTTTTTGTGGGTACTGCGCTTGTTGACATGTACGCTAAATTGGGTCATGTTGAACTTTCTCGAAGAGTTTTTGATGCGTTGCCAGAAAGAAGCATTGCTTCTTACAATGCTTTAGTTGCGGGTTATACTCAAAATGGGAATTTGGAGGATGCGTTGGCTTTGTTTCGCAGTTTGCAGTTTGAAAACATTCAAGCAAATTCAGTGACTCTTTTGCATTTCCTCTCTGCTGCTACTGCTTTTTCTGAGCTTAGGGTTGGAAAGGAGATCCATGGGTTCATGATTCGTAATGAGTTGGACATGGAAGTTGTGAATTTGAATTCACTTATCAACATGTATTCAAAATGTGGTTGTGTTGAATTGGGCCGTCGGATTTTTGACAGAATGGCGCAAAGAAATGCTGTCTCATGGAATACTATGATTGGAGGCCTTAATCAAAATGGTTATGACTCTGAGGCCTTAAATCTCTTTGCCCAAATGCAGATAAAAGGGGCAAAAATTGATAACGTCACTGTAACAAGCACACTAGCTGCTTGTGCAAATTTGGAAGACCTTAAAAGAGGAAAAGAAATTCACACATATACGATTCGAAGTTGTTTCTTTCATGACCCATTAGTGGAGGTAGCTTTGATTGATTTATATGGCAAGTGTAATTGTGTCAAAGAAGCACGATATATTTTTGACACTGTTTCTGTTAGGGACATCATTGCTTGGGGTGTAATTATTACGGCTTATGTACAAAATAGTCATGCTATTGTTGCTCTTGAGCTTCTCCGAGAATTACAGAAAGAAAACTTGAAGCCCAATTCTGTCATTTTGGCAAGCATACTCGACTCTTGTGCTCAGATCGCATCACTAGCTCATGGTAAAGAAATTCATGGGTTCTTGCTTAGAAGAGGCATGGATTCTGATGTATTTGTGGGGACTGCTCTCCTCAACATGTACTGCAAGTGTGGGGATATCAAAAGTGCACGATTCCTTTTTGAAAGCTTGCAAGCCAAGAACATCGTAACATGGACTAGCATGATGGGAGGATATGGTATGCATGGGTATGGTCATGAAGTCCTTTCCCTTTTTGAGAGGTTGAAAATGGCGGGTATGAAGCCCGATCATGTGACCTTTGTGTCTGTCCTCTCCGCTTGTAGTCACATGGGTCTTGTTGAGGAAGGGTGGAGATACTTCAGTGACATGTATTCTGTTTATGGGGTTGTCCCAAGGCTAGAGCACTATGCTTGTATGGTTGATCTCATGGGTCGTGCCGGGCTGCTCATCGAGGCATATAAATTCATAAAAGAAATGCCTTTCAAGCCTGACTGTAAAATTTGGGGAGCTTTGCTTGGAGCTTGCAGGATACATGCAAATTTAGAGCTTGGTAAAGTTGTGGCTGCCCACATTTTTGAGTTGGAGCCTCATAATCTGGGAAACTACCTATTGCTATCGAGCATTTATAATTCAATGGGGAAGCAGGCTGACGAGGCGGGTATTGAGCCCATGATCAAAGAGAAGGGACTAAAGAAAAATCCAGGGTGCAGTTGGGTTGAGCTGAATAGAGGGGTCCATGCATTTTTGGCAGGAGACCGATCTCATCCTGAAAGCAAAGCTATTTATGCTGCACTGGAGAACATTACGACTGAAATGATTATTGCAGGCTATGTTCCTTCTATCTATTCAGATAATGAAATAGAAGCTTCAGTTAATAAATGATTTCATGTCTGAAGTGTAAAAAGTTGGATATAAGCTATATCAACAGATGTAATGGAGATCTTGCCAATCAAGTAGTGGCTGGACCTAATGTTTGCATGTGCTGTGTTGTCAGTTTAAGGCAATTCAAGCAGTGACATCAGCTGGGCTATTGGAAACATGTTAATGCCTTGAAATCTTTTCTCCATCCTTGATGGTGTCAAAACTCTATCAATAGCATTAAGTGCCATGATACCCCATTTACCAATAGAAGCAAAGGATTTAGGGACAAGATAGCTAAGGCGAGCATGAAAGAGCAGATATGTTGATTTTAAATGGAAGGTTAGGAAATGCACATTTGGTCATGGGAACTTCTCAGATTGCACTCAGATGTGCGCAATCCATGTATTGTAACTTGAGATGTTGGCAAATCATAAGCTTTGAAAGAGTAAGGGGAATATTCTTACAGTTTTGATCAAGTATGATTCAATAATTGCTGCAGTTTTATTTGTCAACTGTGAGTGTGATGAAACTTCCAATAGCTGAAGAATTGTGACCCTTGCATTTTCTGTTTGGAAAATCTAGTCAAAGTCCCAAGTTACTATCCTTTATGAACTGCTGTTTTCTCTTTGCTGGTGATATGTTGGTAAATTACCCTACTTTCGGGCTTGGGCTCATTTTTTAAACAAAGTCTTTGGATCAACCTCCCACCTGATTGATGCATGCCAAGGTTTCAGTACAAACAGAATAATATGCATATTGTGTTGGATTCAACTAACTGTAATATTATCTCTAGATGTTGGGAATGGAACATTATGCCAGTTTTCTGATAATTGAGATTTTTATTTCTCGTGTGAATTGTCTCCACCTTCAATCAAGCACCAAAGTTTAGGCTAGTTGATTTTCCTGGCTTGACAGTTGCAGGAGTCCTGTTGTGTTTGTTATCAGCAAGATCAACCCGACTGATGGCATTGCTGGAATCATATGTCCTACCATGACTCTGATCGACCCTGAATTGCATCAAAGTGGTACAAGCTCATAAGGCTCCGGGTGTTGTGCTTCAATCCTACTGTTAAGTGTCACTTTGACATGAATGAATCTGGGCCCATCAGGAATCACTAGGAGTGTGGTCAGAGAGTTTTCTGCCTGGATTTATGGATATGGACTCATTGTGCAGATCTAATCAATTGTATTCAGATTAGTACACATGCATTATCTATACAATTGGCTTTGAGTTTTCCTCTTCCCTGTTTGGTTGGAGCACAGTAGAAGGAGAGCAAAGAACTAATTGATGTGGCATTAAGGGCGTTTGGATGGAAGAAATGAAAGCAGAGTAAAATTGATGTGCATTTAGGCCTTTTTGGATGTACGGTGAATTGAAGTAGAGTAAGGTGAAACGTCAAATTAGGAGAGAATAAAATATAGGAGGTTATGATGGTATTTTGTTTTTAATTGTTTGATTGGAAATCTTTTTGACGTTTTGTGTAAAAAGAGGATATCTTTTTGTCATTTACTAGAGAAAGGATGTTGCTTTCTTACTTTTTATTTGTGTGAAAAAAAGGGAGGAAATTTTGAATTTGTGTACTTTTGATATGACTCCTTGTCTTTTCTTATCTTCACTTTAACTTTAGTAGTAAATTGCCAAACACGCTCGGTTTGGATGGAAAATAGGGAGGAGAGAGCAAATAGCAAATGTGACATAAAGTAGCTTTCTTACCTATGATGCACGGATAATTCAAAATGGGCAACGTATTGTATCGTATCTAATTCTTCACTTTTTATGTGTAAAATCTGTGTCCTTATCGTGTCCATGGCATGTCCCTACTATATCTGTGCATCATAGTTCATTACCCTACTTTTTCCTTTTTCTCTGTTGTACCCTTCCAACTTGGATAAACTGCGATAGAGTAGAATTTAATCTTTTTGTGCTTTTTTTGACCTAAATCCCTTCATTTTTTCTTTATTTGTGATTTGACCGCTACTTCTCCTTTATACTTTCTTTTATTTAAATAAACAGGCCGTTTACACTAGTTTCGGCTTCATTCACTAAACCCACACCAAAAATTCTAATGGGCACCATTTTTTCTTTTTCTTTTTCTTTTTTTCCGCTAGAATTATGGGCTCCAGTTTAGATAGTTTATAGTTGCAAAATATCAAACAATAGAACAATCTAGCCGCCTCTGCTGACCCCTCCAAATTGGCTCTTCTTGATTATTGATGAAACAGATAGTCACAAATACTTAAGAAAATGAATAGATAAATGTGTGATCTGAAAGAGATAGGTGGAGTGCTGTCATTGGCATGTGAAACTAACGCAATCTGACCAAGTTCCAATAACCAACAGCACAATGAAGGCCCACAAAGTATCTCAAAGTCTATGGTGAAGAGAGTGCCAACTGGCTGGACCCTAAGGACCCAGAGGACCCAAAACAAAGCCTCACAATCCCATCAGCCAATGAGAACAGATATATAGATTTCCAAAGATAAGAGCAACTTGCCATCTTCCATATCCCTCTCTGCTATTTAAACAGCCTTCTCTTCCCTTCAAATTCATCCTCTTCCTCTTATACTCCACTTCCTCAATTTTGTTCAGAGTAAGAAGTGCAGCAATGGCTACCATGGCCCTCTCCTCTCCCTCTTTGGCCGGAAAGGCCCTCAAACTAGCCCCCTCTAACTCTGAAGTCCTCGGCGATGGCCGGATCACCATGCGAAAGACTGTGGGCAGGCCCAAGCCAGTCTCCTCCGGCAGCCCATGGTATGGCCCGGACCGAGTTAAGTACTTGGGACCCTTATCCGGTGAGCCGCCTTCCTATCTAACCGGTGAATTCCCCGGTGACTATGGTTGGGACACCGCCGGCCTCTCCGCCGACCCTGAGACCTTCGCGAAGAACCGTGAGCTCGAAGTGATCCACTGCCGTTGGGCCATGCTCGGTGCACTTGGATGTGTCTTCCCGGAGCTGCTATCTCGCAATGGCGTCAAGTTCGGCGAGGCCGTGTGGTTCAAGGCCGGTTCACAGATCTTTAGTGAGGGTGGATTGGACTACTTGGGCAACCCAGGCTTGGTGCATGCACAAAGCATTTTGGCCATTTGGGCCTGTCAAGTTATCCTGATGGGTGCAGTTGAGGGCTACCGCATTGCCGGCGGGCCGCTCGGCGAAGTGACCGACCCCCTCTACCCCGGCGGCAGCTTCGACCCACTCGGGCTGGCTGATGATCCAGAGGCTTTCGCGGAGCTTAAGGTGAAGGAGATCAAGAATGGAAGGTTGGCCATGTTCTCCATGTTTGGGTTCTTTGTTCAGGCCATAGTGACTGGCAAGGGCCCAATAGAGAACTTGGCTGATCACCTTGCTGACCCTGTAAACAACAATGCATGGGCCTATGCCACCAACTTTGTTCCTGGCAAATGAGGCACTAACTTGTCTATTTCTTGAGAGGAGATGGATAAATGAGAGGTGTGAATTCAGTGGTGTAAATTAGTGATTATGAAAGAGTGATTTGTTTTAACATCATCTGGTGTTCCAATATCTTCTTTTTGTTCTTACTTTTTTGTGTTGCGACTGATTCTTAGATGTTAATGATGTGGTTGCTCTTTGTTGGCCAAGTCATAGTGTGAGAGGAGGTGCATGGTACTCAAAACAATAGAATTCTCTAACAACTGAAAGTCATCTCTCACTAGTACCCTTAATTAGCAGTGCAGATTGGGCCGTTCCCAAACCCATCTGACTCGCCAGAAGTGAAATTTAGGATGAGCTTGGGTGGGGTTTTGAAACCCACACAAAATTTGGGTCAGGATCTGGTTTGGGCTTCCAGTGCTCTAATTCAACTTGGGTGCCTAACTTATCTATAGACATATCTGTTAACTTTGGGATACCAAACATCTTCTAATTTTAGTATCTTTAACTATGTTGGTACCCGACCCTGCGTATATAAATCAATTGGACAATTAAAATTGGACTTGGGTAGGGAATTTGCGATTTAACGTCTGGTTCAGGTCGGGCCTGTTTGGCTTTCACCTTAGATGAATTTGCGTTTTGGTTTACCAACATATAATTTGAGTTCGGCTTCTGTAAAGCTGATGCCTGACCTGATCTGCCCTTGTTGCACACCTGTCCTGCACCATGTTCTCATGCGCTCTTCGGTCCATTCGGATAAGTGGTGTCGTGGCAATGGGTCCCTGTGAAATTTATGGGGGGCTCTCACCTTTGGGGACGGCCTGGATATGCGCGCTCTTGGAGGAGCAAATGTTCCCTGTTGGAGGAATAAATACTTTGGGTGTTGGTGGTGTCTGTGATTTTTTTAGAAGAAATGCATTGGTGGTTGGAAGTTGAAAACTGGAACCAAATTGGGTGACTGTTAGTGTAGGCCCTTGTTTGCTATTTGTACTTGCCGGGTGCTTCTCGTTAAGACTTGCCTTGATTAGTTATTTAGAATACTGGGTGGGATATCACATTGGCCTTCCCTAATTCAATTTCAGAGCAAGTTGTGTTTCAATAAGGCTGGCATGATCATGAACCTGGCCTTGTGCAGTTAGGACCTCGTTCCCACTACATGGGTTGGGTTCAGTAAGCCCCATCAAAACTCTTATTATGGGCTCTGATTGCTAATTGGTCTGCATCAGGATGCAAGGCAATGGCCTGTTTCTCTTGGCTGTCTGTTTAGTAGTCCTAAGTGGGTTGATGGATGGCTATGATCAAGATAAACACTCTTCCTAGAGGATCCTGTTGAGTGTTGACCCATATCTCATTGATTGTCCCCTGCTCAGGTTTTATGCCCTAGAGTACATCGAGACTTGCCCAGGTATGCAAGTTTTTTCTTATCCCCCATGATTCATCGTTATGCCCTTTTATGCTCATCTAGCCTTGGTTCATTGCTGGATTGAGTCTCAAGAAATTCTATGGTTAAAAAGACTATTTGTCACATCCTAATCTTGAATCACCTGAGCCTAGGGTAGTCTCCGAGGTGAGACACACCTACTTTCCTAATGTTGTACCTGTCTCGAGCCAAATATAACACACGAAGGAGAAAAACAATTTTTCCATAAGTGGGTCTAGCTCATTAGAACCTGTTAATAACATTTAGAGTATGGCGAAAGCTGTAATTCATATACATGCAAGTATCATTTCCCATTCAATTCAATTAAACGTTCAAGTTTATACAAAAGAATTACACACACACACACACACATATATATATATATGTTGATTTACAGAAGAGGATGTATAAAAGTACCCTACACAACTATACCAAAAGTAAGTGTGACCCACACAAAAAGGGGCTAGTCACACTCTAATTGTAGCCCTCAAAATGTGCATCACGCTCTCCGAAGGAGGAAGTATCTACACTGGCCCCTGATCCGGCCACTCCTTTAGTCCTGGAGGAGCCTCCTCGTTACCCTCCTCTCCCACCTAGGCCTCTTTAAGGCCGGGAGCTACATCTGCGACTGTGATACTAAGAGTAGTATCTCAATTTGACCATTCAACAAGTCTAGGCATTACAAAGTAAATATATAATGTTTCAAATTGAATTAAATGACAAATAATCAACAGATGTTAATGTCAACTAATAACTGGGCAATTGTTCAAAAATCGAATAATTTATGCTTACGAATCAATGGAAAATAAAATATACTAATTGGCTACTACAGTGAGCGCATTCTTTCAAAAGAGAGCAATTCTAGTTGGAATATCACCAGCGGCTCGGCTAAATGTTAGTTTGTTACCGGGTTATGGAGTTCTGGTGCTCCAGATGACTTACTACAGTAGTTTTGAATAACTAAACCAAGTTCAACCCCGTCGGGCATTATAGGGTCAAAGCTAAGTAGTGTAGACTTGATCGAATCAAATAATAATTAAAGTTGAGTAAGTTTACATCTAATTAGTCACAATTGAATCGAATAGTAATTACATATATACAATTGCATACTCAAACCAATCTCCATCGAATAATGAAACAGTTATGTAACAATTTCTAGTTACGAGTTGAAATTGAGAAATCGAATCATACTGAATACCAATGAAGCAACTAATTCCTTAAATAGAGTAGATATTAAGAAAGGAACTGACTTCAATATGAGATGCTATAGCTTTAGGGAAACCATGGTATTTTTACTACCCAACCCTAATCTATTACTCTTAGTTCTTCACCGTCCAATACAAGATGGGTTCGGAAAGTCAACTTACTACTATCTTGATTGGGTGTCACTTGTTATATGAAATACGTTGAATTTCTAAACTAACCTTCATAGCATAGTGTTAGACTAAAAATCTTCCATTAGACCAAGGGAGGAGGTCAAGGGTCCCATTTTAAGGTCATAAGGTCCTAGAGGTCCTAAATCCCTATGGAAACAAGGGTGTGCACCATAATTATCTATTAGAGAGGATTACGGTGGGTTATTATAGGTTATGGGTGATAATTCACCCAAAAATTCCCTCAGCTTCAGATTCGCTCGAGCAGACGTTATCTAGAGAGTTGGTCGCTCGGGTGGTTCTTTTGATTGCACGAACGAGCATTCTAGAAGGGGGGTTCATTCGAGCGGACTCATATTCACTTGAGCGAATGCTCTAAAATTCCTGATTCCGGAAATTCCATGTGTTCTACCTCTCCTTCCCTTCCTCACACTTCTTCTAACATGAAACCTGCAACAGTTGAGCCTCCTTGCTCCCATATGCAACAGACAACTCCTCCATTCATCTTTATCAAATCAAATCAATAAACTAATATTAATCATACACCTATTAAGGAATTAGAATCATTAAAGAAGTAGAATTCTTCAATCAATAGATAAATAAACAATATGCAAGTCCAAATTAGCTTATACTTGCCTCACTAAAGCTTTCCAAATCCTCTCCTCACAACTTGGCTCAAAGAACCCAAAAAACCCCCCAAAAATATCCAACCCTAATCACAAACATACATGAAAATGGAAGTGAATATGCATGCATGATCATCCAAGAGCCTCTTGACTCTAATGCGACTCAAAAACATCAAACAAAGAGGGTTTGGCTTTTACCTTGACAAGAAGTCCAAATTTGGCAAGAGTAGGGAATGAAGTAGATGGGTTATTGTCAACAAAGATGAGAGTAAGGTGAAGAAGATGAAGATTAATCCACTCCTAGCTCCCAAAACTCATTCCTTGTAGTGATTGGAGAAGAGAGAAGGAAGGAATGAAGGGAAAAAGGAGAGAAGAGGAGTTTCCTGTAGCCAACAAAAGAAGATGTTTAATTATAATGGTGTTTGGACGGGTCTTCAGGGTTAAAGTTCCCATTTTTATAAGGAAGCCCCTCCAATTTCTAGGATTTTCATAAAGAGTCAAATGATGGCCCACTTACTTAATGGTTAGTCAATTGAAGTAGAGTTTTATACGAAAATCAGCGTGCTCGACGAGATACACACGATGACGCCAGGATGACATGGAAATGATGCAAAATAAGAAAATCGATAATTACGTAAAATCCCTTGACTCTATCCAACCGAGTCAAATCGGTTCCAACTCACCTATATAAGACTCAAAACTCAACTAACTCAACATACAAGGACTAATTAACACTAAACACCATAATTAATAACTAAGTATAATTAATCTAACTAAAAAACAATCAATTAGCACTAAACATGGTTAAATCGGGTCGAGTTGTAACACTATTAAACTTTAAGGCCATTAAATCAAGGGATAACCTGGTGGATTGATGGTTGGATGATCCTTTATCCATAAATAAACCTTTCCATCCATTCTATCTCCAATGATAGGAAACATCCAAATGGGCCCTGCAAGTTGGAGCTTAAGCACATATGGGCTTTGCTTGTAGGTGGAAGTCCTAATGAATTAGTCCATCGAACTTGTCAAACTCAAATTTCGATATAGATGATTAAAAAGAAAATCAAATGAACCTATTGTGTTCTTTTAAAGCTAAATCGTGAATTACAAATTGTGAACTCAAATACGAACCAAACTTAAAATCCAGTGGATGCATACTTGACGATTGTCAACTGACTACCTGTTAAGCTCCTCTATAGTTTGATTTTTAAGTCATTTGAAACAATTATGCTCATCAAACCCATCAGGAGCGACCATCTGGAGTGCACTAAGCAGGATGTAGTAATTAAGGCATTAAGATCACTTTGATTGATGAGCTAATTCTCCCCTAGCTTAATCTAATTAGTTGCCTTAGAGGAACACTTGAGGTAATGACCCACATTAATGAGAATAATGATAAAGCTTAGTTAAAATTGAGATGGCCTCACACTAGCCCAGCCCATTTCCGGCCTGCTGACTCCCAAGATCATCATTTGATCAAATTAGTAAAAATATGTGACCTCCAGTGGATGTGCTCTTTAATTAGCAGCTTTAGTAAACACTACTCCACATCCATACATTAGACTACCCTGCTATCCCTTAGGCAGGTGTAGTGATAGGATCATGTGACACATGGCATTCTTTGATTTGTAGAAGTAGAAGCTGGAAGCTCAAATGAAATTCTCTTCTCTTCCTTAGAAAGAGTGAGAGAGAAGAAATCAAGAGACAAGGATTATGTCATGATACCAAGAAAGATAAAGAAAAGAGATGAAAAAAAAATATAGAAAATCTAATGTTAGTGGTATAGAGCTCAAACAAACATTCAACCAATGAAAAGAGAGATATAGATCTTCCAAGATAAGGACTCTTTCACTCCGCCCACACACCTATTTAAGACCACCCTCACATCCCTTTAAGACCACAAACACATACTCCTTTGTTACACTAGTACAGTTCACTAGACCATCCCACCCTCAGCTCCCAAGTCTACAATGGCAACCATGGCCCTCTCCTCTCCCTCTTTGGCCGGAAAGGCCCTCAAACTAGTCCCCTCTAACTCTGAAGTCCTCGGCGATGGCCGGATCACCATGCGAAAGACCGTGGGAAGGCCCAAGCCCGTATCCTCCGGCAGCTCATGGTATGGCCCGGACCGAGTTAAGTACTTGGGACCCTTATCTGGTGAGCCGCCTTCCTATCTAACCGGTGAATTCCCTGGTGACTACGGCTGGGACACCGCAGGCCTCTCCGCTGACCCTGAGACCTTCGCCAAGAACCGTGAGCTCGAAGTGATCCACTGCCGTTGGGCCATGCTCGGTGCACTTGGATGTGTCTTCCCGGAGCTGCTATCTCGCAATGGCGTCAAGTTCGGCGAGGCCGTGTGGTTCAAGGCCGGTTCACAGATCTTTAGTGAGGGTGGATTGGACTACTTGGGCAACCCAAGCTTGGTGCATGCACAAAGCATTTTGGCCATTTGGGCTTGTCAAGTTATCCTGATGGGTGCAGTTGAGGGCTACCGCATTGCCGGCGGGCCGCTCGGCGAAGTGACCGACCCCCTCTACCCTGGAGGCAGCTTCGACCCACTCGGGCTGGCTGATGATCCAGAGGCTTTCGCGGAGCTTAAGGTGAAGGAGATCAAGAATGGAAGGTTGGCCATGTTCTCCATGTTTGGGTTCTTTGTTCAGGCCATAGTTACTGGCAAGGGCCCAATAGAGAACTTGGCTGATCACCTTGCTGACCCTGTCAACAACAATGCATGGGCCTATGCCACCAACTTTGTCCCTGGCAAATGAGGCAGTAACTTTTTCCTTTCTTGAGAGAGATGGATAAATGAGAGGTGTGAATTCAGTGGTGTAAATTAGTGATCATGGAAGAGTGATTTGTTTTAACTTGATCTCGTGGTCCAGTGCCCTTTTTTTGTTATTATTTTTCTTCTTGAAGCTATGTCATGAAAGCTAGGACTGTTAATTTGTGAGATGTTATGAGGGCCATGGGGTTCCTCTTTGTTCTCCACTCTTTTAGGGTTGAGAGGTCCATGTTACTCAAATAGGAGAAAGTTTTCCCCCTGACTGAACAAATAGTGTTGAGTTTATCTCTTGCACTCTAGATAATAGGTTCAAGGTTAAAGGTATTTTGATAATTGTACCGGAGCTTTTTTGGAGTTAAAAAAATAATATTATATATATATATGGGAGGTGCTTTTATGAGAACATCTCTCACCGTACTGTGAGAGATATGGTGGAGGCCCTCGCATCTATATCTAATGTTAACAACTTAAATGTAAGGTGGGGGCCCTCACATCTATCTCTCATAGGAGCATCTCCTTATATAAATATATATATATATATTTGGGGGGTCTTCATATGCATCTATCCCTCACCATTTTTGGTGAGGGACACCCCTTTTGGGGGTGTTTCAAGTACAAAAGGGGTACAAGAGGGGTACATTGTACCTCCCTTTTGTACTTGAAACACCCCCAAAAGGGGTGTCCCTCACCAAAAATGGTGAGGGATAGATGCATATGAACATTCCCCTATATATTTATAGGGGGATCTTCAAGTGCATCCTTCCCTCACCACTTTTTGGTGAGGGACACCCCTTTTGGGTAATATTCAAGTACAAAGTGTACTTTTGTACTTTGCTTTTTCCCCACTTTTGTACTTGCTTTTTCCCCAAAAGGGGTGTCTCTCACCAAAAATGGTGAGGGATAGATGCATAGGAAGACCACCATATTTATATATATATATATCTCCATCCCTCACCATATGGTGAGAGACAAACTCAATGGGCCCCAAAAGGGGTGTCTCTCACCAAAAATGGTGAGGGATAGATGCATAGGAAGACCACCATATTTATATATATATATATCTCCATCCCTCACCATATGGTGAGAGACAAACTCAATGGGGCCCACCTAGGAGAGTCATATGAGATGAGACTTTATGCAGCGGTAGACCCAGGATTTTCACTTGAGGGGGACTGGTGATGGTTAAATAAAAAAGTCAACCATTATTGTATCGTACTTTCTTCACATTACCAATGGCAAAAGAGAAAACAAATCAATGGCGTATTTATATTTAATCCTTCTCAGAGCTTAATCAATTAAGATCTTAGGTAAAGTAATGTGTGTATGTGTCCAATCATGTGATAAGTAATCCTAAGGGCATGTTCATTTACATGATAAATAGAATGAGATAAAATTAATTAGGTTCCAATCTAAAGAGGAGATTGGATATTTTAGCCAAAAACAACAATAAGCTCTCTCATCCTTTGATCTTCATTTGTTTATTTGCTTAAATCAAATCCAAAACTACTTCCTTAAAACTCGTTCTAAAACTCCTTTCTCATGCCTCTACACAAATTACAACTACAAACAACCAGAAATTCCATTCCATTAAAATAAAATAAAATTAGCTAACAATCAATACCATACATCGGTAGCTGAAAATCAATAATGATTGATTAGACTCCCTCGTCTGTAATCTAAATATTTGTTTATTTATTTATTTATTTATTTTTGTTGAAATCCAATCCAACTCCATCAAGAGAACCATTTCGGTAATGGAGACTTTTAGAAAGGTTGGATTTTTAGGAAATCCCCCATCTCTTTTAAATCTTTCATAAGAAAGAGAACTCATTTCGGGATTTTTAGAAGACGTTTCAAGAATCCCCTACTTCTAACTTCACCATTTCTGAAAAAGATTTTTGAGACCAAGCACCTACCAAAACAGCCCCGACAACACTTAAAAATTGTTTAAAACCCATATAGAGAGAATGAGAGAGAGAGAGAGAGAGAGGCTGTGATGCCTACGGGAGCGGGAGGGGATTATGATTTTGGAATTTCTTGAAAGAGAGAGAGAGGGGGGGTTTGTTCCATGGGGGCTAACGGGATTTATTCCATGGGGGCATTGGTCCAAGCAACCCACATAGCCCTAATGGGCTTTTTCTAGAGTTGTGGGGGGTTGAAGCCCCCATGTATTAAGTTTCAGGTCAATCCCAAGTCTCTAACCCCTTCATCCGCGACCAACAGGTTTAACGACTTTATATTAAAGGGAAATTTTGACCCTCAATCCAACGGTCCAATCCAGTCGGATTAATGAAAACTCAATTGATCCATTGTAATTTAGGGGGTTCCATGTATGTGGATAATTTGGATGAATCATAAAGTGGCCCCACTATATTGTCCCTCACCATAATGTGGTGAGATATATATATATATATATAGTAAGGCTATCCTAAGCTCAAGCTTAGGATAAGGTAAGCTCAAGTGTGTGGTGGGGCCCACCTGGGGACCCACATGGGGATGAGGGGATTTCAAGGACTCCCTGTGATCCTCTTTACAAAAAATCAGCCCCAACCGTAATTTATATCATCTCCATATGAGCCCAAAAGTTTAATGGTCAACAGTTCATTTGGAACGATACATAGTTGATCCAACGGTCAAGTAAATTTGAATCTAACTGAAAGTTGGTGGATATGTGCAATTTAGGAGGGTCATGTGTTTGGTTTATTTGGATGGACCAAAGGTGCACCCTACAAGTATGAGCTTACGAAATTTTATCCTAAGTTTGAGCTTAGGATATATATATATATATATATATATATGGGGAAAATATTCATGTGCATCCATCCCTCACCATGTTATAGTGAGGGACAATATAGTAGGGTTGACTTTATAACACATCTAAACCATCCACACATGGAACCCCCTTAAGTACACTAGACCCATTGAATTTTTACCTATCCAAATGGATTCGATATAAAATCTGTAATTCTAATCTCTAAAGCAATTAGAGATGTGAAAGGCTACTCTCTTACCGTGCATGTAGTCGCATCGCCTAATCACATAAAACTAGGGCTCTCCAGCTTAAACAGAAAGCATTGTTGAGATGGTGAGATAGTGAGAGTATCCATAATCCATTGCTTTTCTTAATAAAGAAGAATATTGTCTTTGTCGATGGTAGCCCTTATTGTGTAACCACGTAAATCCTTAATTATGTGTCTCTTTTATTGTATGGCTTGATTGTTACATTGCAGCTTGAATCAGCCCAAAACTGAATGTGACAACAAGTGTCTTTGAGATTATTGCCTGAACTGAATGTGACAACAAGTGTCTATGAGATTATTGCCTGTATACATTGTCGATTCATCAAATATCAAAAGTATACCCCCACTTCTTCATCTAAGACCATCAATGACAACAAGTGGGACCTGGATTCCATCATAGTTCAAACACCAATGGTACTACCAAACAATTGATTTGCTATGTATTTGTTGTGATCTGACATTATTGCATTTATCCATTAATCATACCTGTCCACCCATCAATGTGTGGACCATAGCCCCAACCCATGACCCAACAAAAAAAAAAAAAGAAAAGAAGAAAGAACCGGATTGCATGCTTAAGGGCGCAATTGTAAGTTTTCCTCCGCTTAGAAAGGAGGAAAACTTTCAAACACCACTTTACTTCCTTATGAATTACAAATGCAAGATTTCCTCCTCTCAGACGGGAGGAAATCTAGTAAAAGCAATCTTACCACCTATACAAGCAACGGCAAACCTGCATTTGGCCCAACTTCAATGCAAGCAAGCAAACTTTGGCAATTCACACGGGCTTCAATGTTCCCTGGGCAACGCATGGGCTAAAATAATAAATACAGTTTTAAAGAAAAGGTTAAACAATCAAAACTAAATGAGCAATCAAATATGTGTTAAATACAAAGATAATAGATAAATATAAGTCTGATTTTTAATTATTTTTAATAACAACAGCAGTCCAAAGTAGTAGAAAATTCTTCCTTGACTTTCTTGATGATTTTAATGGAAAGATCCCCTTACGTCTTTGTAAAGACCTTAAAAGGCCCCTCAAATTCCTATATAGATGATGAAATCCCTCTCGCCATAGGTAAGCCCATAAGTCTAAATTAGAGCCCAATGTAGTCCAATGCATGACAATCACAGATTAGGCTCGGGCTGGATCAAACCATGATAAGCCCTTTCGCTTACTAAGATATTCTTATCCTACAGATGGAAAGTGGCCCAGCTCGGAATTGATCAATAAGGATAGCCCATACTCAGAAGTTGGGTCGCCCAGGCGCGTATTGTATCTATTTCTCATATCTAGTTCACCTTTAACTTGGTTTGAGAGAGCCCATTCCCCCCACCTATTCCATAATGAAACTCGCTTTTCATGTGTAACTGTGTAAAGTTCCGATCCCAAAAATAGAGATGAGATTGATTTTTGATAGTAGGATTTAATCACGTGCGGACCCCACCCTATGTGTTAACTTCTCACCCACTCACTATTTCCTGTTCAATACACTTGCTTTACTAGTGCAGTAAAGTTAAGGTAATTTCAAGAGACAAAAAAAAGAAAGGGATCACAAGAAATAATACCAAATCTCCTTCTAACAAAAAAATGTAAAAAAGATAGTCTCTCAATCCAAAAGAAAAAAACTAGGGTAGTACATGCGACATGCTAGGTTGGGCCGAGGAATGTCTAGGCCCAGCCCGACTCTTAAACTATATGCTTGCCCCGGCCCAAACCTAGGTCCAGTGAGAAGTTGCTTGCCCAAGACCGGCCCGCGAGGAAATGATGAAGCCAAAGCATAGCCTGAGTTAAAATTATATAACAAAAAAGGGAAAAGAAATATTTTCTTATAATGTCCAATGCTGCAGCTTAGCTAGTCTGGTCATATCGCCTCATATGGGAGGTCATGTGTTTGAGGCCCCCCTCCCCACTTCCCTTATCCCTTATAATTATTTGTGTATTTGGGCCGGGCTGGGCTTTGGGCTCTCTCCGGTTGAGTCCAAGCCCGACCAATATATTAAACGGTCCAAATAAAAAATCTAAGCCCAGCCCAAGTGTGCTAACCTAGGTTGGGTAAAGTAAGTTTACTAAACATGCGACTTATCGTGATTTGATACTATTGCATTTAAATGTTAATCATACATGCTCATCCATCGTTGTGTGGAGTTGACCCTAGACCTATGCCCCGACCCATATATTAAGAATAATAAAGAAAAAAAAAAAAAACAATCAGTTTACGACTTTGCCTCCGTATTCTTCAGCGGCGAGGCTGCAAGTTCATTTTCAAATGTCTGTATGAGGGTAGCAGTTGAGACAATAAATAAGGTGTGATGATCAAAATCATCTTTTTCCTACACTATAACACTCGTAGCACCAATTTAATGTTCAAATAACAATAAAACTTACAGTGCCGAAATTTTTGTTGTTGATTGAAAGCAACCCCTGCAATCATTTTCTGTAATATGAAAGGAAAGAATGAAGGTGTGAAGCATTTCTTTTTCTTCCTATTCCTATTTTTCAGATTTTTGATTGGCAGCATTTCTTATTGGGCATGCACTGGAAAATCCCTTTCAGTGACTCTAAAGCTCGAGACGCTGACGACGGCATTGATACTAAATGTTATAGACCAAACCAATAAGCCCTAGGACAAGCCATATACCTATTTAGGGACATAACAAACAGTCAGAATTTGCATGAGATCTTTTTTTTTCTTTCTAGAGGTTTTCAATGGGAAATCCCCATAGACTTTGTGAAGAGAAGAAAGGCCAGACACAAGTTAAGCTCATCTAGATGAAATCTTGAGAAACCTTTTAGCCAACTTAGATATTCCTATCCTAGAGATAGAAAGCGATCCAGCTAGGACTAGATCAATGAGCGAGGTTAACCCACACTCAACCATAATTGAGGTAAGCACGCCCATATGGATCAATATTTTCAAGTTCAATCCATCATGTAATTGGTTTGAATGGGCATAAAATCTTTAGAAACCTTTTAGCCAACTTAGATATTCCTATCCTAGTAGGACTAGATCAATGAGCGAGGTTAACCCACACTCAACCTTAATTGAGGTAAGCACGCCCATATGGATCAATATTTTCAAGTTCAGTCCATCATGTAATTGGTTTGAAAGAGCCCATTCCGCCCCTACGTATTCCATAATGAAACTTACTTCCATCTTTAGGGATCTAATCCCAAAAGTCATGATGATATTTATTTTTGAGCATGGGATTTAATCACGAGTGAACACCACCCTACTTGTTCACTTCTCACTCGCAAACTGCTTCATATTTCATGAATTTAGTTTACCAGTGAAGTAAAGTAAAGGGTTAACTCAAGAAATAATAAAAAGACCGGGGTCAAATTTAAAAAAAAAAATACTAAATCTCAAAAATCACCTCTTCCTTAAAAAAAAATCTTAAAATAATATTTTCTCATGCCATTGAATTACAAGAGAAACTTGGGCTGTCCGTGAACCAGACCTAGCTAGGTTGAGGAAAATCCGAAACGGCCCGATTTCTAAACTAGAAGCTTAAGCCTGGCCCAAGCTTGAGTCAAGCTCGAAGTTGTTGCCCAGAGCCTAGCCCGCAAGGAAATGAAGAAGCTCGAGTCCAACCAATGTTAGAATTACTAAGCAAAAATTATGAGTTTCTCATCATGTGCTATGCAGCCAGCTAAACCGATATGGTAATATCACCTTATGTGAGAGGTCATGGTTTTCAGTTGCCCCACTACTACCCCCTTATAGTTAGATCCATTCCCAAGTTTTCAATTGGGCCCTTTGAATATGCATGACCCATTGTCATCACTAAAATCAAGGGAAAGGCTAGTCTCAGAAATAGGCCCAAAAATAATGGCTAACCCTGCCTCAGCCCCAACCCCAGTCTAACAAAAACTCCATAAACTAGTGGCCTAGAACTCACAATGTACGACCCCTACTAGTGGTCTAGAACTCTTTATAAATTAGATAACCCAAAATAATTTATCTAGATGCCAAGATAGGATCACATGACAGGTGGAGTTTGCTTATTTGTGGAGAGTAGAAACAGGAGCTCACAATAGATTTTAGAGAGATATTCATTATCCAACATGGAAACAATGAATAAAACTACATATATATGATGTGTGTGGTGAGATGGAATGCCACCTGTTGCACCCATAAATAATCTCTATCAGACAACCAATGAGAATTTAGATATAGATTGCTCCAAGATAAAGGACCATATTCCCTTCTCTACGCCCAACAACTATTTAAATCCACCCCACAATCCCAATGTGCCCACAACACATACTACTTTGTTACACTAGTACAGTTCACTAGACCATCCCACCCTCAGCTCCCAACTCTACCATGGCAACCATGGCCCTCTCCTCTCCCTCTTTGGCCGGAAAGGCCCTCAAACTAGCCCCCTCTAACTCTGAAGTCCTCGGCGATGGCCGCGTCACCATGCGAAAGACCGCGGGCAGGCCCAGGCCCGTCTCCTCAGGCACCCCATGGTATGGCCCGGACCGAGTCAAGTACTTGGGACCCTTATCCGGTGAGCCGCCTTCCTATCTAACTGGTGAATTCCCCGGTGACTATGGTTGGGACACCGCAGGCCTCTCCGCCGACCCTGAGACCTTCGCCAAGAACCGTGAGCTCGAAGTGATCCACTGCCGTTGGGCCATGCTCGGTGCACTTGGATGCGTCTTCCCGGAGCTGCTATCTCGCAATGGCGTCAAGTTCGGCGAGGCCGTGTGGTTCAAGGCCGGTTCACAGATCTTTAGTGAGGGTGGATTGGACTACTTGGGCAACCCAGGCTTGGTGCATGCACAAAGCATTTTGGCCATTTGGGCCTGTCAAGTTATCCTGATGGGTGCAGTTGAGGGCTACCGCATTGCCGGCGGGCCGCTCGGCGAAGTGACCGACCCCCTCTACCCTGGAGGCAGCTTCGACCCACTCGGGCTGGCTGATGATCCAGAGGCTTTCGCGGAGCTTAAGGTGAAGGAGATCAAGAATGGAAGGTTGGCCATGTTCTCCATGTTTGGGTTCTTTGTTCAGGCCATAGTGACTGGCAAGGGCCCAATAGAGAACTTGGCTGATCACCTTGCTGACCCTGTCAACAACAATGCATGGGCCTATGCCACCAACTTTGTCCCTGGCAAATGATGGGGTTTCTTATTTCTTTCGTCACTTTAATAAGAGAGGTGGACGTGTAGGAGACTGAATTGAAATGAGTGCCCAAAACTAGTGACCATGAAAGAGTGATTTGTTTAATGTGATCTGGTGTTCCATTGTTGTTTTCTCTTCCTGATATGCTTCAATAAAGAAACTTGGATTATGTTTGATTCAAGCACCCTCACCTCAATTTGGCACTGATCCGATCATCATCCACAGTTAAAATTGAATCATAATAATGGCAAAACACACATAAATTGAGCTTCAAGATCCTAATATCAAGGTTAGACTTGGGATTATGTGATGGGGGAATGATATTTGGGTCAACCCAGAATCCTAAACAGACCCACCCTCATTTTATCCCTTGAATGGCATGCATCTAGGTGGGCATTGGATTTTTCACACCTCCAACCAAGGTTTTGAAATGAAGTTCTTTGGGTCTTCTGAAGTTGAGAGGTGATGCATGTCTTCCGAAATCCAAACAGGTTTCTCCATTGGATTTCAAAGCAACTCATTAGTCAAAACAAGTACCCTTGCTATGTTGGATGCATTGGTGGTACTTGGGTGATGAAACCTGAAATCGAATTTGCTGCAATTCTGTACTACAAAGCAAGAGTGGCGTTTTGAATAGCCTGGCAATGAACTTCAATCTGGCCCGGATCCAACTGGGTCCAGCCCACAATACAGAACTGTGCTTGGATGTCGGTCCAAGAGGTCAAATCTGGACCGTTATTGTAATGAATCAAAGAGCAAGGGCATGTTGGATCATTTGGTTAGAAAGAAAAAAAAAAATTTAAGAGCCGGTTTGTTTGCATGAATACAAAGGAATTCATGCCGCGAGTGGTTAAAAATGAAGATCCAAGGTATGTATACAAAAATGACCATCAAATAACCCCCCTTTTAACAAAAAGTGAATTAAGAGAAAGTAAGAAATTGAATATTTATAGATTCAATTCCTTAAGTATTCTAATGCAAACAAACAGTCCCAAGAGAATAATCCCATTTTAAAGTCTTGGGGATTTCATAACTGATTTCTAATCCGGATATTAAATGGGACTTGGGACTGGTGTCACATTAGAAATTGTTTGTGTCTGTGAATCCGTGCTCCACAAAAATCTGTTCCAGTGGAAATGACCCTCACCTTTCCTCTCCAAAAATTTCCTCTTTCTAGAGCATTTTCTGCAACATCACAGAATATGATGATTCACTTCTCCAAAGCATCATATTTGGGCTCTCGTATGCGAAATTGATCATGACCAAACTCCAAGACTGAGAATCTAATGGATTCAGATTCCTATGTTTCCTGCTCGCATGATCTAAACCCCTCAATTTTAATCAGGACCTTGCATGTGGTTCAACTGACTAGGTGACAGATGATTTGGCTCACTGATCATTTCCCTTCTAAATCATGGCGGATCAGAAAATTTTCATTTGGGTGGTGTGGGCAATGGTCAAGCTAAAAAGTCAAATAATCAAATAGAGCTTTTTAAGGTGCAGGCAATGTACAAGTTTAAAAGTCAAATAATAAAATAAAATTTTGAAGGCCTTATTTAAATGAAATACATTCGATTAGAAATGGGCCCCATAGATCGAACGTGTGTGAAAATAAGGTTGTAAATGAGATACGTGATAAAAACTTAGACACGGGAAAGGTTTGTATGGGCTGCAGCTATACCGCTACTATTAGGGCGATAAAGTCGCATTTGCCACTTTTCCTCCTCTCTGAGCAAAGGAAAAGTGGTAGTGCAACTATAACATGAGGTAAAGCCTCATTTGCCACTTTTCCTCCTCTCTGAGAGGAGGAAAGATGGCATTACAGCTACACCACTTCTATAAGAGGTGGTAAAGTCTAATGTGCCACTTTTCCTCCTCTCTGAAAGGAGGAAATCTTGCATTGGAACACTCACTATATCACCACCGATTTTTTTCCATTTTCTTTTCCTTTTTCTACATCCTGATCTGGTCACGAGTAGGGGCATAGGTCCAAACAATATATAACTGATGACCATATATATTTAACTTTTAAATAGAATAATATTAAATCACAACAAATATATAATATATTGCTTTTTTGGTAAATTTACTTTACTTGTGAAGTGAAGTTAGTGGTTAATATAAGAGAGAAAAAAAGTAAAGGTTTGGTGAAACCAAAAGGTGAGAGATCAGTTTTTTGAGATTCCCTTTTATAAGGAAGAGCTTTTTTATTTATAAGGGTGCTCGTGGATCGGGCCGGGCCCCTTTGGGTTTGGAATGGGGTTTAGGCTATAATGGATGGGTCATGCTCAATTTTCTTTTATTTGAACTAAGTGGTTGAGAGCCGGAATACCAGCCCAGCTCAAATATACATATAATTATTATAAGGGAGGAAGTAGTGGGGGGGGCCTCAAACCACCTGACCTCTCACAGATGGTGATATGATCGGACCAATTGAATTGGCCTAGGAGCCGGTAAGAAACTCATTTCTATGTTTCTATAAGTCTAACATGGGTCGAGCTCGGGCTTCATCATTTCCATGTGGGGCTAGGCTCTGGCTAGCAACTTCAGGCCCGACTGAAGCTTTGGCCAGGCTTAGACGTCAAGCTTAGAAGTCGGGCCGCTTTGAGTATTCCTCGGCCAAGCCCAGCGTGGTCCATGAAAACCCCCAGTTTTCTTTTTTTCAGAGGCTTGAGAATATATCTTCTTACATTTTTTTTTTTTTTGTTAAAAGGATGAGGCAATTTTTGAAATTTACTATCTTTTGATTTGACCCGCTCTCCTTTTATTTTCTCTTGAATTAACGCTTCACTTTACTTCACTGGTAAAGTAAGTTTACCAAATATGGAGTAGATAGCGAGTGAGAAGTGATCAAATATGGTGGTGTCCACTCGCGATTAAATCCTACGGTAAAAAATCAATATCATCTGGGTTTTTATAATATATAAGAGAGACCGGTTTCCAATTCAATCTTGAAGCTGATTTTTTATTTAATTTTGACCATCTTCCTTATTTTGACTGTCTTAATGACGAATAAAGAGTCTTGTATCCGAAATGGGTAAAACATGAAGCCCTTTTTCCTATTGTAACTCTCTTAGTGATCAGAGAACTTTTACTGAAATAGTCTAAGGAGAAAATCCATAAATGTAACTCGTAGTTGGGTAACTCCTCCACATCTAGGTTTGCAAACAGGTATCCGACTCTCAGATTACTCTGAAGTTCGGAACTACAAAACACCGGGTTTCGAACCTATTTTATCCAATTCAAGAGCGGGTCCTGGATCGAAACCTAATTTTGGTTCCGACTAATAAACCGGTTCGGTTCCGGGTCCAATTAGGTTCCGACACGAGGACTCGGGACCCATATGAGCCTTTAATATTGCAAATAGCACCTCAAAATCACCTTTTTTGGGACATTTTTTGGGACATTTTTAGGTATAATACTTGATGTAGTCGACGTGATGCACCATTAGAAGTTGTATAATTTGCTAATTTTAATAAAAAGGAAGAATAAAGGGAAATTAGAATTGATTTTGGAACTAAATTTCAGTCTTCGAGGTGAACCCGGTTCCGAAATCGGATCTGGATTTTCCAATCGGAACCGGGTCTAGAACCAACGAAATAGGTTCCGAGTCAAAACGAGAGTAGTTATTTAGAAACGGGTCTGGGTCCACTATGGTTCCGATCAGGTGACGTCCCGTTTGCAACCCTATCCACATCTCTTTCTTTAAGACGGTGGCGGACCTAGGAATTTTATTTGGGCAGGGCAAAAATTTTCTAGACATTGCTAGACCTTTTTCCACATCAACAAAATAGTGAAAGAGAAGATTTGTTGCAATTTATAAAAAAGAAATAAGTAGTTAAAAATCAATTTCTATAATTTATGTAATTTTACACATGAAAGGCCTTCTGATATGATGAATGAAATTGAATAGCTAATACCAATTAATGGGGTTGCGTGTATAGCATCCTAAACACCCTCTTCATTCTTATATATATATATATATATATATATATATATATATTGATATCTCAGGGTATCTCTACATTGGGTGGGAATGACAGTGTCCGAACCGAGCCAACACCCGGTTGGAGTATTCTTATATATTTTAACTTGTCTTAGTCTGAGCAACATTGAGCTTTCCAAAGACCCTTAATTGGTCGTATATTGAGAAAGAAGAGCCAAATTACTAAAATCCGAGCCCTACAAAAGAAAATGCCTTAAAATGTATATGATATCGAAAATCAGAATTAATCCAACCGTCCGATCGACTTGACTTTTTTTTTATTTATTTATAAAAATGTAGTTAACGTAATCATATGGATATTCATCTCTATATTTAATCAAGCTATTAATACAACAGCGAAAGTTAATTTTTAATTTTCTAGGCATAGATGCAAATAATACAAAACCGTGAGACTGACGTAAGTAAGTTTTTATCAGTGTTCGTACTTCCCAAAAGAGACAAATAAAATATTTATAATGATGTTTAAAATAAAAAAACTATAAATTTAAGCACATTAAATTAAATTTTATTTTAAAAAATTCTTAAAACAGACAAATATATTATCTATCGTTATTAATATTTATTATATATTGAGATTAAGTTATCCTTGAAGACTCAAGGAATTACATGTGGGCCATTAACTCTGCTAACATTATTATAAA
The DNA here is from genome assembly GCA_028538565.1 of Umbellularia californica. Lineage (NCBI taxonomy): Eukaryota > Viridiplantae > Streptophyta > Magnoliopsida > Laurales > Lauraceae > Umbellularia > Umbellularia californica. The sequence continues at coordinate 57,120,132 of JAPQWN010000009.1, read as the reverse complement.
GATCTTCCATAGATGGTTAGAACTGCTTTATCCCTCTACAGTTATCAAGACATCATCTCTTCAACGGTTCGAAGCACCGGAACGAGGACCCACTAATCACAACCCCAGAATTCGGTTTTCCAACCACATAAACAATCTTGTGGGAATCGGAATGAAATAAATCTTAGATGAAAGAGTGGTAGATCTAAAATATAAATATAGCCCAAAACTCAATTGAAAGATGGGTCCCTTAGCCTTAATATTTCCTAAGAAATGATTTAGATCTTTGATTCATGTGCCAATCTCTGCTGCTTTCCCATCTGGTGTGGGCTTTAACCGACAAATGCTGGAGGTTATTTATTGATTAGCTCCACTTGGATGAAATACATTCGATTAGAAATGAGCCCCATAGATGGAACGTGTGTGAAAATAAGGTTATAATGGAGATACATGATAAAAACTTAGACACGGGAAAGGTTTGTATGGGCTGCAGCTATACCGCTCTTATTAGGGCCGGTAAAGTCGTATTTGCCACTTTCCTCCTCTTCGAGCGGAGGAAAAGTGGCAATGCAGCTTTACCGCTGCTATAAGATGCTGTAAAGCCTCATTTGCCACTTTTCCTCCTCTTTGAGCGGAGGAAAGGTGGCATTGCAGCTTTACCGCTTCTATAAGAGGCGGTAAAGTCTCATTTGCCACTTTTCCTCCTCTCAGAGAGGAGGAAATCTTGCTCTGGAACGCTGACGGTGTCACCACCGATTTTTGTCCTTTTTCTTTTTCTTTTTCTACATCTTGATCTGGTCACGGGTAGGGGCATAGGTCCAAACAATATATAATGGATGACCATATATAATTAACTTTTAAATGGAATAATATTAAATCACAACAAATATACAATATATTGCTTGTTTGGTAAATCTGCTTTACTTGTGAAGTGAAGTTAGTGGTTAATATAAAAGAGAAAAAAAAGTAAAGGTTTGGTTAAACCAAAAGGTGAGAGATCAGTTTTTTGAGATTCCCTTTTAAGAGGAAGAGCTTTTTTATTTATAAGGGTGCTTGTGGATCAGGCCGGGCCCCTTTGGGTTTGGCATGGAGTTTAGGTTATAATGGATGGGTCGTGCTCAATTTTCTTTTATTTGAACTAAGTAGTTGAGAGCCGGAATACCAACCCAGCTCAAATATACATATAATTATTATAAGGGAGGAAGTAGTGGGGGGGCCTCAAACCACCTGACCTCTCACAGATGGTGATATGATAGGACCGGTTGAGTTGGCCTAGGAGTTGGTAAGAAACTCATTTTTATGTTTCTATAAGTCTAACATGGGTCGAGCTCGGGCTTCATCATTTCCATGCGGGGCTAGGCTTTAGCTAGCAACTTCAGGCCCGATTGAAGCTTTGGCCAGGTTTAGACTTCTAGCTTAGTGATCGGGCCGCTTTGGGCATTCCTCGGCCAAGCCCAGCGTGGTCCATGAAAACCCCTAGTTTTCTTTTTTTTTCAGAGGCTTGAGAATATATCTTCTTACATCTTTTTTTTTTGTTAAAAGAATGAGGTGATTTTTGAAATTTACTATCTTTTGATTTGACCCGCTGTCCTTTTATTTTCTCTTGAACTAACCCTTCACTTTACTTCATTGGTAAAGTAAGTTTACCAAATATGGACTAGATAGCGAGTGAGAAGTGAACAAATATGGCGGTGTCCACCCGTGATTAAATCCTACGGTAAAAAATCAATATCATCTAGGTTTTTATAATATATGAGAGAGACCGGTTTCCAATTCAATCTTGAAGCTGATTTTTTATTTTATTTTGACCATCTTCCTTATTTTGACTGTCTTAATGACGCATAAAGAGTCTTGTATCCGAAATGGGTGATACATGGAGCCCTCTTCCTATTGTAACTCACTTAGTGATCAGAGAACTTTTACTAAAATAGTCTAAGGAGAAAATCCATAAATGTCCCTCGTAGTTGGGTAACTCCTCCACATCTAGGGTTGCAAATGGTTATCCGACTCTCCGATTACTCGAAAGTTCGGAATTGCAAAACACCGGGTCTCGAACCTATTTTAGGTTCCAATTCAAAAACGGGTACTTGTTCGAAACCCAATTTTGGTTCCGACTAATAAATCGGTCTGGTTCCAGGTCCAATTAGATTCCGACACGAGGACTCGGGACCCATATGAGCCTTTAATATTGCAAATAGTACCTCAAAATCACATTTTCTTGGAACATTTTTAGGTATAATACTTGATGTAGTCGACGTGATGCACCGTTAAAAGTTGTATAATTTACTTATTTTAATAAAAAAGAAGAATAGAGGAAAATTAGAATCGATTTTAGAACTAAATTCCAGTCCTCGAGGTGAACCCGTTTCCGAAATCGAATTTAGATTTTCCTATCGAAACCGGGTCTAGAACCAACGAAACAGGTTCCGAGTCAAAACCAGAACCGTTATTTAGAAACGGGTCTGGGTCCACTATGGTTCCGATCAGGAGACGTCTCGTTTGCAACCCTATCCACATCTCTTTCTTTGAGACGGTGGCGGACCTAGGAATTTTATTTGGGCAGGGCAAAAATTTTCTAGACATTGCTAGACCTTTTTCCACATCAACAAAATAGTGAAAGAGAAGATTTGTTGCACTTTATAATAAAGAAATAAGTAGTTAAAAATCAATTTCTATAATTTATGTAATTTTACACATGAAAGGCCTTCTGATATGATGAATGAAATTGAATAGCTAATACCAATTAATGGGGTTGCGTGTATAGCATCCTAAACACCCTCTTCATTCTTATATATATATATATATATATATATATATATATATTGCTATCTCAAGGTATCTCTACATTTGGCGGAAATGACAGTGTCCGAACCGAACCAACACCCGGTTGGAGTATTCTTATATATTTTAACTTGTCTTAGTCTGAGCAACATTGAGCTTTCCAAAGACCCTTAATTGGGCGTATATTGAGAAAGAAGAGCCAAATTACTAAAATCCGAGTCCTACAAAAGGAAATGCCTTAAAATGTATATGATATCGAAAATCAGAATTAATCCAACCATCCGATCGACTTGACTTTTTTTTTTTTTTTAGAAAAATGTAGTTAACGTAATCATATGTATATTCATCTCTATATTTAATCAAGCTATTAATACAACAACGAAAGTTAATTTTTAATTTTCTAGGCATAGATGCAAATAATACAAAACCGTGAGACTGACGTAAGTAAGTTTTTATCAGTGTTCGTACTTGAATCCCAAAAGAGACTAATAAAATATTTATAATGATGTTTAAAATAAAAAACTATAAATTTAAGCACATTAAATTAAATTTTGTTTTAAAATATTCCTAAAACAGACAAATATATTATCTGTCGTTATTAATATTTATTATATATTGAGATTAAGTTATCCTCGAAGACTCAAGGAATTACATGTGGGCCATTAACTCTGCTAACATTATTATAAAGATCTTCCATAGATGGTTAGAACTGCTTTATCCCTCTACAGTTATCAAGACATCATCTCTTCAACGGTTCGAAGCACCGGAACGAGGACCCACTAATCACAACCCCAGAATTCGGTTTTCCAACCACATAAACAATCTTGTGGGAATCGGAATGAAATAAATCTTAGATGAAAGAGTGGTAGATCTAAAATATAAATATAGCCCAAAACTCAATTGAAAGATGGGTCCCTTAGCCTTAATATTTCCTAAGAAATGATTTAGATCTTTGATTCATGTGCCAATCTCTGCTGTTTTCCCATCTGGTGTGGGCCTTAACCGACAAATGCTGGAGGTTATTTATTGATTAGCTCCACTTGGATGAAATACATTCGATTAGAAATGGGCCCCATAAATCGAACGTGTGTGAAAATAAGGTTGTAAAGGAGATACGTAATAAAAATTTAGACGCGGGAAAGGTTTGTATGGGGCTGCAGCTATACTGCTGCTATTAGGGGCGGTAAAGTCGCATTTGCCACTTTTCCTGCTCTCCGAGCGGAGGAAAAGTGGCAGTGCATCTTTACCGCTACTATTAGGGGCGGTAAAGCCGCACTCGCTACTTTAGCCCTCTCTGAGCAGAGGAAAAGTGGCAGTGCGGCTTTACCGCTGCTATAACATGCGGTAAGGCCTCATTTGCCACTTTTCCTCCTCTTTGAGCGGAGAAAAGGTGGCATTGCAGCTTTACCGCTTCTATAAGAGGCGGTAAAGTCTCATTTGCCATTTTTCCTCCTCTCTGAGGGGAGAAATCTTGCACTGGAACGCTGACGGTGTCACCACCGATTTTTTTCCATTTTCTTTTTCTTTTTCTATATCTTGATCTGGTCACGGGTAGGGGCATAGGTCCAAACAATATATAACGGATGACCATATATAATTAACTTTTAAATAGAATAATATTAAATCACAAGAAATATATAATATATTGCTTGTTTGGTAAATTTCCTTTACTTGTGAAGTGAAGTTAGTGGTTAATATAAGAGAGAAAAAAAAAAGTAAAGGTTTGGTGAAACCAAAAGGTGAGAGATCAGTTTTTTGAGATTCCCTTTTATAAGGAAGAGCTTTTTTATTTATAAGGGTGCTCGTGGATCGGGCCGGGCCCCTTTGGGTTTGGAATGGGGTTTAGGCTATAATGGATGGGTCGTGCTCAATTTTCTTTTATTCGAACTAAGTGGTTGACAGCCGGAATACCAGCCCAGCTCCAATAAACATATAATTATTATAAGGGAGGAAGTAGTGGGGGGACCTCAAACCACTTGACCTCTCACAGATGGTGATATGATCGAACTGATTGAGCTGGCCTAGGAGCCGGTAAGAAACTCATTTCTATGTTTCTATAAGTCTAACATGGGTCGAGCTCGAGCTTCATCATGTCCATGCGGGGCTTGGCTCTGGCTAGCAACTTCATGCCCGACTGAAGCTTTGGCCAGGCTTACACTTCTAGGTTAGAAGTCGGGCCGCTTTGGGCATTCCTCAGCCAAGCCCACCGTGGTCCAAGAAAACCCCCAGTTTTCTTTTTTTTTTTTGTTCTCTCTATTTTTCAGAGGCTTGAGAATATATCTTCTTACATTTTTTTTTTTTTTGTTAAAAGGATGAGGTGATTTTTGAAATTTACTATCTTTTGATTTGACCCGCTCTCCTTTTATTTTCTCTTGAACTAATCCTTCACTTTACTTCACTGGTAAAGTAAGTTTACCAAATATGAAGTAGATAGCAAGTGAGAAGTGAACAAATATGGCGATGTCCACTCGTGATTAAATCCTACGGTAAAAAATCAATATCATTTGGGTTTTTATAATATATGAGAGTGACCGGTTTCCAATTCAATCTTGAAGTTGATTTTTTTATTTAATTTTGACCATTTTCCTTATTTTGACTGTCTTAATGACGGATAAAGAGTCTTGTATCCGAAATGGGTGATACATGGAGCCTTCTTTCTTATTGTAACTCTCTTAGTGATTAGAGAACTTTTACTGAAATAGTCTAAGGAGAAAATCCATAAATGTCCCTCGTAGTTGGGTAACTCCTCCACATCTAGGGTTGCAAACTGGTATTTGACTCTCCGATTACTCGGAAGTTCGGAACTGCAAAACACCGGGTCTCGAACCTATTTTAAGTTCCAATTCAAGAACGGGTCCGGGTTCGGAACCCAATTTTGGTTCCGACTAATAAATGGGTCCGGTTCCAAGTCCAATTAGGTTCCGACACGTGGACTCAGGACCCATATGAGCCTTTAATATTGCAAATAGTACCTCAAAATCACCTTTTTTGGGACATTTTGAGGTATAATACTTGATGTAGTAGACGTGATGCAACGTTAAAAGTTGTATAATTTGCTCATTTTAATAAAAAAAAAAAGAAGAATAAAGGGAAATTGAATCGATTTTGGAACTAAACTCCAGTCCTCGAGGTGAACCCGGTTCCAAAATCGGATCTGGATTTTCCTATCAGAACTGGATCTAGAACCAACGAAACAGGTTCCGAGTCAAAACCAGAGCCGTTATTTAGAAACGTGTCCGGGTCCACTATGGTTCCGATCAGGAGATGTCCCGTTGGCAACCCTATCCACATTTCTTTCTTTGAGACAGTGGCGGACCTAGGAATTTTATTTGGGCAGGGCTAAAATTTTCTAGACTTTGCTAGGCCTTTGTCCACATCAACAAATGGTGAAAGAGAAGATTTGTTGGCACTTCAGAAAAAAGAAATAGGTAGTTAAAAATCAATTTCTATAATTTCTGTAATTTTACACGTGAAAGACCTTCTAATATGATGAATGAAATTGGATAGCTAATACCGTTTAATGGGGTTGCGTGTATAGCATCCTAAACACCCTCTTCATTCTTATATAGTTTTTTTTTTTTTTTTTTTTTTTTGATATCTCAGGGTATCCCTACATTTGGTGGGATTGACAGTGTCTGAACCGTGCCAACACACGGTTGGAGTATTCTTATATATTTTAACTTGTCTTAGTTTGAGCAACATTGAGCTTTCCAAAGACCCTTAATTGGGCATATATTGAGAAAGAATAGCGAAATTACTGAAATTCGAGCCCTACAAAAGAAAATGCCTTAAAATGTATATGATATCGAGAATCAAAATTAATCCAAGTTTCTCAAATCTAGCGGATACGGTCGTACCCATATCGTAACACTGAGGTCCACCCTTGCTCTTAAACCAAGGCTATCCGAGGGCATTCTGACTCCACTTTTGGTCATATGGGTTCACCCAACACTGTTATGGTTCGGTTTTGCAGATAGAAGATGAGTGAGTGAGCTATGGATTAGGGGTGCACCAAAGATAAGCCCTATATTCCTAGCCTGATCTAACTCATGAAGTTATCTAATTTGAGAACTAACCTAAAAATCCAAGCTGCACAGAACATCTCTTCATATTAACACTAGTATATATATCTTGCTTACAATCAAAGTTGGACCCACCTTAAAATTAATAACTAGTGAAAATGGAATTTTGGATTGATTTTGATTTTATCTAATCGATCTAATGGTACTGTGTCGACCCAATTAAGGTTGAAGTAGAATTTGCCCCATAGTAGATTTAAACAAGATTGTGAGCCTCAGTGATAGACTCGTAGCATGGATACTAATGAAGGAGAAATTTCTCTTACAAGCATACTGCAACTGCAGTCCAGCTCTATGGGGCTCACCTGAGCCTACTTTGGATCATTGTAGCCTTTTTCACACTCTTATTCTCTCGTGATTTGTCACTATGCCGTTTTATGCGCATCCAAAGTTTACCCATTGTTGGATTGAATTTAGAGAAAAAAAAAAAAAAAACTTATGCTGGGTTATGTTTGCATGATCCTTTATCCACAAAGAAACTTTTCTATCCATTCTATCCCGAGTGATAGAAAACATCCAAGTGGGCCCCACAAGCTAGTCCTCATAAGCACATATGTACTTTGGTTGTAGGTGAAAGTCCTACTAATGAATTAGTTCATCAAACTTGTCAAACACAAACTTCGATGAAGACGATTGAAAAGCAAATCAGATGAACCTATTGTTTTCATTTTAAGCTAAGTCTCGGATTACAAATTGTGTACTCAAATGCGAACCAAACTTCAAATCAGGTGGATGCATACTTGATAATTGTCAACTTGACTACCTGCTAACCTCTTTTATCTGTAGTTTGATTCTCAAGTCATTCGCAACAATTATGCTCATCAAAACCATCAGGAGCGACCATCTGGAGTGCACTAAGCAGGATGCAGTAATTAAGGCATTCAGATCACTTTGATTGATGAGCCTAGCTTAATCTAATTAGTTGCCTCAGAGGAACACTTGAAATTACAACATATAATGACCCGCATTAATGAGAATAATAATAAAGCTTAGTTGAAATTGCCAGTTTAGAGCATTTTGAAAGGCCAGGCCAGGCCTAGATAAGGTTGAATATTTAGATGGGCTAACACTAGCCCAGCCCATTCCCGGCCTGCTGACTCCATAAGGACATCACTTGATCAAAGAGATATATGTGGCCAACAGTGGATGTGCTCTTTAATTAGGAGCTTTAGTAAACACTACTACACATCCATACATTAGACTACCCTGCTACCTTAGGTAGATGTAGTGATAGGATCATGTGACACATGGCATTCTTTGATTTGTAGGAGTAGAAACTGGAAGCTCAAATGAGATTCTCATCTCTTCCTCTTAGAGAGAGAGAAATCAAGAGACAAAAGGATTATGTCATGATACCAAGAAAGATAAAGAAAAGAGGTGAAAAAAATATAGAAAATCTAATGTTAGTGGTATAGAGCTCAAACAAACATTCAACCAATGAAAAGAGAGATATAGATCTTCCAAGATAAGGACTCTTTTCACTTCGCCCATACACCTATTTAAGACCACCCTCACATCCCTTTAAGACCACAAACACATACTCCTTTGTTACACTAGTACATTTCACTAGACCATCCCACCCTCAGCTCCCAAGTCTACAATGGCAACCATGGCCCTCTCCTCTCCCACTTTGGCCGGAAAGGCCCTCAAACTAGCCCCCTCTAACTCTGAAGTCCTCGGCGATGGCCGGATCACCATGCGAAAGACCGTGGGCAGGCCCAAGCCCATATCCTCCGGCAGCCCATGGTATGGCCCGGACCGAGTTAAGTACTTGGGACCTTTATCCGGTGAGCCGCCTTCCTATCTAACTGGTGAATTCCCCGGTGACTACGGCTGGGACACCGCAGGCCTCTCCGCTGACCCGGAGACCTTCGCCAAGAACCGTGAGCTTGAAGTGATCCACTGCCGTTGGGCCATGCTCGGTGCACTTGGGTGCGTCTTCCCGGAGCTGCTATCTCGCAACGGTGTCAAGTTCGGCGAGGCTGTGTGGTTCAAGGCCGGTTCACAGATCTTCAGTGAGGGTGGATTGGACTACTTGGGCAACCCAAGCTTGGTGCATGCACAAAGCATTTTGGCCATTTGGGCCTCTCAAGTTATCCTGATGGGTGCAGTTGAGGGCTACCGCATTGCCGGCGGGCCGCTCGGTGAAGTGACCGACCCCCTCTACCCCGGCGGCAGCTTCGACCCACTCGGGTTGGCCGATGATCCAGAGGCTTTCGCAGAGCTTAAGGTGAAGGAGATCAAGAATGGAAGGCTGGCCATGTTCTCTATGTTTGGGTTCTTTGTTCAGGCCATAGTGACTGGCAAGGGCCCATTAGAGAACTTGGCTGATCACCTTGCTGACCCTGTCAACAACAATGCATGGGCCTATGCCACCAACTTTGTCCCAGGCAAATGAGGGAGGGACAATTCGATTTGTAGTGTGAATGTGTTCATCTGTAATGGGAATGAGATTATTGTATTGGGTGATGTAAATTACTTAATGCAAATGACAGGACAATGTCAGATAATGTCACAATTTCCCAAGTGTGGGTTTCACTAGTTACCTCTCTATATCTTGTGTTAGTGACTATGCTTGTCTTATAAACAGCTTTTTCCCCCAAATTCTGCATGCTACAATCCAAGTCAAAATTCCTTTCCTAGGTCCTGCTTTGTATGTAAAAGCATTTTACTTCTCTTGATAGGAGTTTTCTCAATGTGTTGGTGGTTAAATCCCACTTGCCAACAAGGAAATCACAATCATCTCCACTTTCAACCATTCAATACCAGGATCAATTTTAAAGCAGGTCTCTCTCATGATTTCTTCACTATTGGAAATTTTCATTTTCATTTCATCCCCCTTCCAGATGTGGCCACTTTGGTAACGTACCAATTAATAGGTCCTTTGAGCCTTTATTTGCACCCATTTACACATGTAAATGTTACACATGGACATACATACATTTGTTTGCACTCATTTGTGCATCACATTCGTAAGTTCTGTTGTAAAAAAGGTGAGTAACTGTTTGCATTTTCACTCTATAATTTTCACACCTCCGGGGCTCCCTAAGCGTGTTTGGATGGATGGTGAATCTAATTGGGGTGAGGTACAGTATCCATTATAAAGACAAGAAAAGACCAGAGGCATAACAAAAATACACATATTCAAAATTCCCTACTTTAAAAAAAAGAGTAAAATAGCAACATCATTTTTCCACTAAATTCACTATCAATCTACTAAAAACAAATAATCACCATAACCTCTTATATTTTATTCTCTCTTTATTTGACACTTTACTTACTTTACTTCAATTCACCATCCGTCCAAAAACGCCTACAGGATAGTCCCATTCTGCCTACAGTTGGGCATGGGTTCAAAATTCAAATCAATCAGTTCTATTTTTTGCAGTAGTACTATGGGGCCCTAATTTGTAAACCAAACTGTTCAAATTCTTTATAAAACTAACCAACGTCTAGGTGTAAAGCTTCGTAAGTTACATCCTCAGATTTTGACATTCATTTTGTCATACAATTGATAAGCTAGAAGACAAGAAGTTTCATATTTTATATCTTTACAGGTGGCTGATAGTGGAACCAATCCGAATGGACTGCAAAGCGCAGGAGAAAATGGTTCGTTAGTAGAAAAATCTAAAACACCTGGCATCTAATGGTCATGCGACCAGGGCTGAAACAGGTGTGGACCATCAAACGTAGATAGTCCATTTTCAGCAAACATCTAAGATCATTTGATACGAGACACTTATGACAGGCTCCAATTGACAATCATCTTATTTACTAAATGATAGGTGTCACCTTGAAAAGAAAAACTTGCTACAGGTAAGTAACATTTGAAAATTACAATTGATATTACTGTCATTCGGCTCACCTAAACACAATAGTGTAACCATAGGCCCCACAATGGTTATGTCATAGTCTACCATTTTGGATTTTGTCCACCTTCATCCACCTGTGATTATTAATATCCATGGATCCCAATCCATATTATATACAGTACCCATGACAATATTTGACACCACCATCGTAATTGTCATCATCATAGAAGCTTATCCCATCAATCTAGAGTCTGCTTAAGAGCCCGTTTGTGTAACCCTTTTCCACAGAAAAAGTAGTGGTTTTCCATTTGCTTGGTGCAGCAAAAGTCTGTGAAAATTAGATTCTGCCACATCAGATTTTTCCAGAGAAAGCTTGGACCCAATCAATCTAGGTCTTTTTTTTATCCCTCTTCACCCTCTCATTTTTCATTCCATAGAGATGGCCACAATTTATCAAAGTTCAAAATCAGTAGTTATTTTCAATTTTAGCAAGAAAGGTTGCAGACAATGTTGGCCAGTTTGCGACCTGCATAAAGTAAGAATTTTCTATGCCAAACATGTAAAAGAGTTTTATAAGCATCTATGGATTTCATTAGTAGTGAACATAATTAGAACGATAGAACAACCATGGCAATAGATCTATCATTCTGATATAATGATAAAACCAAAGTTGAACATCAAACAAAAGAAACCCGGATTGGATTTGAGAGTGATATGCAAAGTACCCAGATTTACAATAGACTAGAAAATTGTAGTAATTTTCTTTTCACCAGCATTGATCCCTCTGGTACGTAGAACGGTCACCTACTTTGGCTTTAATTTTAGAGAAGCACTGCAAACATGGTCAAAACAAATACTTGTGAACATTGAGTCACTCACAATGTGGAAAATAACCACAGGATTAGATAAGTTCATTTGTGTGGATGATATGTTTACCTGTTAATGCAATACCGCTTCCCAGTCGGTGGAGGGCCATCATCAAAGACATGGCCGAGATGGGAATCGCAAGCTGCACAATTAACTTCCTGTCTGGGCATGAAAATTATAGACAAATCTAGATTTGACTTCACATTGTTTCCAATTGGTTGATAGTAAGATGGCCAGCCTGTCCCGCTGTCGAATTTCGTGGTTGATCTGATAAAATAAAGCTAGATGAAATGAGCATTTTTCACAAAGACAGACTCACTTAAAACTGTAAAAAGCAAACTCTCCCCTAAAAGATCCCAAAATCTTGTATTTTTAAACTTCATGAACATACATTCTTTAAAGCTTAAGCATCTCAACTCATTGGCTATTAGAAAACAGAGGACTTACTCAAATAGAGGTGTGTCACAACAGATACAATGGTAAGTTCCTGAGGTCTTAGTGTTGCAATATTCCCTGAAAATGGAAAAAATATGAAACAAATTAAGATAATGGTAGCAATAGCTTACGATATCAAAAGATAACACTGATTCAGCACATATAATGTGAGAAAAATAACACAAGAAAAACCATTTTCTTCATCATAATGATACAGATGGCAGAACACGAGCATTTATTGTGAAACATAATTCGTACCCAGCGAAGGCCCTCTCAGTTCCCTTTTGTCTACAAACATAATATTGTTCTTTTGTAAGGCGCTGCTTCCATTCCTCGTCACTAATAGAAGTATAATTGCCCTTATCTGCCTCTGCATAGCACAGGTAGGAAACCATAATGTAAGCATTTGTCCACACCTAAGATATTTTAAAGAGAAAGATCATGAATACCAACATGCATGCATATCTGTACTCATATGAATGAAACAATGAGGAACTCGAGAGACAATCAAGCTGCACAAAACTTGTTCCTAAGTTCTCCATGTGTGGTATGAGATTTTGTTTAGATGGCACAATAAAGGATTCCATTAATGTTAATTAGAACTGTACTAAGACAAGCAGTATGTCAAGATAATAGACAGCTAATAACAAAAGAAATCAATCAAATTACAAGGTAATGAATTTCCTATCACCCAGTTTTTGCCAAAGCATCAGCATCTTTGTTCCAATCTATTGGGGATATGTCCAGTATGAGTGCCTATCATGTTTTAAAAAGAAGGCAGCCCAAAAAAAAAAATAGGTATAACGTTGAGATCAATCACTGACAAAAAAACAACACAGAAACCATTTTTATTTATTTTTGCTTTTGTTGGATTCACCCGTAAGCTTTGTCTTATACGTTCATTACTTTCCATCAAACATCTAAATGAGTGGTGCATTAACAAGGTGGTCCAAAATCTATCAGGTCACTTATCGCTACTTCATTCTTTCTTCCCTCTCCCTCCTCCAAGCTTCTAGCAGCATTTGAGGTCTTCATTCAGGGGCATTATTGGGTCTTCCTGAGGATACGTCTAGAATCGTCTTCCTCTTCTTCTCTTTTTGAAAATTCTCTTTCCTAATAATTTACAGATTTTGAATTAGTGGAGCCTATCCAAGGATTTGGCCCAAATAAATGGGAATGGAGAAACGGAAATAGAATTCATGTAGTGGCGCTCAACATAGTTGGGACAAGGCTTTGAGGATGATGATAGGTAATTACAGTTTTATTCTCTCCCAAAAATAATTAAATCATAAAAGAAGAAACTGCATACACTGAGGGTAAAAACAGAAAGAGGAAAGCATGAGAAACTAGAATTGAAGAGATGAAAAATAAAACTCAAAAGTACCCTCCCCAGAATATTTGGAATTACAGCTTCTAGGTTTTGACTAAGTTCAGCTTTAGATACAATTCCACAATCATGAATTTCCAATTAATCTAATTCACACAGTATAGTTCGCCATTCATGTGATCCATTGTTGAATCACAGATATGACACGTTTGATTCATTGCCTTGGTCTTTTTTCCCTGCTGATGCAGTCTGGTTCAATCCTTACTTTGGATGTTCATATTTTCATCAGAATCAACAAGCTTTGATTTTAGGTGATTTGGTGGACATGGATCCATGAATTTGAAGCAGATGACTGTAAAAGGAAATCTAAGAAACATATATGAGAGGAATAAAGGTCTTCATACAGTAAAATGGAGCAAAAACATTCATTACAATAATGAATTGATTCCTCTGAGAACTGTGTATCAATCATTTTCTTAGTAGTCAATTCAGTAAACAGAAGGGAGTTTAATGACTCACCAACTAAGATTGGGGCATTCCTTTTCCACAGAAAAAATAGAGTAAAAACCAACAAAATAACTGTATTTTCAGTATTTGACAGACCAAAGTAACCAAACACACCTTCCCTTGACTAATATAGTCCGAGTCCCAGACAGTATTTTACAATTTGGATTGGCAAAATTTAGGGCTGAATACTTCTTGTCTAAATGGAGAATCCAAACTCAGTCTGGCAATGAGAAAACAAGAAACCCTAATTTTCAGATACATCAATTTCTCTACAAGGAAAAACTACAAAACCTATTATATATTACTCTCCACAATCCCAATCATGACATGTTAATATAAAAACAGCAGGAAGTTCAATAAAAATAAATAACAGAGTAGAATAGTTCAAAGTTTTCCATGCTTTGATTACTATCACACAACCCCAATTCTAATTTTCAATAAAATAGAGAAAAAACATACAACACCCATGATGATTTTTCATACATGTGAATAAAACCCACAAGAAAATTGCTTCCAAACCCCTCAACTGACAGTCTGAGTGTCTGACACAATTAATATAAGTATAACAATTCAGGTTTTTTTTTTTTTTCATAATATGATCAATCCAACACATAAAATTCTAACTTTCCACAACATATTATAGGAACATAAAAACACCCCATATCACATGACAACTCATATAAACCAGTAGCAGATAACTAATGTTGCAAGGTTATACATGAGAAACAGAGAGAGACCTTGAATTTTCTCTGGTTTCTGAGAAGATGGAGAAGAACCCATTGCAGAAAAGAAGAGAGAAAGCCTCTTAGGTTTCTTGAAAGCCTTGGCAGTGAAGAGAGATGGTGATTTGGATTGGAGATGGTGGGCTGAAGAAAGGCAAGCTGGGATTCTGGAACTTATGCTATTATTCAAAGCCATCTGCAGCTACCCACTCATCACCTCAAAATACTAACTTCAATGTATTCTTTTCATGCCCAAGAATTTAACGTAACCCGCAGGAGTACGTCAGTTTCCTCCATGGCTAGCCATTGTTTTGTCTGGCTGGATTAGATTCGAGGACGGTTTACTGGCAGGCCGGCCCACTAGAATTTGTTGTTTGGTAGTCCTGTGGGCTACTAAGCTTTTTGCCCTTTGTATTGCAGGTGGCTTGGTTTTGTCCACGTAGCTTCAGCTACAGCTTCACCAGTCCCCTCCATGTGTCACGTTTTTAATCAACCCGATTGTGGGATGCACTCATACTTGTGGGTTGGGGGTTGGGGTGGGGGATGGTATTCATATTGGACTTACATTGCAATACAAGGGATTCTAGAATTTCCCCCACAACCGATGTTGTTGTTCCAAGCACAAAATTCCATACAGAAATTCCTGCAAACCAAAGGGCCTAGAAATTCAAATCCAAGGAGACAAATGTATGAGTGAGATTTCTTGCGAGAAAATTTTGTAAGAAGAGTTTTCCATATTTTGAGACTATCGCTGAAAGAAACGCAATCATGGGACTTGAACTTGCATGGTTTGAATCAAGCACAGTGGTGGGATTAGGATTTTTTTTGTGATGGGGCTAAATTTCTACTCAACTTTGCTAGCTTTTTTCTCATTGAAAATAACAAATGAGAAAATGTATTGCATTTAAATAGACATAAGATCTTTTTTTTTTCCCATGCTCAGATCTCTTGCCTAATTGAAGGAACTTCCCACTACCTCTCCCAAATTCAGGTGATCATCAAAATAGTTAAGATAACATTTCTTTTAATCTTAGATGAGCAAGGCTCTCCTAAGCTTGAGCTTAGGAGAAAATTTCGTAAGCTCATGCTTGTGGGGCCCACCTTTGGTCCATCCAAATGAACCAAATACATGACCCATCTAAATTGCACATGTCCACCAACTTTCGGTCAAATCCGAATTTACTGGACCGTTGGATCGACATGTATCAATCCAAATAGACTATTGACTATTAAACTTTTAGGCCCATATGGAGATGATGGAAATCACAGTTGGGATTTATTTTTTGTAGAGAGGAGGATCCCAGGGACTCCTTGAAATCCCCCCGTCTCCAACCCCATACGGGTCCCCAAGTGGGCCCTACTACACACTTGAGCTTACCTTATCTTAAGCTTGAGCTTAGGAGAGTTGATATTTGGATGCCTTGAAACATTGATTTTAGTGAGCAACCAATTACCCAATTTGGGTTCCCAAAGGGATTCTATTTTAATTTAAAAAATTTGGTTGCCTGCATTTACCTAGCTCTAAAAATAATTCCCTATGTTTATTCATGGGCTCCTGGCAAAAAAGAAAAATTGTCACTTAAATGTCACTCAAGTTATCCAAACATATGAACCCTAAGACCTGATTTATTTGTGAATTGAAGATTAAAGTGTGCCCAATGGTGATTTGGTCATCTTCGGACTTGTAGATATGCTTAGATTAGGTGATTTATGGCTTAGGATTTGAATGAAGATTTGGAGATGAAGGGTTTAAAATTAGAATTTGGAGATTAATTGCTCAGATTTAGGTATAGAGTGATTATAATTATACTAAATTTGAGAAGGGAGGGGGCTTGCTTTATTTAGGGCTATTTGGTGAGAGAGAGACTAACCATGAGATAACCAACAACGAAAAGTTTGATCGTCGCAAATAGGATCTTAAACTTTCGGTAGAACGAAGATGTCGAAAGTAAACAATACGAATAGGATCTAGTATTCTTGGTTACCGGGGTTTTGTAATGTGGGGCGATTACAAGATTTAGACGTCTGGCACTATTTATTAGATACATGGGGACACATCAGGCCCATTTAAATTTTTGGCAAATTTAAAGTCAATGTGGGTCACCCACCCTAGGTCCAACGTGTAGGTCTGCCACTGAAGCACCCAATAGGAAGATATGAAAGATCATTCCATCAGTCTCACTTGGTAGAATTTTAAGGCAAGGATGGACATTGTGATCGTATGAACTTAGCTGCATTGAACTTGTAAATAGGGTGATTATGTTGAGAGATTTTTTTAACCCAAGACAGCCCACTCAGGTAGGAAGGAAATCCCTCAACGTGGGATACAAGCCCACATAAGTGGAAAGAGTCGCATTGGGGTGACAGAAGAGAGAGATACGAGTGATAAAAGAGGAAGTGACAAGATGAAGATTTACATGGCCTTTTCTCTTATAAATTACAATACATAAGGTATATTTGTGTAGCCAATTTTTTTCTTTATGAAAAAATGAAAATTAAAAAAAAATAATGTTCCCCACTATTATAGAACTTTATCCACATAAAATTTTATAAAAATATAAATATAAATTCTAAAATAAGAACATTACGAGAACATAAATTGAAATGGAAAGACATAATTCCCTTAGCTGATGATCCCAACATTTGGGACAGAAATTTGATGATAATGATGATAGTAAAATTCACATTTGATGATACAGTGTGCTAAAACTTCCACAATTCGTCAGAATACAAATTTCCATGAGGTCGGAAAAGTCCATTTTCCTTGCAAAATCAGATTTTTAGCAACATGTACAATAAACCTGCCCAAGGGGCCTGGCAGTGGCTCCGTTGGCTGGTACTCACTGCATCTGATCGCGTGGCCCCATGCATAGATGCCAACATTGCCATCGACAATCCTGAGCAGGCGGCGTTGACTTGAACAGAGAGAGGCATCCTTGAGAAGGAAGAGGATCCCTGTTTGGACCAATAAAAGGGTGCCACATGGCAAGCAAAATTTTTTTTTTTTTTTTTTCAAGCGAGGAGATGAGATGTCATGACATCCCCCCACATGTGGCACCCCCCTGCAGGGGATCCGCTTCCCCTTGAGAAATGCAGCCATCAGCCACTTGGAAAAAACAATATACAAAAAAGGCAACTTGGAAACCCACTCAACCCCCTACAGGGCCACAACCATGAGCAAACGCACAGAAAGTAACAGGTATACATGATTACTTTCCTTTCTGCTGGACACCGTCCTACCTGCTTTTGTCTTCCTAAGAACAGCTCCTCAGTCTTGCAGATTTCCCTCAAGGTAAACCACCCCAGTTTTCTTTCTTCAAAATCCCAACTTTTCTTGTGTTTAATCTGCTTTCCCAATCTGGGTCTTGCATCTCCTTCATCTTTATGGAATCTTTGATGGAATCTTTGTTACTTTTTGCTGTTTCTTTGTGAATGAATGTGTGGAATTTTAATGACCCATCTCATGGTTCATTGTAATAGAACTGGAGATCATGGAATTGTATTTCTTTCTGTTTTGCGGGTGTAATAGACAAAGGTATTGAAGAATTTGGGGTTTCATGTTCCTAGGTGAAGGATCCTCAAGCTTCTTATTTTTAAGTATTTTTCATTTTTTCTGTTGGTACTTGTTTCTGTTACTTGGACTGACTGCCTTTTCATTAGGAAATTACTGGGTTTTTATTCCCTGTTGCATGCCTTCTTGGAAAATAATTAAACTTTTGGATTTCATCCTACTAGAAAGCAGAAGATAACAGAAAACAAGAACTTTGTTATTCTTTTTACCCAAAAAAAAAAAAAAAAGAACTTTGTTATCCTTTTCCTTTACTTTTCTCCTGGTTTTTGTGTGTTTAGCTGGGTGGAAGTGGGGCGAGGAGCAGGCAAAGCAGATCTTGTTATTGGGAGTTTCTGAATAGCAATGATATTGATCTCTATAGAATTTGATGACAATTGGCAACTTGGTAATTGAGAATTTTTCCATTATTCTGTTGGAAAATGTAATTGAGAAAAAAAAAAAAAATAAGGTTTAAAGATTAGTTTATGGCTTTAGTATGAATTACAGGAATTATTAGTTCATGACATTTGAAATGCCTTCTAAGAAGATGGGTTCATGAGATTAGAAGAGATGGGTGTTCTACAAGGATATATGTAGAATTTTCCTCTTTATATTTTTTTGAATGGCTATATGTAGGACTTAAGAATGATTGGAATTGACATTGATAGCTGGTCAGGTCAATTAAACATGAGCGGGACTCATTGATTGATAGTGTGAATAAAGATGAAGAAACAAAGAGCCCGTAGATATGCAAATTGACCCCTTACCTAGAGTGGCCTTAATCAAGTCGATTTGACCATCCTTTATTACTCCATGTCCTTTCCAACAATTTTGATACTTTGATATCAGCGTCTATCCAAATTCAAAGTTTGTAGAAACCTTGCCAGATTTGAAGCTGATTTGCACCAATATTGCCATATTGTAACCTAGATTGGTGTTCTACTCACATGTACTCTTATGGTTCTCTCCCCTGTATGTGGGTATTGAAGGGCCTTAATCTCTTTTTACATGGCACTCTCGAGTCTTATCGGTAACAAAGTTTCATTGAGCCAAAGATTCTCTTCTTTAATACACTACCCCTTTTTGTTTTTTTATTTCTCATTTTTTCTTAATATTTTCAACTTCTATTCCGAACTTCAAAACTTCACGTCTCTCTAATGAATTAACACAACGGTTCTCATCCTATTTTTTTTCCCATTTAAAAGAAGGTTATCTCTCCTCATAAGTGAGGTATGAGGAGCCATAAGGAAGAGCAAAAACTATTCGTAACCCCATGACTTAATCAAATTCATTGTTGGGGGTTTAGTGAGTGTGAGGGTGTTGGATTTTTTATGGGACATCCCATGCAGCGGTAAAAATGTTGCCTTTCATGAAAATCCATGAGAGGTACCTCTTAGCGGAACATAGCCCATTCATCATTGCACTGTATTTTTTTTAGCAGGGCAAGCCCAATGAACACCTATTCAGCTTGGGTTAAACTAAAGCAAAACATGATGAAAGCAATATGACGGTGATTGTAAAAATCGATGACCCATGCCCTCAATGAATCCAAGGTGTATTTTGCTTGAGTTTATCTGTGATTATAATGGTAATGAAATGGCATAGATGAGAGAAAGGTGGGTTCATAGTGGGTTCTAATGGCAAGGATGATATCATCAATGGGGTGTTTGGTGTTGCTAACCACCTGAGCTGCTACTGCTAGGAACATTCTCATTTTTATCTTCTTTACTGCCTGTGCATTTCATGGGTTTCTTAATGCTAGTTACACCAAAACCTATACAATATGAGAGATGTATAGTTTGTACAGTGTTATTTTTTTAAACACTTCAATCAATCATTGATAGAAGTGCAACAAAGAGTTTGACAAAATTCTTTCCCTATCTACCTGAGACTTCAGAATCCACCACCTCTTTTGCTCTTCTTCTCACATGCCTAAACAATAGTTGTGTTGAAAATGAAGAACCAAAGGTGAATATACAAAACTGATGATCAAACAACCTCCCCTTTAATGGAAATTGGATCATGGAAAGATGGGAAATGATCCAGTCATCACCCTAGCAATTCAATACTTCGGAAAGTCAAGGTCCCATCTTCATCTCCACCTTATATCCTTCACCCCTAACCTCTTTAACAATCTGTTGTGGAGCTTATTTCACCATGAATTCATATGCATTCTGTGCAAACAAACAAGTCCCAAAAGCCATCGGGTCATGCTGTTATTTGTTTATAACTTTTTTAGTTTGTGGGCGACTCTAAATCTTCATTCAATGTGATTTTCAGCATACATTAAGAATGGCTCGATCAGCACTGGATGAGATGTCCGATTCAGGTGCTTTCAACCGTAGTCCATCGACATTTCGTAATTTTATCTCACGGGATCAGGCATCTCAATTCCCTGCAGAATCTGGAAGATACCATCTCTATATATCTTATGCATGTCCTTGGGCATCAAGGTGCCTTGCCTTCTTGAATATTAAGGGGCTTGAGAAAGCTATCAGTTTCACGGTAAGATTTTTGCCTTTTTTTCCCTGTCAGTCAGTTCCACTGTATAATGTATTATATCCACCAGTCAATATCTGTTTTTTGTTATGCTTATCAATGCATTTTACAGTCTGTGAAGCCCATATGGGGAAGAACAAAGGAGACTGATGACCATATGGGATGGGTCTTCCCTGTTTCCAGTACCGAAGAACCAGGAGCTGAATCAGACCCATTGAATGGGGCAAGAAGTATAAGAGAGCTTTATGAGCTTGCTAGTTCAAATTATTCTGGGAAATATACTGTTCCTGTAAGCATGTTTTACTTCCCATTGATTTTGATTTTACTGGAGAAATTATATGGACTTTTGTTGCAACAAATTTTAGTTTGTTGTGTCATTCCTCTTTGAATTACTTCCATTTTTGTGATCCTTTTCTACTATTTTACGAGCAGGTTTTATGGGACAAAAAACTAAAAACAATAGTGAATAATGAGAGTTCAGAAATTATCCACATGTTGAACAGTGAATTTAACGATATAGCAGAGAATGCTGCTTTGGACCTTTACCCTGCTCACTTACAAAACCTGATCGATGAGGTTAACGAGTGGGTATATGAAGCAATAAACAATGGTGTTTATAGATGTGGATTTGCTAAGAAACAAGGACCTTATGAAGAGGTAACCATATATTATGATATTGAAGTGCTGTTTTATTTTGAAGTGTCACTGTTTTATATACTCAGCTGTTTGTCTACAAAGGCTGCTCACTGAATTTTGCATTTGAGTAGGCTGCGATGAAGTTATATCAAGCATTGGACAAATGTGAGGAGATACTTAGCAAGCAGAGGTATCTCTGTGGGAATACACTAACTGTAGCTGACATTCGATTGTTTGTCACCCTTATAAGGTTTGATGAGGTATGGATCATCTCAAGTTAAGACGGGTAATATTTTCATTGTGCAGAGAAAAAGACATGAGATTGTACATCTTACTTTTGGTGCAGCTATTTAACCTAGACGATTTGACTAATGTAAATGACGATGTACATTAAACCTTTTGGTTATATCACACATGAATCTATTGATGACAAATGATCTGTATCTAATCAAAATTGGACATCATTATCTTACTCCTTTTATAACTTATACCTATTTTCTTTAGAGTGCAATGCATCCCATGCCAATCAAAGTCCAAATATATGCATGCAAGATGGAAAATGCTTCTTTGTCCTCCTACATTCATTCAAATGGGAATTGGGCAGTGTTGCACACAAAACAGTCATCAGTATCCCAATTATTAGTATCCCAATAGCAATTTGGGCATCTTGTGCTAAATTGACATTTTCCAGTGATGTCTACTAGAGGTATCATTACCCTTTTCTTCTTTAGAGAACAATCATTGACCTCCCTGACTAGTTTTTTCACCTAGTGAGAACTGAGAACTACCACTTCCACATGTCTCCCTTGCTTTTCAGAAATAAAATCAAGGCTCTAGGAAATGTTAAAGCCGTGTGTCATCAGCGTTGAGGATTTGATCTTAAAGAACTCATTTGTTAATTGTGATCTTCTACTCAAAACTACTCTGATGGTTTGTCTGTGTTTGAACAGGTTTATGCTGTTCACTTCAAATGCAATAAAAAGCTACTGCGCGAATACCCAAATCTGTTCAATTACACGAAAGATATTTTCCAAATACCTGGCATGAGGAGCACAGTTAACATGGAACACATCAAGCGGCATTATTATGGAAGCCACCCTTCAATCAATCCATTTGGGATCATCCCTTTTGGTCCCAATATTGATTATTCTTCTCCTCATGACAGAGAGAGATTTGGACCTTAGAGTACATGAAATCAGTAAATATTAAATAACCAAGGCATGCAGCATGTTTTGTTTTCTTCCAGTCTGAAGCCTTATGTTGTTGGTTTGAATATACATTTAATATCCACATGTCAGAGCCATTGTGGTGCCAGCCATAGTTGTTGTTGATGTTTTTTCTTATTTGGTTTTTTGTGAGCATGTGTGAAGACTTTTGAGAGAACATATTAAGAAGCCCATGTTTGATGAAGGGTTATGTTTGTATAAAATTTGCATTTCTTCCATGTGGATTGATTGATTGAATGGATGAATCTCATCACCATCTGATCTGGATTGAGCAAGTCCTTTTTTAAAAAACAGAAATGAATATCAACTTCTGACCTGCTTTGTGTGGAGACATGAGGCAACAACTAATAGAACTACAGTTTTTCGAAGAACCAGGGATTATAATCGGCTGTAAATCACAGATGATTAAATCCAGAACCTGTTGGTGCTGATAGGTGCAGATAGGTGTAAATACCTGTTTTTACCCCATCAATGATTGTAAATGCAAGTTGGCTCATTCCTTCAGAGATTTAACACTTAAAAGTCTTATTTTTTGGAGCTTTTGACAATGCAATATTAAAAACTTTCATGAATTCTCATTTCACTTTCTTTGATGTTTTTTTATATTGTTCTGGAAACATTGCCACAAATGACCAATCTCATTATCCAGTCTGAATGTTGGGATATCAGAGCAGATTTTCAAGTCGGTTTTTCTCAAGCTTAGCCATTGACTTGTGAATCCTCAATTACCACTCAAAGGATCTAGCTTGGAAAAATGGCTTACTTAAAAAGAAAAGAGGAAAGAACAGAAAAAGGGGGTATGAACTGTATTTTGGAACTGGTCGAGAGTTGGAATTGTTTGATAGCCATTTGTAGTTCTCCATCTTTATTTCTTCAATTTTAGCCACTTCAATAGAAATATAGTTCTTACAAGTGCTAGGAATTCAATTTGCGCAAACTAAGAGGCCTTAAAACTTGAGTTTATAGTATGTGCAATAGGGCCTCCTTGTGATCAACCAAAATTCTCTCAACACTGCTTCCCTATGTTAATCGGCAGTCATCCCATTTGATACTGTTGCAACCACTATTGATTGTTGGATTGAAACATGATACAAAGTACACTTGTATAACCCTTACACTTTGAAGGAGAGTACTCTGTTGAGGATGGCCTGCAGGGAGACATCCACTCGGATGGCTGTGTGGAGCCCTAGGATCCATCTAATCTTCACACCCACTGTCCCTCCCCACTGTCCTAAATGTCACTGGATCCAGTTTTTGACACCCATTTGAATTAGATTTACCATTAGATTCAACAAAAAATATGCTTTCCGAAACCACTAAACTTGAGGTAATGGATCAAGGAGCTAGGATGATTTGATGGACTTGAAACTTTGCATACAGTTGAGTCACATCTAGATTTTTTTTATATATACCACCTCCCTCATGGTTGACAGAGACACAAGGAAACCACAGTTGAGGAGGTAAGAACCTGTGAGCCAAGGCCACTCAGCCAAAACGGAAGGACCCCAAGGAGGTGAAGTGTTTGATTTGTTCTAATAATCACTATGCCAGAGACTGACAAGAGAAGCTCTGAGTGTCATCCAAGCTGGTATGTTTCATCAGAGGAAAAGCCAATTGGACTAGAGACCATGAGTCTGCTAGAAGGGATGATATATAATGCCTTGATGGAACTGGGCCCTTCTATTACTCAAACCAGTAATCTATCTTCTCATGTAGATAAAATAAGAATTTAAGAGACTTATTATTTACTACTTGGGACTTCATATTGAAGCAAGAAGCTGAAAATTGGCTCCCATTTGACACTACCCAATGCATGGCCCCTAATTTCCAATGAAAAGGTTCATGACCCATCCACAACTGGGGCTCACATGATCAACAGTTACAGAGAGCACGGCCATGTTACGTGCATGATGAAGAAAGTGGGCCCCTCTGATTATGGTGGATATGTGGGCACATGTCACACAGGTCACAAGTCACAAAGTGAAAATTGAAAAGAACAGCAGACAGCATCACATTCACATCTCAGCTCATCTGGAATCACTGGAACCAGAAGATTTGAATTTCTCATCTATTCACCCATATGGAGAGAACAGAAGAGAAAAATGCATGCATAAGGAATATGTCAGATTTGGACAGTCACCTGCTTTTGTTATCCCTTCTTGTTGTTCTGATACTTCCAACAGATTCCACCATTCCCATTCCCATTCCCATACCGGCATACCCCCACTCAGCAACGACTCATATGACCATTTGAAGTGTAAACTTTACTGTTCCTTCCTATAAGAATGCCCAGAGAACCCGTGTTTCAACACAATTCTCAATCTCTGGGAGGTTCAGACTTCAAAATCATGGCAAAAGCATCCCTTTCTCTTACCCTGCCTTCCCTTTTTGTGCTACTGCTCTTGTCCTTCAGCTCAGGTATAGAACTGCTATGCTGTTTTGGTGGCGGCATTTCTGTCCTACATTATCTGACATGTTTCTATTAATGTGACAGTCTTTCTTTGTTGGAACTGTTCTGTTCCAATGCAATTTGGCACTATTCTCTTCCATAGACGTTTTAGGATTGTTAGCTATTTGTTGTTTTCATAATTAGTTGCTATTGAGGCATTCTCTGATTTGCAAGCTTATCCATAAATCTTGACTTGGTTCTCAGTAATTTGGTATTGCTGTTCTATGTATTTCTTTTATCATAGCATTGCTTTCATTAATGGAGAGTTATGCATCAAATGTTTCAAATCTGAACTGGTCTTAATCAAATGTATTCATCTAGTAAGAAAGTGAGACTTGATTACTGTTCCAACTCTGCTTCAGCTCTCCTTGGCTTTTCATCAGTGGGTCACTTTACTTTTCAAACCTTTTAGACTGATTCCATTGAACTATTTCTTATTATTAAAATGCCTATTGCTAACTATATTCTCTTCATCTTTGATGTTGTTTTAGAGAATGGGTGGATCCTTGCTAATGAATCTTTGAATCCAATTATTTAAACTCATTATTCTTTCATCTAATTTGATTGAATAAACTATAAAGTAAAAAAGTAAAAACGCCCCGACTGAAGTTTTCAGACTTGTGGCTTGATAATGCCGCTGATCTCCTAGTTTGTTTTAATCTCTCAAATGAGTTTTGGAGTTGTTAGCCATCACAGCCATGTGATTGTGCCTTAGCCTACTCTAAATTAATGAGACTAGTAGTTATAATCCGGATGGTGGGGTTCTATATAATGAGGTCTGCACTTGTGGTCATGGCATTCCAAGTAAATGCTGCTTACATCAAATCTCCTGCCATCTTGATCAGACATCGGCGTCTGTCTACGTCCTCAGTAAATTCATCTGGTTGGTTCTTGCACGAAGCATACGATTCAGCGTTACTAACACTTTTTTTTTTTTCTTTCAGGAGGCATGCGACTGGTGCATGGACAGGTACTTGCTAAATCCTTACATAACTGTAAAAATTCCAGTTTTTCGTTTAAACTGTCAACAATAGTCATTGAAACTGTGAAAGGCAAACATAAGGACCAATAAACTTGTAGAATGAGATCTTCCACATATTTTGGATTTTTCAATTGCACATACATTGTTGAAAAACCGCAGTACCTACTTTGTTTCCTTCTTTTAGCTATGCTTTAGAAGTAGTTCCAAGAAATATGCATTGGTCTAGAAGAAGCAATAAACATCTGACTATTCCTTGAATGATGAAAAAAACCAACCATTTTCTACAATCTTGCATATTGTAAGTTCAGCATCAAGATTTATCTGTGTTTGGCTTTGTGGCCAAAAGTGTACTGAAAGCATGTCATAGCCCATGTGAAGGTAGGTCTTTTTGAAGGTTAGAAACTCATAAGTTATCATTATCAATTACAAGTCAAAGTACAAATTTCATTGTTGTATTAAATTAATTGATGGGTGTTGAATGTTTTAATGACAGAAAATTTGGTGTGTTGCAAAGCCTTCATCAGATGCCACAACGTTGTTGAATAACATAAACTATGCCTGCTCTGAGGTGAACTGCGGTGTGTTGTTGAATGAATGCTTCCCATGCTTCTACCCAGACAATCTCATGTCCCACGCTTCTATAGCCATGAACCTCTACTATCAAATGAAAAAAGGAATTGGTGGGACCTGTGACTTCAAAAATTCTGCACTAATGGTTGTGACAGACCCAAGTAAGCATTCCATGTGATTTCTTCTAACTACATCTATATGATGATTCTGTTTTCATCTTTAACGTTTTTCTCATTTGTCATCTCTGTGTGCATCAAACTAGTAAACTAATTACTTAATTTCAGAGGAAACTGTTTGGTTGGGAGTAAGTGATTCAGATGTCTTTACCCTTTTGCAGGCTATGGCAACTGTACTTATCCCTTTAAGTAGGAAAGCAAGAATCCATGCATGGCACCTTCCCCTGCTTCAGCTGCCTGTGTTTTGATCACTCTTTTCTTTCATATGTGATGTAATAAACATAATAATAAAACCATTTTGCAAATAAATTACTTTTGGCAGATAAAAAAAATTACTACTTTGCCTAAGATAAGCTTAGCATGTTCTCTTCTTGTCTTTTCTAGTGAGCTTGCATTTTGGGTTTTTCATTTAAAAAGTCAAAATCAACTGGTGTTCAGTATCAGGACCCTTCGATATACATTGTTCTGTCGTTCACCAACAGCTCGAGCTCTTGGTGTTTATGGTTATTAATTTAGTATCAGAGCTAACATTAAGAGACATAACATGGCTAAAACAATATCTAATGAAATCGCAAAAACAAACATCTCATTAGTTGGAATTTGGTATGGCTGTAATTACCAAAAAAAATGCCTACCATAGCAGCCGGCAAAACTCCAAAAAAGAACAATGACAACTTGGTGGATCTCATGATACAGAAGATTGTAAATGCAAGAAATAAGCAAGAGGCCAGCAGAAATGAAACATGTGTAATGTGTTAAGACTTAATGGATTGAGCTCTCTGCAATGTGGCATAACCATGGTCCATAGCTCTCTCATCAGGCATCCATTCATATGCCTGCGAACACTAGGGAGTGAATGGAGGGGGGGGGGGGGGGGGGGGGGGGATTGGTGACTTATGGCACTTGATCCAACGCTTCCTCAACTATGGGGGGGATAGCAGACTTGTGGCACTTGATCCAAAGCTTCCTCAACTATCTCCATTCAACATCATGTGCGTTAGTCTCTGAAAAGCCAACCTTGCAACCCAATTTATCAAGAGATGCTTTTCCAACAAACTGTCCCAAGAATTTATCCATTTGAATTTGTATCAAAGCAATCAACCAAAAAGCATGCATTGAAATGCTAGAACCATGAGATAGAAAATGGATGTTTGAATCATCCTTCCCTGGATATGTACTTCACTACCTTGCTTACACTATGGGTTACTGTAGAAAATCCTAGAAGAATAATGATCAAGGAATGCTTTACTGCTAGTTTGAGAATGTAACCAGAGCAAGGAAATTGTTGTAACAGCTCTGTGATCATTTTCCAGCGTTCAGCAGAAACTCAGTTCCAGAACCTGAAACCAGTAATTCCACAATTCATACAGAAAGGAGAGACTAGTGCAACATCAGCTTTTCGGGTTAGCCATTTCATTCTACGATGAACCAGTACTTCAAAATGGGCAACGTCTTGTTTCGTATCGTATCCGATATCTTACTTTTTAACGTATAAAATCCATATCCCTATCGTGTCCATGGCATGCCCTTATCGTATCTGGACATCATAGATTTCAACTCATCCCATTGAATAAAATATGGAAAATATTTGAACTTTCCAAATTCCTCCCATTGCAGTAACAGGCACTGCAAGAAGTAATGGTAGAGTAGAAGCTACACCCACTCCACCTGATTGTACATACATATTTTTTAGAAGTAATGACATCATAAAATTAGATACAACTTTTTTTATTAAGTAGACTAAATACAAGTTGCCAGACAAAATTTGTGAATTGAAGAAACAAGCCCTGCATGGGGATTACAAGACTAGGCTAAGTGGTCCTCAGAACGTGGAGAAAATAGAAACAGCAGAGAGCTGTTGAACTGTCACAGATGTTTCAACCTTTTCTCTTGGTGGAAACAAGATGATGAGTTGATATGAGATCTTCCATGAAAAATTTAAACCTCTAATATTAACTAAACTTATGAATCCATACTCATCCTGATTTGACACTGATTTGAATTATAGATGATTAAATTTCATAGAAGATATAATTTCATAAAATGGGTAAGATTTTAGGGCTCATAAATCAATGGTTGTGATGATCTTATTGAGATGATTTCGACAATGGAATCTTTCCACCACATTTTTAATTCTCTTTTAATCAGCAATAAGTACTCTTATTGATGGTAATTCTATTTGTGCATACATTAAGGGTTGTCATTAGCATCTGGCTCATCAGATAGATAGGAGTCATCTGCAGTGGATCACAAAATTAGGTGGCCTACACACAATCAAAACCAAAACTAACTGCTGGGGGTGTTCATGGTCAGGACAGGCTGAGGCATATGAGGCCCGCTCTGGCTTTAGAAACATAGGCCCGTATCCAACCGGCCCAAGTTTGGCCTAGCTTTCCAATCCCTTGTTTGGTTATTAAAAAAAAACCATTCGGTGAGCCTGGCCGGGCTCTGGGCTTTCTATCACTTTTATCTATGCCCATCAATTTATTAAACGAGCCAAAAAATTCGATCCATCTGAGTCCGAGAACCGAAACCCTAGTCCAGAACCGGACCCAAAGTGTGCTGGGGCAGGATTGGGCCCTGAGCACCCCTACTAACTGCTCATATATTTTGTCAGGAGTGGCCCACATCAGGAATAGACTCGGCAGCAGAGATCATACTTTTGATCAATCTCCACCTTTTGAACGGCCAGGATGCAAGCATTCAATATAGAGATCTTCTTGATCATGACTTGAGAAGCACTCCAAGTACAAAAGGCAGAGATTAGAATACAAAACAGAGCACAAGCACAAGCAGCAGCAGCAGAGCAGAAGAAGAAGAAGAAGAAGAAGAATAATAATCATCTGGTGGTGAAGATGGAGAGATTGCAGAGAATATTCTCAGGAGCTGGTGGAATGGGAGTAGGACACCCTCCTCCAGATTCTCCTCTCCTTGATTCCTCTGAGCAAGTCTACATCTCTTCTCTTGCACTTCTCAAGATGCTCAAACACGGTATAGATTCTCAATTTCTCTCTCTCTCTCTCTAAGAAAAAAAATCTTACTTTCTTGTCATTGTTTGCAGCATTTATGGTTTTGTAATGTAACAAAGATGGAGTCTTTTGATGCCCTTTCTTTATTTTGTTGTAAATTAGGGTTTTGGTCTGCATTCTATGGATTGGGGTTATTAGCTGAGTCTGTGTAGTTTAAAAATTAGGGTTTTTTTTTGGTGTCGCAAGATGGAGTCTTTTCATTCCTTCTTATAGCTTCTGAATTTCCTTTCTTCAGTCTGTTGTAAATTAGTGTTTTTTTTTATCTCTGCATTCCATGGATTGGGGGTTGTTGCTACGTTCGTGGGGTTTAGGAATTAGGGTTTAGATTTTATTTTTTTTTCCCTTTGGGTTGGTTTTGGATGAGGAGATTAGGGTTTTTCTTTGTTTGTGGATGAAACAGGGAGAGCTGGGGTTCCTATGGAAGTGATGGGGTTGATGCTGGGTGAGTTTGTGGATGAGTATACTGTTCGTGTGGTGGATGTCTTTGCAATGCCGCAGAGTGGTACTGGAGTTAGCGTTGAGGCTGTCGATCATGTCTTCCAGACCAACATGCTTGATATGCTCAAGCAGACCGGCAGGTTCTCTCTCTATCTATATACCCTTTTTTTTTTTTTTTGTTCTTTTATTTGTTGAAGCAATTGGTCTACTTACATGATGAGTGACTTTTTGAGTGTTATGTTCATGAATGTTACCATCATGATGCATGAACCCTATTGGAAAATGTTGAGGTGAATCAAGACCAATTAATTGATTGGCCCAGGTTTAACTTTATACATTCAACTGGACTGTCTCTTTATGTAGGGAATTAAGCTTGTTAGCATGCAGATTATGATGACTACCCAGATGAAATTGAAAGTTGGGAAAACAAATTGAATGCTGCCTAATTTGTTGTAGGTAGAATTTAATTGGGACAAGAACATCAATGGAAGAGTTTGGGTTTTTACAGTGAAAATCTGCAAGCAAAGGAACCTGGCACTTTCTTTTATGTTTCTTCTTCGAAGCATCTATATGGTTGAGATCATTTTGAAAGAGGGTGCCAAGTATTTGTAGAGACATTAGTCTCTTTATTGGCTCCGGAACACTATAGAAACAGTTAAATTCCAGACTTCAACCACAGATTTGACATATCTTCTGAGTCCTTCCCATCATATTTAACTTCCATCTTCCTGATCAAAACTTTGACAACATGAAGGCTTGGATTATTTGTGGAGGACCTTTCTGAAGCAAATAGTCATGATTTTATTCCAACAATAGATGAAGCTAAGGATGTGCATTTGCATTAGAAGTTCTTTTAATCCTACCAATAAGGGGGAAAAACTATTCCTCTCTTTTCAAATTCCCCATTGTATGTAGGTAACAATTTTCATAAAATTTTACCCCTCCAGAAAGAGGGCACTGGACTAACCTTTCATGAGAAAATGCAAAAGGCAAAGAGAGGAAAGGAAAAAAGAGAACCTCGACTTGAAAATAAGTCCAAATGGCTCTAGATCATGAACATTGTAAAATACAGGTAGGCGTAAAATGTTTTCCTTCCCCAAATTGTCCACATGACATGTTTCTCATCAAATGATTTCCTTTGTTTTTAATTAAAGTTATCATCAAAGTAATTTTCCTTTTTGAACTTGATACAGGTGGCATCCTAAATCATTATCATCAAACCATTGTCCCAACTCCCAACCTTGTTGGGGCAGCTACATGAATTTTGTTTCTTCATTTTAGTTTATCTTGGGCCAAACCCTTGTAACTTATTCAGATTGTCCTTGCTATTTCCATCCATGTCCTCTTCGACCTTTCCTTTTCCTTGAGGGGCCATCAACCTGCTTAGAAAAACTCTTCTTCATCGGCGTCGTTGTTAGCCTGTGTTGGATAGGTCCAAACCATCACAAAATAAGAAACCTAAGACCTATTATTTTTCCCATGATGTCACCTATCTATGTGACATTTTTCAATTTTAGGATATTGCTCCTCATCCTTTCCTTTAATGTATCCCACTGCCCATTCATATCCCAATCACTATTCTTTTCCCCATACTTTGAGGCTATGACCTTTAACTAAGGGGTCGTTTGTTTCCTGTGAAAGTGATTCACATGTGTAAATGACCCACATGTGAGTCATTTGCATATGTAAATGACTCCATGTGCATCAGATTCCACTGTTTGTTACTAGCATAACATTTCACATGTGAATCTATGAATAGGTTGTATATTGTTAAATGATATCTCAACATCCAAGCAACATCAATGGTTGAAAATTGGACACATGACCGTGTTTAAGCTTCTGAAGAATATGAACGGTCCTGATTTTACAGGTGGGGCCTAGAACATTAAAAAAATCATAAAAAACGGACTGGGTATGTTAGTAACAATAGGTTGTATATTGTTTGATGATATCTCAACCTCCATGCATCATCAACGGTTGAAAATTGGATACATGGCCGTGTTTGAGCTTCTGAAGAATATGAACGGTCCTGATTTTATAGGTGGGGCCCAGAACAATAAAAAAAAATCATAAAAGGCAGACTGCTTATGTTAGTAACAATAAATTAATCTAACGGCTGTAATTATGTTGATGATATCTCAACCTCCATGCATCATCAACGGTTGAAAATTGGACACATGGCCGTGTTTGAGCTTCTTAAGAAAATGAACAGTCCGGATGTTACAAGTGGGGCCCAGAAAAATTAAAAAAAAATAAAAGGCGGACTGCTCATAATGGCACTATAGCAGTCCGCCTTGTAATAGTGACATGTGAAAGATTTTCACACCTCTTGAGGTGTGAAAATCCAAGGCACCAAATGAGTTGTTTTTCATACCATTTACACATGAGTTTTACACATGTGAATCAAATTCACACAAAACAAACATGCTATATGCGTAACGGAAACGCATGTGATTTAATTACATATGTAAATGGGCACAAACAAACGTCCCCTAAAGGGCACCCATTTCTTCCTGCAATTATTGTTTACTTGAGAGTCCTCGTTTAGCAAAAAGCTTGTCATGAGTTATTGTTAAGAATCCTTGTTTAGCTAAGATCTTAAGATTTAAAATGATATCCCAATAGTCGAGTGAAAGAAGTGAGTTTCTTTCCACAAGAATTAGGAGTAGGAAATCAAGCCATGTGAAGGGATGCCTTTTCTGCATCAGCCAATGAGTGCTGTCTGTAAATGGTCGTATTTTCACTTTCTAGGATAAATGAAATTACTTGGTTTTTCTCTTTACTTGGTCTTTAAAACTTGTCTTTTGGTGTGATCAACAATTTTTAGACTAAGTGCAGAGGATAATCCCCCACAAATATATAGCATATCAGAGTAGCAACCAAACAGTTTTTGCATGAACTTAGGCCTTTTGGTCCATTGATACTGGCCAAAATCATGACCCATAGGTCGACCGTGAGGAAATGAACAAATGACCAAGAAAATGACACCACCAAGGCAAGAGAAACTGTTCCATATAAGGAACATCAATTTTAGCAATCTTAAGAGTGTTAAGCTGTTTTCCTTTAGTTGGAACTGCAATAAAGTGCCAAACCTGTTGTTCTATACCTGGAACTACTGCTATCATTTGTTTTAGGGTTCCTCATTGAAGGCTTCCCATTTATTCATCTGACCTTGAATTGGATAGTGTTTTCTTTCGTGTGCATGGGAGGAAGACCCTAGACTCTGTAAATTCGTGGGATTTTTCCCTTTTTTTTTTTTATGTTAGTTATTTGAACCAGAGCACAATAAATTTCTAAGAGATAGTGTTGAAGCTTCTCTTGCATGCCACTATCAAAATATGTTAAGTGTTACATTATATATTGTAATTATCACTGAAGTGATTGAATTATTTGTAGTTACTTTAGTCACTTTGGCATATGTTTTCGTACTGTGAATTTTTTTTTTTATAAGAGCTGCACTTTTTTCCTGAAAGGCCTACAAGATGAGTGCTTGTGTTTCCCCTCTCTTTATGAATCTCAAATGGTTGATTGCTAGCATGTTCTCTCTCTTGACAAAGGCGTCCTTTCGTGTACAAACTAATAGTCATGATTAACCCCAATCAAATGTGATGCATTTTGCTCATGTTACTCCATGGGTGTTGCAGACCAGAGATGGTGGTTGGATGGTACCATTCTCATCCTGGCTTTGGCTGTTGGCTCTCTGGCGTTGACATCAATACGCAACAGGTGGGTTTCTAATTTTTAGCCTTATATGGGCGCTCACCACACTGTTGGATTATTCATGAGATCTGACGGCTGCAACTATCCCTTATTCTATTCGTAAGGGAAGCTTGTACAGGATCATCTCTCTCTCTCTCTCTCTATATATATATATATATATATATATATATCAGTTATTGTTGTTTCTCTCTTCTATCCATTGGGCTTAAAACAACAGCATATCATTGGAAACCCTTGCTTATTTATTGGATATGTTGTTTTTTTTGCTGACTGATTTCTTACCTGCCGGGAATTGCAGAGTTTCGAAGCTCTGAATCAAAGAGCCGTTGCTGTGGTGGTAGATCCCATCCAAAGTGTTAAAGGGAAGGTGGTGATTGATGCTTTCCGTTTGATCAATCCACAAACTATGATGCTAGGCCAAGAGCCACGCCAAACAACATCCAATCTTGGCCATCTCAACAAACCATCAATTCAGGTGGCACCCTTGTTGATTTTGACTTGAGAACAAGTGGTCACTTGGCTCACTTCTCAACCTTTTTTTTTTTTTTTAGAGTGGTCACTTCTCAACCTATATCTAATTTAAGTGTTGCCCTTTTTCTTGATGTAACTTCATCAGGCATTGATCCATGGATTGAACCGACATTACTACTCAATAGCCATTAATTACAGGAAAAATGAACTGGAGGAAAAGATGTTACTGAATTTACATAAGAAGAAATGGACCGATGGCTTGACACTGCAGCGTTTTGATGCCCATTCTAAAACAAATGAGCAGACTGTTCAAGTAAGCGAAGTTTCCTTTTCACTTTTTCACTTACTAGGATGGTTGCTTTATATATCACTTTAAGTTACTGCAAAACTCCAATGTGCATTTGGAAGTCCACTTCACCAAATGCATGATTCCAAAAAAGAATCTAGTTCTTTCTGACCATTGCAATTGTTGAGTGCAAAACCCATTTATCTGTCAATATGCACTTTGAAAGGTGCTGCCTGGCATAGAGTAATGCAGTTGTTTGTGTAGTGCAATATCTGCTCCCAGATTTGTTAATTAGCACCCAAATGATACCTAATTAAAATGGAATTGATTTTATGATCATCAGAATTCATGTTTATGTTAAATGATGATCATTAAAGAATTCAGATTGTGAACTTGTAATTCTTGTGTTGAACCTGGTGAACAAGCAGGAGATGCTGAACTTGGCAATCAAATACAACAAGGCAGTTCAAGAAGAGGATGAGTTACCCCCTGAGAAGCTTGCCATTGCAAATGTTGGCAGACAGGATGCCAAGAAGCATCTGGAAGAGCATGTCTCTAATTTGATGTCGTCCAACATAATTCAGACGCTTGGAACCATGCTAGACACCGTTGTTTTCTAGTGAAAGGGGCATGAAACTGTAAGACAAAGCTGCCATTTTCTGAATTGCCACTTTCTTTTAGGAATTTTGGCACATGAGAATAGATAGCACAATATCTTGGTCTTTAATCAGAAAAGAAGAAGAAGAAGAAATGGATTGAATTTGCCTGTGATGCAACTTGCAATGCTGGGATTATTGTGCCGTTTTTGTACTATTTTTTCAGTTTTAAACAATTGAACAAATACTTCCATTGACTGATTTCTTATTATGTAGAAAAGTCTCTCGTCTGGATGCCCTAAGACTGGGACTCGTAAATAAGGATGTCAATGAGTCCCTGATTCTCTTATTATCCGGAGGTTTTTGACCCGTTAAAAATCGGGTTTGGATCCTTATTTAGGTCCCGATGAGTAAACGGGTCCAGTTCCACCTTGGTTCCGATCCGGGGACATGAGACACGACATGTTACTTCAATTTTCAAGAATCCTTCCTAAAAATTATGTTTTTTCCATATTATTCTCTACCTGGACCTGGACCCGGACCCGTCCCATATACGGAGCGGGTTCCAGTTCTATTTCCTCATGAACTGTTCCGGATCCTATCCCACCTTCTCATTAACGGTTCCAGTTATGGGTTCACCATGGACCTATACTGGAACCGGTCCGTTTACATCCTCCCTCATAAATACTTGATATTCCCTCTTTGCTTGCAAGAGGTGATTGGATTGCAGCTTATTCCTTTTGGAATATTTCTGAGAATTTTTTTGCTGGAGTTCCCAATTCCATCTTTTTGACAAATTCTATCTTCTATTCTTGATTCCAATCCCAAACACAAATTCCAGGTGCTTACAAACAATAAAGGCGAGGGAGAATCCTATAATTTTCATGTGTCCTTTTATTCCGGAATTTGGAATTTCATCGACTTTTGGAAATTTTCTGCCAATCTAAGATGAATGAGAAGCATATTCTCTCTAGTAACTGCTGGGATGGTTGAAAGTGGAAACTAGAACATTTTTTCACTCAAATGTAGACCTGTTTAGATGTGCAACTTGGTTTTCCTTCCCTCATATTTTAATGTGACACTAGCTCCCTGTATCTGATTAGTATCTGTGTGGGATACCTGTCAATGTGACTCGGCTGATGAATAAGGCCTGTGGATCATTTGATCGTGGGCCATTGAGTCAGGTTCTGATTCCAATTAGTGAGGTCTGGGGAGTCTGAAATGGGTTGGGCCGGCCTGTGGATCATTTGATCGTGGGCCGTTGACTCAGGTTCTGACTCCAATTAGTGAGGTGTGTGTGAGACTTGTGAGACAGGTTTCGATTGGAAATTAGTAGCAAATATATAGGGTCTCCCATCATGTATGTTTTATGATTAGTAACTGAATGGTGGATTTGATTTAGCTGAATTTACATTAGCATTTAGCAAGCTATGTAAGTTCAACTTTCTCATGTACCCTTCTCAAAGGGTGAGAATTTAGTACCATCTGATTGAGGACTCCAGATCTTCCATAGAATGATGTTAGGCCCCAACTTTAGTAGAAATCGTTCAATCTAAACTCACCCCAATAACATGAGGAGCATTAAATCTTACCTGGAGCTATAGCCTTCTCAATTTCAGCATCAGATAGATAATTGTCAAGGCATAACATATTGGAGATAAAAACATAGAAAAGCGGGGTAGTATAGTCATTTGCAATGCCCAAAACAATGGTGCTATGGGGGAGTGTTGCGGCAAGAGGAAAGCCAGGTGAGCAATGCTAGGGACAGACGCCCCGGGACAAGCGGCGGACAGACATTAGAGGCACGCACGCTTCTCAAGACACACGCACGCTTCTCAAGGCACCAAAATCACAGTGTCTGTCCGCCGCTTGTCCCAGGGCGTCTGTCCTTGGGATTTCTCTTAAAGATATGTGCATCTCACGGTTATCAAAACATATTGGTGGAAAGTGATTCTTGAAATGCAACATCGTGGATGTCTTCTTTAGATAAGCTTCCTTGGAAATCTCAATTCCTTTTCAATGAAGTCAAGACCTTATCTTCATCTATGAATGTTGGGTTTCATCATGTGTATCGGTTGGCATTTGGCATAGCGAATGCTTTTGCAAAGTTGGGGGTAGAGAGAGATGTTCCTTTTTTTGCTCCTTTGTAATCTATCTTTTTATGTGTTGGTATTTTGCTCTTATACCTTCATGTGTATTTTTCTTGTATTTTTTTCTTCTTTATTTTGTACTTCTTTAAATCTTTAATCTAATTTACCATTACCGTTCAAAATTTTTTTAGAATTTCGGGCATGTTGGTGTGCACTGTGTTGCAGACTTTTTCCTCTTCCATAGAAAATTTAAAAGAACCCCAAAACCCCCTTCCCGCAACGTTGTTTCACAAAATCACATAAAATTTAGCTCATTTTTGTGTTTTTCCTTCTGAAAAAGTTACTGCACCAAACATAAATATTACTCTAGCATGAAAACGTATTTCCATAATTCTCACTTTTCAAATAAAATATCGGCTGCACAAATGTATCATAAGGGTTTATCATACAATATAATAAAACTAACCTTAAGATGGTAAATGAATGGATTAAATCCATTGAAAATTGAGCTAAAAAAGTGAGTAGAAAGTAGGAACCATTGCAATAACTGAGTCTGAGGACACAGTCTCCTGTTTAACTTCAGTTCAGGGAACACAGTCTGCTGTTTAAGTTCTGTTCAAATCAGGAATATGGGGATAGCTCATTGGTTGAGTGTCCCTTTCACACCCAACTGCCCATAGTTCTATCATGGGGTGCTCTCCCCTTCACACTCATGTGGTCCTCTCCCCTACATGTGCTGGGTTTCATTCCCACATCAGTTGGATCTCTCAAGGGTCCAGTTACCTTGGTGGGTACCAAAAAATGTGGGGAAAAAGAAAGAGTTCTGTTCATGTCCAACTATGCCTGGTACAGTGTGTAGGTGAGCATAATTCATACAAAGATAAGTGTGCAACTGTGCCATCCACCTGATACTGTTGACGATGATAACAATGCAAGTTGCTGAGTAGGAAAAACTCAGAGTTGTGGCCCACTAGTCATGTATAGCTGTAAGTGTAGACCTGATTAGGATCATTGGCCCACCGAGTCAATGTCATGGGAGGAGAGGTACTCTCTACTAAGCTACTAAGGACATGTTTGTACACCTTAAATCTGCGCTAGGGGAAAGGGTTTTTATCCCCTCTTGTAGGGGATGGTTTACCCTGGAGTTGAGAAAAAAATAATTCAATTCATTTCAATTTTTCATATCATAAAAATGCTGGACCAAACCAAAAAATAGCAAGTGCAACAAACCAAAGGTTTTTCTATGCTAAAGAAGAATCTCAGGTCTTGCATAAATGTATCCTAAATATTCCAGGGCCAAAGGGGTTATTGCCATTGTCTATTCATGCTTGTCTAAACCTTTGTGTTGGTTGAATCTTATCCCCAAGAAGTTTAATGAGTTGGTCCATCCCTTACCTGATTTGGTTTCATAAGAGGGCCCCCTAGGGAGTGGTTTGTTTGAGGTTTGGTTTTCTTAATGGATCTCCATCTTAACAGGGAAAGAAAAAAAAAAAAAACACACACACACAGAGGCACACTAATCTCAAATGGCATGTAGGGAGGGGTCAGGGCATTCAAAGCTGATAACAGTCGACGCCATGGTAGCTGACCTAAGCATGTGGGGGGTGGTGAGTTGTATAGCTTGTAACTTGTAAGTTGCTCTTTTCGTGGCTCACCTACCAAATTGATGATGATGTGTGGGTAGACTACCAGAACACGCAAATGATGCAAATTGCATACAACTCATTAA
Organism: Umbellularia californica; assembly: GCA_028538565.1. Lineage (NCBI taxonomy): Eukaryota > Viridiplantae > Streptophyta > Magnoliopsida > Laurales > Lauraceae > Umbellularia > Umbellularia californica. The sequence goes on along the minus strand of JAPQWN010000009.1, from coordinate 57,081,176 downwards.
CTATGGTGGTGGGAAATACAACTCTCCATCTTCAAGTGCATTTCAACTTAATATTGAATAGAATCTATCTTCCTAATAAATAAATGAAAACCTTAACAAGGAATAAGGAAGCAGAATCATTAACATTACATGTGGGAGCAGGTTGACATCAATGTTTTAGAAAAAGAAATGGACACTTTGTTCCAAATCACACTTCAATAGGTGGTTCAACCAATCCTAGTCTTTGAAGCCATATCTCATTTATTTGTAGTTTGCTGTGTGTTTCATCCACCCTTATTTGCAACCATGTCTTTTATTACTCTACCAAGTCCTTTTTTTTCACTAACCTATGTAATTTTTTTTTTTTTTATAATCTTCCTCTTTCCTTAGTTCTTCAAAAATGTGAAAAATTTAACATATTTACATTATAATCTTCCTCTTTCTAGTTCTTCGAAAATGTGAAAAAATTAACATATTTACATTTGAATTTGAGTGGGTAATCGCACTCACCCTGAGTGAAAGGTTGGAAACCATGTGTTCATACAACATTGTGGACTACAAACTTGAAACAACAAAGACAAATGGTTGATAATTGCATATCCATTAGTTACAATAGTTATTATCATCATAACCTTATCCCTTAATCTTGAATCAGCTTACAAGAATTTCCGTATCTAAAGCTTTTCTTTTTTCTTTTTTTTTTTGGTTTTAATGTAACTTGTACTAGACATAAATAATGTATTTTTATTTGTTTTACAGTTATTTGTACAGTTGTATTTGAATTTAACATCTCTATGTATTTGTTATTGTTAGTATTAATCAGGCATTAATCTTGTTTGGGCCTGTTTGACTAAATGGGTGGGCTCAGGCATTACATGTTTGAGGTGGACTGGGTTAGGCCAGGCACTTCCAGCCCATGTCGAGCTTGGATCAGATGTGGGCCCATGGTTCTAAAGTTGGGTAGAGCCTAGATATGTTTCAGCCCGACCTGATCCATCCCATAAACACCCCTATTTATGAAGTAGGGTCATCAGTTGAGGACATGAATTTGTGCTCCTCCCAGAAGGCCATGATGATACTGTGCTCACCTTCACTAAAAGCACTAGTAAACAAAAAGAGGTTCCTAAATGGATCAAGTTGTCATTTTCTAATTAGCTGTCTCTTTGAAAGGTGTAAGTTACAGCTTTGATTATGGAACTATAAGCTAATGTGGACGTGAAGAAACTTGTGGCCACTTTAATCATTTCCCCACTTTTCATATGAATGGGGCACAATTAAGTAATACATTTATTTATTTATAAAACAGAGGATAGGTACCTTTGTGGGCACCTCCATACAACTAATCATAGCAGAGTAGTTGCTCTCATGTTGCAGACTGCTCTTAACATATATCAGTGCATTGGCCATTGGGTCAATAGCCTTTTTCTTTAACTATTGACCTGGTCTAGAGTGTTGGATATTTTTAGTTTTGTATAGGTTTGTATACTGAGTCTCTCCACAAGGCTAACAAGCTTCTCTCCAGTTTTGAGTTAAATGGTGGATTTTGGAATACAGTTTGTTTTTCTATTGGAAGTATGACATTGACCAGTTGGAGCCTTATTATGGGCAATCTTAAAAAGACAGCTCACCTTAGTTGTAAAACTCAAGTTGCCTGAGAATATTGGGATGTCTATGTGGACAGGATTGCTGGCTCTTGCCATAGTGCTTAGGGATCAATCCCTAGTGGGTAGATTTAGGTGGTCCCCCTAGCCACTAGGCCACAAACCAAATATTAATAATAACTTGGGTTGCCCTAATGACTGAACTAGGTGTTGAGTCAAGTAACCTAGGTGAGTCCAACCAACTAGTTGATTCGGTGCCTCCAAGTCGAGTCAACTAACAATCAATGTTTGAGCTATGATCCAGCCACTCAAATCGAGCTCATTGCATCTTGTCTTAATTGAACTCAACTCTCTTGAGTTATGTTGTCAACCATATCAGCTATGTGATAGTGTTTATCTGATTTAAGCACAACTCTGAACCTTAATCCTGTCAGGATGTGGAAAATCTGATGGTGGGGTCTATATAGTGGGATTGCTCTTGTTATTATTATATTTCAAGTGCACCTAGTTTATCTAGGTTCATTGTCATATAGATCAGACCATCCTTACTTAATTGGTTGGCAATCTTGCTTCTCAATCAAATGACAAAGGATCGACAGTGGTCTCCCCCACTCCTCACATGTATGAGTTTTCACTTGGTTCTCTCTCCTCCTTTGTGTGAATTACATTCCCCATGTGTGCAAGCTCTCTCCTCAATTGCATGAGTCTCTGGAGGTCCCTGCCCCTTAGCTGGGATTAAAAAAGAACTTTAGATGGATTGACTCATAACAGGGTTGCCACATGCCAAGCAAGAATTAAGGAAATGACTGTAACATTGCCATTAGTTTACATCCATAGTAGACTTATCTGTAACACAATCCGCATCAGCTTAAAATGAGAATCCTCCAACTTGCTCTACCTCAATATTAGAAAACCTCAAAAAAAAATCTCTCTTATTAATGTCAAATCAAGACTTCTATTTAAGGCCCCAACATGGTCAATCCATTTCCTTCACATATAAATTAGTACTGGTCTGAGTTTGACATTGTCCCAAAGATCATTCACATGTGATTTATAAGATAGCCTCATTTAAATTGGGACTTTTTAATCCAAAGTTTTTTCATCCATCACTGTTGAGCACACACCCTTTGTTCAACTCCAAATTTATTCACTTTAAGGTACCGTTTGTGAGTGGGGGAAAATGGGGGGAGGAAAAAAATGGGGGGAAAGTGGAGGGAAAATAAAAAAATGAGGGTGTTTGGGAAGGGGGGTGGAGTGGGGGAGGGGAAAATGAAGGAAAAAGCAAGTGGGGCCCACTTAAAAATTTTCCGCAAAAGAGGGGAAATTGTGGGAAATGACTGAAGTGCCCTTTTTGTTCAATTCAAACTTTTGCAAAAGCAAGAGTAAAATGGTCTTTGTCTTTCTATTTTACAAACAATGTCTCTCTATCTCACAAACAAACAAAATACTTTTAACTTCCCAAATAAGAAGAGGTAAAATTAATTTTCCCTCTCCTCCCGTCCCCTTTCCTTCATTTTCATTCCCCCTTAAATTTTCCCTCCCCTCTCCTCCCCTCCCCCTTCCCAATCATAGCATAAGTGGCTCAACAGCATGGGGGTATTTCAAACCCCTGACATTTCATCATCATCATGCAGTGCAATGCAGTGCAGTGAGCCTTGTAATTATAACTACTGACTGCATCCTTACCGCCCTCAAGGGCCTCAACAGATACAGAGAGGAGTCAGTCATGCTTCTGATGAAGCTTGAAAGAAGATTGGTCAGAAACATTTATTGATGAAGCTGATTAAACATTAACTACTGATGCAACAGATTAAACTAGACTTGTCAGCAGTGGTCTGCCTCTCTCTGACATGTCCCTATTCTTTCTAACTTTATTTAGTAGTGGGTTCTCTCCATCAGTCTTAGGACTCCACTAGAAACATCTGTGCAGATTGTTGGCCTTTTTAATGCCATGGTCCATGTGCTACTATTGAAATCTGTAACTTATCTACCAATCCACCCAAACGGGCCCAAACACCCACCCATTTTGCTCTTACTTTTTTCTTTTTCTCCAGTTCACATATGGAATCCACCTATGATGAGCCTTTTTTTTTTCTTCACATACATTAATACTAATTTGACTTCTTTACCTTGAGATTTAATTAGGAAAACAAATTCATCATTATGTGAGGGCATTAAACTTTTAGGGGCTCAAAGTTTAAATTGAGTTTTCTTCAACACTGTCATGTATGTCCAGATTTAACCATCCTCTAATACTCTTGGTTATTATGCATTTGATTGGTCTCCATAGATCTTTTTTTTAATGTAAAACACGCAAGTGTTTTGTAATTGGCCTCTTCTTCTCTTTGTTGCTATTTGTTGTGTTCGTTATTATGAGAGGAGAGACAACATGGTCTATCCATTGATAAGGGGCAGACCAAATTTAGCAAATTTGATTACAAATGATCAAGTTATTAAGATTTCATAATCAATAGTGAGGAAGTGATTACAAAAAGAAAGAAAAGAAAAACCCAACATAATTATCATACAAATGCGTGTTGAATAGGGTTAGGTGTAGAGAAAGTGAAGGTTTGGAAAAAAAAAAAAAGAATGGCGTATAGGTGATCACAACTTGCTTAATTTAGTCCCACAGTTGACATTGCTTGTTGAATTTACTATTAAGGTTTTTCCGATGAGAAGAGAAAACATTTTTGATGCTCTAAGTTTACTAACCATTTAATTAACTTATATGCAGTGGCAGAACCAGGAAATTTTCCTTCGGAGTAAATAAAAAAACAAATGCTTGAGAGGGCCAAATGGACAAAGACCATAAATTTTCTATATTAGTAGGGGCGTTTTCAAAACAAGATTAATAATCTTTAAACCAAGATGGGGTCAATTTTTCTATATTTAATACAAGAAGATTGATCCTAAATTTTTTTTCTATAGATTCTAAGTAGTCAGAACAACAAGATACATTTCATAATTTAATAAGCTATTATTTTGAGGTAACCCATTATATGATAAATGAACCAAGACAATGTGTGAAATATATGAAGGGTAATGTTCAGGTGAGAACTAGTTCTCACATATTATATGAGAATTTTTTTGTGGGGCCCAATTGTGGGCCCCATTTGGGGATGGGACCGGGGGGGAGGGAAAGATCTATGTGAGACCACCCCAAGTATCAAGTTTGACCCCAAACCTGTGCCCCTAACCCCTTCATCTGTGGCCCACAAGTTTAATGACTTTATATTCAAAAAAATATTCAACCATCAATCCAACGGTTCAGTCCATTCGGATGTGTGCCAATCCTTGGGATTAGTGACTATCAGGGGGTTTTCTATTGGTTGCTAGGCTTGGATGGGTTGCTAGTTGGGCCCCACAAAAAAGTTCTCGTATAATAGGTGAGAACTAGTTCTCACTTGAATATATGATAATATCAACAAGGTATCTCATCTCAGAGAATCCATGGCTTTTGAAAATGACTCAAATGCCTTTGAAGATGAATGTGACCGTTACTGGGGTCAGCTGATTCCCCCTCAATTCAAAATCTTTTTGATTGGCACCCCAATTCAAAATCAAAAGGGCAGAACGGTCTGCCTGTACCTCTGATTTTTTCTCCCCACTTTTGAGAATAAAGAATACCTTTGGCAGACTTTGCCCTGAGAAATTGTCCAATTTGCACTCATAGATATTACCCATTCATCACTGGATACTGATAATCAAACCAATAATGGATAAGAAAGACAGATGATTGCAATGTAGATGACCATATGTGACTTGCTATGCTGCTGACTTAGGCCTGCGTGGGACCCATTTTTGCTTGATCAAGGACATCCCTCCGTGGTATCCAAAATTTTATGTGTATCGCATTTGGTTGGGGGTATTTGTGTTGGAAATTCCCATTGTTCTGAATTTTGAATTGGCAGGAACATAGGTCATGACTCTTGCTGCGGGTCATGACTCTGCGAGAATTCTAAGTCCTCTATTTGAATGATAAAGATTCCCAATGGTGACATGTGAAATGCCACTTTCTTCTTGCAAAAATTTCAAAAATCCAGGTTTCTAAATGCTAGATGGTGACATTCTCTTGACATTTTGAAATTCAAATTGGGAGACAACATTCGGAGAATCTCAATTGCTCGAAACAAGAATTCTCCAAAAGCCTGCAACCAATTGGTTAGAGAGGAATTATTATAATTCTTGTCTAGAGAGAATTATGAAGGCTCCGAACGCTTAAGTACAGTCCATTATGTGAAAATTTTTAAAATTTCCAAGAAGTTGGTTTTCAAGATTCTAGCATTGAAAGGAAGAATTCCAAATGCTCTAGAGACAAAACAAGCATTAGAAATGCCCAACACTCGCAATTCTCACCAGACTTGGGGATAAATTTAAGGGCTGAAGAATGAGATTAATTTAGTCAAAGTCCTATTTTTCTTGCATTGATCAATCGTATCACTGTAAGTAGAATGAAGTTCGGGCAAATTTATTGAATTTAAAAACATGAAACATGAGCGACAAGGATCATGCAAATGTGGCTCTACTTGGGTTGGTGGAATGTGAACTTAAGAAAAGTCCCATGTGGTTATCAGCATGATATTGCCCCTGAAAAATGGCCCTCGGCCAAATTCAATCCTTTGCCTATCAGGAAAAATTCTACAATCAATGTGGACAGTTAGAAATGGTGGCATGTCAGTGATTATGAATTGGAAGTACCTAATGGTGTCTGAATCTGAGGTTTGGCCCTACATTTCCAGACCTTACCCATTAGGGTATCCTAAACTTTACACATCTTGGAAAATAATGCTACCATTAGAATCAAGTATATATGGATAGAATCAAGTATATATGGACTTCCAATCATTACAACTCATTAAAATCAGAGTCTGATATCAATGTTCTAAGCACAATTCAGTAATTTTCAAGACTAATTATTTCAAAGGGACAGACAGTGTAAAATAAACCCAGGCCTCTATCTGATAATTAAACATTCCATACTGTGAAAAAGTAAAAATACATCAGATGAATGTCAAAACTACATATTAAATAGAAATATGTTCTAAGTAGGTGCCTCGAAGATAAGGACATCAATTGAAGATCCAATCCACTATAGTTCACTATATATATATATATATATATATATATATTTTTTTTTTTTTTTTTTTTTTTTTTTTTTTTTTTTTTTGTGCGCGCGCGCGCGTGTGATGATTGACTCTAGGATCAAGCCATGATAAATATAAGATGAAGATCATGAAAAAACTAACTGGGAGTCCACTTGTTTATCTCATCTCTCACAGTGCCACAAGTACGAAAATGGAGTTCTAAACATTGTCTAGAAATTAAAAAAAAAAAAAAGAATCAACCACACCTTAAACTTGAGGTTAAAGAAAAGATAAAAAGATAAAGAAGAGATACACCATCAAATAAGCATCATTGCATAACAAGAAAAGCAACCCCTTGCTGTTATAAGGTGAAGAAAAGAGGTAAGTGAATAATTACATTCTTCAATTACCAATACATAAGTTGGTGAAAAAAAGTGAACTAAATAGAATGGCCGGAACCAATAACTGTTATAATAATTAAAAAAAAAAAAGAAGAAGAAGAAGAAGAAGAAGAAATAAAAGTGGAAAGACAAAACAAATGATGTGTTAAAGGCCTAAGATGACCGACTGAAACCTGAAACAAATCTGTACAACGAAATGTAGCTTTGCGGCAATGAAGCAATTCCAAGATGAGGGCATTTTTCTTTAGCGCTTGATCTAGTCATGCATCAATCAGGTAGTAGTAAAACCAACAGCATAAGGATTGTAGTAAAACCAAGAGCATAAAATTGAAAACCCCATATGGAGAATCCTCATTTCAACCTGTTTTGCAAATATGTAATCTGAATTTTTGATGATCTGCAACAAACAAAACGAATGTCTTGCATTGTTAGCTTTTATCAAGAAGCTCAGCAGATGTTTAGGTCGCTGACTTCTCTAATTTAATGTCCATGTCCATAGAACCACCCTTTGTAGACTCAGTTTCGATGCTGCTCGCATGACTCCTTCTGTTCCTCCGATCCTGAGAAAAGTCAATAGAAGTTACTGTAATGACACTTCACAAGACATCCACACATGATACAGGATGCTTCACAAGACATAGTTCAAATAAGTAGACAGTTGACAATTCTCTTGTAAAAGATAACAACCTCACGGAGTGGGAATTCATCTGCTTCGAGCATTCGGGCAACCTGACTCATTTTGGGTCTTTTATCCGACTCAGGATCAACACATCGCAATGCGATTAGAAGAGCACGCTTTAGAGCCCGTGTTGTCGGTTTTACTTCGAGATTTGGGTCCACGACTTCCTCTGCTTTCCTATTCCCTACCATTACTTTAAGCCATTCAACCAAATTCACCTGTCACAGGCAAAATTAAAATGAATGAATGTGTTTGTGTATAACAAGAATAGAAACCCAAATAGTGTCAAAAATTAATAATTTGGTGAAGGAATGACCACCAAGTCAGTGATGAGTTAGATAAGTCAGACCCTCTCCGGTGAGCACCATTGGAATTTTCCTGCACCAGAACTAGAATGTAAACTGGGCTCATCTGTCCCACTTGATAATCATTTCTATCCATCTAATATAAGGCAATAAAATAGAGAGTCAAAATGAATTTGCCTTAGGATTGGTTGTTCGCAGTCCATTCAGTGCAATAAATCGGGTGGATATAAATGATCAATAGGGCTCATTTTTTGGCAGATGCCTTATCCACAACATCCTGTCTCCATTCCATCTGACCCCTTCTTATGTTGACATAAGAAAATTCCCAGGTGCTCCCCACAGAGGACCAGGACTTTTCACAATATGGAAGCAGCATTAAGCAGAAGTGCCAAGCAAAAGCTTCATTCAAGTGTAACTGATTTTGACTTGGGCCAAAAAGCAACCAGTCAGGACAGCTAGAGAAGGCCTTATTTTACTCTCCCCAGAAACAATACATACACTGATGCAGATGGAAGAATAACTAAAGAGACAATATGGATACTTCTTTGGTAGTAACATTGAGAAAACAATATGACACAGATAGCAATTGAAGAGAAGGAGGAATAGTCCCACAAATGCTCCACTTCTACCACTAATCTATGAAAAATGTTACCTCATTTGCAGGCCGACCATAATCCACAGGATCTCTACCAGTGACTGCTTCCAGCATGAGCACGCCAAAACTGTAAACGTCACTTTTCTCATTTAACAATCCCGTATTTGCATATTCGGGTGCCACATACCTGAAAATTAGTACTTGTACATTCAGTTGATAGGCCACTGCTTCCATAATGAATACTTATTTTATGTTTTAAATTAATGTTTCCCACTCAGATTTGAAGTTGGGAAACACTTGTAGTTGTCCATAAAAGCTACTCTGGAAAGAATGACTAGAAAAAGAGTTCAGAAGTAGTACCCGAAAGTTCCCATTACTCTTGTTGTGATATGACTTTTCTCTGAACCCAATAGTTTGGCCAAACCGAAATCAGAAACCTTGGAATTATATTCCGTATCAATCAAAATGTTGCTTGATTTTATGTCCCGGTGAACTACTTTTGGTTCTATTGCTTCATGCAAATAGGCAAGCCTGAATTTCATTACAAGGAAAAAAAATGGATTAACCCTTATACTAGTCTAGATGAAAATAATATTACAATAAAAAGAAGGCAGCTTGAGCATCGTTAAATAGGGGGCAGACTTACGCCTTTGCAGTGCCGAGAATAACCTTCATGCGTGCCTCCCAACTGAGGACACCCTGGTGACGCATAGCTCCATGAAGCCACTGCTCTAAGTTACCATTGTTTACATACTCATACACCAGCATCCTATTTTATAATACCAATCATAAGCACAATTAACAAGCAGGTTAGAATCCAAGCAACTTGGACAGATGAATGTTTCAATATCAGAAACAAACTTTAGGCATGTGAAGGGTCAGACAGACCAAACCAAATGCTGACACATCCATTCAGACAAAATGATATTGAGTCTTCTATTGCTATATACAATTTTGTTCATCAATGCAGATGATACATACAGTATACCACAAATAGAACGACGTAAAGCCATAATAAAGTTGTATGCAGATGCATTTTTAAGTATAAGACATGTCAGATGCGCCCAAAACATGTTTCAGACACGGGTGATGCACAATGACACGTTTAGGAAGAATCTCGTTACGAAGTCTGTAAGTAGTTAATGAAATTGACTAGATTTCTACAGTTTTAATCCAAACATTTTCCTATAAAAATAACACTGAATTTAAAAGAGCATAATCATTCTTTTAACAAAAAGAGATAAAATCCAAAATGGTCATCACCTATGAACTCCTTCAACACAATAACCCAAAAGCCGCACCAGATTTTTGTGCCGGACATGGCCTATCGCTTCCACTTCCACTCTGAACTCCTTCTCTGCTTGCCCTCTATCAGCATCGAAGAATAGAGATCAAACATCAAATGCTTCTCCAACTTTGAAGGGGGTAGAAAATTTAAATTCACAAGGAAAAGTAACAGTGGCTATGGTAAAACTTACAGATTATTAAGAAGCTTTTTGACTGCTACCTCGGCTCCATTGACCAGGCGCCCTTTATAAACAACCCCATATCCACCCTCTCCGAGAATATTATCCTTTGAGAAACGGCTGGTCGCAAACTCAAGATCCCTCAAAGTAAACCAGTGACCCCATCCAAGATGTGAAAATTCAGGTAGTCCAACTAGAGGTGATGCTGATGCAATTCCATAGGAAGAAGGTTGCTTGCGTATATTCACAGTCCCAGTACTTCCTTCGTCCCCTGAATGAGAGCTACCGCCTTTGTCATGCTGATGAACTGAGCTGCATTGGCTGGTATTGTCTGCTTCACTAGATTTGCTCATACCCAAATGCACAAACATCTTCTCAGAATCCTTATCCGATGATTTATTTTGTACGCTGAGAACACTGTCATGATCAAGGACATTGTGAGACAAGTAGTTCTCTCCCACTCTGTCAACTTTGATTTCCTTTGAGACATTGGGGATCTGGCAGAGAGGAATCTTGTCAAGGGTCCTCCTCGATCTTCTCCGAGCCGTGGCCCATGATAAACAGAAGAGAATCAGCACAAGAAATGTCCCAACGCAGATGCCAATCACAACCCACAGCTTAAGCCCAAAAAATGATGTCCTTTTTGACAGTGCAGTATTCAAAGAAGACATCTCTGATTCAAGATAGAACAAGTATAAAATTAGTCATAACATCACCTAAATATAAAGACTTAAAATATATCTCAACATAGAACATCCCTACATTAATGATTGATAACAGTAACACAGGTTCTATGGTAAGAGATACTCCACCAGAAAGGACTAGATAAACAGTAAGAACCTAACTTAGCCACAACAGCTATACAAATCAAATTGTGAATACATCATCTTCCCAATCCCAATAAATAATTGAAAGACCTGGTATTAATTTCACTAATCCTTGCAAAGCACTTGCCCTACTATGAATCTCCATAACCATATCATTCTTTCAGCTACACAACAGGAATGTTCAAAACCTGCAAATGATTTTTGCTAACTGGTAAACAAGACTGAAAGGGAAAAATCCGGAACTCCGTGACCCATTTTAATAAACTTACTCTAATTGCCATTAATCACTTGATCTCAGATAGATTGCAGGAATTCACTAGCAGCTAGCCAGTTGAATTACAAAACAAAGAAAACCAGCGGCAATCTTCTTAGGCATTCCTCAAATCATGAACACCCATTTCCATACATGTTATCATTACAAGAAGAAACACAACCAGAGAGAAACCGGATATAAAATCAATTCTAAGCAGCACCCATCTCTCTATCCGAATCAACATAAAGAACACTAATGCAATCCAAAAGTACTATCACAGAGAAAGGCAGACCTGCATTCAAATACCCGACACGATCATATAAAAGAAACAAACGATCGAAAAATCATACCTTTCTTTTATGATTCAACCCTTAAGATCTGCTCCACACACTCCCAGAGAAGAATATTGCAATAGAATGGAAGAAAAGACCCAACAATGACCGTCAGCCTCCAACCAACAGAATCAAATGCATATAAGCGTTTGTCAGCCTCCAAAAATCTAACCCATGAAATCCCACAAACCCCAAAAAAAAAAAAAAAAACAGAACTTGAGAGGAGTAGTTTAGAAGTAGAGCTTTGACAGAGGTGGGCCAAAACATTCAAGAAAGAGAAGAAAGAAGAAAAAGGAGAAAAAAAAAAAAAAAAGCTTCCAACTTTGAAACCCGAAGAAAATGCAAGAAACCCGGAGTTCTCGGGAATTTGACAGCTAGAAAAGCAAAGGTTGGTGAAATGGTTGGTGGGTTTTCTCTTTTATGTGGATCAGAACGGGGCCATGAAAGAAAGCAAGAAGCTTGGTTTGCAATGGAGGAAAAACCAGAGAGAGTGAGAGAAAGAGAGAGAGAACAGCAGAGAGAAAGCAAGAAAAAGGAACAGAGCTTCCATTTATAGCCAGCTGGATAGAAATACAAGTAAATCAAAGACTTTGAGAAAATAATATTTCAGAGAGATGAGAGAGAAAGTAGAGAGAGAAAGTAGAGACAGAGAGAAGGGGGTGAGTGAGGTCAACACCCATGCCAAAGGACAACGTCCAAATCTAACTTGCTGGTGGAGTAAGGAACATTTCCAACAATATCCACTGCTCTTCTGAAATTTACAAAAGATGCCATTTTAGCGAAAGGAAGGAAAATTCCTCATTGTGGAAATGTACAGCAGTGCATGCCAAATTTAGCAACTCTTGTAATTTCTAGTAATAAATGCCACTGAATTGGCACGGTTTTGGATAAGACTTCATCCTCTTAATAACAAGTGTAATAATTTCCTGTATACCTAAGTGATTATATAAGTCATATTATGATAATAATGATAATATTCTTTATGGGATGATTATAACACACTATCATCAAAAAGGGTTCCACCACCTCACCCGAGGTTTGTTCCCCTCACCTTAGAGCTCTCTCGTCACCGTAGGATACCAAAAAATGATAATAATAATAATAATAATAACAGTCTATCATCACACATGGGAAAAATGGTAATACACTCATTAAAAAAAATCACCATCATTATCATCATTATAAGTATATTCTATCAATCTTCTATTCTTAAACACTAAATTATGCACAAAAAACTTCTAAAACACTAGACTTTTTGTCTTTTTCTTTTATTTTCTATGTATTTCTAATGGCTCCATATAAACGTGCTTATGTCCCTAAATATGCCAACTTATGGGCCAAGTCAAGACAGTCTTAGCCCGAGTTTTATTCCCCTCACTCGACGGCTCCCTCATCACTAGAGGGATAGGGCCCTAGCCTAAGCTAGGATACCAAAATAGTATTACTATCAGTCTATCAAAAATGGTAATACACCCATTAAAAAATCATCATCATAAGAAATTTATTCCATCAATCTTCTAGTCTGAAACACTAAATTATGCAAAAAAAAAAAAAAAACCTTCTAAAACACTAGACTTTTGTCCTTTTCTTTCATTTTCTATGTATTTCTAATGGCTCCACAGAAATGTGCTAATTATGTCCCTAAATATGCCAACTTACGGGGTTTGTCAAGACATTCTTAGCCAAATTTTCCTTTGTGTTGGATATGTACAATTTTGTAAGGCCATGACTTATGCCTTGCATCAGGTTCAATCGATATATCTTTGGAGAAAAGTTAGGTTTGACTCAGTGACTTGGCTGAGTTGACTCAACTCTTCAGGTTAATGAGTTTTTTTTTTTTTTTTTGTAGAACAGGTTAAGGAGTTGATCGAGTCAATGTGTAGGCTCCAATATACTTATTAATTGGCCGACTGGCTCAGCCAATCTTCTAAATGGGGCTGAGTCATTCATTTATGTTCCACCAAATTTCATTTTAAGAAGGATAAGACTCCAAAAGTCCTTGCTTTTTCTTTTTTTCTTTTCTAATTTTTCACTCATTTCTTCACTCTCTTTTCAATAATTCCCACTCCTTTTATTCTCAATAAAAAAAGCCTTTACATCTTTTTTTCAAAGTTCAATAATCAAACCATTTTTAAAAGTATGGAAGAGATTTTTCATATTTTCTATAATTTTATTTATTTATTCTAATTTATAGCACCATAACTTACAATGTCTCTATTTTTTATTTGATGACTAGATATGAAGGTCTTCATAGATGTTAGAATCCTAAACCTAGTAATATAGTGGAAAGATCTTAAATTGGGGCTGTAATTTGCTGAGTTCAATTGTTGAATAAAAAGAAATTCACTACTTTGCATTATTTTTAAACTACCAAATATTATTAGCCGTCCAAATTTTTAGATTATGCAAAAATTGGCAGAACTCTATCCCACGGCCTAAAACCATAGCCCAATTGGGCCAAGAGGATTGGGCTGAGAGCCATGCCTGCTCCAATCTAAGCCCAAACTCAACTAGCTCACAAAAAATTGTTTCTTCCACAATATGTGCAATTATTATAAAGTAGAGAGAGTACATTGAATATAGCAACAAAATGGATTTTATTAAATGCATGCATACATATAATACTTATATATATATATAAGTGGATAACATTTTATTCAAAGGCTATGATGAGTACTAGCCCAAACCATTTATACCCATCATCTTCTTCTAAAGATTGTCATAAAAATAAGGAGATAAGAAAAAGTAATATCATGCTTTTAAGTTTTAAGCACAACGGCTCTTAAGGGGTCCTTTTTGTCATTTTGCAGTTGAAACATTGGTGATTCTTTTTTTCAATTTTGGCACAACTAACCCTTTGAGAACATGCTACATCTGAAAAGGAGGCACTGGATAGGAAAAAGGAAAGGGAAGTTCTTGCTTGTTAGAAGATAAAACTAAGTGGGTTATTTTATTGCATGCCATTTCAACTTGGGGGCAGGGCAGATAAAGGCCTCCATTGGAGTCACCGAGACTTTGATTAGAAGCATAACTTTCTGATTAAAGTATCCTTTAATCCATGAGTTCTCCTACTTTTGCATTATACAAATGCTTCATTCTTTCCTATCCCCTTCTTTTATTCATGTATTAATAATAATAATTCAACAGTACAGTAGATCATACAGTTTCACACGTCTTACCTTAGACATGTCAATAGGAATCAAAACCATACAGACCAAGTTATGTAGTTATGTTCCACAGATTGGATGGCTAAGTACATATCTATTAGCAACCTTTAGATACCCATCAATCCGGGAACCAAAATAATAAATTGCAGTTTCTCATTCCTAATGCCACATGTATGCTGTAAGTAATGCATTTCATTAGGGTTAATGTTATTATTCCTCCAATATAATTCTACAAAAGAAAATTCCTTCAATAATAGTATCATTACTCCATACAATGATAATTTTAACATTTGTTCTCACTCAGTACTATAATGCCATATGCAAACAAGAGCTGGGCTACTGACTGCCCTTTGAGTCCTGCTACTAACAAGCATGGTGGGAGATTGGAAATGGCAGCTACCCGTGTCTAAAATCCCAACTATATATTTAAATCTTCCAATTCCTTGATCCATGGCCCTTAAATTTAATGGCGTTATAATGGATGGTCATTTTTTTTTTTTTCCAATCTAATGGTCAAATATCATTGGGTTGGCGTGAAAAGCCCGGGGCTACGGTATAGGGGGAGAGATATGGTTTGATAGTCTGTAAGAAATTGGATAGATCATATAGGGACCTCAAGTGGGCTCCGCTGGCTGTACGTTTTGCATGGTGTGAGACATCCATAGCACTGGCCTATAAAACAATATGGGCGCTTTCCCCCAAGTGAGTATCTATTGTACCTTTGTCTTCATTGTGAAAAATGATAGGAGGGGTTGAGCCAACGTAGATAAGTTTAAAAAAAATGGGAGAAGGATACTGTAAAAGTATGGGGAAGTTAAATATCTTGTTATGGTTTCCTTTCCTAAATCCGAGGACCCATTGTAGCTTTGCTAATTTAGTTAGGATTGCATGGAAATACTTGAGCAATATTCTCATGGTTTTTGTTGCTTTCTGTATGTCTTCTTAAGCACTTCTGAGATGCTTCTCCTCTCTCTTGGATGCTTGCATGAGGAGAATTTTCTTCACTTTCTTCATTGTTCTAGTAATTCAGTCCAAGCTACACCTAACCCAATGATGACTACCTACTGAGTAGTATTAACTAATCCTAAGCCATGTCTGGGTCATTCTAAGTTGTTTACACTGCACTCAGTTCACCTATAAATATAATGATTTATTGATGTGAAGCTCACATCACTGACAACTAGTCATGATAAAGAAAAAAAATAATAACTGAGACTTGTGGGGCTTGTAGCCGTACGTAGGTAACTAAATATTAAGGAAATTGTGTAGAATCAAATAATCAATTAATCATGTAGATACATAGGGTTTCTTGATTTTGTGATATGAGAGGGTTGCCTTAAGCAATGAGACCAGCATTGACAAGAATGATACTTGTGGTAGTCGTGCCAGCATCGACCTTAAGAAATTCACTTGAGCAAGGAGCAGAACCATCAACAAAACTCATCAAGATCATTGGCATTTGACAATGGTTATCATAAACAAGCTTGAAAGATTCCAAATTAGTTATGTTGTCAAGCATTATCTGAAAACAGGATAAAGAATCTAATATAATGGTGAGGATGAATGGCCATGCATGTGAGGAGGAAAGTGATGGTGATCCAAACTAGGATCAAAGAAGGAAAAAGCTGGTACACTGGCACGCAAATAAATAAATAAAGACAAGCATGAGAGTTTTTGGCAAAATTTCAACCTGTGTTTGTATTGCATTTGATGTCGACTTACATAGAAATAGAAGCCTATGGATAGATTTACAAGACCTAAATTCATCACACACACACACACACAGATGGTTTCTCGCACAAAATTAGGTAACCCTATGTATCTACACTGCAGTTAGGTGCAATGTAATTAGTAAAGATCCAACCTGGCCCTAAGCTCTTGAACTTGATCATGGTCACATGTAAACACATCAATTACTCCATAATGATACATTAACATTCATACATAGCTATTAACTTTTGTGAGATTAATTTCTATTTATTACAGCTGCTTGAAGTTGTAATTATACCAATCAAAGAAAAACGTTGTATTTATGCAACTATGTTGTTGTGATTCTATTTATTTAGGGATAGTGGTCAAAATCTGCCTGTTTTGACCTCCAAAATACAATTCATAATCGCATATTTGAAAACCTACCAGCCTTAAAATTATCTTTGATGACACTTCTTCATAAAAACTCTCTTATATCAATCATTTCCTATGAATATTTTACCATTGCATTGTAGAATGTTTGGTGTGGAAGCTCTAACCATATATATGGTGTGTTTTTTTTTGTACTGACCCCAAAGAAGTTTATTTTTACACAATAGCTAGCCCCCAAAGAAAATTACTTGGTTCCAATGTCACAATAGCAATCAAAACCACTACAGAATATGATTTATTATGGCAAGTTCCATATAATGAAGAATATTAAGAAATGGCACCAAAAATGAAACAAGGTGCGGTTCACCCAAGATATATATAGAAGCATGATGCCAACATTTTACAATCAAATATCATAAGAGCCCACATAATCTTGGAAAGTATGGTAGGGTCCATTCTGTGATGGAATCACTATGGCCCTCCTAATTAATAAGCCAAAATCTAGAGATGGAAACATGGCAGAGAGAACAAATTGAACATGATAAAATCAATTTGACCCCAACATTTAACCATATTAAGTCGATCAAATTATATCTTTATTAGGTGAGTCCACCTTGATTTCCAACGCTGAGTGGAGCACCATGCTTTTTATTATTGAGATGAGTCCAGTGTAGTTTTCATCATTGAATGTGCCTATATATGATTGAATTGTTTGGTGGGTCTCTTGGATGACTTTTTTTTTCAACATTTTATTATCATATGTATGGCTATGCTTGTATCATAAAATATAGGGAAGGGAAAGGATCCATGAGATGGAGAGAGTAGTGAGACAACTTTTATACAGCCCACTAGATGAGTGCTAGACATGAATGGCATGGAGGATTGAAAGACACGTATGAGGGCTAGCCAGGTGCAAAAAATCAACCTTATCTAATATGATTTGATATATGAAATGGGTAGTTTTATCCCAACTATTGTAAATATGTGCAAATGTAAACTACTAAGATTAAAGGGCTAGGATATTTAGGGGGTGGGGGTATCTAGCCCTCATCAATGTCTTTCAATTCCCCATGCCTTCACCCTTGGCACTCATCTAGTGGACTATACAAAGTCATCTCAGTACTCATCTCACCATGTCACCCTAATATTTCCCATAAAATATAAATCACCAAGTTCCAAAAGCCATGTAAAAAATGGGCTTGAATAATTATATCTCCTAATTCTATCTTTCCATCTCCACTTCTTGTGAAAGACAGGCATCTGGCTGGGTCCCACAAACCATAAACTTCTGACTAAAACAACTTCAAAACCTAAAAGGTGGCCAAAACAAACTCACCATGAAACAGTTCTTACAGATATCCGAAACCGTTTAAATCATGAGCACACGCACTAGAACACTTGATTTTTCAATGGAAAGGGTGGAGTGGGTCGTTGTCATGTAACCAAACGAAGCAATCTTTCTGTGAGTGGCTTTTAATTTTGTCAAGTGAATGTTGATGCCATTGGCTATTTTTTGTGGGGAAAAGTTGTCACGGAAACCCAACCTTTGATTAAAGTCTCTTGTAAACAAAGTAAGGAATCTGGATTGGTCATTCTTTCTTCACTAATTCTCACATCCATCCCTATAAATACAATGGTGGGCTTTCTTGTTTGCTTGGGATTGAATCTATATGAATTTATGGTCAAATGAGCTCGATCCAAAAGATGGTATAGGGTGGAGATGTAAATGAGCCTGGACTTTCATATTTTTTAATTTTTTAAGGTAATAGCTAAGTATTCATTTCCCCTCCCTGGATTCATTTTCTATTAAATGAGGAGCTATTTGTTATCTAATGGTCTTTTTGGATACTCATCTTTGTCACTTTCGGTTTTAATAGATTTGAAAATAAAAGCCTTGTAATACCTAGGACCTCAATTACATAAAACAAATGGACCCTATACGGCCTAAGGTCAATAGCCCTCCAACATATAAGTGCCAATCTAAATTTCATTCCGATCAAAGTCAAGCTCACCAGCACATTTAGAGTGTGTTTGTTATGCCCGTGGAAAAGGAAAGGCTTTTTAGAAGAATTGCAAAATGTTTAGCTCATTTTTGTGCTTTTTCCATAGAAAAGTGGTTGTACTAAATGTGGATTTTCCTATAGAGTGTAGAAGTTATTTCGGCTTTCTACTCCTTTTTTTTTTTTTTTCTGTAAGAAAGTGTATGCATATTTAGCACATGATCTATCTGACAATAGACCCAACTCCGATCGTACTGAACTCTCACAATCAAAACTCCTGTAACATGATAGGTAGCACTGAAACGAAAAGATAAAATACAAATGCAGCAATGGCAAAATGATTGATACCAATCAAGCAGTTAATTTCACATTGTTTTTTATCCAAAAAGTTTCCCCACATAAAGTAGCTTTATTACTTAGGGGCAAATTTATATACAGCCATTAGATTAGGGGGTAAATAAAATCAGTGGTGTACTTTCTTTCTTACTTCATTTATTAGATGGTAGATGTAAGAATTTTCTCAAGTACCCTTAGAAATTTTACTTGTCTAAGAAGTTGCAAATGTTTACAGTAAAATCCCAACTCCAAAATTATTGAATGGGATGAAAACTCAACAACCACCTTTGGATGTGGTCCCCTTCACCCATCTCATTCACTCCAGCAGTATTTTATCACCCATCATAACTCCTTTAGCTCCGGAAGGTTGGTCCTCACACAAAATCACTACTTGTAGGCCCACAAATTGGTTATGATTAATCCAAGCTATGGTACATAACCGAATGTACTATGTATTAGTATATATAATGTTAGAATGTACCCTCTATTTATAGCCTTGTAATGAAATGGGGTACATGTTTGTTGAGGATTTATATGGTTTGTCTGTATCATAGACGGCCCATAAAAGATGTTACTCACTATGGGAATCTGTGTAGCCCTATCCAAGTTTGAGTTCCCTTTGGGTCCTAAGTTTGATATAAGTCCAACTGACACAGACCGCTTTGGACCTCATCCTGTCTCATTAGTCTCCATCTTGCTGACAATGTTTGTTTTTCAAGTAGTAAAGTAAAATAGTTGGTAAAATTAGGTTTTACTGTCAAAAATAACTTACTTTATCATATTTGACTACTCAAAACAACTAAAAAAGAAAAAGCTTTAGTTGCTAAAAACTCTTATTTTTATACTTATTAGACTCCCAAAAGTTTTACCTCGTAAAAGATCACGAAAGTGGTTACTTAAGTATTTATTGATCCGTCATCTTACTTTATCTTATTTTGCCCCACGAAAACAAATGCACCTTTACTTGACTTGAAAGTATACTTTACCTTTACCTCACTATTATCTTTTCCATTGATTTGAGATTTACTATCTTATTGAAAAAAAAAAAAAAAAATATTCTTAGAGAATTAAAAATCCAATCTAATAAAGGAAGGTTTAAGCGGTTTGAGTACTTTACTTGAGGACGGGTTTATATTTAATGATAGCTCAAATTCAAGAAAGATTTCATCAGGGCACATTCGTTGAATGTGGATTCTGATTTCTGAATATACAACATTAGCTCATTTTCTAAGATGAAAATCCTATTTCTAATCCTCACTCTTCAAAAGTAAGAATTTAATGGAATGTTTGTTTCATGTAATTGAATTTTTAAGAATTCTAAGATTGTATTTCTATGAACATTCAAAATGAGAGCTCAAAGATGAACATTAAAAAAAATGACCAACAATGATGACAACTCATGTAATTGAATCAAGAGCATATGATAAATGAATATCTAATCATCACCCTCGTAATTCAAATCTTTGAAAAGTTAAAATCTCATCAACTGTGCTACCTTATATCTTTCACTCTTAACCTCTTTGGTAATGTTAGATGGAGCCCATTTGATCATGAATTCTATGTATTTCATGCAAATGAATAAGTCTTTAATAATCGGGGTGAAAGCTCCTGCATCCCGTTACTCGTAAGAGAATATTTTCCTTTTTTAATTCATGTAGCACTAAAACTAAATTAACATAAAAAATAAAAATAAAAACAAGGCTTAGAAGCTTTACTCTTTCATTTACACTGTTTATACAAACTTGTTCCATGTGTTTGATGTGGCACCAAGATGAAAGTACTTGACAAACATAGGAGGTGCCACTGATAATTCAGTGTTTGTCAGCTACAGAAGCAGGATGTGACTTTTAGATAACAAATACTTAAAGAGGCCGCCTGATCGAACCCTTTTTGTTCTAATATGGATGGCCCATCTACAATTGATCCTTAGGGGTGTTAATGGACCGAGCCAGTCAGAGTCCGAATCTGGCTGAGTTCGCTTTTTCCCGGGCTTGGACCTTATATTTTACTACTCGGGACGGGCTTGGATTATTTATATGGGCCCCATAATAAATGGGCCGGACTTGGGTCGATTGGTCGAGAGCACGAGCCCGGCCTGGCCCAACCATAAAAATAATTGTTGAAAAGGAGAGGGAGGCGAGATTCAAACACATGACATATCCTTCAAAAAGGAGGAACCAAAACACTTGAGATAAGGCTTTTGGGCCTAAGTTTTTAGTATAGTGTTATCATGGGCTGGGATGGGGCCAGCCAGTTATGCCTGATCCAGGCTGGGGCCGGTCCCGGGACAAGTTTTTAGAAGTAGGCCCGGGCCTGGATTTTCCTCAGTCCGGCCCATGATCCTCCCGTGGAAATGTGAGGATCCCAATTTTAGTTTAATATAATTACTACCAACTGTTGATTTAATCAGACAAAATATATCTACATGAACCCATCAAAAGTTGAAGTCAAGAATCTGGGCTAGGATTGCATGATCGCAATGATATATACTTGGTCTGCTTGTAATCCATGTCCAAGTCTATCCATATTTGTAGTGGAAATCAGTTGCAAAAATATTTAATCTCCAGTTTGAACTGTTCATCTGCTCCATCACATTGTTCATAAGACATCATTCCCCTTTTTAGGAGAATAGACTTCTCTATTTTGTGTGTGTTTTGAAATCTTTTGAGTTTATCGATTTCTACATAGCCATAACATCATAGAACTGTTATCTGCAATATCCATTGAATTCTTCAGTCTTCCTGGACGTGTATTTTCTTTGGATTTCAAAGGGGTTTGCTCAGGGTCGGACCCAGAAAATGGAACTAGGGTTGCCAAATGAAAATTATTGAAAGAAAGTTCTAACATTTTAGGAGGAAAAATAAAAAATTTAGTGGTAAAAAATAACATTTTGGAAACTTAAGGGGGGCCATGGCCACCCCTAGGCCTACATGTAGGTCCACCCCTGGGTTTGCTAGTGAGAAAAAAAAAAGAAGAGGAAGCTTAGTTTGTTCTTCAAAATCACACCACAATTTGGATATGGACTTTATGGATGCATTTGAATCATAATAGTAGTGTGAGCTAAAAAAGGGTATGGTGTTTTTTACTTCTATGTTTTACCCCAGCCAAGGGGGTTGGGACCCATGAGTTATGAGAGCACCCACACACATGTGGGGAGATAGCATCGTACGAGTGAGGAGAAGACACCAGGGTTTTAAATAACGGCCGTAACCGTTACATAACGGCCGTTATGTAACGGTAACGGCCGATTTCGTGCCGTTAAATAGCATATAACGCCCGCGATACGTTACGGGCCTAAATATCGTCAAAATATCGGATTATAACGGCCGTTATATTGAATATAACGGTCGTACCGTTATATTCAATATAACGGCAGTTATATCGCTGATGGGTTTTTTTTTTTTTTATTTTAAACGTGTCTGCTGCCTTCTTCTTTCACCCTTTTCATTCTTCTTCTTCCTGAGAGCTTCCTAAGACTACTTGAGGGCTGCTACAACTTCTAAGGCATGGAAAAACTTAAATCTAAGCTACTTTTGGGTGGATTTGTATGTGGGGAAAGCTAATCAAATTCAAGGGACCTCTTTGGTAAGCTTTTTTTGTTTTTGTTTTTTGGAGTTCTTTTCAAGATTCAACAACAAAATAACTTAGAGATGGTTGAAATGTGTTAGATCTATACTTTTGGAGCAAAAAAATTCAAGTTTTAACACTTTTTATAATATTTTTTTTATTTTTTCATTATTTTAATCCGAATTATTTTAGTTTTTTTTTTTAAAAAAAAAGATTGTGTAATACATGGACCAAAGGCTTTATATTGAGTTAGATATGATGTTACTCACTAATTTCTCCCTAAATCTAGTGTTTTAAGGAGTAGATCTAGATTTTTTTTATTTTAAAATTTTGGGGCTTTTCTTGATATCATTTACATTTTTTCAAATTAGTGTTCAAATGCATTAATAATGTGTTAGTTTAAAATAGATCTACACTTTTGGAACAAAAAAGTGTGAGTATTAGCACTTATTCACAAAAAAGTGTGAGGCTGTGTAACACAACAATTTGGTGCCTTCTACCCTTCAAGAAATGATGATGATGATGATAATATCGAGCCAGGCCGCCACTCGTTCTGGCATTAGGCACATGCACTAATTCTATTAGTATTTATTGCTTGCTTGTAGACTTTAAATGTTTAACACTATTAGTTTGCCCAAAATTATAGTTGCATTATGTCAATTTTATGATATTTCAGCTTATTTTAATATATAAATCGATACAGCAATGAAACAGGATATTATAACTTGAGGGGACCATTATATTTGCTTTAAAGTGTGCACTAATGGAAAAAAAAAAAAACATTATTTTCTATCATTTTATAATATTCTGGATATTTTGGATATTTTTTCGGATTTTTTTGGGGTCAAATAAAAATTCGCTCCGGAATAGGCCGCGATGACCGCGAACCGCGATAACCGCGAGCCGCGACGCAATGACCGCGAACCGCGATTTTGAACCATGGAAGACACCCACACAAACAGGGAGGGAGCACACACTTGCATGTGTGGGGACAAATGACTCGCTTATTCGAACAGAGGAGACTTACACATGTGAGGGAGAGACGGAAGGATAGATCCTTGGGCGTTAAAGGTTAAAGTGAGAGGGCAGGGACTGCGGGGTTCCCAACCAACGGGCAACCCTTCATTCTAAAAGGAGAAAAAAAAGGTATGGTGTTAGATTAGAGATTTTCCAATTATCACTATATATATCATTTTAACCCTTGATTTTGGCAATCCACTTATACCAAAGTGGTGAGGCTGAGGCATCTTCCTCATTCTAGAAACAATATGGGATCAATTCTTGGTGGTAACCTTACTGGTCAGTGCCTTGGATAGCATGCTGGCCAGAGTGAAAAAAAAAAAAAAAAAAAACTTGATCATTTAAAAACTTTAAAGTTTAATGCTTTTATGGGTGCATTTTTTTTATTGAGATTGAATTAGATGATGATTAGAGCACTATCAAGTTGGAATAAGTGTCAATTCTTGGACATGTGTCAGAACTTGGATATCATAGCTGGTTAATCTTCTTTGTTTGAAATTGTACGCTGTTTCCTCTCTATAATTGCAAGATCATGCTTTACAAGAGATTTATGAATAAACTCCTCTTTTATGATAATCAATGGGAAAGCTTTTGATAAGAAAATTACAGGTAAGGCCTCAAAATCTAGGATAAAAATGAGATGGAAAATTTCAAACATAGATTTCAATTTTAACCAATTTTTATCATATTGTGACAAAACTTGCATATGGGTGGAAACTGGGCCTAAAACTCAAGCCCATCTACCATTTAGTAGGACTGATCTATGATGATGTCCACATGGGCCCCACTTTTTATTAATCTAATCTCATACTACACACCACCATAAATCAGCAGCAGCCCAGATTTCACTTCAATCAAATTAGTATCTACTGAGATTTATCAATATATAAAATGAGATCAAATAATGTTGATCAAAGTCTTTACATCTACACACAAATAAATTAAAAGAGATATTCCACTCCGAATGAAATGAAATCTGGCTGAGTGCTTATCGGAAGAAGAGATCGTTGTTTGAATGACTTGAATCAAGCACGTTGTTTGAATGACTTGGATCAAGCAAATATGGCCAAGTTGGATCAAACTAACTGGTCCAATCATGGATGCTCTCAGTTAGATGTGAGCACATATGATCATCTCTCTAAAATAAGGCATGAAACCTTCCTAGGTCCTACAGCATGCTTTACAAGATGAGGTCCCAATGTCACTTCAATTGATTATTCTGCCGATCAGATAAAGTGCAAAAAAGAAAGGAAAAGAAAGAAATAAAGATAGTAAACTTTTTCTGCAAAGACCAGATCTCTGCTTGAGATTTGAGGCCCCCAAGGCAAGGCAAAGACTTTAGGCTGTTGAATAAAGTACATGCATTTTGAGGGACCATGGCTCAGCTGGACCTGGCCCATTTACCCAAACATGGAATGATTGACGTGCATTTTGATCCAGTAATTCAACTTACTACTTGGATGGCTGGGATTGAAAATCTGGCAGCACAGCAGTGCAAAGGACTTACATGGGAGAGAGAGTTAAACCTTGTTAAGGTTCAAAGTATTACGTCACTAAGTGGACAGTTAGGATCATTTTGAATCATTCAATCAAAGGTGGAGCCCTTGGATTGATGATTTGTATCTTTGGAAAATCTGCCATGTTTAAATCTTGAAAGATCCATCCTTTTATTCTCCACTTGGGCCTTAAATGGGCTGCATCTGGCTTTATCTTGGGAAGGGGTTGACATGGACTGACCCAACTAAGAAATGATTTCCATGATTAGGGCTCAATATGAAAATTGTAGTAACTAGATCTTGTTCCCTTGAAGAAATAATCATTGACCCAGATAGACTAATGAGTCCATGTCACCTGGGGGCCCATTCAAGCGTCAGCCTCACTTACTTAGATTTCTAAGAGGAAGAATGATCATGTTGGAGACCCTTTTGACCTGCATGACATCCACTGTTAAATGATCCAACCCATTCATATCACAAGCGCTAATATGTGGAAATGGCCATCTTTTACTCCAACCAATGAAATTCTTCTTTTACAGTAAAAGCAATAAATTTGCATGCACCGCTAAATATGCAGGTCAGTCCCGGATTAGGTTTTTCCAACATGTATAAAAAGGGGTTGGGTTAGGGTTAACCTGCTTATAAGAATACTCACATGATAGCATAATACAACATATTCAATTCACAAATTGGATCTGATGGGTTGGACGAATCACATTCGATGTCATCGCCCAGATTCTGACCAAAAGACCCAAAATGGAAGTCTAGTTCGGGTATGGTTTGCACTAAGTACATAGGGCTACATGTTGACCCAACTTGTTAGCAGCCCTATCCTACCTCTAATGGCATTTTTTGGGGCTGATGCGATTTTCAATGGGCCTTGCCATTCCTGGATCCATACGAACCAGAATCTTTAGACATAGGATTTGCACTGCTGATGGGCCCAATTGGCCAAATGTTGACGCAACGTTAGGATCCAGAAGCCTTAATGAACCAGACATGGATTATGGGTCCAATCAGTATCGGACCTGGATATTGAGGGAGGGCCTTTGTTTGGTAAGTTAGGATCCAAGTTCCAGGGTCCATGATGCACAGTGATTCAGGCATTGAGATCCTTATTGGGCCTTAACCTAGACCCCATATGAGCATGGCCTGATTCTAGCCATTTACAACCCTGGCCCATTAACTATCACTTACCTTTCCCTGTTCACTTTTATGAATCCCAAAGGCCCAAACATATAATTGATATGATACACTTGCATAAATAATACAGTTGGGCCCACCATACTTGTATCAATGAGAACACAAACCCTCATATAATCCTGACCCTAGACATCAGGTCTTTGCTGGGTAAAATTAAGTAGTCAATACACAATGTACAGCCCAAATTTATTTGCTATCAAGACTGTAAATCATGGGTCACATTTAGTAGTGTCATCCCCCAAAAAAAAAAAAACCCTTAAAATATGATCCTAATCATCAGATCAGTCACCATCAATTATGTGGTTCAGATGAAAAAGAAAAGCCATTGTCCAAATTCAACAAGAAATTATCCAGAAACTAAAATCAAGATTGTCCAATCAATCTGATCTAGAGGGTAATGTCCCATCTACTGTGGGTCCCATTATTTAGACTGATTAGATTGAGTTATCTGCATACATACACATCAAGTTTCAAGCACATACAGGCACTTGCATCTATGGTGATCCTCAGGCTGACTAATAATGACCTTCCACAACATCATCATTTTATTGAGAAAAAACAAGAGACCCACCAAACCCAACGGATACTTTTCCTTCCCACCTTTCTCATTTGATTTAGTCCCACAAAACAGTGGAAAGAGGAGGGTGGGAAAACAGATGTGCTATAATCATCACTATCAAGAGCCCACAGAAGACTTAAATTCCAAAAAAATCACTTTTTCTTCCTCCTTTTTCCCTTCTCATGACCTTTTTCTCTTTTTTCACCTGCAGTGTTTCCAGCACCTTCCAACACCCATGATCCTTTCTCAAGTTCTCACTTATTCCCCCCTCTTATCCTCTTCAAATCAACAAAGATCTCATTGTAAAAGATCATTCTTTCTTAGGACTTTGCATGCTTCCTTGGTTTGAACATACCAGTGCCTAATCATCAAAATAAAGACTAGCAGGAGTGGAAGTACTTGTAAGAAGACTAACAGAGAAAAGTCAGTGCTTGATTGGGGCAGAGATTTTGAGTGATGGGCATCAAGGCTTTTCAGTTGATCATCTTTCTTATGGGTCTTTTCTTTTGTTCAGGTGAGCAGTTTTTAATTTGGGTTTGTTCAGTCCTAGAGAATTCTCTCTTGAATTTTCACTCTTTAACATGGTGAGCATGCAAAACCCTGTACTTGGTTTTTGGTTTTTCTTATACTTTGCAACCAATAAAGGTAAGAAAACTTAAGCTATATAGAGATCTAATAAGCAGTTAAAATAGCTAAAGGAACCTAGACATTTTGAACAATGAACTGTAAAAAGATGCACTTTCATTCTTCAACCTCATATCTCTTTGGGGGTGATTGGAATCTCCAAAAAGTGCGTCATCATGATCTTGAATTCTTTAAAGTCTATTAGCCCATCACCATTGCAATCAACTCCACTGATCATCTTCCTGCAATCATCCATTGAACTTTCATCACCCCCAAGCTCTTCAAGACCATCTGCAATTCTTCAAGTGAAATGGACCCATCATGGTCGATATCAAATATCAAGAATACATTCTTCAAGTCCTCCAAGTCCGCCATCCGATCGATTCCATTGGTTTTCAGCTCTATAAACTCATTCAGATGGATGAAGCCATCGCCATCCGAGTCAGCCTTCCTTTCCATCCTATGCAAGGGGATTGGTTTTAAAGAATCATACAAGCGAAAATGTAATGGTTATAACCTTAAACCTTTTATTTAGGAAAATTTTCTTATTTAATTACAATTGGGGTGTTTCAAGATTGTGAGTACTCTGGCTATTAGAGTGTTGATGCATGGAGTGGTGTGAAAGCTATTGTTATGTGCATATATTTGTCACTTGCTAATTATTTTCCTTGATCAATCAGTTATGGTTATTTGATGAAAAGAGCATTTAAGACTTTAGACCAGTGTTCTTTCATTTGAAACATTAATCGGTTTTTATTTTTTATGTACTATATGGTTCATGAAGTCACTGTAATGATTTGAAAGAGTTTGCTTCCCCCACCCCCGCCGTATGCGGACAAGTTTTGTTACAAAACTACTAAATTTGTGATTGCATTGTTTAACCTGAATCATTCTCTCCATCATCATCATCTTAGCACTATCCCGCCAACAATGGGTCAGCCTTACAAGTTCTATCATTTTTAACCCTAAAATAAGATATGTTCACAATGGTCATCTTTCTATCCAGCGTTGGTCTCTCCGGTTTTCAAAACATTTCCACATTTGTCATTTGATTGAATGTTATGTACCATTGATATTTGGAATTCAGAATTATATATTACCATCAAACTTATGCCCTCATTGTCACTTGCTATCCAGGAACATTGGTTAGAATATCATACGATGGAAGTAGTCTATCTTCTCCTGCAGATCTCCTACAGTTTGTAAAACAAAATGAATCCCCTCATATCAGGATCTCCGATGGAAATTATGGGGTTCTAAGAACAGTTTGTGGGAACAGTATAGATTTAGATTTATATATGAGTATGAAGAATATAGTAGCAGTAAGCACATCCAGAGCTCTTGCTGTTACTTGGGTCCAGAGAGAAGTTTCAAGCATTGTTCACTGTATGAACATAAGCGCCATCATCGTCTCTAGTGAACTGATGACAGAGAATCATTTTCCCATCTTGCTGCCCGCCTTGAAGACCATTGATTCAGCTATCAAGTCTCTAAAGACCGATCAATCCATAAAACTGTCAGTTTCTTTCCCCTTGTCATTCATTGAAGATTGTTTTCGTATACCTTCAAAGTCTTCCTCTCCAAACTTAAAGGATATTCTACTCCAAGTTTTGGATTTTCTTCGAGTGTCTAAATCTTACTTAACAGTTAATGCATTTTGTGGGGAAGATTTGAGCTTTAGAGATTGTTTGATTCATGTGACGAATCATGCTATCTTTATTCTTCACAATCATGATATCCCTCTTCGAATCAATTTAAGAAACCCACAACTTTTCAGTTTCGGTGATAAAGTTGAACTAGGTGATAAACTAATGAGGGTAATCAGAAAACAGGACCATGTTAGAGATAGAATGCTTTCTCTATTTGTAGAAAAACCTTTGGTTGTAGAAGTGGAACAGAAGGCATTGAAACTTGAGAAGTCACTTCAACCTTATCGACGGGAGCTTATCGGCAGCAAGGTGGAATCAGTCAATATCACACCTCAATTAGATGTCATTACTCCATTGACGACGGTTCCTGTGACCAACCCAACAACTATGCCTGTAGTGATCCCAATTGTATCAACACCACCAACCACAATTGTCACAAATCCAAGCACAACTCCGACAACATCACCTATATCGCCGGGCCAGAGCTGGTGTATCGCAAGCCAAACCGCTTCACAAATGGCTTTGCAGGTTGCTCTTGATTATGCATGTGGGTATGGTGGGGCAGAATGTTCAGCAATAAAACAAGGTGGAAGCTGTTATGATCCAAATACGCTTCGTGACCATGCATCTTATGCATATAATGACTATTACCAGAAGAATCCAGTTGCTACTAGCTGCAATTTTGGAGGAACAGCAGTGCTTACCAATATTGATCCAAGTAAGCTATGTTTACCTCATTATTTCTGCACTATCTCATGTGAGATACACCATGTACATATCCTTAGAGAATAGAGAGGAACTTTTCCTTTGGTTTTGCTCATCATGAAAACAGGAAACAACATTAGGTAATATAGTTCTCCATCACAACAAATATTGGAAACCAGAACTGAATGGTTATTGATATGTATAAGGAAACAAAGACTTCCTCACTTGATATGGTTCCAGTTTCCAAAAAGAAAATGGCAAAGTACTCTATCTGCAAGGATAAAACTCCTGAAATGATGTGCATCCGAGCATATGCTTAGTGCAGTATATTTCACATTTGTCTTTTGGGTATGCATATTCTCTTTATAGCATCTGATGCTGAAATTGACCTTCCTATAACTGAATTGAATTACAGCAGTGACATCATGTGGATATCTGGAAAATCAGTATCCATGATCAAATGCATTCAAGGAGGTCTTCAGCGCGGACAGAAGAAAATTATATCAGTAATATAGGTGTGAATTTCAAAATATTTAAAGAATTTTAAAACCCATAAGAAATGACATCCTGGGTCTTCTCATTTGTCATCCATGTCGTTGTATTATCTATGTTATCTTACTCTAAGCAGTCCATTCATTGCTATCAAATTACCTAATCATGTTTTCCAACTGCATTGATATGGGCATTTACATATCCATGTGGGCATGTTTGAGACAGCGAAGGCAGATACTATTATACAATATTATGCTTAAGGAAGTATGTTTGCATGCATGAATTCTACTAAAAGTAGATCCTTTTCTTCTTTTTTATGATAATTATGACAGGTATTTCAACATGTCAGTATGCATCAACTAGGTAAGTGTTCCTAGTCATCTCTAAATCTGATTTGCTGGCCTCTTTCAAATAGATTTCTGTAGTGCTGTTTAACTGATGTTTCTTTCCTGAAATTTTCTACTACAGCACAAGTTCATCTGTTTTAAATACAACCAACCCGACTGGCGCAAAAGTGTTTGGATCAGAACCTTCAGGTCCAACTAATGCAGCTTCAGTGTCGTTGAATTTCACAATCCTCTACGCTTTTGCATGCCATCTCATGTTGATGATCACTGTTAACCATTTCTAAAGAGACAGTATAATCATATCTATGCACCCCAGAAAGAAGGCAATTTGCTCGATTGCTCACCGAGTCCAGTGAAAGAAGGCAATTTGCTTGATTGCTCGCCGAGTCCAGTGTTCTGAAGAGATGTTGGTGATTCTTACAAGGCAGAAATTTTAGCATTAAAAAGAGTCAAAAAAAAATTTTGCGCTCGTGTTCAGGATCATTATCAATTGAGGCAAGAGTCTAAGAATTTTATAGATTGGGCACAAGGATCTGCTCCTCCAAGTGGCAGATATTGACTAAGAACCACATCTTCTTTCTAAGATGGATGTCTCCTTTGCCCATATTCATAGAGAATGGAATACAGAGGCTGATTCACTCACAAAATGATGTGTTTAGATCTAAATTGATTACAGAAAGTTATTTATCATTGTAATTTTCATGTTCCTTTTTTTTTTTGGGTTGCTGCGCTCATTCCCTCATTGGACTGCCTAGTCTGTGTGCTGTACAGATTTTGTTTTTTAAATATAATTCCAGTTTTGTTGCTTCCCAAAGAGAACTAAGCAATTTGAGGACCAACTAGAAACAATTTTCTTCAGGCCATCCTATTGAATGTCAGCAAATTATCGAAGTGAATCAACAAATGAATCTCAATCAATGAACCCAAAATCATATTGTAGATCAGCTAATGAATGGATCTCAACCAATGAACACAAAATCATAAACTGGAGATCAGCATTTTCAATCCTAATTGTAACATTAGATTCTGTAAGAAATCCCTTATTTCCCTTATCTTCTAATGTTGGTTGGTCTTTTGAGTTCATATGGCTTTCTTAGACATTGCTGGTGGGCAGGCAGGCAGCATTGGATAATTTGTGTGCATCTGATAGTTTTTTTTTTTTTTTTTTTTAAGATAAAATGATATTATTCATAAAGAGCATCTATGCTCAAAGCATTACATAAGAAAAAAGGGGGTATAGTTTCCCAATAACTAGGACCAGACAAAGAATTCGCCACTCTAGCCAACAAATGGGTAGCGTAATTCGCTGATCTTCTCACGAACATAACCTTACAATCTACAATCCCTTGAATAAGAGATTTACAATCATTAACAAGAGATCCAAAATAAGATTGATCAAAATTAATACCTCTAATGGCTTGAACTAAAGAGAGCGCATCTGATTCAATTACTATTTTGTTAAGACCACTGGACTTCAACCAACTGAGAGCCTCCCTGACACATAAAACCTCTTCAAATCTTGGTTCCATAGGGCCATCCAACAATTTGCTGTGAGCCACTTTCATCATACCATTCTCGTCTCTTATTATCCAACCAATGCCCAACTTAACACCTTCATGAAACAAAGCCCCATCAGTATTACATTTGAGCCATCCAAGATGAGGACGCTACCAGCAAATAGCCCCATCACCATGCAACAAGTATCCATCATTAAATTTATTTTGCTGAGCAGCCTGCCATTGAAATAAGTAAGAGATAGCCAAATTGACCACATTGGTTACACTTTGATGTATGTTCCTCCAAACTAAATCATTTCTATTTTGCCAAAGATTCCAAACCACGATGCATACATGTTGAAGAGTCTCCACATTTACGTGCATGGCAACATTATTAAGCCAATCAACAAATAAAGCATTAGGTCCTCCATGATATATCACATTCACACACCTTAGATATTCTTTGGCAAAGGGACAATCTACTAGCACATGACAAATGGATTCTTCTTCTTCCTTGCATACCGGACATATTGCATCAACATCCACTCTTTTCTTACGAATTTGCCTTCTCGTCGGAAGTACATTACAACAAGCTCGCCAGATTACTTTCTTTGTTTTAGGTGGGATTTTTAAGCTCAATATTTTCTTCCATATTGGCAATTGATGTCTGGACTGAAGAAATCCCGAAACATCCACGGCTTGTTGGTAAGCACTCTTTACTGTATACAATCCTTTTTGGTCATGGTGCCACATCCAAGCATCAGTGTCATTAGTTGAGGAAATAGGAATGCTAAGAATTAGTTGCGCATCACGATCATTAAACAAATCTTTAACAAGGTCAGCATCCCAACCTGTCTCTCCTACCTTCATTAAGCTAGCAACTCGTGCATTTTCAAGACTCTCCATCACCTTTGTAGTAACTCTAGGGTTTTTATTGTCGGGTAGCCAAGGATCTTCCCACAGATTGATCTGATTGCCCCTTCCAACTCGCCATCTTACCCCATTTTTGACTATATGTTGAGCTGCCATGACACTTCTCCATATGTAACTTGGGTTCCCTCCTATCTTTGCTTCCAAGAAGTTAGATCTTGGATAGTATCTAGCTTTATACATTTGAGCCACAAGTGAGTTAGGATTTGAAAGCAATCTCCAACCACATTTTCCTGACATTGCTAGATTGAACTCATGAATTTTTCGAAAACCAAGCCCACCTTGATCTTTTCGAGCACAAAGGCGAATCCCAACACATCCAATGGATCCCTTTATTATCAACCCCTCCATACCCCACCAAAATGAGTTCATCATCTTCTCCAACTCTCGGCACAAGTCAATAGGGAGCAAAAACACACCCATTACATACGTTGGTAATGATTGGGAAACATTTTTGAGAAGGATTTCCTTACCGGCTCTTGATAAGAACTTCTTCTTCCAACCATGAATTCATGCCTAAAGTTTATCTTTAATACACTAAAAAATCTGCCTCTTATTCCTTCCAATGATTGATGGCAATCCCAAGTAATTACCATGCTGTTCTTCACCGAATCAATAGTATTATGACTAAAGGAAATAGATGGCTTTTGAAAGTTTATCATTTGACCTGAAGCTCTTTCATACACCTTGAGATATTCATTGACAAAGTGACATTCCCTATCATTTGCTTTGAAAAAAAGGAAGCTATCATCCGCAAAAAACAAGTGAGTTATAACAAGAGCGTTTCTTGCAATCTTGCAACCATGAATCAGACCTCTAGCCTCATAATTATGAATTGAAGCAGATAGACCCTCAACACAAAGAATAAAGAGATAGGGTGAAAGAGGGTCACCTTGCCTTAAGCCCCTTTGCGGAATAATAGCACCAAAATCTTTGCCACCATGACATCTGATAGTTCTTAGATAAGAAGGTATAGGCAAATCAGATTTTGAAATGTCTTCTCTGAGCATTCTTCACTCTTAACACAAATTGGTGACTTCTACACGATGGACTTCATCTGAATTTCCTTTGATTAATTCTAACTAGAAATTACAGGGGAAACAATGTGCCAACTAAATTTCTTGAAGAAAAATAATCCCAACATTTTTCAGAACTTGAACCTCTTACATTTTCAGAGGAACCAAGACTCTGTAGCTACAATTCATGCTGTGTTTTTGCTTGACAAATTGTTGAGATATTCTTCCCTCCACTGACAAATCATGAACTAAATTCAGCACTTATATCAAATTTCGAAGCCACAACTCAAAAGAGTGCACCATTTTCTTGAAATCTTGATAGAAGATGATTGCTTGATCACGATGGCCGTCTAGAAATAAACATCCATGTGGGGGAGAGAATTTATAAGTTACTTCCATTATTTTTGGAAAGAGTTTTCTTCTTTCTTTTTAGAATAGTTTTTTACCATGCTTGACTATAGATTTAGAAGGGAGTAGATAGAGAAGTGAAAAATGTAACACTAGGATTTTACAACAAACTAATTTGACAAGTTGGCATGCCTTTGTGATAGTTAATTTTCCTATAATTGGTTTCCTATACTAGTTTCATCATGCATTTTATACATGTAAGATAGTGCAGGTATTAGAAATTAAATTAATTATAGGGGATTAGTGATTCCAAATGTTATTTCTCTCACTATTTGTTTTCCAAACATCGATACACACCCAGCCAAAATTATATACTAAATTTTCCTACCAATCATCTAGTGCGATTTTGTTTAATCTTTTCAGTATCTACAAGGTTCAAGGTAAGATGCAATTCCCTAAATTCACAAAGACACTCTCATTAAACATGGTAAGAGTTTTCCACAAACAAGTTAAAATCTATGATGCATAGATACGGCATCGATACGGCAAGGACACGTAATATACACGACTGGAACACAGATTTCACACATAAAAAGTGAATTATCGGATACGATATGACACGACACGACACGTTGCCTATTTTGAAGTATCCGTGCATCATAGGTTAAATAGAAGCTCCAAAGATCTGATGATTTTATTGTACATTACATCTCTGAGGACTTTCATCATCTATAACCGGTATGCTTATTGCCATCTTGGTGAAAACATCAGCACATCAGAACATAAACACGCATGGAACAATGGTGATGCAGATGATTGCTAAGGTGGCAACAATAGACCCTTGATCGAATGCTCTCTGCAAGCTTCCTATCCTTGAGAAATGTTGCAGAGCCAAAAAACCAGCTATTGCCAATGAAATGACTGCACCAGCTTGTGTTCCCCTGCACATGTAATAAGTAAAAAATAAAAAGATTTCAAACAGCATAATTTGGAGTACCAACATGCTTTCATGATTATGCAATTCCGAAAGCCTTTTTGTCCATGAATCAAACATCCACTTGCCTGAGGTTCATTGCTTGATAAGGAGCGACTATCACAAGCAGAAATGCAAAGAAAGGTAGCTCCAATTCACCTGAAGATTGAGGAGGAGGGGAGCATACAATAAATTTCATTACATACTAGTTGCTGATTGGTAAGTTGATTGTATATTATATCAAATTTTCAAAATTCTAATTTGGACTTCTATAATCTACTCTAGAGTTTTCTAGATTCAATCAAGTACACAGTTGACCTAAATATTGCAACTTGAGAACAACAGAATTGTAAAAATGAATCTGGCAGCAATATCTATAACCCACCAGGAATATAGTAGAAGAGACGAACTAGAAGTGCCAAAAATGCACTCCAACCACCATACTCACCCCTGCCAATCCAGAAGCCAGAAGTTAACAACAAAGCAAATGTGCCAAAACCATTTTTTTCCATTGAAGGTTTCAATACTTTCACATAAAAATAATCGATAAATCGACGGCTCTTAGTGAAGTTTGTAGGGGCATCAGGAACATAGACTGAAGGCGCCAACGTACTTTTATGGTTATTGCATGATCTAGAAATAGTGATACATTGATTGTGTATGTGGACTTTTTACTAACAAAAGAGGGGCAATGATGATGATGATGATGATGATGATGATGTTAAATAGGCTTACTTGATCCATGATATAACTGTTGTGGGTGCTTGGAGTGCAAACAGAGGGACAAGGAAAGACTTCTGAATTGCGGTGCCCTTGGTAAGCATTAATACCCTGGAATAATGTATCAAGTTCACCATCAAAACAAATTAGGGAACATATCCTGTTCTTGAAAATATAAAGGACAAAATTCATTCAGAATTCCTCTAATACCTCTAGGAAATTACAAACACACACAATAAAATAGTTATAATAAATATCTGAGTACTCCAATAAATTCTTGTAGTCTCTACCCGATCATGAAATAAGCAAAAGACAAGTTCTGCAACATGATGACAAGCCTAATGAGAATCATATCTTTAAATAGCATGGATTATTTAATAGTTTCTTTCTATATTCAATTGTTCTACAAAGATCAATCAGAATCTGAATAAAGACTTCACAGAGTCAATCAAACACTAGATAGGAGTTTATTACACTGCCTGTATCCCCTATATAATAAAGTAATTGTATTTCCATGCTTACATACAGTCGACATGGCATAGTTGAGTAGCCCACCAACCAAAGGGTTTCATAGAGACCTCTCTTTTCTCAATTTCAATGCAATATTAAGTTCAAAGGATTAAAATCCAACCTTTTATAAGGCACCTAATCAACATCAACTCCAATATAGAGGATCAGAAGAAATCATGATCATATGACATGTCAATAGCATTTTGTTGGGCTTCGGTAGCCTGAAGGAACGCTCCTTCCTCCAACTTCTAAAGATTACCATAAAGTCTGAGATCTGGTGGAATTGATATTCCAACTAGTTTGTTGTTGTTTGCTGCATATCTCAAACCCAAAATATATTTCCAATCACTTACTCCTTGCCTCATTCTAATATGAATCTGACTTCTTTTTTTTCTAATCCAATCCAATCCCCTTCTATGTACCGCGGCCTCTATATGGTGCCTATTAGTCTTACAGATGTCGAAAAGAAGAGTGTTTGATCTTTTTAACAAGGCTTTCTATGGTCTGGGCAAGAACTAATAACATGATTTTCAAATTTCAAGCTAATGTCTTGGTGGAAATTGGGTCAGTCCAGACCAAACTCAGATTAGTCCAGATTGACTCAGACCACTCTGACTCAAATCTGCAGTAGCCCATGATTTTTCAACACTAAATTCTCAGCACTCATTTAACATACGCAGCTGTAAGTGAGTCTCAAACAAGGTTTTCAACTACTTATCGTGAATTCCGCATAACTGAAACTATATTCAACAACCAACAACAAAGCTTTATCAAAACCAAACACCAAACGAGAGCTTATCATCCAAAATCTGAACCAATCAATCCCAATCCAGAAAACCCATTAACTAATTTCACTGAAAATACAAAGAGAGCAAGATTTAGATGACTTACGCAGATGAAACAGCGCACACCCATTGAAGGGTTTCAGGCCTGAGCGAAGTATAATAACAGACGGTGCCACGGCGGCCCCTCACGTTCTTCTGGGTCGGCATAAATCTACAAGAATAACGCAATTCTGCATTCAAAATCGAAACTTTATGATGAAAAATTATAGACAAAGATTCATGGGGGTATTTGAGCTTTTTCTCAACACCCCTCTTCTCATTCTTACCTGAGAGAAAGAGAGTTGGATTGGGTGCTGCAGAAAGAGAGCGTACTCTGTTTTGGGGTGGAAAGAGGATGAAAAGGGAGAAGAGAAGGGGTTTTGGAAAGGGAGATTGGGTGTGGAAATTGCAAAAGTAGAGACATTTTTTCAGATTTTCTTTCTTTCCTTGCTCCACTTGCTCAGTTCTGTTAGATGCATTGACTGTCGTGAGTGAGATGCATATGGAGAAAGAGATGCTCGGCTTTTTGATCTGATCTGATCTGAATCTGATGCTGCCATGTGGAGTCTTGAGGCACTCGTTGCTGAGCACGTGGACGGTGGTGGGTGCAGTCGGTAGGGTTCATATGCGGGCTTAGATGGTGATGTAAGCCCATCTACCCAAAGACTGGCTTGGCCTGTTATAGTTTTCATTGGGCCCTTGAGCCTCACTTATTGAAGTTGTTTCGGCAACATAGCAGATTTTTGACATCATCTAACCCTTAAATCAATAGGCTTGTAGTAGTTGTCTGATCATTTAGGGACGGTTTTTTTTTCTGGAATTTCTAACAGGAATTTACCATATTAGGTGGTTTCAAATTGCATTTGGAAATTTAGAAATTCTAGCTCCTTCAGTGGAATTTCTCGATGGTCAAATATAAGGAAGCATTCAGGAATATTCGGGAATTCCACCACTTTTGAGTATTCAAAATCTTCCAAATATGAATTCCATGAGTTCCAACAAAGAAACAGGCCCTAAGGCCCACAGATCATGGGAGATGTGAGGATCGAAAGATTCTGATACGGAAGAGCCTATGTATGAAAATTCAAGTCAAGCTAATGACCCCAACCCTTTGCTATGTGGTCATAAGTTTAACAGTTTAAAATTAAAAAAATTCGATTTAGTTGTAATGGCTCAATCCATTCGAATCGGCGCAAACTCTATAGAATCCGTGAGATAAGGGGCTTTAGATGGTCCGTTTAGACTGATCATGTAGTAGGCCCCCACTATTTGCCTTGCATGGTAAGACCCAGGAAGTTTTTGGGCCCGATTGATAATTGGCCTCAAATCTGGGTGTAGTATGTCTATGCCTAATTATCATTTACCTAAGTTCAAGAGCGTTTATTAAATTTTTCTATATGCGAGATTTTATTCATGCCAGCATCCCCATATGGATGTTAAAGATGCAGGGCTCCCATAAAAAACTGGGATCCCTTGAATTTTACAGCACCGATGATGACAATGCAGCAGAAGAAGATTCATACATGATTCCATAGTACTGAGAGTCTATTGGAGTCGGATCCAAGTAGAAGGGTTGTGACCTGTGACTCTGGCACGAGAGGATTATGCACAGTTTCCTAGGACATTAATGGCAGACAGGGATGTCAAACGAGCCGGGCCGGGCTGGAGCGGGTGCCACGGGCTGGGCCGTCACGGCCCGCCATGGGGTGGGCTGGAGCGGAGCAGGCCGGGCCAGGCGGGCCTGTTCATATTTTTTCTATATATATATATATATATATATATATATATATGGGAATATCCTATGGTCTATTGTGAGAAAGTATTGTCCACCTAATTATTCTAAGCTATATTTCTACCTCACAATTTAAAAAAAAGTAAGCAGTACTTCTTAGTTCTCACCCACATGTCAAGGACCCAAGTAGTGTACTTAGGTAGAGGACAAGATGGAGGTGTGTGCTTGGGTAGTATATACTTTAAAATCTATGCGAATATCCTCAATTTACCTCTAAAATCAAACACAAAGATTATGGGTCAGTCACTGTCGAACTGACCCTAGATTAATAGATTAAGATAGGTTACGGCTAGAATAATTTATCATAATTTTTAAGTCAAGGAGGAAATATAAAGCGAATGGGGATTAATTTGATTGATCCAAGATAAACCCTACATAATACATACTAGCCCAATAATCTGTGTTTAGCTCGGTATCTTCCTACACTGCACTGTATTGCAAAATAAATAATCACATATTAAAAAAATTTACCTATTTCCATGAAATAAGTTGGATAAAATAGAAATAGAGAAATCGGAGCTAAAAAGGATATAATTACTAGAAACAACTGTAACATAAGTGGTTTGATGGAAAAATGAACGGTTAGTTGCATGAGGAGTTACACAACCATCGGTCAGAATTATAATCAACTAAAAAGATACAGTCACATAGGAACAGCTAAAACATGGATGGTTTGATGGAAAAAAAAAGGTGAGTAATCGCATGAGCAGTTATATAACCGTGGGTCAAAATTATAATCGATTGTCAAAATCAAAATCAACACCTCCTAGCTAAGGTCTAATAATATATCTTATAGTCTAATAATAGAACTCTTACAGTCGATCTAAGTTAATCAGACAAGCCTAAATGATGATGATGTTGATGACAGGTTCATAAAAGAAAGTGTCTAAGGAGGAGGTGGTGAAGAAAGTTCACGAGTTAAATGTTGATCCAGATGTCCATGATTGTAGCCTTGCTTCTCATACTTTTAATTTAATCAATAGCTATGCGTTGGTTTTAAAAGTAGCTATTTACATATTATTACCTTGTTTACAATTTTTTCCATAAGATTTCTCATTGTTATTATCATTTCCACATATCTGTGTGGAAATGAGCTGTATTAATACACGATGGGCAAATAGTGATGTTCAGTAAGTGCCAAAATAAAAAAATGTACAGAAGAAGTTTGTGTTCTATTTGTGCCCAATTTCCACAGTGATTTTGTCACAATGGACCCACATGTTATATAATGATTGACATCTTTTGTATTTTTTTTTTTGGTAAATAAAATTTTTATTAAAAGAAAAAGAATGGGAGGGTTAGAGTATTTATAGACTTTGTAAAATTGAAAAAGGACACAAAATACCCCTTATATGACTGTTTTATAGCTGTTGCGGGGTTAAAATGAAGATTTTTTTAAAAAAATATCCATTTTTGGGCGGGCCAGGCCGGCTGTGCCTAACGGGCCAGGCCTATTGTGCCTGGCGGCCCAGAAGGCCAGCCCACATGCCAGGCGGGCCTAGCGGGCCAGTGCCAATTGGCCCAGTACGGCCTTTGCCATTGACCATGCCTTGCAGGCCGTGCCGTTGACCGAGTCGTGCAGGGGCACGGCCCGTTAACTGGCCCGGCCAGGCCCGACCAGACCCATTTGACATCCCTAATGGCAGATGGCAAGCAAATTAAAATGCACATGGAAGGATCAAAGCCTCTCTCCCAAGGCCTCTCTCTCTCTCTCTCTCTCTCAATGTTGTCTTCAGTCCAAAGCTTTGGATCAAGCCATCAAACTCTTCCCATTGAGCAAAAGTTTACTATTTAACATCACTCTCACAAGAACAATGCTCACCGATCAATAGAAATGACACAGAGAATATGAATAAGTCACTCAAATGATCATTGTTGTCTCAATTGTTTCAACATAATAATCAATTTCACTTTCACCGAAGTGACACTTTTGTTTGTCTTCAATCATGAAAATGACTGCATCTGATTGTGTGAACCGAGTAAAATGGACCTCATAGCTAGTTGAGATATCTTGGAAATAAAATGAATCTATATGTTAGGTTTAAAGAAACCAAATCATTTCTCCCAACAAACTTAAAACAGTAAGGGCCTTATTTGGATGAAGAAAAAAGTTGGGAGGAGCAAATTGCTTCTCTAGCAAAATATATTTTATAGTAGCTATTTTTGTGGAGAGAAGTAATTCTCCTCATTAACTAACTTTTACAAAAGTTATAGAAAAGGTTTTATCCAAAGGGGGTGAGAAAACACCCTGTTCTTTTAGTGAAATTGAGTTTATTTACTAATAGAAATAAATATTTAATTATCAAATAATTAGATTTTACTTGTAAAATGATTTTCAACTACACAGCTTTTTCTTTGTCAATCCAAACACAATAAAGAATTACTACTATGGAAAAATGTTGATGCTTCATAAGGAAGTCCGCACCCCGAGTTTTTTCTTCATTTTTTCCCCCTACTTGCAATCCTCCACTCCTCAATTCTCTACATCAAAACAGGCATGAGTATCACTACTTATTAAATCCACCAAAATGAATACCAATCAAGGGAGAAAACGGCTACAATGATCTTAGCCTTTGATTTTAGCTCCTCAAAGTTTCACAGACATATATCATGCAAATTGACTGATAAAATCCAATGGTGACTTATGTTTAAACTAAGACTAGTTCTAGCGAAAAGAGGGTAGGTGTTTGTGAACGACTTAAATTAATCATGGGTGGGCAATATGGGTAAAGGAAAAACGAGTGCCAACAAAAGGAGGTTTTATAGAATTTGTAAAGTATCTATAGTAATTAATTATATAAATTATATAGAATCAGCTAAGAATAAAGAAATTGTGGCTTGCTGGTTTCAAATGCTCATCCAGTCATCCACTAAAAAGTGCTCAGGTGTTTAGTCTAAATATTGACTTCTTTTTTCACATTATAAAACCCAGAAAGGCCTACATACAGCTTGAAAGACTTGTAATTAAGTTGTTTGCTTTCCTGGTGATTTGCTTCCATGCTAATTTTATTGTCTATCTATAAACTCTTTATAGACAATTTATATTGCTCACTATTTCCAAATGTTCTCCAATAACATGCACGCACACTCAATCACATAAAACGTGCATGCATGCATGCCCACCCACCCCAAACAGTGTTGAAATCAATCTTCTGAATAATGGTGCATTGTCCCCTAGCTGTGGTAAGAAACTTCAACCCCCAGAAATATAACACCTGCTCTCATGGTGTATCCAGGGTTCAATCCATGAATACTTAGATGAGAAGCAGGTTTCCAACCAATTGGGCAACTCCTTGTTCTCAAGCTGTAGTCGTTAACCAGGCTAAACATCCTCTTGTTTTGGCAAACGATGGAAAATGACAAAATAAGGATGGACCTTAGTCATTGGATTATCTGTTGTTGGTAGGGCATTAATGGGTGGGTTCCAACATAAAGTAAATGCACTGCTGTTAAGATATTGTGGCCCATGGAAATGGATTGCCATACTTACAATAAGGGTGTCTCCTCCAGGAATTCATGACCGTCACTTTTAACTTCCCAAATGAGGAATGGAATAAAATTGGAAATTTCTTTGATGGATCATAGGTCAAGATTGTTATAAGAGGAACTACAGAGTCTTTCCTCTTGAGCCCAAGCAGGTTTCCAGGCTCTTAGGGACTTGACTTATGAGCCTCAACTGCTTTTAGTGATCATGGAGGTTCTTATCTAATAGACATATTCTCCAGAATGACCACCTTATATAATGGGTCTTTATGGATTTCGAAAAAAAAAGCTCACCCATGATCAATCTAATCTCTTCACAAACTTGTATCTCCCATGAATTAGCATGAGCTCCTTTTAAGCTGGCATTTTTTAAGTTAAAATATATGAGAGATTTTCATTAAGAAATGCGTGCATCCTAAGAAGTTTGCCTAGATGCATAACAATTAAGGAGGTATTGAGGCGAACAATTTGGATGTAGATAAGAAGTGGGTGCACTATTAGTCCAATCAAAAGATCCTATAACCCTTGATTTTTGGACTATATAGTTAATATATTGTCCATATTTATTCAGGTACAATCTGATATGTATACGTTTCAACCCATATTTGCGCGATGAGAAGATTTCACCATGGATAAGAATTTTGCCACGATTTTCCATGTACCCCACTATTATATTATTTAGTGTGACACCTTGTAGAAAAGGAAAAAATGGATATATTAATTTCTTTTAACAAAGAGGATTTCAATTTCCTAAGCAAGGGGCTAGAACACAAAATTTATCTCTCCCGCAGAAATAGAAATACATATAACGTGGAATCCTCCCATTGCACAAACAAGTCTGGTAAGAAGTGAGGTGAAACCTCAAATCAAGAGAAAATAAAATATAAGGGGATTATCATGAAAATTGTTGAGTTTTAACTTTTTATTACAAAAGAAGGGGGAAAATTTTGAATTTTTGTATTTTTCATATGACCCCTTTGTCTTTTCATGTCTGACAAATGGAGGTTTTACTTCACCTTCACTTTAATAGTAAATTACCAAATGGTTAAGAGTGTACTTAGATTCTTAGTAAGATATATGGTCAACTTGTAGAGCAAAAAAAAAACAAAGAAAGAAAAGTTTAGCAGTTAAGCTTTCTTGAGTATGAGATATTCAAGCATGGTTCACCAAACAAAGGAAAATGCATTTTCCTTGGAGTAAAGATAGATACAAGCAAGGTTCCCCAAATAAAGAAAATGCACTTTCCTTGGGTTGGATTTTTACAATCTTGGCAGTCCTTTGTTCTCCAGATTTGATTCAATTTGAACAGAGCTGTTAATGATGAACAAATTTCCTTGACTTCTTTGCACTTTATGCAATGGCCTCAAGCTTATGTGGTGCACCTCCCCGTAGAACAGGCTATGCATCATTCTTCCTTAATTGTTTTTTTAATGGTATTGTGATTTCATTAGAAACAAAAACAATATCTTAGCAACTGGGAGTATACAAAGGTATATAAATAAAAGTCTTGTACTAAAAACAGAATCAAGAACTAGCAAAAAGTAACAAAGAAGTCACATAGTGAAAGCAACTAAAAGTAAAGATCTATGCATCCCTTGCTTAGATGAGGAATCTGCAAAATCATTTGTCGTTCTCACAATATGTTTGAATTCCACAGAAATTGCAAATGGCAGCGACTCGATCTTATTAAAAAGAAATTCAAAATCCAAAGAGACAACGCAAAAAAAGACAACCAAGAAATGACACTCTTAGAA
Source organism: Umbellularia californica (assembly GCA_028538565.1). NCBI lineage: Eukaryota > Viridiplantae > Streptophyta > Magnoliopsida > Laurales > Lauraceae > Umbellularia > Umbellularia californica. The sequence goes on along the minus strand of JAPQWN010000009.1, from coordinate 57,036,561 downwards.
TCACTCTCCGCAATCAACTTGGCTTGAAAAGAAGATACATAAATCCATGGCACCTCTACCATAGCCACTACCTCCACCTCAATAGATTCCTGACAACCACCTCATTCTTCATTGTTTTCTTTAAGCAATCTAAAATCATTAGGCTTATAATCAAATTTAAAAAATGTTTACATGAAACCCTTTTTAAGGATTTGACAATCTTCAAGAGGCAATAGAACCACATTTTTCTAATCAATCACAGCTCAGCATCTTCTAAAGAAAAAGAGAAAAAAAAAAAAAAAAAACTTTGAAAGATGGGATGTCATATTAATCAATTTGATTAATCATGTCTAATGGGAGGCATAGCTTGTGCAGTTGTACTACAACAAAATCAAAACCCCGTATCTTAGTACAGCTGAGCATAACAGACAGACAAGCAATGCCAACCAAATTACTCTTAATTATCTATAAAATATACCATATTTGATTAGGTAGGTGGGACACCATCAGACTACAAAATTTAGAGCATGTCACTGTACTTGAAGAATGCCTACATTTATGTGGTGGGCAGGGAGTCTAATGAAAGTTTTGAGGATATTAATAAATGTTGTTCTAAGCCACATGTTACTGTCCCCACTTTTTTACAAATTGCCCTTAAAATTGGAGAAACCACCTCACATCCAGCATTAAAGCACCCACAAAGGGGTTGGGTACTTGGTCCTCTCATACCTACATGCCACACTGGCCATTTGTTTAATCTGATGCAGACTTAACCTATGAAATTTTACTTGCACAAAAGTTTCACTCTCAAGTCTTAATGCTTAATTGGTGGGTGGATGCATGTGTGATGTCATTGGTCCGTTTGGAAAGGTATTGATAGGAAAAGGATATCCATTTCTTGTCCAAGGAAAGGGTGGAGAGTAAAATAGGAAGATTAAATAAAAAATGGAAAGTGGGTTCCTTTCCTTCAAAAGTGTTACATGGCTTGGCGTCACGCTACATAATTTTTCCTTGTGAGGTGGACTGCTTTGGTTTTGTCATTACTTAACTCAACTTAAGCTGTAAATATATATATATATATATGGAAAATATTCAAGTGAGAACTAGTTTTCACATATTATGTGAGAACTTTTTTATGGGGGCCAATTGTAGGCCTCATTTGGGGATGGGACCAAGGGGGATGGAAAGATCTATGTGAGACCACCCCATGTATCAAGTTTGAATCCAAACACATGCCCCTAACCCCTTCATCCATGGCCCACAAGTTTAATGGCTTCATATTCAAACAAATATTCAACCCTCGATCCAACGGTTTAGTCCATTTGGATGTGTGCCAATCTTTGGGGTTAGTGACTATCAAGGGGTTTCCTAATGGTTGCTAGATTTGGATAGGTTGCTGGTTGAGCCACACAAAAAAGTTCTCACATAATATGTGAGAACTAGTTCTCACTTGAATATTTCCCTATATATATATTTCAAAACTTGGTTTATGGTATGTGAATTTCATATGTAATTGTACTTACCTATATAAATATATATAAGAGAATATTTATATGCATATATATATATATGGAAAATATTCATATGCATCTATTCCTCACTATTTTTTGTAAGGGACACCCCAAAAGGGGAAGTTCTAAGTACAAAGTATTTGTACTTAGAACTTCCCCTTTTGGGGATGCACTTGAAGATCCTCCTATATATATAGCACTTGAAGATCCTCCTATATATATATATATGGGGAAGTTCCAAGTACAAAAGTGAGGAAGTACACCCCTTTTGGGGTATCCCTCATCAATAATGGAGATGGATGGATGCACTTGAAGATCCTCATATATATATATATATATATATATATAAACAACCAAGCAGAGCATGGACCCTGGTATGTAAACAATAAATATTGGTCAAAATTGAAAGTTAGCAATCAAAACTGAAAAAAAAAAGCCTTTTATTATGATATATAATTATAAACTAATATGGGGTCCAAGATAGTCAAAATTGAAAGATAGTAGTCAGACTGAATTGAAAATCTTCAATAACCCATTATTCAGGAGTGTCTCCTTTTTTAGTTTTGATACTTTCATTTCAATGATTCCTCCTTGGCTATTACAAATAATATTCATCATTGAATTTTATCATAAGCATGATGATAGGCCATCAAAAAGTGAGGGCATGAACTTTTGATTGGACTAATCTCCCATACCATGTTTAAACCTTTACTAGAATCCAAAATTTCAACCACCTAAATAATCTCAAACGACTTTTGAAACTTTTAGAATTTCAACCCTTAGTGTTTTGGTGGAATTTCTAAATATTCAAGTAAGAAACGGATTTAGAAATTTCACTTGTTTGGAGAATTTATAAATTCTCCGGATACAAACTCTTTGAATGCTAATAGTGAAAGGGGACCATAGAATCTTTACTATTTCAATTATATCCAATTTCATTTCTCTCAAGAGTGAACAGACCTCAGCACTTCATCAATTAAGCTAGTAATAAAAGAAAGAAGGTTTTGCAATTTGCACACACTACAGTCTACAGTGTAGTACCAATAAATAAACTTAAATGCCTTGTTTTCTATATTTGGGAAAAAGGTCTTTCCCTGAAAGAAGTGAACAGGAGACAGCCAATCATACCCCAAAATGACAATCATGCCAGCAGGCGATTTAAAAAATACAAATATGAATCCTTAACCCCAAAATGCCCTCTATTCTGCTAAAAAAATGCCCTCTATTCTATTTACAACTACAAGTCCAACATCTACTTATAGAACAAAATTCTTCAAAAAAAAAAAATTATCTTCTTCACTTATTTTTAAAAAATCTTAATTTGGACTATTGATTTTTCTAAACCTCCTTAATATCTATAATAGTTTTCAAAACGGAGAAAAAAAAAAGGGATAAGAAGAATCTTCATTCAATGTGATATAAAAATATCTCATGTGTCATCACCATCATTGTCCATTGAAACTTTATCCTGTCTATAATATATAAATAATAAAATATATAATTTCAAGATAATTAATTAATACTCGGATGGATTTAAAGATTATAAGACTCGATGAAAGAAGAAGATTGATGGAAGTTCAACCACAATTCAGGGTTGTGTGGCTTAGTTTAGCCACTTATATGAACAGTGATAAGGAAGTTTTATAGAATACAATGGCATAACTATCATATTTACTCTCATTCTCACCATGCTGTGATTTGCATGAATTTAATTGTGCCCACAAAATTTGGAACAAACCATTAAAGTAGGAACCCTGATTTTTTCTCTGTCGTACCTACTATTTGTAGCGATCACCTCCATCAATTATGTACTTTAAATCACATCTAAATAGGAAAGTAAATGGGTACCCAATTCTCTGATATTCTCACCCATTAAAAACTGAATTTAGGTCCTTAATTAGGCCCAATAAGTAACCGGATTTGGGCCCATGTCCTTTTTTTTTTACGCGTAACCCAAATGGGTTGGGGTTCTGTTCCACCTTGGTTACGACCGGTGGATTTGAGATCCAAAATATTATATCAATTTTTGAGAATCTCTCCTAAAAATTAGATTTTTTCTATATCATTCTTTACATAGACCTGAATTTAGACTCACACATTTTCCTACATACGGAAGCTATTCTGGTTCCATCTTCTCATTAACAGTTTCGATTTCAGAACTAGCAAATCGATTCAGAACTGGTACCAGCTCTGAATCCGAATCCACCATGGATCTGGACCTAAACCCACCTATTTACATCCCTACATTCAGACACATGTTTAGATGCTTAAATCTCCCCACAATTATTGTTGCTGCTCCACACAGGCAGTGGCAGCAGAGCAATTACAAACAATTCCTAGGCTAATTAAATTATTAGACCCCAAATTATGTTATCCCCATTACACTTGCCAATATTGTCAACGGACTCCAAAGACATTTAAATACAGCTGTCTTTCCTCCTTTACTTTACTTTACTTTCCAGTTTCCACTTCCTTTACTCCAATCATTTCCTACTATCCCAAACTGACTCAAATACAAATAAATAAAGTATATGTGAAAGTATGGGGCTGATGATGAAGATCTCGAGGAGAGTATATTAGGGTGTCTCAAGGTTTACGTGAAACAGAGTTCCAGCAACTGGTTTTGGGGTTTTTGGCAAAGGTAAGCGATCATGGTCTCCTTTCTGATGATTTTTCTCAGTGATTCCAGTTGTTTCATGTAGTGCAAACATGTTTTGATCGGAAAAGACGAAAACCCAGAGTGGAAAAAGGGGGATTTTAGGGTTTATCGATGCAGATGCTATAAAGTTAGTGTCTTTACTGCATTCTTTGTTTGATGAACTGTAGATTGATGGGTTTTTTGTTTCAGTATTGGAGATTTTGTTTCTTGGGGTTTTGGAGTATTTTGAAGTTGTAGGAATCGAGGGGGTTTTGTTTTAATTGATTGCAATGTTGGGTATAGTTGTTTTTAGTGTGTTTTATGAATTAGAGAAAGATTGAGCGCTGTCTGTTTCTTTCTCTTGTGGATTTCGGCTTAGAGGATTGAAGGTTGGCCTTGAATGATATTATGGTGTTTTCGATCCAAGGAAGTGGTAGTTATGAGCCCTGTTTTTTCACAGTAAGTTTGATAAAGTACTGCAATGATGTTGTTGGAAGTTTATACTGTCTAATGGGTGCCTTTTGTGTTGGTTGCTGGTGGGTTTGCTGAAGTTGAGATCTTTGATTTCAGGCATTGTTTATGGATCCATTTGTTTGAAGTATGAGATTGAAGTTGAACCTCTTCTGGTCTTTTAGAATTAACAAGGACAATTGTTCCCTAATAGGTTACCCTTTTGTGCATTGAGAGATCTTGTTCTTCTGTGACTTGTCACTGGTAGTAATGGTTCTTTAAAAAAAAAAAAGAAGAAGAAGAAGAAAACATTCTTATATAATTGTACCAGTTTATGCATGAGTTAGGGATGTGGGGTGTGTTTGGGATAGTTCGGATTTCTCACCAAGCCCGGCAAAGGAGGATGTGCCTATGTCTGCCCAACTTAGGAAATGGTTTTTTGTGGAATTGAATCTCTTATGTAAGGACAAGCACCACAGCAACAGTGGAAATTTGTGGGGAATTCTAATTTCTAAGCCTGACACTAACACATCTTTAAAAACGTTTAGAATTTTAAGGTGAGATGACTTCAATGTTTTTTTAACCTTATTTCTATTTGCAGAAGGTGATGCAATGGAGCAGTCTTCAGAAGATCCATTACCTACTAGCGCAGAAGGTTTTCTGAAATTTTGTTTCCTTTTCTTGAGACATAGTATTTTTTTTTTTTTAAATTTTTGTACTTCTTTTAACCTGTTGTATTATATATGTTGTCTGATGCAGGTCCTTCTGTGACCACATTGGCAAAGACTCCTCAAAAAGTGGGGAGCAAGGCATGGGGAATTCCTCCTGGATATGATACACATCATGGATCGAGTGATGCTAGCCTGTTTTCTAGTTCCTTGCCTGTTCTGCCGCATGAGAAGTGTATGTATATATTCTTTTCTGATGACTCCCATGAACCATTTTTAGCACATGAATAAATTTCAAAAATCTGTTTTACGTCAATCTGCAGTGAAATTTACAGACCCAGAACTTGCTGTGGAGTCCATAGATGATGCCTCATCTAAGTTAAATAAACTATATCCTGATTTGGAGGGTCAGTCTATTGAAGACACAATTGGAAACCTGCTGCCTGGGGATGAGAATGAGCTTTTGGCAGGCATAATGGATGATTTTGACCTACATGGCTTGCCTAGTCATTTCGAAGAGATGGAAGAGTATGATATTTTCCTTAGTGGAGGGGATTTGGAATTGGATTTTGATGCTCAGGAGAGTCTGACCATGGGTATGGGCAAGTTAAGTGTAACTGATGGCTATGCTGGTGGAAATGGAACTGGTCAATTCAGTCTTTCAAACGGTGTAGTACCAGTTGCTGGAGAACACCCATATGGAGAGCATCCATCTAGAACGTTATTTGTGAGGAATATCAATAGTAACGTTGAGGATTCAGAATTGCAAACTCTTTTTGAGGTTTGTTTATTTGCCTTAGGATTTTGGAAATCTTTGTTTGTGTGTGACCTTGTGACTGTGTGTCCTCTGCTGGTTTATGTTATTCTTTAGTGTTTCTATTTATCATTCTTTCTAATTGAAAAAAAAGATTGTACATCCTGTCGCATTTTGCCACTGAACTCACATTTCCAATTGGGATCAATCAAACAGTGTGCTCCACTTTTGTTAACCTAATTGATGAAATCTCAAAATATGATGATCATGACAAACTTACTGGCCCATTATATTCAAGCATCCTTATCGACCAGTCCAAGGTTGGTCCTAACATGTAGCGTGTTGGTTAGCTTCTGGATCTTTTTCATTTTTCTTTAAAGAAAAAAAAAAATTCTGGATCCCTCTTTCTGCGAGATATTATTTGGATGAAAATAATTATCAAATTTTCATATGTTTCATTAGTGTCCCTATCAAAAGTGGACTTTGTCACATGTTGGATCCTAACTTGTGATACGCGCAGTTCAAGTGTAAAAAATGTGATTGTATAAACTGCAGTGTACCGGGACTTTATCAGACGTAGGAACCCAACATGTGATATTTACGCTCCAAGTGTTAAAAATGTGACTGTATAAACTACAGTTCACCTAAAGCATTCCATTAATTTTCCCTTGCTGTGGGGATATATTTTTCTCGTTGGTTATGTAAGGACAGTTAAACATTATATTTGCATTTAAGTCATTGTTCTGTTCCATATGGGAAGTGGGCAGCATAAGACAATGCAAATGGTGCTCATGTTATCATGATACTACACACACACAGACACACACACACAGATATATATATATATATATATATATATGGGAAGTGCTCCTATGAGAGACACTCTCACCAACTTTATGAGAGATGGGTGGGGGCCCTCACTTCCATATCTACTCTCACCAACTTAAATGCAAGGACCCCCAACTTAAATGTGAAGGCCCCCACCCATCTCTCACCAAGTTGGTGAGAGTGTCTCTTATAGGAGCACTTCCCTGTATGTATTTGTATTTTATACTCTAACTTTTAAAAAACCGGGGTTTATTGAACCACTGATAGCTTGGTAGAGGCATCTCACTTTCCCATGGATGACATGTGATTGATCCTTGGTATCCTTGGTTAGATTCACCGTACTGTGCCACCAACATGGTTGAGAATTTTTGTTTCGGACCCTGTTTCAGAATGTTTTGGTTGGTTCAGGATTTTGGCGAAACGTGTTGGAGTTATGTTTCGGAAAAATATAAAATTAGAATATATAGAAAAAATAAATATTAATATTAAATTTAAAAATATTATTTGATACATTGGTTTTTTCTACTAAAATCCACTCATAATATGGCATGTATGATACAAACAATTAAATAAATAATAATGTTGTCGACATGACAAATTAATGTCATAATTATGGCCCATTAATGCGCACTGAGCAGGGATTCGGAAAAATATGCCACTTTGGATCGAAATCGGAAAATTCGTCCAAACTGGAATGAAGTTTTGAGTGAATTTTTTTTTTTAGAAGAGGAGAGTTGGGGGGGTGGGTTTGATTGTATATGGTTAGTTTTAATGGATGTACCGAAATAATTCGGAAAATGCGCCTGAAACGAAACAAATTCCTCAACTGTGGTCATGTATCCAATGAGGCAGAACATGGGGAAAAAAAGTGGGGGGTATACTTCTAGAGAATTGCACCCACGTCAATGACGGATGATTGCCCACCTATGATCAATCCAAAATCTCATTTAGGATTCCGATTTGAAACCGTGACGACTCTTATTCACTACTGGCTTTATTCATAAAATGTCTGCACTTATTAAACTCCCAAAGCTTGCACCTTTCAAATCTATGGTGGTCATCATCTGATTGGTATGGATTTTTGCCAGCCCTATTATCTAATCCACAACCTCCCTAATTCCTTACCCTCATGATTGGCATGTAGCAGAGTAGCACTATGAACAAAACTGCACTTTTGAAAATGGAGCCCAGGTTTTCTTTTTCTTGCTCCCCTCAAATAAGAGGGAGGTAATTGTGGATGGTGGTGGATGCATGCAAACTATTGCGGATACATGCCTTGTAGGCTTGTAGCACAAGAGCTTAGTAGATACATGCCTTGTAGCACAGTAGCTTTCTGGAAAAGGGTTGCCATGACTCTTATAGAAAAGGGTTTCTGATTTTATATGATTTACCAGTTTTTCCTTGTTACTTAAAAATGGATATCTGACTTGTATGCTGTTCCCCATGTTTATGTTGCTGGATTTCTACATAGTTTCTGATTTTTAAATGAGATACTTCATTTATATTCTACTTTTGTTGGTCATCTTATAAAATTGCTCTTCTGATTCTTTTGAGCCATTCTTTCTATGATTTTTATTTGATTGGGTGGGGTCCACATGTGTGGAATGCTGAGATTTGTTGTTAGTTTAGCCGTTCAGCGGTTTTTTCCCCATTTTTCCTTTTTTTTTTTTACGCAACAATTTTCAGATATTGGTTAGATAACATGGAGCTGCTTTCTTTTTGTAGCAATTTGGTGACATCAGGAATCTTTACACTTCATGCAAACACAGGGGATTTGTGATGATCTCTTACTATGATATCCGGTCTGCTCGAACTGCGATGCGTGCCCTTCAAAATAAGCCCTTACGGCGGAGAAAACTTGACATCCATTTTTCAATACCAAAGGTTCGATATGGAATATTCAACCTTTTTTTAATTCGTTTTCAGCCTCTACCTATTAAATTATTGCCCATTCCCTTGTATGCTCATTATCCTTGCATTTATCTCCTGACCAATACCAGGATAATCCATCAGACAAGGATATCAACCAAGGAACTCTTGTTGTTTTTAATCTCGATCCATCAGTTTCAAATGATGATCTCCGGCAAATATTCGGGGCTTATGGGGAAGTCAAGGAGGTGAGAAAATAGAGATATTTCTTTTAATGTAAATTTTCTCATCTTGCATTTTTCTGCATGTCTTCTGTGACATGATTCTGTTAACCATGGGTCATTTGATTGTTAACTTATTGCTTAAAACAGATCCGGGAGACACCACACAAGCGGCACCATAAGTTTATTGAATTTTTTGATGTCAGAGCAGCAGAAGCAGCTCTTCGTTCATTGAATAGGAGTGACATAGCTGGGAAGCGCATAAAACTTGAACCTAGTCGTCCGGGAGGAGCACGAAGAAAGTATGTACATGAATTTTATCATTGTTCTCTCTCTCTCTCTCTCTCTCTCTCTCTCTCTCTCCAATAATAGATTATTTGTCTCAATTTATTCATGCAGACGCTTGCTACTGGGATTCTGTGGTTTGTGATTTCCACATTTCATCATTGCCATGTGAAATATAATTAGTTGGAAGATTGTGTACGTGCTAACATGTGGGCTATGAGTTAATGCTTTAGTGAAAGATTAGTTGTGTCAAAGAGAACCTGTTAGTGTGTATTTTCTATCTCAGTGTTGATATTTTTGGCTTGATTCTGAAATCATCAAGGATGGCTAGTTGTGATATGTTTCAGCTGTGCTTTTATTTTAATTTCAAATTGTAAAAGTAAATTAGTAAGGAAGACCATGCAGTCAAAGGGAACAGTATGCATGGACAAAATATACCACCTGCAGCTCACAGCATAAGATGGCCTTCAAAAGAAAAAAGAGAGAATAGGCATTTTAAACCAAAAAACTGTGGATATCCTAATAATAATAATAATAAAAAACCATTGACCCCTTTTCTACTCCCTGTTTTGCTAATTTATCTGGGACTTTCTCGCCTTCCTATTAACATGTGAAACACCTGACAATGTTGTATTAAAGCCCAATGCTCCCCTCAATATATTTTTTTATATGATTTTTTTAATGATATTTTTTTGACTGATATTAAAGCCAATGCTCCCTTCAATATTTATTGCAACCTCACTGCCCATGGTGCCTACCTTCTTAGCTCGCTTCATTCCACTTTTGGAATCACCTTCGACTATGACTATGAATTTCCTTTCTTTGACTATTTTTAATGCTTCATTAGAATCCTTTAAACTAGTTGGACCTGAAAAAGTTAGCACTAATTTTGCCTTATCTTCCTGAACACTTCCAATTCTGACTGGACCAGTATTTCCTTCTAGCTGTTTTGTCTACATCGAACTTCATGCATCCACCCTTGCAGAGAATTCCATTTTTCCTTTTATTTGTCTCTCCTCTTAACCCTTTACACCATTGCTGCTTCCCAGTTTCACAAATTTTCCGAAGATGTTAGCCGTTAATTTTTATTTTTTTTCTAGATCTTTCTAGAACTGCACTTTTGACTTGATCGAGTCTACACAGTAACTAGCCTTGGGTGGGGGCTTAGATAAAGATGAGGATTTGTTGATTGAAGACGAACCATCAACCATGTTTGATAGTTTTGTTCCTCGGCCCTTATTAGTGAGGGTCCTGGATGGGTGATATTCTTCAACTTGCTTGTTTAATTGGCTTGATCAATGCATTAAGTTGTCTGAGTTAGTTACTTGATAATGTTTGTTATAAACTGCTTCAGAAACAAAATTAACGAGATGCCAAGGGAAAGGATAAGAAATTGGATGATGAGATCAAAAAAGAGGAAGGGATTCTAGGGGTGAGACTTACGATTGGATAGTTCTAAGATTAAGAAAAAGAGAGATTTTGAAATTTATGAATTGTTTTAGATTATTAGGAATGGGGATTAGGGGGAAGAAAGATGCAGAAGAAAATTGTGACATAGAGGAGTGCTAGAAAATGCCTGGGCATTTTCAAACGCAAAAACGCCCCCTCCAAATAACGAATGAGAAGAGAGTTAATGAGGAGGGGTTGATGAGGCGGCATGAGTTGGAATTCTTACCTCTTCTTAGGAAACTAATTAACTATCATTAAGGATAGGGAAGTTTGTTTCCTCCTTTTTCTCTTTCACTAAATGAGACAATCGAGTATCCTCCCCATATCTTTTCCCTACATGCTCATTGATAGATTTTTTAGATTTTAAAAATGGGCCCATATATGCAATCTTATGTCTATCTATTTTGAGATAGATTTGTAGCATTTCATCATTCAATAGCTTAGATTTTAAAAGTGGCCCCACAAATGTAGTCTGATGTCCAACTGTTTTGAGATAGATTTGTAGCATTTCATCTTTCAATGGTTTAGTTTTTTATATCAGTCACCATTTAAAAAAAAAAAAATTTGTTTAGATTTTATAAGTGGACTACATATGCAATCTTATATCCAACTATTTTGGGCATTTTTACCACAATTATTTTGAGATTCGTAAGTCTTATAGAAAGGAGAGAAAAAGTAGGAGAGAAGAAGAGAAAATTTAGGATAGATTAATCAATCCTTGGTCTCTCACATTGGATGTGAGATTGGGGCAGAAATGCCCGTTTTTGAGGAGGGGTGTTTTGTATACACACACAAATGGGGAAAAGGTTGTGATGATTGAGTGGATAACCTATTTACTGTATTTAGTATGATCTTGTGTTGGATGTGCACTCCTACGACTCTTGTTTGGAGGGAAATTTTTTTTAATCAATAAATTTATTGTTGTTTTAAAGAAAGATTCCCTCTCAGTTTGCCTGATTAAGAAAATCTTAATTATTAAATTTGATTTCTGATAGTTCATTACCTGTAGGAAAAAAGGGTTTCCGCTGTTCATAAAATTTGTCAAGTAGTTTCCGGTAGAATGTTGAGTGACATGAGAAGATAGTTTGTTTTCGTGCCCATAGTACAGTAGAAAGGTGCTTATTGTTACAACCATGAGATTTTGGGTTGAGACATGTTACGGAAGAGGAGAGTTATTTTGCAATTTTTGCACGAAGTTATCGTACTTGCTCACGGTTTATGGTCCGAATTTTTAAGTTTATTGTTCTCGATGTGTTCAGCTTGATGCAGCAACTGGGCCAAGAACTAGAACAAGATGAAACCAGAAGTTACCGACCACAAGTTGGTTCACCAATAACCAACTCTCCTCCTGGTATGTTGCTTCCTGATGAGTTTTTCCCAACTCGGCTTTTGCTGTTCTGTATTTCAGTTCTTAAGCCTATTGATGATGTCTTTTTCCCCCTTCTTTTTGTTGCATACTGAGCCTAATGATGGTGTATTGATGAGATGACAGGTAGTTGGGCACAATTTAACAGCTCGAGTGAAACTAGCTCATTTCAAACTCTTGACCAGTCTCAAAGTTTGGGAACTACAGGTCCGATTATAGGTGGTAACCATTTACCCGGGTTAGCATCCATTCTACCTCCCTTGGGATCAAGCTCTGTCAAAGTTGCACCAATTGGAAAGGACCAAGGAAGGGGTAGCCACATGGATCAGATATTCTCTAACACTAATTCAATTCATGGAGCTGCCTTTCAGCATTCTCATTCCTTTCCAGAGCACAGCAGCAGACTGTTGTCAAACATCGGTCCAAGTCCTGTAACTGCATCCTCTCTTGGCCCATCAACCCCAAGTACATCTGGTTTTGAAACATTGACCGGGCACGAGTTTCTCTGGGGTAGTCCCACTCTGTACTCTGAGCGCATCCGTTCTTCTGCCTGGCCAACACCATCAATGAAGCAGTCATTCACATCCAATGGGCAGAGGCAGGGCTTTCCATACTCCAGTAGCCATGGCACATTTATTGGTTCATCTCCCCTCCACCAACATCATGTTGGATCTGCTCCATCTGGTGTCCCTTTGGACAGTCGATTTGGTTTTTATTCCGAGTCACCAGAGATGTCGTTTGTGAACCCTGTTGCATTTGGAGGCAGGGGTTTAAGCCGCAACGACGGGAATCACATGATGAATATGAATGGTTGTGCTGGTCTCAGTCCTGGGGTTGCTCTTTCAGGAAGCACAATGGAAAATGGTTCCCCTAACTTCAGAATGATATCTTCACAAAGGTTGAGTCCTATGTTCTTTGATAGTGGGGTTTCATATCCAGTGCCAGGAACAACTAACATTGATGGATTGATTGAGCGAGGACGTAGTCGGCGAGTTGAGAATAATGTTAACCAGATTGACAATAAGAAACAATATCAGCTTGAGTTGGATAAGATTGTTAGTGGGGAAGACACTCGGACAACGTTAATGATAAAAAACATCCCAAATAAGTAAGTTCTTTAGAATGTTTTCTGTATGGTTTACAATCACAGAAGATCTCTACAGGAGTGAGGCTGAATCTCCTTGATTACTTGCCTTTCAGGTACACCTCAAAGATGCTGCTGGTCGCCATTGATGAAAATCACAGGGGTACTTACGATTTCCTGTATTTGCCAATCGATTTTAAGGTAAGACTTCTGGAAATTTTATTTTAGAATTTCTCACCTGTTTTAAAATGCATTTGACGGTGCTCCTTTGTTTTTGCAGAATAAATGTAACGTGGGCTATGCATTTATAAACATGATTTCTCCTTCACATATTATCCCATTTTATCAGGTCCTCCATTGTGTCTCAAATTGGCTTGTGAATGAATCAAATATGATTGCTTTATAGTATCCTGTCATAGGTTGTGTCCATGAAATGTTTTAAATTGAAGCTCTAATCCCAAGCAGTTTATAGAAACTGTATGAGAGAATCTTTTGGCCTCTACAAGTCTAAAGGACTTGAGCCATTGCTCTGTGGCATATGCTGAATCGCTGCCATGTGGCATTTCGGCTTAATATTAGGACTTAGATCACAGCTTAACCCCGAGGGCTTGAATAAACTAGAAATTTGAAAAGCTGAACTTGAGCTTATGCTTTTGCAGGCATTCAATGGGAAGAAGTGGGAGAAGTTCAATAGTGAGAAAGTTGCATCGTTGGCATATGCCAGAATCCAAGGCAAGGCAGCCCTTGTTAACCATTTTCAGAACTCAAGCTTGATGAATGAAGACAAGAGGTGCCGCCCTATTCTTTTCCATTCTGAGACTGGTGATCAGGTAAGAAGTTCGACAAAATACCTACTTAAGGAAAACCAAAACTTTAAGAAATGGCATCGATTCCCTTTACAATTTCCATTGTCACAATGAAAGTGCTAGATCTAGAATTTCAGGATTTTACTTTTGCCGAAATTATGTTTGCAAAAGAAGCAATCAATCTTGTTCTTTCTCTCCATGTGAATTATGTGATGATGCCACCCTTTATTAGAGGAATTGTATGATTCTCACCTGAGTATTTACTTGGTAATATGGCCCATCGAGTACACGGGGCTTGTGTTTTGTGATTTAAAAGTTTATTTTACGGCTTATATTGTGGACAGATTATGGACACAAATCTTTCATGGGACTATCCTAATCCCTCATTTAATGCCCGAGACAAAATTCATAGCAAGTCCACATTGTTTGTGAGCAATCTCAGAGACTGATGCTGGAGATCTTTGAATCACATTGTTCTGGGCCCCTCTTGTACATGCTCAATGCCTGAGGATTGTGCAACTCTCATGTCAATTCTTTGGGCCAAAACAAGAAGACTGAGCTGATTATTGTTGTTGTTGTTGTTGTTGTTGTTGTTGTTACTACTACTACTACTACCACCACTGCTGCCGCCGCCACAACCACCACTAATAATTATTATTGAATGTTTCTGACTAAGCTGATTTTGCTGCTGCACCTTGTATAAAAAGATCATTCAGGAACCATTTCCCTCAAACATTACGAGTGTCCGCCTGCGTCAGCAAGATGGAGCATACTTTGACAATATATCCGATGGTTCAACAAAGGGTAATTCAGATGAGAAAGAAGAGAGAACTCGTATTGGAAGCAATTCGGGAAACGTAGCAGATAGTCAATCCTAAAAGTTGCTGGTTCCAGTGCTAACTGTTGATAGGTATTTGAAGTGTAAAAAATGGCTAGTGACAGCAGAAGAGGAAGCAGATTGTCTATTGTCTTTGTAACTACTATTTATTACTAGGCAGCGTCCACTTTGAAAGCTTGTGGATGTGCCAAAGCATTACAGAGGAAAACTGTGAATGAGAGAGAGTGGGATGATGTTTGTTTTTTTTTTTTTTTTTCGGCGCAGAAAGAGAGTTTTGAAAGGGGGGAGTAAAGGTAATAGTGAACTGTACAGGTGAAAGTGATCTTTATCAGTCTGATGATGGGTGAGTGCATTGCATTGCTCATCTGGTAATTACTAGTGTCTTGTTTTCTTTTTCTTTTGGGCGATTTGACTCTTTGCAAATATAATTTTGTTTATATGAAGCTATAAACAGATGATGGACATGAGAGCCCTTTCAAATAAATTTTTTTTTTTTTTTTTTTGACTTGATTCTGTACAGAACTTGCGTTTTGGGCTCTCAGCCCCTATTAACATGTGTAATAAATTAAAAGGAATAAAGGTGAATTAATGTACTATCCTTTTATCATTGGTTATGGACTTCTTCTACTGTGTTGTTGATGGTATGTGTCCATGCATCTTGTTAATAGAAATCATCACTGATATTGGTGATTGCAGAATGCTTTATTATCCCATCCTAGTTAGCTAGACATGTCACTTGTTTGATGCTCTGATATCAAAATGATGTAGATGGAGTAGTCAATCATCATACATGAATGTCTTTTTTACAATGCTTAATTACATTTCTTCACTGATGAATATCACCAATGTGTCATTTTAAATTACCTATAAAATTAAAGGAGGAAGCACACATGTATTAGAAAGACTGATCTTAAGTTGGATCAAAGCAAAAATGGGTCCTACATGAATAAATGGATGGACATGCGCCATATATATATAGTAGTATGTTACAGTGTTACACATGATCATTCCACATGTATGTTCCTCTCAATGGGAGTTAGGACTTGTTTTTAAATCAGATAGGTTGTTATTTCTTTAACGTAGGATGGCAAACTGTTACCCTGATAGAGGTGCCACCTCATGAAAGGCATTGCATATCTTTGGAATCCTGAGTTGAAGAACAGGAAAGGACCTCCATACTGGGACCCACTTGTTCGAAACTCTGGACTTTCAAAATAAACGGCTCCCAATATAAGGTGTATCTCCAGTATTGTATTCCAATAGGAGTTGTTCTCACAGTAAGATTGATCAATTGATTCAAAAATGTTATTAATGCAATCTTATGCATATCCATTATTATTGTAAGTTTCCATCTCTCTATTGCAGTTTCTGTTTTCATTGCCCTTAATTGATTTTATATATTATAATTTCTGCTTTCTTACTCCTTTTCACTTAATTCTGTCTGAATTTGAATATTGAATTCCTGATTCTTGTTGTTGTTACTTGTTGTTATTGAACACCTCTGTTTAGTTGCAATTTATTGCCAGTATGAATTTAATGCTAAAAAAAAAAAAAAAGATTAGAGAGAGATGTCATCAAGTGTACAAATTGTGATTTAGACAATAATAGTGCACTAACATGAGCCATTATCTCATTTAGATGCGACCCCTCAAAAGTTAAGCTTCCTTTCAGAATGAAGATAGGATGAAATGGGCTCTCTCTCTCTCTCTCTCTCTCTCTCTCTCTGCTAACTCATGTCATGTGGGTGGGGTCCACCGTGGGCCTCCTTCCATGTGGGATGTTTGGTTTTACCAACTCCTTACATTATTACCTGGCCCACCACTACCCACATAAAATCCCTTTTTGGTGTGCGTGTTGCTGGCATAGTTGTTAATATCGTTTCGGATCTCATTTCGCTCTGGCTTGCAAAATGGAAAGTTTCGGCCGATTCAGGATTTCAGCGAAACTTTTCGGATTTACATTTCGGAAAAAAAATATCACAAAATATATATACATATATAAGTAAAAAAATAAAAAAAAGTAATAAATATAGATTTAATCCATTATAGTAATTTTTTTAGAATTATATTTTGTAAAAATATTAGAAATAAAAAATATATGTGTAAAAAAAGTAAATTTTTTTTTTTTTTTGTAAAATTCCATTTTGACCGAAAAGTTTCATTTCGGCCGAAATCCCAAACTTCGGCCGAAATTGGCCGAAATCTTGAATTTCAGCCAATATTGACCGAAATTCAAACTGAAAAGTTTTGGCCGAAACGAAACGATTTTAATAACTATGGTTGCTGGCCACTGATCGGAGCTATCTGTTGCAATTGCTCTTAAGAAAATAAGTGATTATTAAATAATTATTAAACTATTTCATACATAGTAAATTACCTTTCATATTATTCAATTGTTTATAACACAAAGAAGGCATGGGCACAATGCTGACTTGTGCAACCCAAATCGCTAGTCATTTTCATCAATTAGAATGATCAACTAGATCATGCTAGTTTATTAATGGGAGGAGGGCAGGTGGGAAGGCTCATACCATAAAATTGTAACGCCCCAATTTAGAATACCGAGAAAACCATCAAGGTACCCGAAGTTGGTGTGTTACTTCCCGAAAAATCCAAGAACTTTCAAGATCTTAGATCGGCAGTGAGGTCTAATTAAAATTTTTTTGACCTACTTATAAACCATGGTTGAAATTGTGGAAGCATAAGGAATAAAGCGGAAGTATATAGTATCATAAAAGGTGTATCAAATGTAGTAGGGTTGATGTTCAGCCTAAAACTCAAAATATAATTAAAAACATGTTTATAAACATATCAGACTAATTCCCTACTCTCTGCTCATCACATAAAGACACTCAAACCCCCCAAAAAGTAAACACTCAAGCCCTTGGTCCAAAAAGTAAACACCCAAGCCCTTGGTGCTGGCTCTCTGTTATCCAGTTCGACCTCCTAGTTAGCTTGTCTCCATCCATAGTCATCAGCTACGGGCGCTTTGACGTGCACAAACGCACCGTCCTCGCAGTCGGGGTTGAATCCTAAGCATTAAAAATAGGTTAGATTTGAAGGAGGATTAAACCAATTAGCCCGACCATATTATCTTAATCTTTATTTTAACAGCCTTAAAATTTAATGCCATCCGAACTGTAATTTTTCTCGAGATTCAATTTAAGGGTAAGTGAAGATTTAATAAGTGTAAAATTAGGCATGATGATGGGTGACCATGAAAATGGCCGCGCCCACAAACGAAGATAAGTCAAGGAGAGCTGCCAAATGAGAAATATCACAAAAGAAAGGCAAAAGGTAACTATGACAGCCAGTCCTTTCCTATCCATATGCGTGCTAATGCATCCAACATGCATCCAATTTGTGGCAGCGAGGGGGGCTCACATGGCCATGTTTGGTCTTAATTTGTGGCAGGGGGGACTCACATGGCCATGTCTGGTCTTACTTGCTAATAATCTAATTATTATACTTAATGTGATTTTTCTTTTTATTTATTTTTTGCTCTTGTCCTTTTCTTTATCATAAATTCAAACTAATGTCCAACTAAGCTTGCATCCTTACCCTTGCATCACATGAGATGGTTGAAGTATACTAATCTGTAACTGATCATCATGTTTGAAAAATACTAGTACTCCATTGAAGAAAGCATAACAGTAAAAAATACTAGTTACCAAATTGCTTTATATTCAAGGAAAGGATGGAATACTCTTGAGTTGTGAGTTTTCCAATCTTGATTCAAAATATGAATCTAAAAGTCCCAACGTACATCATTACGGTCCTAGATGGCTATCAATTTAAAAAAAAAAGAAGATGTAATGTTGTTTATGAAGTCATAAGAAATTCACATTTTACAATTGTAAATCTTTTGAGGATCGGGGTCATTCGAGATCTTCATTCTCGAGGATTCATAGATCTAACCCCCACAGAGGATATGAAAATCCCCAGTTACAGGAAGGGCAGTATAAAATTCTCAAATCTAGCACATTTCTTACTTGTTACCAAATATGATTTAAGGATCCTCATATGTATCCAAACAGGACCTAAAGGTCGACCAAACAAAAGTAGATTCTTGATTGTAATTATATGTTGGGCTCTATAATTTAATAATCAAATATGGATCTAAAAAACCATTAGACTTGGATATCTTTAATGCTGCACACCATATGAACCCTATATTTTTAATCTTTGCCTTCCAAATGTGAACATATTTTTTTAATTGAGATGCATCAATGTAAACCAAATATAATTGATTCACAAATTTGAAAGGGACAATACAACCATATGCAACCGAAATTCCTCCACTTTTACAATGCCTTGGGGGCTTTTGGGTCATTTTGTTGATACCCTCCCAACATTAATTATTAAACTAGTACAGGGGGACCCCATGATCGCTGTCTGTTGCTGCTGCAGCCAATAGGCCCAATACCAGGGTGGCATTATCTTATCCTCCCTCACTCTCTTCTTGCCCATGGCGGAATCTCTTCTCCATCAAACCACCCCCACCACCACCACCACCTCTTCCTCCTCCCCAACCACCCCATCCATCATCAACCGTCTGCTGTTTCTTGTAGCAATTGCTCTCATCTCCATATGGGCAAACTATGAAGCATCCAAAGGCTTTGAAGTCATCATCCTCAACAACGCCGGCGACACCCCACAAGGTCGTCGGTTCGATCTCCTCTTCGTCTCCGACGATAGAGCCACTCGAATAGTCCTCAACACAAGTAAATTTGTTGAACGGATCCTCTATCCCGACCACCAACACCCCAAAAAGCCAGTTCGCCGCATCACCCTCCGGCTCACCGGTGATAATTCAACTGATGAAGTCCATGTCACTCCGATCGGCCGCTATCCCCACCATGAATTCGATATCGGTATCAACCCAATTGTCATGGATGAGGCGGATGTGGACCGGATGATGGTGGCGGTGGTGCAACGGGCCATGGCACGTGTGTGGCTGTGGGAGGGGAAGGGTGGAGCTCCGCCGGAGTTGGTGGGTGGGATGGTGGAGTGCATCGCCATGATGGCGGGGTATGGTCCGTTGCCGGGTTCCGGTGGCGGCGTGCCACCGGAATTTGGTGGCACGTGTGGTGTCGATGGAGGGGGAGACGTTGTGGGCGTTGCATGGTTTTTCAAGTATTGTGAGGGGGTGAGGGGGGGATTCTTGGCACGCTTGAACCGTGCGATGGAGGGGGGGTGGCACGTGCGGATGGTGGACGAGGCGTTGGGGTCGCCGTCAAATCGGATTTGCCATTGGTATCTTTCATCGGCGATTTGGATCGTGAATTCCACGGATGCCTCGTCAGCATCTCCAGAGTTGAGCCAGGAAGTGTGACGCGGGTGAGGGGTTGGTGTGTTTGTGGGGCCCAGCTAGACAATCAGAATTTGTTTGTTACGGCTGCTACATGTAATTTTTTGCAGTGCCGACGAGGAACCCATCTGTCCATGAATGTGACAGCCAACTGGTGGGCCATACAACCCTCTGATAGTCTTATTCATTTTATTTTTCTTGATTGACATTGATTTTATCCATATACCTCAGCCATTATTATAGCCTCTAAATAGTTTCTATATTTTTTTTTCAAATCTTTTCTTGGGGTTTTTATAAACTCCAATATCTTTAAATTTGGCATGGTCCTAAGTGGACATTGATGTAAAATATTAATTAATTTTTATCTAATTACATATAGTCGGAATAAGGCTCTAATGAGGGTTGGAAAGAAGGTTTCATGGCCTTCATTGACAGTCACCGGAAGAACCTGGTCCAAAATATTTGGGTGTAGACCCTAATTTCAGACTCAATTAATAATCGTGTTGGGTTTGGGTCCATGTTTTGGTTCATACATATATATATATATATATATATGTTATAAGATATGGATCTTAGGTGGATGCCCACTTGAGATGAGTTAGGGTTAGATTTTGGTTTCCTCTTTTGTAGGGTTACTTTGCCTATATATAGGTATCTATTCCTTTGTATTGAGACAGACATATGAGATAATAGAAAACTCTCTCATCTTCTCCCTTTAATATTCTCTCTTGGTTTCTCTTCTTTCCACAATACGTTATCAGCACGAGGCTTAGAAATTTTTTTTTTTCAGTTCTGCAACCCACATAGAGAAAAAATGTGCAGTCAATTTTTTTTTTGCAAAGTCACTCTTCCAAAGGACCTGCATAAAGACGCAAGGTGTTTGATTTGCGTGCATCACCAAGGTGTTTGATTTGCCTCGATTTGCGTGCATCACCAAAGAATTCTTGCATAATGTCAAATCTGGCTAAACTTGACTTTAAAGCCCTTAACATAAATGGGGACAATTACTTATCTTGGCAACTAGATGCTAAAATTCACTTGCAATCCAAGAAATTGGGAGAGACCATAAAGGAAGGTAACAAGATGTCCCCAGAGGAAAAGGCGTTAGCCCTCATCTTTCTACGCCACCACATACATGATGACCTCAAACACGAATACCTTACTGAGGAAGACCCAGCAGGCCTATGGAAATCCCTGAAGGATAGATGTGATCACCAGAAGATGATCATACTGCCAGCAGCCCGGAATGAATGGTTAAACCTGAGGTTACAAGACTATAAAACAGTATCTGAATACAACTTTGCTCTATTCAATATTGTTTCCAGATTAAGATTATGTGGTGAAAAGGTTTCGAAGGAGCAGATGTTGGAGAAAACGTTATCCACTTTTCATGCCTCGAATGTGCTCCAGCAGCAGCAGTATCGAGAGCGACGTTTCTCCAAATATTCAGAACTTATCTCGTGTCTCCTAGTCGCTGAACAGAATTCCATCGTATTGATGAAAAATCATAATTCCAGACCAACTGGATCTTTGGCAGTTCCTGAAGCAAATACCAGTCTTAGCTCAAACAGAGGCAGAGGTAGGGGGAATGGCAGACATTAATCCTCCAGTAGAGGTGGACGACATAACTCCTCCAAGCGAGGTGGTTTTAAAAGTCATCCACCAAAATTCAAAAATCACCAGAAGTGATCTGACCCTCAGCATAAGAACAACCAGAATCCATCGGCAAATCCTTCCCACCGTCCTGATGACACGTGCCACAGATGTGGAAGAAGTGGGCATTGGTCACGCCCTTGCCGTGCACCAAAGGAAGTGGTGGAACGATACAAAGCATACAGGGCCTCTGTCCATTCAGTGGAGACAAATGATCTAGAAGGCTGGAATTGGGATATAATGACATCAGAGAGTCCTCCAATTAACATTACAAACTTGGAGACTCGTGACTTCTTTGAGGATGAAGGTAACCAACATCTGGAAAATGAGGCATTTAATAACCTTTTGGGGGCACCCCCTAGCATGGTCTAGAAGACCTATGATTCTTTGAACATGACAAAACTTAAGTTTTTTTAGTTCATTTGAAGTGCATGTTTCTTAGACCTTTTTTTTTTGTTGTTTTGATAGAAAACTTCATTAATGTCCTAATTTATGATGATCTTTTTAATTATTTTAATCATATGGTTGCATAGTTATGATGTTTTTATTATTTTTGTTTAAGGTATGGATCATGGAACTGAGGACAATCTATGTTTGGTAGATAGTGCCACAACACACACCATTTTGAAAAATCAGAAATTTTTCTCAGAATTGATGCTTATTCCACGACAGGTATCCACCATAGCTGGACCTGTACAGATAATTGAAGGCTCCGGAAGAGCCCATATGATGTTACCTAATGGTACCCATCTATTCATTAAAGATGCTTTGTTCTCAAAAGATTCCCGAAGAAACTTGATTAGTTTCAAAGACATTAGAATGAATGAGTACCACATTGAGATTGTAAGTGAAGGTAACAAGGAATACCTATGCATCGTTACTAGTATTGGAAGCCAAAAGTAAATACTAGAAAAACTAAGTGCACTCTCTTCAGGGTTATATTACACGACAATCTCCAATGTTGAATTACATTCTGTTATGAGCAAAACAACAAAGTTGAGCCCGAAGCTCAGTGATCCAAAGGCTTTATAGCTTTGGCATGATAGGTTAGGTCACCCTGGAGCTACTATGTTGAGAAAAATCATAGATAACTCTTTTGGGCATTCCTTAGAAAACCATCAATTGACCATACCTAGTGGATACTTATGTATCCCATGTTCACAAGGAAAATTGATCACCTGACCCTCTCTTACTAAAGTTGCATACGAATCCCCATCCTTTTTACAAATGATACAAGGTGATATTTGTGGATCCATCAATCCCCTTAGTGGACCTTTTAAGTATTTTATGGTTTTGATCGATGCCTCCACCCGTTGGTCGGATGTTTGCCTACTTTCAACTAGGAACGTAGCATTTGCCCGCCTATTAACTCAAATTATTAAACTGAGGGCTCACTTCCCTGATTATCCCATTAAGTCTATAAGACTTGATAATGCAAGCGAATTTACATCACAGGTTTTTGATGATTTCTGTTCGTCTATAGGAATTGTAATCAAACATCCTGTCCCCCATGTCCACACCCAGAATGGCTTAGTTGAATCCATGATCAAGCGCATCCAACTTATTTTTAGGACCCTGCTAATGCAGTCCAACTTATCGGTTAGTGCTTGGGAACATGCTGTATTGCATGCAGCAATGTTAATTCGACTTCGGCCCACGGCCTATCATCAATATTCTCCTGCACAACTTATATCAGGACATCAACCCAATATATTTCACTTGCGCAAGTTTGGTTGTGCAGTTCAAGTCCCATACCACCTCCTAAGCGTACTAAGATGGGACCACAACGTAGATTGAGAATATATGTAGGCTATGACTCTCCTTCGATTATTCGATATTTAGAACCAAGAACAGGAGATGTCTTCACCGCTCGTTTTCCCGATTGTCAATTCGATGAGACAATCTTCCCGTCGTTAGGGGGAGATAAGATAATTCCTGAAGAACGTATCGTTCCTGTAGAACAATCTGTTCCTGAAGAACGGCGAGAATTAACATAGAATACATCCACTTTGTCTCATCTGGATCCCCGAACTTCACAATGTGAGAATGAAGTACGGAGAATTGTGCACTTACAAGAAATTGCAAACAAATTGCCTGATGCATTTAACGATGCAGCAAAAGTGACGAAGTCACATGTGCCAGCTATGAATGCACCTGCCAGGATTAATGTCCCTGTAGGACAAAGTCAAAATACGGCAGCAAAAGAATCTGCGATACGCCAGAAGCGTGGCAGACCTATAGGTTCGAAGGACTCAGCTCCGCGGAAAAGGAGAAATGAGCAATCATCATCATATCCTCTCGAAGAGGCACGTAACACTCCTGAAGAGGTTCCCCCCCTGAAGAGGCACATAATGCTCATGAAGAGGTTATGGAAAAGTCCGTTCTCTCTAGAATAATGAAAGTCCCTGGTGAGACTTTGGAAGCCCCTGAAGAGGCACTGGTACCGAAAAATGAAGAGATCTCTATACTTTACAATTATTCAAGAGAGAGATGGATGACAAATGATATTATCATCGATGACGCATTTGCATATGCGGTAGCTACACAAATATCAAAGGAAAATGATGATGATGATTGGGACACAGAACCACGTTCTATAAATGAATGTCGACAAAGAAAAGATTGGCCACAATGGGAAAATGCCATCAAAACAGAGTTAGAGTCTCTTAACAAACGTGGTGTGTTCGGACGTATAGTATAAACCCCAAAAGATGTTAACCCTGTAGGTTATAAGTGGGTGTTTGTAAGAAAAATGAATGAGCTGAATGAAATTACCAGATATAAGGCACGATTAGTGGCACAAGGTTTCCTGCAGAAACCTGGGATTGATTATGAGGAAATATACTCCCCTGTTATGGATATAACAACATTCAGATATTTGATAAGTTTAGCAGTTTCTCAAAATCTAGAAATGAGACTCATGGATGTTGTTACTGCTTACTTGTATGGGGACTTAGACACAGAAATTCACATGAAAATCCCGGAAGGATTTCCTTTACCTGAAGCAAAGCCAAGGAGTACGTACTCAATCCAATTAAGGCGATCATTGTACGGCTTGAAGCAATCCGGAAGAATGTGGTACAATCGTCTTAGTGAATACTTATCTAAAAGGGGGTATGCAAACGATCCCATTTGCCCGTGTCTATTTATAAAGAAATTCTTAAAGGGATTTGCAATATTAGCAGTTTATGTGGATGCAATAAATTTGATAGGGACTCCAGAAGAGCTCGAAGAGACTGCTGATTAGTTAAAGAAAAATTTTGAAATGAAAGACCTTGGAAAAACGAGATTCTGTCTCGGATTGCAAATCGAAAGAAATTCTAGTGGGATGTTGGTCCATCAATTTAATTATACCGAGAAGGTTTTAAAACGATTTGGTATGGACAAGGCACATTCATTAAGCACCCCTATGGTTGTCCAATCTCTTGATATAAAGAAAGATCCATACCATCCCATCGAGGAAAATGAAAAGGTATTGGGTCCCGAAGTACCATACTTAAGTGCTATTGGAGCTTTGATGTACTTGGCACAATGCACTAGACAAGATATTGCATTTTCTGTGAATCTACTTGCCAGGTATAGCTCCGCACCAACTCAAAGGGACTAGATTGGCATTAAACACATCCTACGATATTTGCGTGGAACAACTGATTTGGGAATATTTTATGCTTACGATCATAAAGATTCCAGTTTAGTAGGATATGCAGATTCAGGTTATCTCTCTGATCCTCATAAGGGTCGATCACAGACAGGTTATGTGTTTCTAAATTGTAATGCCGCCATTTCTTGGCGTTCTACTAAACAGACTTTGGTAGCTACTTCCTCTAATCATGCTGAAATTTTGGCTCTTTATGAAGCCAGTAGGGAATGTGTGTGGCTAAAATCTTTGATTCAGCATATTCGTAGTTCTTGTCAATTACCTTCTATTGCAGGTATCCCGAATATTATCTATGAAGATAATGAAGCATGTATAAGACAGATTCGAGAAGGTTTCATTAAAGGAGATAAGACTAAGCATATAGCACCGAAGTTCTTCTTCACTCATGAACTTCAGAAGAACAATGAAATTGAAGTCAAGCAAGTTTGTTCGAGTAACAACCTGACTGATCTGTTTACCAAATTTTTGCCCAAATCAGTATTCCAGAAGTTTGTATATGAGATTGGCATGCGTAGAGTTCACCATCAAACTATGTAAATGGTTGCTATCATCAGGGGGAGTGGTTTATCAGGGAGCATCCTAAAGTATGCTACCCATGGACATTTGTGCGCTGTACTCTTTTTCCTTTTTTAGGTTTTATCTCACTGGGATTTCCTAGTTAAGATTTTAACGAGGCAGCATTATGCATGTCCAACACCGGTTCAATGATCTTGGAGAATGTTGTACTCTTTTTCCCTTCGCTTTGGTTTTCTCCCACTGGGTTTTTCCTTAGCAAGGTTTTTAATGAGGCAACTGTCATTGAATGGTGGTCATCCAAGGGGGAGTGTTATAAGATATGGATCTTAGGTGGATGCCCACTTGAGATGAGTTAGGGTTAGATTTTGGTTTCCTCTTTTGTAGGGTTACTTTGCCTATATATAGGTATCTCTTCCTTTGTATTGAGACAGACATATGAGATAATAGAAAACTCTCTCCTCTTCTCCCTTTAATATTCTCTCTTGGTTTCTCTTCTTTCCACAACAATATATATATATATATATATGAGCAGGGCTCTTCTAAGCTACAACTTAGCTTATCCTAAGCTGGAATGGTGCTGGTTCCATGAATCAACATTGATTATATCTGTTTTTTTGCATGATGGAACCGAAAAATCCAGTTCTGATTGGATTTATCTTGATTTTGAAGATGATCATCATGCAAAAAACAGCATAATCGACTTTTATTTTATAGGACCAGCCATGTTTCAGCTTAGGATAAGCTAAGCTGCAGCTTAGGAGAGCTGGCCTCTATATATATAAATATAAAAAATTGGGTTAGTCTGGGCCTGCGTCTGGGTCAGGGTCATCTAAGTTAAGCAGCGGGCTACAGATTTACCCCAAGTAAATGATGTGAGTTGTAGTTAAGATCTTTTTTCTTGGGTACCCATGAGAGACCCATCCCTGGGAGATAATATCTTACCGCGGTAAGAAATTCTGTCCCCAGAGATGATATCCAATCCTGCGGTAAGAAACTCGTCCCCTCAAGAATGTTTCCTGGCTTCTGCTCTCAAAGGAAGTCCATGTTTTGACAATTTCAAGTTTTATTAAGAGGCTGATCAAACAAAAATCTTAACCACAAAACCAACTCAATTTAGAAATGTTATTTTTATAGAGAAGGATATAGATAATAGATGACATTTGTTTTGGAATCTTTGAACATCTAATCTGCAGAGATGGTGACTAGGGAGTTAAATGAATTGGGACTCTTTGAATAATATTTAATGGATTCAGTAGTCATTCCATTGAGGAGTATTTGATCCAGCCTCTACTACCGCATAATCATTTAAAAGGTATTATTAGCGGGTAGCTTTGGAGCTCCTTCCCAGTGGCAGACCCAGGATTTTCGGTTGGATGGGGCTAAACTTTTTCTAAAAAAATTTCACAAATCTTCCTTTCAAAACATAGCACCCCAAAAAAACAAAACAATGATAAAATATTTTAGACTCACATACTTTTGTCTCTCAAATTGAAATAATAATAAAAAACGAACAGAAACAGAGCAGAAACAGACTTAATTTGTTTCATGATCACAAAATAGTAAATGAGAAAAGTTGTTTCAAGCCACACAATTCGATTTAAACGTATAACGTCAAGCATTTCCATTAGCGGATTTCTCCAACCATTCCATCAATGCAATGCAATGCAATGCAATGCTACTTAAAACAATTTCCCATAAAGAAGAAAACCAGAGATTGATAGAGAGAGGACAACGGAGACAAATAAGAGATTAGGGTTTTAACATCTGTGAGACCGGAGAACTTGAAGAAAGAGAAAATGGCTTATATGGAACAGATCAATCTCGAGCCTCGACTTTCAGCGGTAGAGATCTCGGGCCTGGAGGCCATTATACCAACACTCGAAGGAAGAAGGGGCTGACAGGAGGAAGAACGAAAGCAGAGGATGTGAGGTCTTTCTGGAATGAATATTGAATACTTACGAAAGAAGAAGGGGTGAGGCGGTTGTTTTAATACACGTGGGGAATCAACAGGGGCCTTACTATTTTAGAGGGAACTCAGGATTTGATCTAGGGCGACCGCCCCAGATGCCATAGATGTGGGTCCGCCACTGCTCCTTCCAATTGCATTTAAAATCTTGGTCAAGTCAAAATTTTAGTTTATCATAATAAAGGGCCAAAGAGTATCGCTACCATGACCAATACATGTTTGTGATGATGTATTACTTTTGTCAATCATTACTTCTATGGATGAGAGGATGAGCCCCTTTTAACCCCAAGGGATAGCTCAGTTGGCCTAGGACTA
This sequence comes from Umbellularia californica, assembly GCA_028538565.1. Lineage (NCBI taxonomy): Eukaryota > Viridiplantae > Streptophyta > Magnoliopsida > Laurales > Lauraceae > Umbellularia > Umbellularia californica. The sequence goes on along the minus strand of JAPQWN010000009.1, from coordinate 57,008,397 downwards.
CGGTTTGCATCTGGAGGTTGTAGGTTCGAAACTGCACTACCATACTGGGGCTACAGGGGAGTTTACCCGGCTTCCCTCTGGGCCCGGAGGGATTAGTCCAGCCCAAAGGGTTGGAACCCTCCGATAGCAAAAAAAAAAAAAAGGATGAGCCCCTTTTGGCAGCTAAAAAAAAATAAAACCTAACTAATGCAGTCCATTTATATAAGGACCCCACAGTGGAATCCCGGCATGCGTCATTCTCCGATCACTCCCTCTCTGGAGATTCTTAGAAGGTTGGGGTTTTGTTATTTCTTCTCATCATTGCAAGCGGTTTGGTTCATTTCCTTGCTTGTTGTTTGATTTTAGGATTAGGGTGGAAGTTGTGTGCTGTGCTGTAGTGGGTGGATGGGGGTTTCTGTTGTTTTTGACAGGGTGGGTTTCTAATGGGGTTTATTTCTAGTCCATTATAAATGGGTTTATCTTCTATCTAATTTTACCTGTTTTCTGTTTGTGTTGTGTTTCTGTTTATGAGATTTGGGTAGTGGATGTGGGTTCATGGATAATGAGATGGTCACCTGTTTGTTTCTTATGTTGATGTGTGTAGAGATTATTTGGTCATTTGACATTGCATAAAGAGGCAATTTCCAGTCAGTGTGATCATGATGTTACTTCAACTCTTATGTGTTACTTGTGTAGCAATGGAGAGAAATTCTAAAATGTCTTTTATGTATGAACACTAAGATTGATTAAACTATGTTGTGTGTTTATTTCTCTCCTCTACCATTTATAGCAATGGAGAGAAATTCTAAAATGTCTTTTATGTATGAACACTAAGATTGATTAAACTATGTTGTGTGTTTATTTCTCTCCTCTACCATTTAAGAAACCATGTACCAATCCAAAAGCTTAAGCTTATAGGTGGAATGCCCATATAGGTATATTAAGACATGAAAAGCCTACCATGTACCCACCCAAAAGCTTAAGCTTATAGGTGGAATGCCCATATAGGTATATTAAGACATGAAATGCCTACTATGTACCAACCCAAAAGCTTAAGCTTCTAGGTGGAATGCCCATATAGGTATATTAAGACATGAAAAGCCTATTACTTCGGCGATGTGTGGGATGTGGACCTTCCCAACAATAAGTAGCTTTCCATGTTTGCATTGTTGTTACTAGGAAGCACTTCTATGTAGAAAATGTGCCAGGTTAAGCATGATTGCTAATTTAAATCCTCATTTTTCTTCCCGCGGATTTTGATATGCTTGCCAAACTTGGATTTGAAGAAATCATCGCTGAGTCCACTCTGCTATTCAATTGTGGAATGCGATGAATCCTCTCCAGTGTGGTTTCAAGCTAAGAAAGAGAAGAAGAAACCAAAAGCTGAAACCGTAACTCTTTTGTTTTCAGAAAACCCTACACTTTAATGGGTCAATGCTATTTCTTGTTTCCAGGTGAAAAACCCGATCTCTAGTGCTCAATACCATGGGTGATTCCAAGTTTGGCATTCGTTTCAGTGATGCTAACAAGAGATTTATGTAAGAGAAATGTTCCTCAGTTCTTCTTTTCATCTTCTTTCTTCCTCTTCTAAACAGTTAAAAGAGGTGGCTCATTTAGCTCCTATATACATTCCCTTTATCTTTATGTAGGATGAAAAGATTAGAACTGGCGACAAAATCTGCTCGGGTGCCAGAAGGAGAAGAAGGAAATGATCATATCAGCCTCCTTTCAGATCACATCCTCATAAAAATCCTCTCTCTACTATCTTTAGTAGAAGCAGCAAAAAACTCAATTCTATCTAAGAGATGGAGATATCTCTGGATCTCTATCCCTACTCTCGACTTCACTGACTTCTTTGTAACGCACTCAACTGTAGTAGATTCCCATGGTACCAAGAAATTTATATCCATCTTCTACGAAATCTTTAACTTTCGTCAAGCCCCTGTCCACGGCTGCAGCTTGCCCGTTTTCGATTTCAAGCAGTGCCTGTTTGATCTCAACACCTTCTTATTATTCCTCTACAAACTCCGCATCCAGCATCTCATCCTTAGGAATGTCGGTAGATTGGATAACACTTTGTCACCTGATTTATACTACTTTCAGTCCCTCAAGGAGCTGGGAATTTGGGATTGTCCTGTCCTCTTTCCATCTCAGTTTAAAGTACTTACTAACCTTCTGTCACGACCTAGGCCCGAGGCCGGACTAATCGGGGCCTATCCCGGATCGCGATGTCATCATACTTACTCCCGTAAATCTTGAATTAACCGAAGTTAAGACAAGACTCACAAGGGAACTATCATACGTACCTGTCAAATGTACACTTTTGCGGAAATATATACATACATTGACAATAATTGACTTTACATTACAAGTAAAGCTCACATATACAAAAATACAATCCAATAAAGTCCACCACTGCATATTCAAATTACAATGCAGAGGACATCTAATTACATCTCAAAATGATTTACACAAGTGTCTATCAACATAATTCCGAAAATAATCTCAAAACATTCAAAATCAACGCCCTCCGAACTATGCCCATTCGATCAATCCTCCTGGAGGAATCGGATTGGCTTCCTCCGCATGCGGCGCGGCCGCTGCAAGGCCGGGAGGGGCAACTGGGCCTGTAATGCCATCAATAACACTATGAACACGACGATTCAGCAATGTATAAACAAATCTATGATAACTCATGCTAAGTCTGACCATTTGTCAATATAATAACTCTAGACAATGAAATCTAGGTTAATGCAATATCCTGAACAGTATAGTCAATTGATAATCAATGACTAGATTACAAGTATAATAATATTATCATCATTCAGTTCAGTGTCTTCCCAAAGGAAGCATTAGTCAATTCATTTCATTCATTTCGTGTTATTCGGATTACATTGAACATTTATTAGATGGCTTTTGGGACCCTTTAGTCCAATATCATTTTTCATTCAATACGTATTTCATTACATGGCTTGTACATGGCTTTTCAGTGACTTTTCAGTCTATATGTGGGATCTACCAGTGTCTTGATCAGAGATCACTGGCATCACCACGGAGCTCCGGAACAACCCATCCATCTGCTGCAGCGGGATTATTCATTAATTCATTGCATTGATTCATTGTTCAATGGTTCATTATGTCTATTCATTATTCAATGGTTCATTGTAATTATTCATTATAACTCCAATTGAGTTAGAGGAATCATTAGTCATTTGCGGTCCTACTTATCTTTATCTCAAATTTAGACAATTTCTAGGTGTAATCATTAGTTACTAAATGCACGTGTTATTTTCGATGGACATCACATTTGCATTTAATATGTGCATTTAGTCCCCAAAAATTTCCACCCACAATATCAAAATCCACTCGGTCCGATCGATTGGCCAATTTTTGCTTATAATTCATGTTTGGCCAGTATCAGGTTCGCTCGAGCGGATCCAAGTTCGCTCGAGGGGAATTCCAGTTCGCTCGAGCGGACATTTACAGACGACGTTCGTATCAGACAGAACCTTCATTGCTCGAGCGCACACAATGTTCGCTCAGGCGGACGTTTACAGATGCCATTTTGCATCAGACAGAACCTAGGTCGCTCGAACGAACTGTTCAGAAGCTAGACTCCGAATTCTGAACAATTCACTCTTCTTCTTCTCCATTTCAAGCCACAATCCATAAACACATACAAGGACCTCCTGTCCTCTCCTCATTCATCATTTAAAACACAAACAACACTTCTATTTCATCATTAAAGCATCATGAAATCCACACTAACCACATTCAATCTAATCTCCATTTCTATAAGAAAGAGGGGGGGGGGGGGTTGGTTTTGAGAACCCATCCCCTACAACTCAATAAAACTTGGAAATTAGCATGCTTAAGCATAAGGAATCATTTATACTTACTTGCCTCTTAAAGTCTATTAGCAAGAAATCCTTTGATAGATTGACTTGAGACAAAAACCCCCAAATGAAAACCTTCTTCAAGCCTATTTCCATGGAAACATAAAAAACACAAACCCTATGAGCTAAATGAGCTAGGAATCACTCCTAACCACTCATTATAACTTGAAAATCCTTTAAAAGCTCTAAGTACTTACTTGTGGTGTGAGTAGGGAGCTCTTGAGCTTTTCTTTCAAGTTTCAACCCTCTAAGGAAAGAAGGCAAGTTGAGGAAGATGATGGGGAAGAAGAAACCTCTTCAAAAATCCACTTGAATCTCTCTAAAATCCACTCTTGATGAAGAAGAAGGAAGAAGAAATGAAGAAGGGAGGTGCCTAGGGTTTCTCTTCAATGCAAAGGAGTAAAATGAACTCAAGGAGGGTTCATTTCATTAACATAAGCCCTCTTTTGCATTTAAGTCCATTCCACTAAGGTTATTTGTATTTCGAGTCAAACGAAGGACCACTTGACGAAATCCTCGTCAAACGGCTTCGAGTTTATTATGAAAGTTAATGTACTCGTCGAGATACACGCGTTGGTACCAAGAGTTTCCGTATTCGACAAAATACGTATAAACCCGTATTTACGAAAAAGGTCTTGTTCTCTTAGTTTAGACTTAAAACTCATTCAATTCACTTAATCTCTTCATTATTACTTCATTAAGTTCATTTGAGACTAATCTCATTGAATTGGGTCCTTAACCATCATTAGTCTAATTAGACTTGATTAATTAGCATTAATTGCAATTAATTAGAGTTAATCTTGATTAACTCGGGGCGGGGTCTTACATCTTCGAAACCTGAAACTCATTCGAGTTAGAATTAACAATAGGCAGCTTGAGATTTTGGTTTCTGGTTGTCCCAACCTAGAGAACCTGAATTTGAGTGACTGTTCAAATTTGCGCGATTTCCAGATTTGTGCACCGAATCTCTTGTTGCTGGATATAGAAATGAGTGAATGGACACGCTTTTCTTTGATTGATGCCCCGCGTCTGAAACATGTTACTCTCTCTGATTCAGTAGATCATTTGGATGACTTGGATAACTCCTCAAGAGAGAAAGAGGAAGAGGATGATCATCTTGTTAAGCTTTTAATGAATTTGAGTCATATTGAGCGCTTTTCTATTGCTTGCTATAAAGAAACTTTCAAGGTCAGTTATATACAACACTAAATCAAGTTCCTTTAAAGCTAAAGCGTTCTGAACTCTTTTTTTTTTTTTTTTTTCATTCACTTTTCTATAGTACACATCAATAGAGCAGCTGCCTGATAGTTTATCTACTGGCCATCGTTGGCTAATCTGAAGGAGCTATCCATAAGACTGGCTCTTAGTGATGTCAAGATGGTCTCTTTTCTGCTGTTCTTGCTCAGGAGTTGCCCAAATTTACAACTTGCTCTAGAGGTTTGGCTTATCAAACATAAGCGCTTGTTTTATATAGTACCATCTGCGACTCTGAACTATATCATGCTCTTGTTCTCTGTGTTTACTATTAGGATGGATCCATTGGACCGGGAAGTCCTTTTGAAACTGGCTACTGGGAGAAACAGAGACCTCCAAAGTGTTTGATAAATCATCTTACAAAGATACGGATTAAAAACATTGGTCTAGGCGACAAGAATGTGTTTGACCTGATGAAGTTCTTTTGGTTAAATGCACGTGTTCTTATTAAAATGAGTATCACTATCAATTGCTTGAGATTTGATTGGGCTTTGGTGAAAGAGATTATAGTGGAGGAGTTCTTTCCCCTCAAAAGGGCTTCTCCACATGCTTTGATAGAAATCAAGCCCAGGGGAAGGTATGAATGTTATTCTTTTGAAATATATTATTCCTCGGATACTTGGGAGTTTGCTTGGATACATACTTTCTAGGGGCTTGACCTATTTGTATATAGACTTTATATGACTAGGCACTTGTCTTTGATACATGTTCTCCAAGGCTTTATTAGCTTTCAGATACTGTTTGCATTTATTTATATGCACTTATTGCTAATGTTACATGCATTTTTTTTAAGAAAAAAAGGAAACCAGTGTTTCTTGTCGATCATTTTGTGGATCTTGTGTCACATCTGCACCAGATCTAAATGATTGATTCATTTGGTGAGGCATGCAGTATCCAATATTGGAATTATGCTAGTGTATTCAGTAGGTGAGGGCTGCCTTTGAACTGAATTTGGGCCATTGGCTATGTTTGTTCCAACCATCAATTTTGCATGTTATGGCCCTTCTGATGGACAATCTTTATTTTTCTAGCCAAAGCATCTAGATGATGGAGCCTACCTTCAGGATGTCTTGTATCTTACACACACACAACAATGTGGAAACTGGAAGCCTAGGATCATGAAACCACTCGAAGATCAAAGGAGGATTTTCATTCTTGTGAAGAATTGGAAGACCTTCTAAGATTAAACCCATATATTCCAACTAAGAATTACATAGTAATGGACCCAAAAAAAAAAAAAAAGGCCACCACAAATTTCTTTAGTTCAACTCCTGACAACAACTAGTCAATTTACTAGACTGTTTTTTTATTTTTTATTTTTATTTTATTTTTTATTTTTTAAGATTGCAAGGAATGATTTGCATTGGCTACTTTAAGATGAGTTTGAATGCTTCAAGATATATGCTTCCTCTCTCATGTTTTATTGGGTTTGGTTTGAAATTTATGATTTGCTGATGGTAATGTACTGACAATTTCAAAAGCCCATTCTCTTAATCTTAGAGGAATGATTTGCATTTGCTGATGTAACATGATTTGCTGAAGTGGGCGTGGTTCTATTCTCACTGACGAAGGCTAGAGAGCAGGGTCTCACCTCGATTAAGATGATATATGATGCTGTTGATGTGATCAATGCCATTAAAGGAGCGGATGATTGGTTCACCAGATCTTATGTTTTGGATATTTTGGAGTGTGCTTAGCATTGTGTTAGTTTCGACTATGTTCCCAGGGTGTTTAATGAAGCAGTCCATCTGGCTGCTAAGCTTGGTCATTGGTATGATGTCTCTATTTTTTGGACTGATGTTTTCCAGGACTGGTTGACTGGGCCTCCTCTGTGATTTGCCTTTTGGCCTTAATGATGTTTTTGGTCTTTTTCCCCTTTCAAAGAGAACAATCACTGGACATAACAATGCATGTGCCTTGCAAGAGAAAAATGGAAGTCTAATGTTTTATAGAGTTGAAGTCATGAGGTGATTCTGGCTGGGTTTGAATTTTGGCTGTCAACCAGCCCTTGTCCTTTTGTAATTGGATAATGTCCAATGAAATTTCTGCCCATTGCAATTACATGTCATTATTAATGAACACAAACCACCAGGGTGGTCAGGATATTTCTTCTGGAAAGTGCATAGTATTTTTTTTTTTATAAACTATCATAAAAATAAGTTTTCATCTTTAAAATTTTATGATTTTTCATTTATTATACAGTTGCAGACTAAGAACTCAAGATTTTGGGTACATGGAAGAATTTTCAATGGAACTTCCACCATTGCAATTAGCCCTCATAACTAATGAACACAAGCCTTCATGGGGGTTACAATGTTTCTTCAGAAAGTTGCAGAGTATTTATCGAGTAAGCTCCAATTTTGCTTGATTAAATCCCAAAATTATTCAGTTCCATATGAAAGGGACTGATTTGTGAATTTGATTTTGACCGACTTCATTTGATTTGACCGCATGGCGATGGGTCGGGTCGAACCATTAGTGCAACCTCTTTTATTTTCTTAGTTTTTTGTTTCTTGTGTTGGTCAGCTTTGTTAACTGCTCTATCAATATTTTAGGCTAGTCAAATGTCATGGTATTACCATGCCATTATCTGCTCCACTGCATAATTGTGGTGGTGCAGAAACCACAATTTCCAGTTATTTGTGATACTATTAATCTGACTTTGCCACCCTTAATTACCATGACCCTGCTAGTAATGATTGTCAGGACTTGCCTTCCTGGGTCCATGTTTAGATTCATTGATATTATTGGGTTTGTGTCTGGGTCAAGGTCATTTAAGTTCAGCCACAATTTCCAGTTATTTGTGATAATATTAATCTGACTTTGCCACCCTTAATTACCATGACCCTGCTAGTAATGATTGTCAGGACTTGCCTTCCTGGGTCCATGTTTTGATTCATTGATATTGATGAGTCAAGCCCAAGTGGCCCAATCCATGCTGAGCCAGGGCTTAAATGTATAAAGATCCGGTTAGTCCAATGAGGTCCAGGCCCAAATCCATAAGGCCCGGTCACGTCAAGGCAACCCTCATCGCTTTGGAAATAGTCAGTCCTTATCCCGCTTTTACCAAGTCCTGCGGAGAATATCCCAACCGCCTTGTCCATCGAGGATAGTTCGAATGCTCCATCAAAGTAGAGTTTACGTTGCTGTAAAGTCGTCCCCATTTGTTAGGGGAAGACTATAAATAGAAGAGTCCCACCAGCACTTGAGGGGCAAGAAAATATTTCTCTTCTACATGCTCCAATTCTCCTACCTTGTAACCTCTGCACACTTGAGATATATAATATCCTGCGACCTCAGCCCTTCTGAAGTGGACGTAGGTCACGCTGACCGAATCACTATAATTTCTCTCTCTTCTTTAATTACTGCATTAATTATTATCGATTACTTGACCGGTGGCGTGCGAAGTTAATTTGGGCATCATCAGATATTATTGGGTTTGTGACTGGGTCAAGGTCATTTAAGTTCAGTACTGGTTACCTGATTTACCCCACATAACTAATGTAAGTTGTAGACATGGTTAGTCATCACACTAAGTCTATGTTTTGACAGTTTCAAACTTGTTAAGAGGCTGATCAACAAATTTTTCTTCTCCAACTCAATTCAGGTGGAATACTCATTCAAATGTTAATTTATAGAGAAGGATACATGATATATGGCATTTGTCTTGGCATCTTTTGAACATCTGATCTGTAGAGATGGTGACTAGAAGTTGACGAATTGCTTTTCTTTGGTAGGTAATGGTGAAGTAATCAATCCTTTGAGATGGATTTGATCCAGTATCTACTACCACATAATTATTTAAAATGTATTATGAGGGAGTTATTTTAGCTTCAAAGTGAAGGAAATTGTAACTGAACTTGCCGGGGACCTTTGTGGGTTCTGGTGTGAGATATCTCATGCGAACTCACTGCGAATGCTCTCAGATCTACTGAATTATCAATAAAGGATTCCCATCTCCCTTATATAGAGAAATTTCTAAAAGTCACGACTACTATGGACTCTACCTCTCATAGAATCTCATATCTTCTTATCAGCGTGGATATTTTGCCAAACCAAGAGTCTAAACCAGATCCAAATTCCACAACTAAGAGTTTGATCCTTATTTGACTCAACAAGATAAAGACTTATTAGGAGTTCACCTGTAGCACACCGCTAGGCTCGATCTTGCATGGGCCCCATTGCAGTTGGGGACACAATTTTTCAACACAGCTTCTTCCAATTGCTTTCAAAATTAAGGTCAAATCAAATCTTAGCTCATCCTAATCTAGGGCCAAAAAACAATTTTTTAACACACCTTCTTCTAATTGGTTTCAAAATCAAGGTCAAATCAAATCTTGGCTCATCCTAATCTAGGGCTTGCACCCCGACCAATGCATGCTTGTCATGAATTTATGATTTCCTTAAAAAAGGACATGTTGGATGTTTTTGTTTTCGACTGATGGAAGGGCCCCTAATAAACAACTTAAATTTTTATCTGTCATCTTAATACCTAAGTTTGGACCAAATCAAAGAGATGGGATGCTTCTATAAAAAGAGGAGGCTGCTTTTCCTTTGCTGCACCTGCATATGTGAGTCAAATCCAAAACCTTGCAATGAGAGTATCAGTTTCTCTTCCCTTAATGATCTTCTTCATGGTGCTCATGCTCTTGCTAGCATCAGAAGCCATGGTTTGGGGAGGTAAGCTGCCAATTCTCATCCATTTCCACTATATTTTATAGCTTATTTGCAATCTAAAATATTGATTTTGATTTGCACAGTCACGGTTCGAGGGTCGATGAAGATGGCAGAGATACCATACAGTCCTCCACCACCCAAAGCCTTGGGAAGTCCAAATACAAGTCCTTGACACCAATAACAACTCGTCTGTCACTGGTTGTCAGTGATAGAAAGCATATGTGTGTGTGTCTGTGTTACGATATGAAGTCCTACTTAGAGAAGATTGATGTTATTTATAAAAAGTTAAGTTGTCTGTGAAAAGAATAAATATATTTTAGGTATCCATCTTACTATTCTCAAGGCTTTTTTGTATTGTGTGGGATTATTAGGAATTTGTTATGTAATATTATCATAGTGCATAGGACTCTGCTTGTTGGGAAGTAGAGGGGTCTATGTGTTCGACACCTATCTTCATTGGCTAACTCCCATAGTTTTACCTGGTATATGCGGATAGGAATGTTTGCACGTGTTCATAGGAATTACTTATCGGCTGTCCAGTATCAAGTGTCTATCGAGCTCAAGGCCAAAAGCTCTTAACTGGGCTGGGCGGGAGATACCTTGGGTTATCAATATATATATATATATATATATATATATATATATATATATGGGAAGTGCTGCTATGAGAGATACTCTCACCAACTTAGTGAGAGATGGATGAGGGTCCTCACATTTAAGTTGTTAGATATGGATGTGAGGGCCCCCACCTTATCTCTCATAGTAAGGTAAGAGCATCACTCATTGGAGCATCTCCCATATATATATTGCATTTATTTTGTTTAGATTAAACAACAAAAGCATGGATTTAGTCCCTCAATCAGCTTTTTGTTGGTAGAACGACAAGGGTGATGGAGATCATGACTCATTGTGGTTTTTTTTTTTTTTTTTGAAAGAATGAGAAGGGTTTGTTGGTGCTTTTTCCATCATGTGGAAATAGAAATATGTGGAGCACATAATACTCAAGTTGTACAAATCCTGCCTGTAAAACAAAGTGGGATTGATCATGGCCATGGGTGCCAACATTTACAAGATTAATTGGAGAGAGATGTTATTAGACGGAGATTCTTGTAAGGTTATGGACCAATACAGGCAAAATTGGAAGTTAATATCCAAGTTTACGTTATAAAAGTCCTTTCAAATGGTCTCAGTGAGTTGGTCAATTTTAAATGTAGGGATTGCTCATGGAACCCAGCACCCTAAGCTGGGTACCAGAAAAAGAAAGGGAAAGGGAAGGGACACCACTCCGATAAACAGTCCATCCAAATACAATCTAGATTGCAAAATTTGTCATACATGACTAGCGCAATAAACCTAAAACTAATTTCATCAAAATGATAGGCCAAAATCAAAATATCCAAAACATAAGGGCCGAACAGACCCCCAGATGGGGTGTTATTAATCAAAGGGATATAGCCCGTACAACTACCCTTAAATCTGACATTTATCCTAAAACCGATGACGTTTAAATATATCTTGCAGAACTGTTCGTACAATTGTGGTGCAATGTCGCATGGCCCTGGAATATCACACGGCCCTAGAATATCGTTCAGTCTTATATGTGCGATATCACATGACCCTAGGATACTGTATTAACGGTTCCGTGAAAAATACTAGAACTTTTACAATTCACGAATGAATGTCTAGTCTAAAGACCACTGTACGGACAATAACCCTGAATCCAAATGAAGGGCTTAAATTGTCCACCGGCACATGGATGACCTACCCCTACTGGTTGTTTGACTTGAATTGAATCCTCCTGTGCTAGCAATCTCAGTCTCCAACAAAGAATTTAAAAACAATGGGTTCAACATTTTGACCAAACAAACAGATAAAACAGCATACGAATCTTCCAACAAAGAATTTAAAAACAATGGTTTCAACATTTTGACCAAACAAACAGATAAAATAAAATACGAATCTATTGAGTGCTGCTTCTAGGGTAACTTCTTGAAATGAAGACATACGAATCTATTGAGTGCTGCTTCTAGGGTAACTTCTTGAAATGAAGAAAGGAACCAATCATTTCCACTCATTATCCCTTCTCATGGACTTTCACAAATCACACTCATAAAAAAGAAAGGAAGTTTCCTTAAAGTCTCCTTCTATTAAAGATATTAAATGAAAATGAGATCAATGATGGCCCCACTTATGCTTGTTGCAATCACCATCCACTCATGCTTTTGTGTCAAGTAGTATTGTAAAAATCTAATGCGAAGGCCCACTTATTGAGAATCTGGGCTGTTAGATATGACTGCCTTTCTACCTTATGAGATGTGACAAAACTTTATTTTGATAAGAGTTGGCCCCTTGATGATTTAACTGATTCTGATAAAGATATGACATCTCTTTATATTCTCTATCATTTTACACCAGGTTAATTTTACTGTGGGGGACAACTTCTTGTATATTATCTTAAAAATAATATTAAAAGAAATTGATGGAGGAGATTAAATGGGTGTGAGAAATAATGAATAAAAATTAATGAGAAAAGTAATCAGAAAATTGATGTGGGATAACTCTTTTTCTCATTAATTCCCAAGGGCTATTTTTATCATTAATTTCCTACAACTGTTTTTCTCATTAAGCTATTTTTTTCAGAACTTTCTTGGATAAGTCTCTCTCCCTGTAACTCTGTTTCCAATGACTCTTTTTATTTTTATTTTTTTTAATGCAAAACTCTACAACACATACTATTCTCAAATCCTTATTTTTCTTTCAAGAAAAACGTTTCCAATTTTATTTCTTTTTGGGCAATTCCATATTTCTATCTCTTGTGTGCAGAGTTGAGATAGAATTCGACATTTTTTCTTGGGCCAAATCTTCTATTGCAAACCACCTGCATTTGAAGAAAATATTGTCTTCAAGAAAACATTAGATTATTCCTTGCGCCTAAGTGCATTTTATTTTTGTGCTTTCTTTTTTTCTCTACTTCATCCTCATTATATTATTTATTTTTCAATTGCACATTCTTCTCGAGAAATTTCTCCAGCATGAGTTCATATGGTAGTGAACATTGGCCGACTTATAATTAAAAGAAGAAAGCATGTGTTTTAGGCCGTTTAGATTTTTCAAAGGAGGGGTCCACAGCTAATTTTCACTTCAGGAGATAAGTGTAAGTGTGATAGTAATATGGATCCATTATGGTAGAGTAAAAGCATAAAAGAGGAGAGGTTTTTATTGGAAACTTTGAATAGTCAATAGACTTTCTCGTGGGATGGAGTGTAGTTGTCAATAAATTGCCTAATTATCTGGCCAAAGTTTCTTGTGAGTTAAAAATTTTGAATGGTCTCTAAGCTTTTGGCCTTACTTTTGAGAAGCCAACCGAATCTAGATTTGGTGAGGCCTTATCCCATGGTAAATGGATGGACTCTAAGCTTTCGTGCACTATGAGAAGCCAACCGAGCTCAGATATGGTGAGGACTTACTCCACGGTGACTGTGGGTCATATCCCTTGGACGATCCTGCTTCGAAGTGAGCCATTTTTATAAGAGTCGGATCCTGTGAGGTTTTTTACCCATAGTGACCATGAGTAAACTAATTACGGTCTACCACGTTACCGTGGGACTCTAGTCTTTGATTGTGATTGTTCCGTGATGGCTAGTCTCTTAATACCTAAGTTTTGACCAAGTCAAAAAGATGTGGTACTTCTATAAAAAGAGGAGCCTGCTTTTCATTCGTTGCATATGTGAGTCAGAAACAAGACCTTGGAATGAAATCATCAGTTTCTCTTCCCTTCATGTGCTTCTTCTTGGTGTTCATGCTCTTGCTAGCATCAGAAGCCATGGTTTGGGGAGGTAAGCCGCCAACTCTCATCCATTTCTACTATATTTTATAGCTTATTTGCAGTCTAAATTATTGATTTTGATTTGTACAGCCACGGTTCGAGGGTCGATGAAGATGGCATCGATACTATACAGTCCTCCACCACCCAGAGCCGTGGGAAGTCCAAGTACAAGTCCTTGACACCAATATCAACTCGTCTGTCACTGGTTGTCAATGATAGAAAGCATATGTGTGTGTCTGTGTTATGATATGATGTCCTACTGAGAGAAGATTGATGTTATTTATAAAAAGTTGTCGGTGAAAAGAATAAATAAATCTTAGGTATCCATCTTACCATGCTCAAGGCTTTTTTATTTTTTTTTTTATTTTTATTGTGTGAGATTTTAGGAATTTGTTATGTAAAATTATCATGGTGCATAGGACTCTTCTCGTCGGGAAGCGGAGAGTCCTGTGTTCGACATCTATTTTCGTTGGCTACCTCTCATAATTTTACATGATGCATGTGGATAGGAAGGTTTGCATGTGTTTATAGGAATTATTTCTCGGCGATTCAGTATCAAATGCCTCTCGGATTTAAGGCCAGATGCTCTTAATTGGGCTGAGCGGAAGATACCCTGGGTTATAAATATATACATTGTATTCATTTTACTTAGCTTAAGCAACAAAAACATGGCATTAATCCCTCAATCAGCTTTTTGTTGGTAGAACGACAAGGGCGATGGAGATCATGACTCATTGTAGGTTTTAGTACGTGTTTTTTTTTTTTTTAGAATGAGAAGGGTGTGTTGGGTGCTTTTTCCATCATGTGGAAATAGAAATATGTGGAGCACATAATACTTTAGTTGTACAAATTATGGGTATTTTTGTCATGTGCAAATTTTTTTAAAAATGTGGGAGTGCTAAGAAAAATCAATGGTGTGTTGAGAATCACCCCTTAAATTGTCCACTGGAACGTGGATGACCTAACCACTACCGGTTGTTTGACTTGAATTGAATCTTCCATCTATTGCTTGTCAGGTGGAGCGATCAGAGTCTCCAACAAAGAATTTAAAAACAATGGCTTCAACATTTTGACCAAACAAACAGATAATAACATACTAATCTATTGAGTGCTGCTTCTAGGGTAACTTCTTGAAAAGAAGAAAGGAACCAATCCTGTCCACGCATTATCCCTTCTCATGGACTTTCACAAATCACACTCATAAAAAATAAAGGAAGTTTCCTTAAGTCTCCTTCTATCAAAGATATTAAATGAAGATGAGATTAATGATGGCCCCACTTATGCTTGTTACAATCACCGTCCACTCATGCTTTTGTGTCAAGTAGGAAAGTAAAAATCTAATGCGAAGGCCCACTCATTGCCTTTCTATGTTATGAGATGCGACAAAATTTTACTTCGATGAGAGTTGGCCCATCGTAAAATTGAGGATTTAACTGATTCTGATAAAAATATAACATCTTTTTATATTCTCTATCATTTTACACCAGGTTAATTTTACTGTGGGGACAACTTGTTGTATATTATCTTAAAAATAATAATAAAAGAAAATGATGGAGGAGATTAATTGGGTGAGAGAAATAACTAAAGTAATGAGAAAATTGATGTTGGGTAATTCTTTTCTGATTAATTCCTATTTTTCTCATTAATTTTCAATGGTTTTTTTTCTCATTAATCTGCAACTGCTACTTTTTCATAACTTTCTCTCCTTTGTAACTCTCTTTCTGATTTGATGAAATACACATACATACACATACTAATCTCATACAATTCCCTCTCAAATCTTTATTTTTCTTCCAAGAAAACCATTTACAGTTTTATTTCTTTTTGGGCAATTTCGTATTTCTATCTCCTGTATGTAGAGTTAAGATAGAATTGGATATTGTATCTTGGGGACATATTTTCTATTGCCAACCACTTGCATTTGGGGAAAATAAATGTTGCCTTTAAGAAAGCATTAGGTTATTTCTTGAGCCTTGCCTATTTTTTATTCTTGTGTTTTTTTATTTTCTCCACTTCATCCTTATTATATTATTTATTATTTATTTATTTATTTTTTTTTCAATTACACATTCTTCTTGATAAATCTCCCTAACACGACTCACAATGCATGTAGTGAAAATTGGCGGACTTCATTAAAAGAAGAGAACATATATTTTAAGTGGTTCAGATTTTTCAAAAGGTGGGGTCCACAGAGATTTTTGCTTCTCCACACAACGTATAGGTTTAAGTGTGACAGTCATATAGATCCATTATGATATGACCAGTGTAGTTTTCAATCTCCACCTTTCATGCTGCCACGCCTGATTGCCTAATAAAAAGAAATTAAAAATCTTGCACCATACAAGTTCATGAGTCTTGCATGGTGAAAAAAGCTCACCAGCGCAATCATCGATCTCTTCCTTTTCACTGGCAAATCGCCATCGAGATGACTTTGCCCAAATGGCAGGGCAGGAGAGCTATGGCACTGAGTTGAAAACCCACTTCGAGAAACCATATTACAACTTAAAAGTAATTTGGATGCTCTATTAGCATAGAACGACTAAAAAATGAAGAAATTAAAAACCCCTGGCTGAAGTTTCAATTTAATATATTTAGTGAAAAATAATTAATTTCTCCATTTTTTATTGTCGGTCTCAAGTCCGGATAAAATAGAAGGGTTGCGTTTGGTAGGTTGACAGCCAACTTGCCATGATCCAAACATTTTGAGGTAATAAAAATAAATTGGAAGAAATACAACTTATCTAAAGATTTGACTTAAAATAAATTGGAATGGAGAAAGAGATTTCAGGTAGCCAACTCCCAAGTAATTGGGACTAGGTTTGGATGGTGATGATAGAAAATATTTACCTTCTTTTAATTACGTCCCAAAATTCTTTTAATAATGTCAAGTGGTGGGTAGGTGGAAGACCTACCAAGAAATTAAAATGAAGCTTCCAGACTTTTAAGTCAAATGCAATACCTCCAAATCACTACCCCATTTACAATCTTCTTCTAAAGTCATACATTGGCCATTCTTCTGTCTCTCCATTTATGCTTACCATGGCATGGATGTTCACTATGGCATGTTTACTAAAGGCCTCTTTGTTTCATATAATTAATTTTGTAAAAATTTTATTAGTTATATTTTGAAAGTGGTTAAAAATGAAGATGCCTGTGAATATCCAAAAATGTCTATCAAATAACCACCTCTTAATAGAAAATGAATTAATAATAGATAAGAAATGACTACCCAATCATACCTCGGTAATTCAAAATCCTAGGGAAATCAAGGTTACGTCGGCATTTCTATCTCACATCCTTAAATTGTTACCCACACTTAAATTGTTAAAGTGGTTGACAAGTTTAGTAACGTTGGAGGTTATGGCTTCGAACTGTTGGGGGCCTTACTGAGTACACAGTGTTAGTGGGTGGCGTTGTGTACGTAAGGTTTTAGCAAAAAGAGGAAAATTTGGCCAAAGTTTCTTGTGAGTTGAAAAAAATGAATGGTCTTTAAGCTTTCACACCTTCCTCTCGAGAAGAATAGGGCAGCATGGCTACAACGCAGAGCCGCTGATTGTGGTATGGAGGCAGCACCCCATCTTGAATGCATGGTGGGGCCTAGTTTTACAAAATATGATACGGTCATCAGCCCTAAGATCCTTAATAATGATAACCTAAAAATTGTTATTCAAATATGTAAGATGGCCACCATTAGATAAGATTTTGTCTAAAACACGTGATGAACTTGCCTTACTTTTCTCTTGTTGGGATAGAAACCGAGGTGGTCACTCATGTATGATCAATCTAGTCTTTGGCCTACTAAAATTTTCTTTTAAAAAAATGGATTTAGTGTCAGCTTCCTGTCAGATGCATTAAAGAACCCAACTTGAACTCTAATCAATGAGGATAAAGACATGTTCAAAGCCTCTTTTACCATCATCTCTCATGTGGCCAACTATTGCCAAAATCTTATCATCTACTCAGATTGCAAGAAACTTAGATAAGCAATTTTAGATCCATCCGTATCTCCTTGGTAGTAGAGATTCAAAGCTAGGACATTAAAATGCTCTAATCAGGAACCTGAAAGTTGAGGTCTTTAGTAAATTTTCTGAAGCTGGGATCCATCTTTCTCGAAGAGCAAGTAGCTACAGAAGTAATAGCCAATCAATTGGATTAGTTGACGGTTGACTAAGCCTAGTATGTTCTGTCCATTTCTCTCGCACTGTTGTTTTGTTTCTTTGTTCTTTTTGATATTTTCACCCTCTCACCATAGTAGCTGCCCAGGATGGATCCCTAGGGCAGTTAGATCTCACATGGTATTCAGTAATCCAATCTGATAAAAAAAAAATCCTAAAAGACCAATCTCAATTTGTGGGCCATGTCTTCTTCAGCTGGAAATGGACTTCCATCTTTGGAGATTCAAACCATTTATCTAATTGGTCATGATGGTTTTGCACACTAGAGAGAAAGAGAAAAGAAAAACAAAATACCAATTAAACTATCAGCCAGTCATCAGTGGGATTTTGCCTAAATGTGAACGGCTCACGTTTCAGGTCAAAATGTCCAATGCCCTGACCATGACAAGTCAATGGATAGTGAAATGGCACCATGGACCATCAAAGGTGAGCTGAAGACTCATTCGGATTCCGTTCCTTTACAGCATTGATAACCATTCATCTGATAAATAACGAAATTACATTTTAATTTATTCTCTTAATACCTAAATTTTGACCAAATCAAAGAGATGTGGTACTTCTATATATAAGAAGAGGAGGCTGCTTTTCCTTGTTGCATGTCACGACCCGGGCCCGAGATCTGATTACTTCGGACGGACCCCCGAGTCGCGGAACCATACTTACTCCCGTAAATCCTGAATTAACCGAAGTTAAGACAAGACTCACAAGGGATATCAAATCACAATACCTGTCAATGTACAATGTGCGGAAAACATGTATATATACATTGACTACAATTAACTTTACACAAAAGTAAAGTTCCCTTATACAAATTTAAAGCCCACTAAACCAACACTGCACACTTAAAATACAATGCAGTTGGTACTTAATCACAATCCAAAATTCTCTATTACAAAAATATTCATTTACAATCGCCCTCCGACTACGCCCACTCCGCTAAACCTCCTGGAGGTAACGGACGGGCCTCCTCCGCAGGCGGCGCGGCCTCGGCAGGACCGGCACGGGCATCTGGGCCTGTGATATCATCAATAACACGTGAACACGAAGGTTCAACAAGATACATGCATTTTCATGATTCTTCATGTTATTTAACAATTCTTTAACAATTCTATACAAGAATTCAATAAGGTAAGAACTTAAACAGTTCTACAATAAAAGAACTTAACAGTTCTATATAACCTACTTCAATTCCATAACAAATATCTACGTCAATCATATCCTTTCATTTCGTTCATTTCGTTCATTTCGTGTCTTCCAACGGAAGCAGTGTAAGCACAAGGCGGAAGGGCAAACCATTCATGGCCTAGGCTTCAAGATTATTCAATTTTTCATTTAGTCACATTAATTAAGCACAAGGCGGAAGGGCAAACCATTCATGGCCGAGGCTTCAAGATTGTTTCACTTTTCATTACATGACTTTTCACAATGGTGGAAATTTTCCAGTGTCTTGATCAGAGAGCACTGGCATTCCACGAGGCTCCGGAACGCCCCTCACATCTACTGCAGCAGGAATTATTCATTCATTCAAGTTACTGTCACCTTTAGTGACTATTCATTTCATTTCATTTCATTAATTCAATTCATGTATTCTGTCATTTCGTGCATTATGTCAATGACGTTCACTATGTCAATGAAGTTCACCTCTGTGTCACTTCATGGATTCTATTCATCTCTTATCAATTCTATTCATACTTCTAAGCCAGACAAACGAGTGAAGCGTTAGTTATCCAATGTACATGTTATTTTTGATGAATATCACTTTATGTATTTGATTTGTACATTGAGACGACCTTCGCTAACACCTATGTAGGCTTAGACATCAGCATGGAATAGCCTGTACAAATTAGGCTTCATTTCCATAATCTTTTCTGAGTTCATCTCAGCTGTCGGTTGGCCTGTCGGCTGACCGACCATACAACGTCGGTTGACCTATCGGTTAACCGACACTTTGTCGGTTCAAGTTCCAGAAGCTGGATTCTTCAGTCCACTTCCTGATACATTCGTCGGTCAGGCTTCGGTCATGTGTCGGCTGACCGAAGATACCATGTCGGTTGACCGACCTATTGTCGGTTCGAATTCCAGAGAGCTGGAATTCACTGAGACAGATTTCAGATCTGTCGGTTAGTCCGTCGGTTGACCTGTCGGTCGACCGACACTACCATGTAGGCTGACCGACACAATGTCGGTCAGAATTCCAGAGAGCTGAAACTCTCCGAGACAACTCCCAGAGCTGTCGGTTCACTCGTCGGTTGACCGTCGGTCAACCGACACTGACGCAGAAGCTCAGTTCTGAGCTTCAGATTTTCTGAAGTGAAACTTCAGGATTTGAGTCAAATGAACTCCAATCTTTCTAAAACACTATAAATCATAAGAATACATATGTACTTGCCTTTTGTGAAGGTTGAATGGAGAATAAACCTTCCTTAGCTTGTAGTTCCAAGAAGAAAGCCTCAAGTTCAAGCTTCACACCTCCAAAATTTGTAAACAAAGTTGAGGAAGATGAAGTAGAGGATGAAAGCTTCTTGAAAACTCTTGTAAACTCCTTGTTTGCCTCTTGATTGAGTAAGATTGGAAGGAAAGAAGAGAAAAGAAAGAAAGAAATGAGTCTAGGGTTTGAAATGCTTGGAAAATGAGATAATGATCTCATTAGGGTTCTCTTAGCTTATATAAGCTAATAAATTGCATTCAAGCCCATGAATTTCACTAAATTACAATTTAAGTCAAATGAAGGGTCATTTGACCAGATTCTCGTCAAACGACTTCGAACCTATTATGAAAGTTGACGTACTCGTCGAGATACACGCGTTGGTATCAAGAGTTTCCGTATTCGACGAAATACGCGAAATTTCGTATTTACATAAAAGTCCTTCATTTCTACGTTTGAGTCTAAAACTCCATTTAAACCATGCAAATCCATTCTTTACCATTCCATTAAGCCCAATTCATTCATTTGAGGCTTATTCCATATCATTTGGTCATTGACCATCATTAGCTCAATTAACCGCAGTTAATTAGCCTTAAGCATAACCAATTCACTTAATCTTTTCATTATCCGTTCATTCCATTCATTTGGGACTAACTCATCGAGCTTAGTCATTAATTACCATTAAACTAGTTAAACATGGTTAACTAGCACTAATTTCAATTAACTAGAGTTAATCTTGATTAACTCGGGACGAGACCTGACATTGCATGTGTGTGTCAAAACCAAAACCTTGGAATGAAAGCATCAGTTTCTCTTCCCTTCATCATCTTCTACTTGGTGCTCATGCTCTTGGTATTACCGGAAGCCATGGTTTGGGCAGGTAATGAGCCAATTCTCATTCATTTCCACTATATTTTATAGTTTATTTGCAATCTAAAATAGTGATTTTGATTTGTACAGCCACGGTTCGAGGAAATTTCAAACATCCAACCCCATACCACCAGTACAGACCGCCACCACCAATAGTCAAAGGACATCCACCTAATCCACCTGTTAGTCCTAGACATGAATAACAATTTATCTGTCATTGGTTGTTATATGACTCTTATGATATGTTATCCTACTTGAGAAGATTGAGGTTTTATTAATAAAAAGCTAAGTTGTCTATGAAAAGAGTAAAGAAATGTTGGGCATCCATCTTACTATGCCCAAGGCTTTCTTGTTCAAGTGTGTGATTATTAGGAATTTGTTATGTGTAATAATATCATGGTACATCTATTTTTCTTAGATTAAGCTACTGAAACATGGGTTTACTCCCTCAATCATCTTTTTGGTTGGTAGAATGAATATGGTGATGGAGATCATACCCCTTCTCTTCTTTTGTACAGTGGGATTTTCCTTGGGTGTTTGGATGTATGGTGAATTGAAGTGAGGTAAAGTAAAGCCTAGCTCCATTCTCCAAATAAAAAAAGACAAGGGTCATATTAAAAGTATAAAAATTCAAAATTTCATATTTCTTTTTCAAAAAAACATAAAAAAACAATCTTCTTTCTCCACTAAATAACAAAAAAAATTCTCTTTTTACACAAAAAGTTAAAAAGATTCCCTATCAAGCAATACAAAATAAAAGACCATCATAACTCCCTTAGGTTTTATTCTCTCTTGATTTGATGCTTCACCTTACTTTACTAAGATCATGAGTAATCGAATAGACAAGATAATGAGAGATGCATAGTATTCGAATCATAAACAAATTTAACACGAACATCTAAACAAGCAAGGCAGTCTACAAATGCTAATCACTATGGGATAGTGTTAATGCCCTCCCTACTCTCATTGAATTATAGTAGAGATATAACAATGCACGTGATAATAGCCCGGTCATTCAAAGTCGATACCAGGAGGTTTCGTCGATCAGGCTACCAGATAAAGACCAACTCAAAATAGTACCGTAAGGTCACCATTGCTTAAAAGCTGAAAACAGAAATCGTAGAGCAAAGCTTGGGCGTCCCAGCTTCACAGAAGCTAACAATATCTTCTATGATTAGCCATAAGCCACTTACGGCTAACCGTAACCCTACAGAACTCACAAAAACGAGCTCTGTTTCGCTTCAAAATTTGGGGGAAAAACTCCCCCCTCTTCATCCGCACTTGTAGACAAATAAAAACAGGTCCAAGCCCTCTCCATTGACCATAGACAACCTCCAAATCACAAGTCCATTCCGTCCCATCCAAACCATTCCATTAATTAAATCCAAAATTAATCAAAACCAAAGCTATAACAAATCTGAGCAAAAGTAGTTGTCTAAATCATCATCAATCTTCAAAATCAAAAGAAGGCAAACATATCAAAGCATTTATATACTATCTACTTTCCTTGAGATGAAGAGCTTCCAAAACAAGATAAAATTGGGGAAAACCCTCTTCGAGCTCAAATTGGGGAGGAGAGCACTCAACCCAAACCAAGCTTACAAATGAATGCAAAGGGTTGCAGTGAGCTTCTCCTAGCCATTTCTAAGAAAAAGGAGGAGGAAGATCCTAACCCTAGGGACTTTGGAGTTAATTATACCTAGAGATTGGTGTTGAGGGAAAAGCTTGGAAAAGTTGGTCTTTGGGGTCTTGGAAGCTTGAGGAAGATGATGGAAGCAATCGCCGGCGACGACAGGGCTCTGGCGCCCTGCGACGGAGAAGAGGCAGTGAAGGAGATGAAGTTAGGAGTTTGAGATAAAGAGAGAATAAAAGTAGGAGAAATGAAATGAATTCATTGATGGCGCTTATATTAGGTTAAGGCTAATTCGAATTGCACTTTAGTCTTTCCATCTCCTAATGCGATCATTTGGCCTCTTCGACGTGTCGAATTGAAACGCGCCTGAAGACTAAAGTTCGTGAAATGATGTTACTTACCCGATGCACCCAAACTCGCAAAAACTCATAATCTCGAAGAAAAGAATCCCTAACAACTTCCCAAATTGCAAACCAGCCCCCTACTGTACCCGAACAAGCTCGGAATAATGCATGACTCACACGTCAAACCCGACTCGCTAAAACTCTAAACACAATTAATTAGCTATCATACAATTAATTATAAATAACCAGATATTAGGGATCGAGGTGTTACAGTATATGACTGTTATGATATGATATCCTGCTTGAGAAGATTGAAATTATTTATAAAAGGTTAAGTTATCAATGAAAAGAATAATGAAATATTAGGTACCATCTTACCATTCTCAAGGCTTTCTTGTTCAGTGTGGGATTATTAAGAATTTGTTATCTGTAGCATTATCCACTCTCCTCTCCCACAAGGAAAAATTGCCTAAAATATTCTATTTTCCATAGGGAGTCCTGTTGCACCCAACTGTGGAAATAAGAATTCTGCTTTCACAAATACCCTACACAAACATGCCCTAATCCTTTGGCAATCCAAAATCCCCAACCTGGAATTAGAAAATTTTGAAAAGTTTTGGAAAGACAACAATAGAAGAGGTTGAAGATTTTCCAACATGAGATTCCTAAATTCTCCAAATCAAGGAGGCTCTTTAATTTCATCCTCATACTAACAAGTGGGCAATACATCTGAGAATACTACCATATTACATTATAGGATAATAGCAAAATACCTACTTGTACTTTGGTCATATTTCAGACTACTCCCCTGTATTTTGGTCTTTTGTACTAAATGTACGTGTAGTTCTAATTAACATGCAAAACTCACGGATTCTATTAGTATTAACGGCGTAGGTCGTATAAATAATGTCTGGTGCATACTGGCGACAAATTACTCGTCCAAAAAGACTCATTTGCTCCTGGGGAGAAAAAATCCCATGCTAGCTTCTTTTTTTTTTTCCCTCATTTTCCCCTTTCCAAATTTCTAAATATAATCAATCTGCAACTCTCCCTCTCTCTAGCCAATATAGAAAATCTTCAGCCTGCGCTTTGACGCATGGAGAATCTCCTGCAATCAATCTTCTTCACCTCAATATGCAAAGGTTGTCTGCACCCCTTTCAGGTTCAGCGATGGCAGCGGCAGCGAGCGCTCCGCCCTGTACGCCGTCGGACCCCTCTCCCTTGCCTCCTTCTTCATGCTCAACTGATGGGATTTTATCATAAAGGTTGTGGGGTTTCATCGGAGAAAAGGATTGGAGACCGTTTTGAGACAAATAGAGGAGGGTTTTTACCCAAAAAAAAAGAGGGTTGGACTGATCAGGATGGGTTGCAATACTGCCCAGTTATTTTTGTAGGAGAAGAAGGATTGCCGGGCTGTTGGTTGTCATCCTTGTCGCAACCTCGTCATCGGAGCCGTGGAAGAGAACTGAAGAAGGGAGTGACCGGAACAGTAAACCCATGTTTGGTTAAAACAGGGGAACTAGACTCTTTTCATAACCAGACTCTTTTCATATTCACACCCCCCCCCCACTCATCAGCTTCGAAGGGCATCTTCTCTATCAATTCATAAGCATAAGTAACTTTACCGTATCCATAGTTTCCATATCCAGTCATCATGGAAGTCCAAGAAACCAAATCCCTTCATTTCATCTCATTAAAAATCCTACACGAATCAACAATGCTTCCGCACTTTGCATACATATCTATAAGAGCATTAGCCAATGGGGTGTTCCACCCAAAACCTCTTCGAATTATCACTCCATGAACCTGCTGCCCACAATTCAAGAAGACGAGGTTTGCACATGTGGCGATGATGCTTGTATATGTAAAGCAATTTGGAAACACATCAAGCAGAACCATTTGAGCAAATAACTTCAAAAACTCGTACAGATAAGATCAAACCACCCATCTTTCTTAAAGACTGAGCTCCATCCCTCCCTCTCTCTCTCTTACAGAGCAATTGCCTTCGTGCAAATGACCCCTCTTTTCAAATTAGGAACTACTCCTAATAGGGAAAGCAGTAACTGCATAAAGACAATTGCAGTCTCTGCCTCTTTAATTAGAACCTCATCGTTTTCTTTATTACCAAATCAATCATGATCGCAATGGTGTGGGGTTTGGGATTTTAGAAATTTCTGATTGAAGAAGATTGGCTGTAGGGGTTGGAGAAGAGTTGATCTGAATATGCAGACGAGAGAGGGAAAAGAGTCAATTTGGAGAAACGTCAAAACACATGTTATATATGGAGGGGTAAATCTGTCATTCCATATTTTCTGTAACGGTCGTATCTATTTGCATTGTGATTTAAACTACAGGTAGGTTTAGTACAAAAGACTAAAGTATAGGGGGGTAGTCTGAAATATGACCAAAGTATCTGCTATTATCCCTACATTATAACTGCTTTTGCAAGAAGGTTATATACCTTTAGAGTTTTAGAATTGGATATAGAAAAATCCTGCGTTTATGCACTACTAATCATATTCATCAATCATGTTATTTATCATATTGTCAATCTACCAATGGGCCTAACTACTGCTATAGTAAAATTGGGGACTTTCGCCAGCACACATATGGTTCAGTAGCGCTAGCACCTTAGTCTCACAAATGTGAAGGATGCGGCTTGGATTTTAAATAGGTGGGCCCACTTGGGTTCCAATCCGGGTCTCGGGATTTATATAAGCCAGAGGCTTATACATTCTGAACTCATAATTTGCCTTCCCATTGGCAACTCAGGTTTAGGTTGTTATTGGTTTTATCTCAAGATAGTCTTCTGTAAAAAGTTGACAGTCCGTTGGCATATAGAGCGAACCACATACAAATTGGAGATGGGTCCTAAAGATCATACTTAGGAGAAGATATTGCTGATTAGGCGATCTTAACTTTCTAATTTGTGCCATATAGAGGTAAAGTAACAAGGAATTATAACGACAACTACATTAATCTAATGCACATGAATGATGATGGGTAGTTTATTTGCTATTAGATCCTCCAGTGAATGGTACTGAGCAATGATAAGTAGACCATGTTATAGAACCGTGGTAAGCCAGATAATCACATTTTATATTTATTAATTCATTACTAATTATTTAAAATCAATTTTTCTATACAGAGTTTATACTAATTATTCGGGGTGGATCAGTGGTCTGGATTTTCTAGGGTCCTGCACTGAGCTTCAATGCAGCACGTACAGCTGTATTTATCTATGCCCAATCCTGAAATTTTGGTTTTGGAAAGAGATTTTCAAAGTAGTTTTGAAAAGGGTTTGAAGGGTATTGTAGTAAATAAATGTTATTTTAAAGTAATTATGTTTTAGAGGAGGTTTGGATTTTAAGATAGTAGCTTGATTGAGGGGTTTCCCAGTGTAATGGAAACTCGCCTTTCACCCACTTGCCTGGAGATCGACCCTGAATATACTCTGTCAACATGAGTGGACAACCTCTCCCAACATGTGTTGTGCCTCCTACTCACATGTGCGGATGCTCTCATGGGTCCTATCCCCATTGGTTTGAGTAGAAAAATCCTTTTCAAATTTTTGAAAGGGTGATGCGGCATGCAGTTATTGGAGTAAGGGAGAAAGTCAGTGCATTGAAGCTAAACTGGCCATCTTAAATATAACCAAGAAAAAAACATGTAACTAGGTTGAAGAATAAATACTCAACCAACAATTTTTTTTTAAATGTAATATAGATGGATTTCAAATTGTGAAAGACCGTGGAAACATGAGTAACAAAAAGAGTCTTTTGTATCCAAGTCCTATTTAAGCTAATATAATATCCCCCTTTCTCAGCAAAAAAAAAAAAAATTTCTTAAATATAGACAAGGAAAATATGCAATTAGGGCGAGTCCAGATCCCTGTTTGGTCAAAACATGGGATCCCTATTTCGGCCAAGCCCCATGCACCACATGTCAACCTTTCCACCATTATATAAATGAAAAGTCCAATCTACCCATCACACTCTCTGTCCGTACCATACTCAAGGATGAATTTGACTGCAACACTATTGGTTTTTTTTTTTTTTTTTTGGAATTGTAGGGATTTTCCTCTTATGACATTAAAACTGACCTTCTAAAACAACATTTTCCTAGTGGCTGTCATATTTTGAAAATATTACCAAAATTATGAATATTTAGAAATAGTTTTTCCACTAGTGCATATTTGTTAATTAAACTTATTTTATTCTCCTCAACATTCTTCTTATATGTAAAAAAATAAAAATAAAAAAAGACTCAGTTTGATAAACAATTTGACACTATATATTCCATAGAAGGATATTGAGGATTTTACGGGTAAAAGCCCCATAGGATCCCATACCACTAGTGAGGTTTTAGTAGCACCGTATAGACATGAGGGGTCCTCTTGGTGCGTTGTTGTCCTTTTTTGTCCTTTAGCGATATGGTCGATGTCGACCATTCTGTGGTGATTGCTCTCGATTTGTATAACCTAAATAGAAATTGTGTTTTTGTCTCTAGGTTGCTGGTGCTGCTCTAGAGCGGTGGATGCAATGGATGGAGCCAGGGGAGGCAGTGAGAGGGAGGACACGAAGGAATGGACGGCAGCGAGCATGGGGTCATCTTAGTAGAAAGAGGAAGGACAATCGCCATGGAGGGAAAGGAGGAGGGAGAAGAGGGGAGGGGAGACGAAAGGCGAGGTTGTAGGCGGAGATGAGGAAAAGGGCTGGGCTTGGAGGTATAGTGGGGGTGGGAGGGGATGGGGGCCAAGGACTTGCAGACCCAAGCGGAGTGAGAGGAGGTGAGGGCGGAGGATCTGCTGGTGGACTTGCAGTTTCGTCTTTTTTATTGTTGTTTCGCGATATGGTCGATATTGACCATTTTGTTGTGTTCAATAAATAAGACAGGTACATATTAAAGAAAATATGACTGACAGAATAGTCGATATCGACCATTAGGAAAGGTCGATATCGACCATTCTACTGTGTTCAACAAATAAGACAGTTACATGGTGAAAAAGAATATGACTTGACAGAATGGTCTATATCAACCATATCGCAAAACAACAAAAAATAAAATAAAAGGGCCACATGAAGACCCCTTCCGTGTCCCATATGATATGGGGTCCTGGTAGTACCTATGGGGTCCTATGGGGATTTTTCCCGTAAAATCCTCAAGGATATTTATGGAGTATGGATTTTCTTAGGGTTTGACTCAGATAAATCCCAAGCTGCAGTAGGGGAACTCAATAATGGGGCTCAACTATTAAAAATTTAATAACTACTCAAAATAAATGCTCTTCTAGTGCATGATATCTTCATATTTTTCTATAAAATTGGCTGGCCGCACATGCAAGATTGACGGTTTCATTTAAAACTATGCATATTCGCTAATCACTATTTTTTTTTTATTTTACCAAACAATCAATCTCATGGTAGAAACAACTCCCATTGAGGGAAAATCTGGAATACTCCTTTTCCCTTTGATTTGGTGGGTGTCTATTTTGTGCAACTTGGATTTTTATTAGGTGGCCCCACAATAAGTGCCCCTCCTTCCACTCAATATTTCCAGCCCCACAATCAATTAAATATTTCCGAAGACGGAAAAAAAGCAAAAATCTGGTTCGAGTAAACAAAAATATCCGCTTGTGCTGATGCTTTCATGGGTCCCATTCCCCTTGGCTTGAGTAAAAAAACAAAATTTCTTTTCAAATTCCTGAACAAGTGATGTGGCGTGCAGTTATTGGAGTTCAACTGGGCCAAGCCCGGCCCTCTTTAAATATAATAAACGAGAAAAATCATCCAACTTGGGGGAAGTATAAATGCTCAACCAACAACTTCTCTTATACATGGACAAGAAAAAGCTGCAAGTAGGCCATGAAGAATAGCTCAGCCAATTACCTTCTTAAATATCTGGTTGTTGCCTTCTTAAATATGAACAAGAAAATGTTGCAATTAGGAGATGAAGAAAATCTCAGCCAACGAAGGTGTCAAGATTAATAAACAAGAAAAAGATGGAAGGATGAAAGAAATAACAACTCTACCACTAAAAATTTGATCCTTATCTGACTCAATCACGTCACGACTTATTGGAAGTTCATCCGCGGCACAACGCCGGAATCGATCTGGCATGGGCCCATGACAGTCGGGCCACATAATTTCCCAACATCATAATGGTTTTGCACAGTAGAGAGAAAAGAAAATCAAAACACTAATTAAACTACCTACCAGTCTGCCTAAATGTGAACCGCCCACGTTTCAGGTCAAAACGTCCAAGCCCTGACCATGACAGCTAAAATGGATAGTGAAATGGCACCATGGACTATCAAAGGTGAGTTGAAGACTAATTCGGATTCTGTTCCTTTGCAGCTATGAGCCATCACAACCATTCATCTGATAAATAAAGAAGTTAAATTTTTATCTATTCTCTTAATACCTAAATTTTGACCAAATCAAAGAGATGGGGTACTTCTAAATATAAGAAGAGGAGGCTGCTTTTCCTTGTTGCATGTGTGTCAAAACCAAAACCTTGGAATGAAAGCATCAGTTTCTCTTCCCTTCATCATCTTCTTCTTGGTGCTCATGCTCTTGCTAGTGCCAGAAGCCATGGTTTGGGCAGGTAATGAGCCAATCAATTCTCATCCATTTCCACTATATTGTATTTTTATAGTTTATTTGCAATCTAAAAGAGTGATTGAGATTTGTACAGCCACGGTTCCACCCTGGAAGAGACTTAGAGAGCCGAGGCCATCCAGTCCGCCACCTCCAAGTGTCAAAGGACATCCACCTATAATTCCTGTGCAGGCATAGCAATTTATCTACATGAGAAGATTGAGGTTATTATAAAAATGTTAAGTTGTCTATGAAAAGAATAAAGAAATTTTAGGTATCCATCTTACCATGCTCAAGGCTTTCTTGTTCAAGTGTGAGATTATATATGAAAAGAATAAAGAAATTTTAGGTATCCATCTTACCATGCTCAAGGCTTTCTTGTTCAAGTGTGAGATTATTAGGAATTTGTTATGTGTTATATTATCATGGTACATCTATTTTGCTTAGATTAAGTCGAAGCACGCCTGCCCAGTGTGCTTCTTTCACCACATGCTCTGGTCCCGGGTGTCTTCCTATGCTCTTCTAGTGTCCCGGACGACGTCCTCCCACGCCTTGTTTTATTATATAAATATGGGACAAACTGAAGGAAATGAGTTTGGAGCCATTGGTGACTTTCGGGGTCGCCCTCACTGAACCGACTTGGATCTGAACTGCGATTCAGATAAGTCTTACCGAAATCAGATTTCCTTTTCGTGCCATATGGCGCTTAGACTTTACTTTTGCCCCTTTCTTTCCGGTCTAGTATTTGTTCCCAGAGGTCTTCATTTCTATAAAGTAGCTTAAGGGTTTGTTTAGCAAATCTTATATTTATAAAACAGTAGTGTATGATATAAATCTGTTTTAAATAGAGTGGTTTTGTTCTCAGAGGTCTTCATTTCCGTAAAGTAGCTTAAGGGCTTGTTTGGCAAATCTTATCTTTATGAAACATATCTGTATGATATAAATCTGTTTTAAATGGAGTGGTTTGAAATGGATGTTTTACAAAGGGGGATTCGGCGAAGGGTCCCTGAACATTTCACCTTATTGTCTTAGGTCCACAATCTTTTCTTATAGTGTGGTAGGTCCTTTTTTCAAATTTGAAAACCTAAAATGTCTAATTTACCCTTTCTTCAAATCATATCCCTTGATTAGTGGGATAAGCCATTAATAATGGTCAACTACCATTAAATTGGTTACGATTAATAAAAATAAAGCAAAGTAAAAGAGAAAACTAGTCATATATGCAGCACTCAATTAAGATTCAAGGCTGACAAAGTACGGAGAATGAGGGATTGTTTAGTTGGTTGGTGACCCGGCCTGCATTACCAGGGATTAGTCCCTGGTCTCCTTCACGGTGGGTACTCTCATTAGTTCGAGCCGCAATAAGAATTGGTCTCACAGTAAGATCGATTATTTGACTACTAACGTGATTAACATAAATTTCTGTATTTATCCTATACATGGTGAGGGCAGAGCCTAAGATGATCCGAACTTACAATTTGCCCCACATTGTCAGTGCTCTTAAGTTTGATACCCATGATGATCCATGAAATCATGTAGTTTGATAAGAGGTTGCACATCCGCCCCATCAAAGATGTTGAGATCATGAATGATCAAATGTATAGTTTGAAGTTTGAATTTCCAGAGTTTTTGGTAAGGTGTACTTGCAGAGTGTTGTAGCCTTTCTACAGAAACCAAATAAGTTGAAGGATAAAAAGATACAAGACACAATCAGTTTGAACTCTTCTCCATGATTTTCAAATTACCACATCTCTACATACTTATCTAAGATTTTAATGTACATCAACATAAAAGCAAAGACATGATTAACTCAACACACATGAATGCAAATACACGAGCCTCTATGTATTCCAAGAACATAACTAACTCAACACACTAATCCAGAAGATAAACCAAAAATCAATTTGACCATTGGCAATGTACATATATGAATAGAAGAGACTTACAAACAAGAACCTAGATCAAACCCATAATATGCAACAGCTAGACTTGGATTTTCATTCTTAATGAAGCTTCATTTTAAGGGAAATATTCACTTCAAGTATTTATGTTCTAATCTGAGAGTTAAAATCCAACTAGATTCAATAATATCTAGGCTAATTGTCATGGATATGAGCAAATCCCCAGATGCAAGTTTGTAAGCCATGCATGGGCAGACCTGAAGCAACCAATTAAGCAACGCCTACTTCTGGCCCTGGGTCGTCATATTTTAACACTCCAAACATGACTACTAAAGATCATAATTGAGAGCACATCATTTACTTTCTACTATGAGAATCATATGCCTTCATATTATTGTAACATCTAAATTTCTGGACACTCTCAAGTCAATGGGAAAAAAAAATTCAAAAAGGGCTGCTTCTAAGCAACCTCCCACATCTTGATGAATTTATGTAGTGCACTATGGTAAATTAATGAAATCATACAAGTAGCAACAGAAAGAAGAATGATGGTATGAAAAATTCATGCTAGTATCAACAAGGGGGGAGATCTTTGGGAGGAGGAAGTATGGATTGAGAAGGCTTCGGGCCATTTCCGACGACAAACGCCATGGCTAAGCCCCATGAAGTGTGCACCTCAAGATGACAATGCATGAACCACACCCCAGGATTATCCGCCCTGAGCCTAATCACAGCCCACCCCCCACTTGGAACAGCCACAGTATTCCTCTCTGGTGGGTCTACTAGATTGAACCTTTGTGGGTCTTTCTTGCAGTCAAAGTTCCCGCTCCCGCTCCCCACGATGAAGAAGTTATGGCCATGGATGTGAATTGGGTGGTTCTCCACATTGATAAAGCTAGTGTCTTGCAGCACAAACTCCAACCTAGTCCCATAAGGGACCAACATGACCTTGCTCCCAAATCTTGTGTTCATATTAGTGTCATAAAGCGAATTCGGGCCAGTGTAGTTGAATGAGTGTGGAGGCTTCTCAGGAAAATCTAGGGAGATTGGACTGTTTCGAAGGCTGCGATAGCGCGACTCCAGTATGGAAACTGTTGGTCTGATAAAGGACTGATTGTTCATGGATGCAACGAACCTCTTGCCCAGGAGCCCTTTGCACTTGTGGTGCGAAGGGCAGTCCTGGAGATTAAGACTTAAAGTGAGGAATACTCTCTTGTCTACTGTCTTGGGGACCTTGCAAGGGAACTGAGCAGATGCCAGGCTTCTAAGCTTGTTGGAGAATTTGTTGTTGAAAGCAGTGTCATGAAATGGAGGAAGGTAATCAAGAGAGAGGTGTGGAGGATGGGTTGATGGGTGTTGGAGAAATTTTTTATGTGGGGTGTTTGATTTTTTGTTGTTCTTTGTATAGTGTATGAATCCAACTGTGGAGGACTCATCAAAGGGAACAATGGCTGTGACATATGGCCTTGCAGCCATTGAGAAGGTCCCAGTGGAAGAAATTTGGTTGGCTGTGATTAGGACATTGGTGGTCTGTCCAGGGGCGATCATGACCGCTGGAGTTGGAAATGGCTTCACATATGCGCCGTCGATCTCTACCACTGTTAGAGTGTGGTGGGCCACACCAAAAAAGAGCTCACTGTTGAGTGCTGCATTGATGAGCCGAAGCATGTAGGTTTTGCCATGCTCTAAATACTTCACAAATGTATCTGCATATTGGAAATATGACAAAGGAACAGGGGAAAGGACTGGTGAGTTTAAATGATCTTCTGGGGTTTCAATTGAGATCACAAATTTAATGAAGTAGAAGTTTTTTTCACCTTTGGTAGAACAGGGATAGAGTGGTCCTGGTAAACCGTTGATGGTGAAAGCATCTGAAACGTTTGGGCCACCACCATACTTCATGATGTCTGCTTCCATTGCTTCCACACCTCCATTCCACCATTCACCTGTGTATTTGACATTGGATTATGATATGACAAATATTTTTTCTTTTTTTCTTTTTTTAATTTTTCATTTTTAAGCTCTGCAGTCACCAGTGAAATAATTATAATAAGTATCTCAAGCTGCACATTGGAAAGGTTAGGGCCGGGGCAGAGCTTGTCCAGATCTTGCTAATTTGGGCAGGTTGGTTTGCGTGGAATCGAATTCCTAGGATTTCTAATCAAGTTAAATTTGAAGAGACAAAGGTGAAAACCCATAAATGGCGATAAAAACAATCTCCCTTTAATGGAAAATAAATTAAGAGAATATGAAAAATAAATTAATGGAAAATAATCTCCCAATCCTAGCAAACAATGGATTGCTCAGTTGGTTGGCAAGAAGGCATTACACCTAGATGCCCAAGGATCAATCCATGGGACGAATAACATGTGTGTGGGCTATTTATCCTTCTCACTTTGTGCGCTTCCTCTTCTCACCTGTGTGGGTTCTCTTGGGTCGTAGCCCCCCTAGGCTGGGGTGCAAAAGAGGCGGCGGGAGCAACAGCAAATGACTCTTTAATGATCCTTGATTGCAACCCATTTTACATGATTCATTCCTAGGAATTCAATTCAATGCAATCAACCAGGCCCAAGTAATTGGATTTTGTATTTGTAGGGATGCAACTCAAGTCAAGCCATTACTACATGAGTGAACCCAATCAAAAGTGAAAGTGGGTTAAGCCTGTTTGGGTTCAGTCGGGTTCGGGCCTGCATTCCAAGAGATGATGGGTTTGGGGCAATGGATAGTTAGTTGGATACCAGATTTACATACCAACATGTGTATTACTTCACCTTATAAACACCATATCACAATCTTTCAATTTGATTCAGTTTTTGAAAATCAAACCAAACACAATCAATTGAGTCCAATCTAGATCCAAGTAAACCTGGGCCAACCCAATTGCACTTGGCACCATAATTTACATTTTGGGTTGGGCTAGGATTTGGTATGTGCAGGTTTTTTTTCTTTTTTTGGGTCGGATGTGGTACACCCATACCCACAGGGAATTCAGGTGGGGCTTGGGTGGGGTAGCATGAGCATCTCTAACTTGTCCATGTTGCAATTCTAATATTCACGCTCAGATCCCAGTCAGGCCCTGGCCCAGCCTGTTTGCGTTTGGTAGGGGTGGGAATGGGTTGGGTTTGGTGGGGTTGGAGTTTGGTTGAGCACCATGCACAACATATAGACTCTCAATCCGAACCCCTACCATTTATTGATCAGGTTGAAAAACATCAACCCAAACCTTTTATTAGCTGACAGAGTTTGAGTTTAGTGGTGGGCACTGGGCATAGTGACATTAGTGGTTGAGCCGAATTGGTAGGCTGAATATTAAAAAAAATAGACTTAACCTGAACAGAAACTGTTTGTTTTTTTTAGCAGGTCAGAAATGTCAAACATCATATCAGGTTGGATTTGGGTCAAGTTCACAGGTCAATTTCGAAATTGCGACCCTAGCTGCTGTATCTCAAAAGGTGCTCAGATGCTGACAACTAATTGAAAAACATTTCAATGCATCCGGCGTGACTCCTACATTTTTTTTCCTTCTTTAGTAAATGAAAACAGACAAAATCCATATGGCCTCATTATGAAGTGCATTTTTTTTATAATATAATCAAGGACTGTGCAGATTTGAAGATTCATTGCTGCTTGTTTGTTTTTTAAACCCCAATCTAGGGGGTGGGGACTAAAGAGAGCCCACCACACTGTGCAGGGGAAGGAGAGCCCTCCAAGTGGGAAGAGAAGCCCACACAAATGGCAAAAGTGGCATACTCATGAATTGCTCCAGACAGCGCAGTGCCATGCAAGGTTGCCAAAAGGGTTGCAAATAAGTATCCGATTCTCCGATTACCCGGAAGTTACGACCTGCAAAAAACCGGGTCTGGAACCCATTGAATGATAAACGGGTCTGGGTCCGGAACCCAATTTAGATTCCAATTGATAAACGGGTCCGGTTTTGGGTCCATATAGGTTCTCACCCATGGACCTGAGACCTGGCATCTAAGCGTTTGATATTACAAATTTTACCGCAAAATCAACTTTTTTGGACATTTTTATGTATAATACTAGAGGTAGTAGACTTGATGCACTGTTATAAGTTGAATGATATGCTTATTTTAAGAGAAAATGAAGAATAAAAAGAAATTAGAATCAATTTTGTAACTAGATTCCAATCATCTAGGTGGACCCGATTCTCGAACCGGATTCGGGTTTTCCTATTGGAACCGAATCTGGAACCAAGAAAACAGGTTTTGAGTCAAAATCAGATCCGGAACCATAACTGTTATTTAGAAACAGGTCCGAGTCCACTATGGTTCCGATCCAGAACCGTACCGTTTGCAACCCTAGTTGCCAACCAATTGAACGATCCCTTGTTGTCCATTGTTGCCCTTGACATAAGAAGTCCTTAGTAACATTTTGCATAATCGAAGATTTCATATCGATAGTGGTGTATATCAATGTGTATAACTGAGAAAAACTAATATCAGTGTATAAATTCAAAAAAAAAAATGAAAAACTCCAAATCCCAGTGGGGAAGTTGGGTTTCAGGGATTTACAATTGTCAAACATGAATTTTCCACTACTTCGTGAAAAATCGGTAAAAATTCCCTAAACGCTTGAATTGCCAAACGTGACCTTTTTCCTACATGCCAAAGAAATATATAAAAGAGACAAAAAAATACGTCCATTATTCTAACTAAGATATGTTTTTTTCTTGAATATATTTCTTACCAAGTATGATGGGTATGTCCTCTTTAATTTGAATAGAAAAGGGATATGGGTGGCGTGGGTAGATAATGAAAGCCCCATGAACTGATGCTCTTTGCCAGAAGATATGGGCATGCCACCATAGAGTGCCCCTATGATCAGTTACTTTGAATCTGTAGGTGTAGGATTGGTTGCTTCGGATGGGGCATTGAGTTATGTAAGCAGGCCCATCAGCCCAACCTGTTCTCAACTGCCTTATTCCATGCCTGAAGGAATATATAAAAAAAAAGGATTGATACATTAGGCAAGCAATCTAGTTGGACATGGCAACATTTCATTTATTTAAATACCAGCCATAGTACTATATTTATTTATTCTAATCTTTGTTTTGTAAATAAATAAATAAAAAACAGAAAGAAATATAAAACCTACATTAGGTAACTCACCCCACATGTTCTTTCTTTAATTTTTTTAATCAAAATTGGTTACCTTCCTACTCGTTTGTCTCCTCATATAGACTTTGGCATGTCTTTCACTCCAAGACAAATTTCAGATATTCCCTACTACTATCAAGATAATATGTTGCATTGTTCTTATGTAGATGAAGGATATTGGAGTCCCTTTTATTTCAATATGATATGCAACTTTCTATTTTGGGGTGCTTTTTTGTCGTCATTATTATTTTCTATTGGTTCTTTTGTTAATGTTAGTTTTTTTTTTTATGGACTGTTTCTGTACTTTTAATTTTACTGGTCAACATAAAATTCAATTTTCAAATTTGACTACCTTGTCTTGATGTTGTTGTTACATGTAATTGCCATAGTTTAAGAAGTACTTATTGCCATGAATCAAAAGCTTCAATATTTGGTCTTAACTTTAATGAGAAAATATGCATTGGATTGAAATGGGAGGAAATATATCATATTGCAGGGAGGATGGATCATAGGCATCGGACTCTTTGTGGGTGAATCAAAATCGCCCATATGAGTGGGCCACATTGTGGATGGAAAATGACAAAAAAAAAAAAGAAATACCAATTAGACAGTCCATATTATGTATAATTGATGGTCTAACTATATCTTATTATATATGGTTTGACTACAAAACTCTGGGCTTTTTTTTAAAAGAAAAACTGTCCCATTCTAATGGGGCTCACTTAGATGCACCACAGCTCATGGAGGTTGACCGATGGAAAGATTTGGCACAAGTGATGGGACATGAGATATCAGCTTTAATGATCTTAACCCTTAGTTTTAAATTCTAACGTGTTTAATCACTATATATTGTGCACTTTATGAGGTAAAATACAAAAGTTAATGAGTTTTAGTGGTTTTATATCGTGCACCTTTTGAGGTAAAATACAATGGTGAAAAATGGCTAAAACTTTATACAATTTGGGATTGTGATGCGTAAGGATTGGATTTATTAAAGGTGAATGGGATTCAAGAAAATGGACCATTTCAAAGTGGATTTATCTGTAGATCGAATTCCACACAGAGATATATATCTTCTTTTCAAACGTTTAGTTTATGATTACCTACTTTACTTGGACAAAACAGAAGATAAGTATGAGATATTTTTTCTTACTGAGAGACTTAGTCAATACGTGCCAATCCACCTATAGTTCAAGTGGTGAGGCATCTCCCTATCCACAGATACAACCGTGAATGAAAAGGCGAAAGTTCTAAACGATTTAGAATTCAATATGCCCCACATTGATAGATAGGCACAATGACGGACTGGTGTACTGAAATATTTACAACTTGTCATATACAATTAACAATTCCTTAAAATGGTTTGAGAACATTTCTCCTCCCTCTATACCTATCTTTCCTTTCCTTTCCTTTTTTTTCTCCTCTTTGATCTAGCAAATCCGATTGCATCAATTTAGTTAATCCTTCCTTTGGTTTGTTCCTTGGGCCCAAAATCATATGGTCTGGATGAGCACCATGCATCGCATTCGTGCCAAATGTGTTTGTCATGTTTTCAAACAAACACCATCAAATCATCAAGCTACCAAAACTATGAAAGAAAGAAAAGTTGAGTGTAACGTGTTTTGGTTGGGGTAGGTAGCAGGTACTAACGACAGCAGGCTCCAAGAAGCACATTCATGTTTCTTTTAGCCTTGATATTGCTCAGCAAAATGCATGTTAGTCTCTTTTCACCTGCCCTGACTTCAAAAATGAAAACAGCTAGCATTCAACCAAAAGTAATCAAATTCATGTATAATCCTGGGCAAGAGATCAGACTAACCAGTGAATGGTTGTGTTACAGGATACGCGATTAGTGACCTTGATCACGACCTCATCGCCTTCATAAACGGCGATGTTCGGACCAGGGTACATCCCATTTACTGTGAGAATAGGCTTGGTGTGGCATAGACGGGTCACCTCCTTCCATTCCACCTGCAACATAAAATCTACTCTTCTTTTAACTTTATACAAAAACAAAGAAAACATACCATTATCATCAATCAACACATGAATCATGAAAAAAATGTCTCATGTACACTTACATTGAAATGGAAGTATCTTGTGGTTGGCAAAGGTGTTGGAGTCAGAGACCTTGCATGAACAAGGCCTCTCACAAATGCACACAAGAGTGCAGTTATTAGAAACCCATAGCTCTTGTTGTCATGATAACCCATCCTCTCCAGGCTCTCTCAATGGATATGTTTGTCACAAGCTTTCTACTATTCAATACTTCAGGGCTATCATTTCCTTCTTTGTCACACACACACACACACTTATATGGGCATAAGCTTGTGTAAAGGTGTATCATTTATTTTATAGGATAGATTATGGTGTTTTTTTTTTTTTTTTTTCTGGCGTGGAGCCCTTGGGTTGGTTATAGAAAGAAGAAAGAAGACTGGTTCAATGTGATGAGCTCGAGTTTGGGATGCTTCTTTTCATTGAATTTCAATTATTCTACTATGCATCTCATTTTCCACAACAATTCATAAATATGGTTAGTAGTTAACAAAAAAATTGTTTAGTGTGAGAGAGAGATAGAGTACCAATCTAAAATGAGTGAGATCTCATGTGTGGCCCACCTATGATCCCACTAACCCCTCCTCAATACACTCATGAATTGACACCAGACCCAACTTGACACCCATCTTGGCCAAATTGACCTAAGATTTGACCGTCAAGTTTAGTAGCCTTTTCCAACCTCCATCTTTTGGCCTGAGCATCTCCACCATTAAAAGTCAGATCAGGCTGATTTTTAACCACCCCTATGGACTTTTCAATATCCCATCTTAATTTGTCATTGATTGATCCGTACAAGTGGGACCTATAGGGCTCTCACCCAATATAACTGTTCGGTACATTAGCTCCTGCATGTTAGGTGGTGTGGTGGAGGGCTGGCCCACCTGAGAGTGGGTCCCAAGGGAGATGGGGGTTTTGAAGAGGCTCATGAGGATAGTTTAAAGTTCATCACCATCCAATCTCACGTACTGAAGATGTTGAGGCCAATGTCCACCCTCGCTCCGGAACGGTCATAATTGTGATCCAGCCCTCGCCCTTATCATAAAACCATTGTTGTGCCATTTCACGTTACCAATTAATTTTAGGATAAGTGGTAACTCAATAAGGCGTAAAATTCTATAGAAGACAGCCCTTATAATGAATGTATGCCAATTATAGAAAAAGAAGGTTTATAGTCTCAATCAACTCATTCTATACTATTGGTCAGGTGGTAAATTTTCGAACATGGGATAAAGTGATTTTATGTTTTATATAAACCCAAATTGATTTGATGAATGTCAAGGGGCATATTTCTTCAGCAGAATGTAGATAATTCATGTTCGGAGAATTTCTAAATTATCTGAAAGTTGTCCCCCAGGGGCGAATTTTTGAATCCTCATCTTGGCGGGAGCATCCAAAAATGCTTAAAGGTGTTGGAATTTGGGAATTACAAAGGATTAAAGTGACTTTTTCAGATGGATTGAATTGATAATCTTAGTAAAGAAATTTGAAATTTGAAATTTGAAAATGCCAAGGGGACACCTATCACATCATTGCCTAGAAATTTTCAGCATCACAAATTCATGTCAAGGCCTAAGGGTTCATGGCAAAGCACAGAGGGGTAAGTTATGTGATGGTTCAAATTCATCATAGATGGCGGCACTATGTGATTGGCTATGTATATACTCCCCTTGAAATAATCCTTGCTCGCTAGAATCGGGTAACCGGCCGGAGGCCAAAGGTCCAATGGCCAGGCTGGCGAGGAATACCCTAAGTATAAAAAAAAGAGAGATAAATGTAGTTGGTTCTTGAAAGTTCTCTTCATGGACTACAGCTATCATGATGATGACAATGATGATAATATATCTATACTAATCTTGACCATTCGAATTGTAGGCCCATTAGGAATGGAGTACGGTAAAAAGTTCATGTCAACCAAAGTTTTCTAACCTTTCAAATGGTTGGGTGTTCTGCACAATCAAATGATTAGGATGTTGCATTTAGGGTGTGTTTGTTGAATGTAACTAAATACATAAGAATTGGGAGACTTCAATTTCTAAAAATGGTAAAAGTTGAAGAAACAAATGTAAATTTTCAAAGCTGACCATCCAACTATCACCCTTCTCACAAAAAAATGAACAAGGGGAGGCTGAAATAAAATACCAAGCAATCACCCTAGCAACTCAAATTTTAAGAAAGTGAGGGTTGCATCTACATGCTCCCATTATCTCTATCACTTGACATCTCTTTGGTGGCGGTCATTTGACCATGAATTTCTATGCATTCAATACCTATGTATTCTATGTTTACTACACCCCAACAGTAGGAATCATATATAAGGACCTGCATCACAATTCCTAGGCACTATGCTGGCGGGAGTCTTGTCATTAAATTCATGATCCTACTCTTGCCACTAACTTTACTAAAATTTGGTTGATCAGTTGGTTGGCAACCCCACTTATATATCTCACCCTATTGCCAAGAAATTGATCCCTTGGTATGCCACTCTTTCCATGTGTGTGGGCTCTCCTCCCCATTGGTGTGGTGTGGGTGGCTTCCTCTTCCCATGCATGTGAGCTTTCTTGGGTCCAAGCCCCCTTTGGCTGGGGTACTTTAATGGGTCCATGTCACATTCATAAATTGAATGGGCCGTGGAGATCATTGCATGGTACAGTTATAACCATAGAACCATCTGTTTTTCTTGGCCCTACTGCTTGGCATGAAACCATTTGTTTCCAATTCCTTGTCCGAAGTAGCTGGCAACAGACAGAAAGTAATGTCTGCAAGTTTACTTCATGGAGTTAGCTTGAGGCAGTAGACCACTAAAATCTACCTCACCATCTCCTGCATATAATAATAAAGGAGACCAAGTAGGTGGCACGTGCCAAGCACGGCCAATACTTCTACAACCGAGTAAGCATGCTGATTTCTGAAGTTTAAACTTAACGCCTTGGATGCAGGTCAATCAAGGGTGGAAAGGGTTGGAGGTAGATTTGGTGTTGGCCAATTAAATGTAGAGCCTTCAAATTCTTAGATGATTTTGTAAGCTTTGCTGTTCTCATCATTCAATTCGACAGTGGTTAGTGGTAGAATCAGTTAGTGTGCCAATTTCGTTGGTTGTTGGTGTTTGAGATGTAATGGGTTGAATAGAGGATTTTATTTGACTATAAAGGTCCCAAGAGGCATTAATGAGTGATTTACCTGGGGCCAACTCTCTGTTACGATTGGTTCCTTAAATTACTTTTGGGTTAATGTTTGTAAGTAAGAAAAAAAGCAAGCAAGGGGAACACAAAGAGCATTGTAAGAGGAGAAGCTGCGGGAGCAAGATTGAGACCCATTGTAGGAGACAGCAGGCTAAGTGTTAGAGGGTTTCAATATCCTTGTAACAAGTTGTCCAATTCCCTGCATAGTGAAATCGAGTGTAACTCTCACGTGGACATAAGTAATTGGCGAACCACATTAATCTCGTGTGCTTGTGGTTGATTGATCGTTCGTGTTTTGCCCTAATTAAATCCCTAACATATAGGAGGTGCCATTATGCAAAAATAGATATGGAGTGAGTTAAAACTTAAAACTATATCAACCTCAGTTAATCATAGTTTTTTAGTAGATTAATCATGGTTAAGGGTGTACACAAGCCGATGATTATGGCTGTCTCAAACCTTAATTAAACATGCAAATCAAGATCATGAGGTTCATTCAATCTTACAGTGAATAAAAGGGGGTGCCAGATCTTTTTCTGAAGGAAGTGTTAAAAGAGTGGGAAGTGGGGCAGACTGATGATGGGCCTTTGTGAGCTCCATACAGCTTCGCTGCGTATGGAGTTAATTCATTGGAGAAAATTTCTCTGTAACGAGCATGATAAACTGTAAAACATCTAATCATTTCCCATGTGTAGATTTTGTTGATTGAGCTCTATGTCATTTGCTTTCCTTCGGGGGCATGTTTGGTTCATATAATTGAATACCTAGAATTGTATCTCAAAAACGACCATCAGGTAATCTCTTCTTCAATGAAAATTGAATCAAATGAAGATGAGCAATGAATATCCAGCCAGTAATTCAATATCTAGTAAAGTCAAGAGTCTCATCTACATCTCCACCTTTATCTTTCACTCCCATCATATCCTTCACCCCTCACTTTTTAGTCATCTTTTGAGGGAGCTCATTTGATCGTGAATTCCTATTGTTTTTTATGAAAAAACAAAGGCACTTAACAAACTTGCTTTCCAAGAAATATTAATGTTATCTATTGGGGAGCATGAAGCATGAAACAGGTTTGATGCTGTGTGAAAGATAGTTGGGGAACACTTTGACGACTGGTGGTGGTGATGGTGGAGGTGAGTAGTGTGCATGAAGAGGTTAATTAGTTGGTGGGTTGAACAGACTTGGTTATTTGAATGCATCATATGGTTGATTGATTTAGATCTTTCCTTCATGAATCTTGGTTTCACTTAATTGGTAGGTATCCAACCATACGTGTAGAAGATAGACTTGGTTTACCCAACTTACTAGCTTCATTAAAGAAGATAATTTTAAGTCGAGCCATGTCATTTACTTCTAGCTGATGTTCTAATTAATCGATCGACATTCTCAAAAGGATGAAAATGGGTGTTTCCATTGAAAAGTAAAATGGGTCACTTGTCATGGCTCACGCCAGTTTAGGGGCACATTTGATCGTGGTTTTGACCAGTTTGGAGTCAGTGTGGTTTATAAGAAATTGAAGGACCCAGTTTGAGCTGTTCACACCAGGGATTGGAAGAGGATAATATTAAATATTTTCATTCTAAAGCTTCAGAAGCTCATCAAGACGAAAACAATAAGATCCAATTCCTCTACAACTTTGCAGTAGGAAGCATTGGACACGTTTGTAAGTTTGCAGGGCTTTGGATCTAGTTTTATAATAATAATATAAAAAAAAAAATCAGATCCATAGATGCACCTGTTATGAGTCTCAAGTCTAAATCCTCGCAGGCTTTGACCATGAGGAATTTTGTGTTGACGCAGTAGAAATTTAGAGCAGGGCCCACCAATTAATCACTTTTTAAATCAAAAGATCAATCTTAGAATATGACCAACTGATATTCAAATAAAATTTAGGGATACCCCATGCAATGGAGTTCCACTCCTTCAATTCAGTATCCTGACTCCATGTGTGATGTTATAAAGGAGCTTCCTGTAGAGGATCCTTGCCCAAATGGGAAGGATATGGTCACACCATCATTCAGCTGATCCTAATCTTTACCATTCCATTATAATATTGCAAAATGGATTGTAGAGTCATATACAATAAAATTGGAATGTTGTGTGTGGGGATATTGTTTAGCTTATATTTCTCTACTGCTCTTGAAGGAGGAGAGTGTGTTTTCCTAGTGTGGGGTTGCAAGTAATGCATTCAGGACCCCATCCCTTCAACAATTTCATTCCATTGAGCATCAGAAAGAGCAAAAGCCACTAAGCCCAACGGACATGCTTCTAGTACAATTAGAGAAAGCATGCCCCTTAAAAAGTGCAATTGCTTGCTCTGATTGATAAGGTCCATGGAGAATAAAGGGTTGATTTTTGCAAGGGCTAAATGCATAACACACAAGGACGGGGATTCCATTCATGACCCATCGAAGAAAACTGAAAGCGACAGGTATTTACAACATGTAAGAGGTCGTGTATCTTGCATTCATGAGATGCTGATGGATGAGTTTATCTTGTTGGATCATGGTTACATACAATTAACCTGTCTGGATGCAAGCATCTGGAGATTTGTCTGAAGCATTTTGAAATTCTCCAAATAATGTTCCACATGTGGAATTTCAAAATGCTCAAGGCCTGTTGGCATTTATAATGCTGGATTTTTAAGGATTTTGTAGCGCAAAAAGTAACGTTTAGAAAGCCATTTCTACAAATTTTCCCGAGGCAAACGG
This sequence comes from Umbellularia californica, assembly GCA_028538565.1. Classification (NCBI taxonomy): domain Eukaryota; kingdom Viridiplantae; phylum Streptophyta; class Magnoliopsida; order Laurales; family Lauraceae; genus Umbellularia; species Umbellularia californica. Next base: position 56,963,747 of record JAPQWN010000009.1, on the reverse strand, counting down.
GGAATTGTCAATTCTAGTGATACAGGACTTGCAGCAGCTGGTTGCCAAGGTGCATTATAAGCAGATCCACATCTGATTGCAAAGGAAAATGTATACTGCATCTGCCATCCCCCTCAGCTTAATTAGTACCACCTTAACAAACCAATGCGCCCACAGCACTCTGTACAAGTACTTGCAACAGCAACAGATGGGAAGCAATGATAAGTAAAGATTACTCAAAAATGGTTTTAAAAAAACCCTGCACTTTGGCCTTGTAGTTGGAATTAACGATTTCATAACTGTTTCCAACCGTAGACAGTTGCACTCTGTTGCGAAAAGACTGAGCTGCTTCTCTTCGATTTCATAACTGTTTACAACCGTAGACGGTTGAACTCATACGATCATTCGTTTTCAAGAGCACCAGGCGAAAAGACTGAGCTGCTTCTCTTCGATTTCATAACTGTTTACAACCGTAGACGGTTGAACTCATACGATCATTCGTTTTCAAGAGCACCAGGCGAAAACACTGGGCTGCTGCTCTTCATCAAAAGCTCCATTGCAGCCTTCCCTTTCTTTCGCCATGATTTCCTCACCTTTTACTTTACAAACAAGGATTATAACAACAATTTGGTGTTGATTGTTCCCCAGCTTCAGATGCATGGGAAATTTCTTTAGAACATCCTTGACATACCATACTGAACAGTGCCGAAGCTGCAGCCGCAGCAGTGATGCCGACAAACTGAGATCTTGCTTGGAGCAGGTTGGCCTCCATTCCTCTTTGACTACCAGCTGGCTCAGCCTTGGCTGCTTGTGAGGGGTAAAACAAGGAAGAGTTCGTGTCAGTAGCTATATCCGGTGTCAATTTCTCTGCCGTGCAATTTTGGTGTTTGGATTGCAAAGACAAGTCCCTCTCTGCTTCTGTTATATCCGATTTTTCTGGTTTTTCTGTATTCATGCTGAAACAGTAGGATGGTGGAATGCCCTGAGGTGGGACAACATTATTCCTGATCGACCTTCTAGGATCACAGGCAGCTTTGATGCTCCCATTTTCATTTGATATAACCGGTCCCACAACTCTTCCAGGTTTAGCTGAGAAAATATTCCAATTTTCAATCACATTGACAGTACTATAAAAATAAATTTTGAAAACACGAAAGACTACCTCGTGATATATGACCTCATTCAGTCTTAATCATATAAAAAGTTAAAAGCAGTATATGTAACTAATTAAATTATGAATATTTGTAAATGAAACTGAACGTACCCACTGGGATCCTTGGTGCTGCCAGTAAAGCCCTAGATAGATTTCCAGTCATCCCATCTGCATCACTCAAGTTCTTTTGATCCTTTAATGAAGTGGATTGTTCCCTTGAGGGGATTGCACTTGAATGGACAACCCTAGATCTGAAATCAAAACCAACATTACAAAATTACTGAAGACTGAAGTAGTATCTAAATATAAAAAAATTTTCCAAAAATACCACCACCTCCAACACTTGCAATGCCAGAACATACCAGAATAACATAACAATAGAACTGATGGTATGAAAATACACATGTGAAGGAACGGATTAGTATGGATAAGTTATGACAAATGACAGTTGTTAAAGTACCCATTGTTAACTAGAGTTCTTAACCCAATATCCATATCCCTGTTTCCAAATGTGGTTGCTTCCACTTCTATACATTTCCTTATCATGCTAATTCATGACCAAACCTAACTTCTTGTTGACAGGGCAACTTTTAAACAAACAAGCCATATCCATCTCTGGTGCGCAAATGACAATGGCATTGGAAAATATGAATGTGTTAGGTAGATTATAGCATTTATTAAGTATATGAGGAAAGCAAATTACCTTGGAAGAGAGACATGCTTTCTGTCCAATGGAATCACTGGTCCACTTTTACCACCATTTTCCTCAAGATAAGCAAACTGCTTCCTGAATTGATCAACAGCACTGCACAGGACAAACACAAAATAAATTTAGTAAACGGAAGAGAAGTTCATCTAGTGAGGAGAACAATGTCAAAACTAAGGGCAGCAAATAAAACCTAGGATAGAGGAAATTTGTCTTTTCAGTTCCATTATTGTACTCTTTAAGCAGCTGAGGGTGGTATTCCAGGATCTCCCGGAAAATAAGCTCCCGAATGTCCTCTTTTGTTACCCTTCGCCTCTCAAATTCAAACTCAACTTTTGGGGTAGGCTGACAAGATGGCTCTCTCTCCACCTTGGCCAGGCCTTTGAAATAAGGATCAGCCAGTGCCTGGTAAAATCACAAACATGTCCACTGTTAAATATAAAATCTCCAGATCTTAGATTCTTTATCCAAAAAAGAGAGAATAATTTACATGACACCACTGATGAATTATTAGAATCACAGTTTATGCAACGCATTGTGTATGAGAAAATCGCTTGAGAAGGGGATTAAAACAGCAGTCGAAGCTCATATTACCATCCAGTACAACCAAGAGTACAGAGAAAAAAAAAAAAAAAAAACCCAAAAAGAAATCAATCAACAACAGGAGTAACAACGACGATGACAAAACACCAAAGAGGCAAACATGAAAACCAGCAAGAAATCTAATGGTAACAAGGCACCATAGGTGCAACATAAAACCCGTCAAGACAATGATCTCAATTGCTTAAAATATCTATATATCTTAACAGAATGCAAACCTCTTCAGCAGTTGGCCGATCCTTTGGATCAAATGCTAATAGCCTTTCCAGCAATTTTAGTGCCAACGGATCTGCATTCGGAAACTTCTGCGAGAACGGCACAGGCTGCTTGTTTCTCATGGTGCTTAAGTATCTTCTTGCCTTTTCATTGCGGATCTGGATTTAGAAAATTTTAAAAAGATGAATACAGAGAAAATTATTTTTTCTCCCTGATAAGTAACATGACTTGAACCCGCAATTCCTTGGTTGCAACAATGAGCAGCTTCCAACAGTGCTACAAGCTCTTGTTCAATGAATAACAAGAGCATTTTTTATTTAACAATTATAAATAATGAGAAACTTCTTTAAAAAGCAAAACCAGAACTTGAAACAATTCCCAGAAAGTATCGCAGATAATTAGGCCATACCCTAGATATCGTGTCCAGAGAAGGTACGCCAAGCAGATCAGTCATCAAATCCAATTGGTGAACAACATTTTTACCGGGAAACAGCGGCTTCCCTGTTAACACCTCAGCAAAGATGCAACCAATGCTCCAAATGTCAATTGCAGGGGTATACTGTACATCCAGAAACCACTAGTTAAATCATGTCAAGAAGCATTAGAATGCAGTATAACAGCCCAGAGAAACATAGCACCAGACTCGACACAGTTACCTGAAGAACAGTAAGATATTTCAACTTGCAGGAGAGTTCAACATCCCTTCCTGAACAAGCATTTCTTAATTACTATGCATTATAATTTCCTTAAAAGCACACAGGAATTTCTCCAACTAAGTTAAATAATTAAGTAACCAACGTTGTTATCTATTTATCCACACCGAGACAACTACACAGATACAAATAACATATCCAAAATGTGGTGTGTGGGATGCCAACATCTAGTTCCTCAGTGACATCATTCTTGCAAAGACTACCAAACAAAATGATTGGAAAATACAAAAACTAAAAGGTACAAAGGTACTTCTGAAAACTACTTGAGAAGAAAAGAAAATTATTTGAGGCACATAAGGACCCTCAATGACTCTGTTCTGCTGCTCCATTTCTGCTTGTTACCCGCTTCAGACCATACATTCAAAAGAGCTGATGCCCTCGGTTGTCACTTAGCAGTAAAGGCTGCTACAAATGCTGCCTATAGTATGTAAATCATCCAAAATTCCAAAAAGAAACATCTTGAACAGACAATAGAACATGAGAGTTCTGAAAGAACCTATACCCAAAGCATCATTTCCAATTACTTTATGAACCCTTTTTCAATCCATCATTTAGACACCACATGTGACCTAACAACCTAGTACTTGCTAAAATTTTGTTAAAAGCTACTGCAAGATGCCACAAGGAGAAATGCAGAGATTACCCCAGTTCCAAATCCAAGCTGAATAGTAACAAGATAAAAACTAATAAGTCACTTCTTTAGCATATTCCAGGCAAAAAAAAAAAAAAAAGTGGTACGTGCATGTACTCACAAATAGACACCATAACACCTGAATTCAGACAAAATAATCACAACATTAAATCATCAATAAAAGGAATTTAGAAGTTTGTAGCCACAGTAACTTTTTTGGTGTCTCCACTTTCTGGTCAATCCCAAACTATAGAATATACGTACTCTCAAAATTGTGCATCATCGTCATGCAACTAAGGGTCAATAGCAAATAAACTTAGCAAAAGTCCTCTTCATAATTTTCATCCTATTGCTTTGTTCAAGTAATAACTATCTGCAATCTGCAATGCCAGTCACAAAATACCAGAAACCTTAGCAGAGTTAGCTGCAAGAGCTAAGTATGATCTGAAAGGATTTCGAGTCCAAACTCCAAAGCAGCAAAACAGTAGACCCTAAATGCCACAAAGCTTAAATGCCAGGGTAGTAGGAATGAGATTCTAAAATGGGATTTGAAGCAGGAACAGTAGCGACTTACATGAAGCATTGTCGAAAATAAATGCAATACAATAATGCTAAAGAGGACCCCCCATGTGCATACAAGCAAAATGACCTTCCTAACATACTCCTATTAAACAGGCAAGATCATCAACAGTCCAAAGATAACAGCAGTAAGTTGTACAAACCAATTCTGACATTGCAGGGGCAAGTTAAAACAAACATGCATCAGGCATGGCTCATTAGTACTGATATAGAAAACAAAAAACAAGAATGAGAGGACCAGGGGCCATATCATCTTTCATACAAAAGTATTGGCATTTCGAAGCCATGAATGCAAGCTTTCCACCCAGTCAGCCCATCCATAACTGCAATCTATTTTAATTTTAAAGGGCCAGAATTGGCATAACAAAACTCAAGCACTCAACATACACATGAGCAGAATCCAAACAAGGTTCTACTCTGGGTGGGTTGGGTTGGGAGGCGGGGGTGTACGCAGACAATAGTGTTTAAAAAAAAGCCCAGAAACAAACACAAAATAGGCTATAATGCTTACCAGTATGAGTTCTGCCCTGAGAACATCTAGAAGGATAAAGAAAATGGCACTTTGTACACAATTGTTTTTATGCTTACCAGAATTATTAATTAGTACAAAAGAACTCAGGAACAATCGAGAACTCAATTAAGAATCATAGACATTTCTCTAATTATGTTCATAGTTATAATTTTGTTGGATCCACTTAAAGAAAGTAATCTGAAGAGTCCAGTAAGTAAAAACTTACTTTAGAGTAAAATGATCCACAAAGCTCTGGAGCTCTATACCATCTTGTTGCGACATAGTCCTGCAAAATTTGTAAGCTTCAGCATGCACAAAGAGAATAATGAAATGTTTGCCGATAAGAATTTTTTATGATTTAAGTTTGAGATGCAGGCAAAAAAGGACACTAAGGGCTATTGAAATGAATCGAAAGGGTCAAATACAGAGGTTCAGGTTGTTCCACATACCGTCCAAAATATTGTTGTTGGAGTATCATTAAATGCAACTCTTGCTAATCCAAAGTCACAAATTTTCAATTTGCAGTTTGCATTGGCCAATATGTTCTTTGGCTTTAAATCTCGGTGATATACATTAGCTGCAGACAAATGGCTTTGCTATCAGAACAAAAGCAAAACATTCTTCATAGAACAATAAAGAACCGCAACAAAATATACTTAAAACTACAGAGCGAGGTATATAGATTGTTGCCAGCAAAGAAACAAAAGTTGGTCAACAAAAACAAATAAAAATGGACGTGTAGAAGAAAGTAGTCGAGAAGCCAGTTTCAGAACTTAAAAGGCATTTCAGTTTACAAATGCATAACATAAAACTTTCATGGTGAAATGACTCTATGAAGTACATGATACAGCGGTGCACCGCCTCTTGAAATTGGCTAGGAATTCCCAACTAAAAATTAAATCATTTAGCTACAGGGTCAAAATGCGCTTTCAAGAGCATTAGGAGTAGCATAAATAAGGAATAAAATTAGATAAAAGCATTTGAGATGGTTTGACGTGTCCATTGCTAGCCGGCAATGCTGCCTGTAAAGAAAAGTTTGGCTATGCAGATTGATGGCCCACCAAGGGAAAGGGGTAGGCTGAAGAGGACGTGGGTGGAGGTAGTAAAAATCGATCTAAAGAATATCTAAGGATTTGAATTAGGATAGATCGGAATGGAGAAACAAAATTCAAGTAGCCAAGGCTTTGATGATGATGGATTAGATACAGGATCAAAATCTTTTGATATGCAGAATGTAAGGATAAGGATAGCAACAAAAGAAAACAGTTAATTACAGTACTATCTATCACAATCATGATCCCGCTTTTTCTATCTAAGCATTAAACAAACTCAAAGACCTTAAGAAGCATGTGAGTGTGCACAACATTCAAATTAAAGTCATTCATATCAGAATACCCCATCAGATTGAGCTCCATGATTGAAGTAAATGTTCATTTAAGTAACAGGAAAGTTTGTCAGGCAGTAAAAAAGGAAAAGTTCCATATTCTTCAATAATTTTGTGAAATGACATGGTATTTCCTGACTACTTTTCATTCTTCATAAAAATATATATATCACATGTCTAAAGAAATATAACAATTTAGCAACAATGGTCACACCTGTATGAATATACTTCAAGGCACGTAGTAGCTGATAAAGAAAAAACTGATAATGTTCCTTTGTCAAGTCATCATTAGCTTTAATGACTTGGTGAAGATCTGACTCCATAAGCTCAAAAACAACAAAAATATCTTTGAAATCCCTTCTTGAAGGTGGCAGCATTATGTGCTTGATTTCAACAATGTCTGGATGGCGTAGAAGCCTAAGCAGTTTGATCTCACGGAGGATCCGAGCGGCATCAGAAATGTGCTCGAAAATGTCTCGTATTTTCTTTATTGCCACTTTCTCCCCGGTAGTTGTATCAATGGCAGAGCACACAACACCATAACTTCCTTTGCCAACAATCTCCTGAATTTTGTATCTATTGGCATCTCCATTTTCGGTGAAGAAATCCATTTCTGCCTGACTCTGGACACATAATAGAAGCCACTCACTTTCATGATTTTGCATAGATTACCATTTTGAAACTTAAACCACACAAACAAATCAGCTAAAAAAAAAAAGGGTGAATGTAAGAATGAGGAAAACTAGAATTACCACAATTTCATTATTGAAAATCTTACAGAAAATACTGGAATACAAGGGACGACATCAACAGTGTCATGCCAATTACAATTAAAGTAGGATCCAAGACTCCAAGTACCACTTTTTCCGTTTAAGAGATAAAAACATGTCATAAGGTATCAGTTTGGCGAGTTGAACACTTGGTCTACAGTGTTGGATAGGACCCAAAAGTAATGATCACTCTGATTGAGCGATAATCAGGCCTTTACACCATCCGCTTGATTTAGAAGGATGAGATCCACAGGGTTAAATTCATGAAAGAGAAAAGGAGAAAGGAATAAGATGGAGAAAAGGGAGGTTCATTTACTTTTTATTCTTGAGAAAAAAAGTTTTAGGTGAGTGAGTGGGAGGAGAGGGAGGACACCGCGTGATATGCTGATGAAGAAAAAAATCGTCATATGATCATTTCTTAAACATGAACTTCTTCACCTCTCAAAATACAAAATATAAAAATATTTGATGCTAATGATGATTTTTAACGTGTTAATTCAACAACTTATCCCATCTTCCTTCAAAAACTAAAAATAAATAAAGGAATACGACAAGAAGCTTACGAAGATAACTAAAGATACTTTTAGAAATGGGGATGGCTAATTGCTCTTAGAATTCTTACATCAGGTATGAGAAGAACAGGATTTGAATAGGAAAGAGGTGAAGGAAACCAAAGGACTGCCGCTATTTCAAAACAATTTGGCAACCCACTTATATTCAAGGGTGATTCAAGGAACGTGATCCCATCCCCCACCAGCAGTTTCAGTAAGCAAAACTACCAACTATTGCACCCAATACTAAACAGATTACTTCCAAACTACTTTTTCATCTGTATGCAACTTCAACAAATGGAAATCAAAAGCCCAATGCTTTCTGAAGTAACATATATTGATACATCTCAATCCGTATGCGAGAACAATGAAAGGAGCTTCCAGAATATCTCATAAACAAGAAATTGAAAAGGTTGAGATTTTGCAGAAGAATCAGGTTCTACAGTAATATTGCGTTATCTTAAAGCAGTAATCATGGAATCTTAGATGCCCAAGTAGAGGAATAAGAAAACTCATTTCTCAAGAAAATTCATTTCTCTCTTACAACAACAATTTACAATACAGAAAAAGGAACAGGGGTGTAAAAGGAATCTCCAACTGCAAAAGGAAAATGGAATCCCCACAAACCCATGTGTTAAAAGTGAATTCGATAACATAAAAAAGAGTATCACTACTCATTAATTCCCAAAGCCTATCTGTTAAAAAGCCAATTCATCAACAACAACAACCAAAAAAAAAAAAAAAAAAAGCATAAAAAACCCAATATACAGAAAACAATCACACCCCCAAATTCTCAAAACCCTAATCTTCCCCACATATGGAAAAGAAAAGAATCACTGAAATGAAGAATAAAGAGGATAAAGGAACCCTAACCTTCTTTCTTTGATCCTGTTGCATCTTTTCCCTCAAATTCTAACCCTTAAACACCTCCAAAGATCCAATCTTTAACAACCCAAACAGCACAACAACACCAAATCACAAAACCTCGTTTCAATCCTTGTTCAAATCAGCCGCATTTCCCCCACCTACCCCTGCTCCGGATCATAAACCCAGAATCCCTCGTTACTCTCTTGGAATTCTTCGAGAAACATAGAACACGGATCAAGTCCCTCATGCACTCCTCCTCCTCACTCAAATCAACAGCAGCAGCAGCAGCAACACCGATGGGAACGACGATCATAGACGACAGATTCGCATTTGCTGATGCAATTTCTTCATCGAAGGTTCCGAAATCAGAGAATTCAAACAAATATGCAGAAATCTATACGATCTGCTTTGGATCTGCTGATGATGAAGAGATCGAGATCTGATGAGAAAAAGAAAGAGAGAGATGGAAGAACTGAGGATAAATGATAAAAGTAGATGATGAATGGGGCCATGTAATAATAAGGGAAAGTTTCAAATAACGCCTTTAAGTTTTAGTCTTATTTCAAAAAAAGGATACAAGTTTCAGAGATTTTTAAATTGGCGTCTAAGGTTTCTAACGTGGGCGTATTTGTTTGCATTCAAATACATAAAAATTGAGTATGTACAGTTCATGCCATCTAGTTATAACAATGAAGGTTAAAGATGCATTTTCAAATATAAGCAACAAATAAAGTTCTTAGAGATTTTTTTTTTTTTTTTTTTTTTTTGCTATTGAATGGTTCATAGTCATGTGGCTGGACTAATTCCTTCGGGTCCAAAGAAAAGCCTGGTAAACTTCCCTGCAGCCCCAATGTGGTAGTGTAGTTTCGAATGTACAACCTCCGGGTGCAAACCGTGGTCCTAGGCCCCTTTGAGTTACATTTTTTAGAAAAAATAGTTATAATGGAAGATGGGATATGAATTATCAGCAATCACCCAAGTAGTTCATTTATTATTATTATTATTTTACTTAGAAAGAAAGGTTATATTTCATGTTGATTTTCAAGATTTACATTTGATCTTCATTTTTAACAACTTATGGTGTAAATTATATGTATTTAGTTCATATGTATTATAATGCAAATAAATGGACATTAAGTTTTTCAATTAAAGACAACTAGCCTTTTCAAGGGATTTTCGGCAACTTTTTTCCTTATTTTATATAAATGACAAAAACGTCTTTCCATGTTCTTAGTTTTTCCCATCTTATTTTTTTAACAAAAATTGATTTTTGAGAATTTCACCTAAAAAAGGACCTTAGATGGCCGCTTAACATAAGAGGTACCAATAGTATATATGGCACGAAAGTGGTATTCCCGCCAGATTTTTTATTTTTTATTTTTTGCCCTTTTTCAACAAGCGACGACGTCGTTGTATAGTTACATATATTTTTTTAAGTAGCTTCTGTTAAGCAACGATGTCGTTGCACATTCACACACAAATTTTTTGCACTGGCTTTTGTGAAGCAACGACGTCGTCACTGACCGTTGCAATCGAAAAAAATTGATGTTTGTATGATTTTGATGTGCTAACGCACTACAAGATCCAGAGGAATTATAAGCTTCTATCTTGCCATAAATTTTCATAACATATGAAGGGAAGAAGGCCATATGACAAAAAGAAGAAAAAATACAATGGCTTTGGATATAAAAAAAAGCAAGTCCAAACAATGGCAAAAAAAAAAAAAACTAAACTGCTCCCAATACTTTGACTAGAAAGAGAGTGCTGCAAAACAAAACAACCAAAACTAAAAGGAACAGATAACCGGAGCAGCTACACAAGTAACACAACCAACTGACATTTTTAAGAAAGAACTCCACAACACTTGTCATCCAGAAAAACCCATAACAGTGGAACTAAGAGCACTAACAGCAATGAGAAAGGCAAAACAAGGCTTTTCAACCACAAAACTACACAAGACAAAAAGGAAGAAGAAAAACAGCAGGGCCGCTGCTCAAAGAGCCACTACGGGAGCAAAAATAGCGAATTAATCACTCCAACCAAAGGCTTTCAATATAGGACAAAATATATACTTTACAATCGCTTGATAAACCGCTGGAAAGCTTGATGCTACAATCCAAAAGGTTGGAAAACAACCTTTGGGACCACCTTGACTAGCTTTTGAAGAAGGTAGAGACGAATCCACCAGGGGAAAAGGAAAAGGCGATGGAGGAAAAAGGGGGAAATGAGGAAGTGGAGTTTAAACCGCTGGAAAGCTTGATGCTGCAATCCAATAGGTTGGAAAACGACTTTTAGGACCACCTTAACTGTCTTTTGAAGAAAGAGGAGACGAAACAGCCAAGGGAAAGGAGAAAGTGACTGAGGAAGAAGGGAAAAATGGGGAAGTGGGGTTTCAGGAGAGTTTTATGGGTTGAATGTGCCGCGACGTCGTCTCACATTTCAATCATTAATAAAAAAAACGGAAGGGGACCACTTCCGTGCCATATATACTATTAGTACATCTTCTGATTATTGACCATGTATGGTCCTTTTTTAGGTAAAACTCTCTTGATTTTTCATGCATTTGAATAAAAAGAAGAGGTAGGAAGGTTAGAAAGATGAAGACGGTAATGAAGAAGAGTAAGAACATGGAAGGATATCTTTTCCAATTACATAAAATAGGGGGGAAATCAATGGAAAAATCCCCTAAATTGGCATAGTTGTCCTTAATTGAAAATCCTTAAAACTCGTATCCTCTTTTAAAACAAGGCCAAGACTCAAGGACTAATTTGAGATTCCCAGTAGGGGGCTTTGCAGTCGGTGTTGCAGACGAATATTCCAGAACCGTAGAAGAACAAACGTAGAGATACTACAGTGGCATATATGTAAATAATCTGAAAAGTGAAGGCAATTTTGGTTATTTTTTCTGAGTCGGGTTAGTGGAGCAGTGGAGTCACAGACAGACCGCAGAGCCGTTTGTTGTTTTCGTTAAATGCTATGCCACGTGTCCTAATACCGGCCGTTCATTCGAAACTCCGAGTTTAGTTTATTTATAATCTACTCTATTCAAAATAAATTTATTTAATTTTTATTTTGATATATATTTGTACACCATATACGAAAGAGAAATAGCGTTTTTTCTTTTTCTTTCAAGATGTTAAAATCCGTTGTCTCTTTTTTGCACGGATATTAGATTACAGTAAGCGGAATTTTCGACACCATTGATTGCACCAAACAGTTGTGCAAAAGGAAGAAGCCACGAAAAAGCAGGCACTTTTTGACTCTCATTTCCACAACATCATGTGTGGACGAATACGTCTTAATAGCTGCTTGCAGAAGTGCCGAAAAATCAGACGCCTTCCTTATTCTCATTATTTCTGCGGCATCATCTTAGTATTCATTTTCACGTATCTTACTAAAGAATTTTCTAAGTCAAAGCCTGGGAGTATCCAAGCACCCAAAGAATGGTTGGAATCCTCTTGGGTGCTGTACTTTTCTCTTCTGGTCTAGTAAAAAAGGATGGCTCCAAGGGATACATTCCCGTTTGTATTCTAATTGGCCACTAGTAGTGCTATTAATTTAATGAGCTCACGTTGGGCCCGAATTGACCCAAAACATGATTTTTAGACTGTCCTACAGGGACTAGCAGAGTGGATTCAAGCCAAGTTTGAAGTTGGAATCAGTCAATAGGCTGGACTTGGACCTTAGCCATTGGGCCCATTGGACTCCAGTATGCCCCCACCAAAGTAATTATCCCTCCACTCTTCTTTTGTTTCCCTTTTTCCACTCTTTCTGGCAAGTCATTTGTGTGCATTTGAGATGCATTTTGTGGTGCATTTAAGATGTATTTGAGTATAATTATGATGGGTTTGATTGCATCTGAGTTTATTTACATTCATCAAGCTGGCTCAGGAGTCAGGAGTCTTTACATACAAAGTAGAATAGGAACAAATATAGTAGGGTCCTTAAAAAATCCAAAGTTTTGTATTTGGGCCTTGAAATCCTTAAATGCACTGACATAGAAACAAAGAAACGAAAAGAACAGAAAAAAGATTTGATGTTTTCAAAGAAGGAGAATATAACATCATTGCAATAAAAACAAAAGTTCAAGGCCCAAAGACTAAAAGACACCATTGCAATAAAAATATAACATCAACATAATGATTTACTCTTCTTCAAAAATATTCACCAATCAACATGACAAGAATGTTTTAATTTTTATCAGGTTGGCAACTGCTTTCAACCCACTGCCATTATTACATAACTTTTCAATTTTTTACCCTGTTATGTGAACAATAACGATGCAGTTGTCACATCTCTCCTCAGCTTGACACCTTTCTTTCTTTCTTTTTCGATTAAACTTGAATGTGTGGGTCTCTATTAAGCCCTTTTGATGAGGGCAACTTTTGTGATGCATATGCTGGAGTCTAGAGAAATCCTAAGATGGAGAGAAATATAAACTCTCTTGACTGCCGTATCTCTGTGGGATTTTCAAATGCTCAAGTATTAATCAACATTTAGGAAGCCGGCATAAAACGCCAAAAGTGATATTTAAGAATGCTGGATTTTTTGAATTTCACCAATTAAACACAGAATTTCAAATGCTCCATAGATATCAGATAAAATTGTTGTTAGCATTCATAAATTCCCAACATTTGAAATTTCCATAAAAAAAAATTCTTCCTAACAAACACCCCATGAGAGGATGTTCTTTAACTCAATTCCAGTTTTAGACTTAGATTTGAGATATGTATAAGCAAAGTAACCTAGCCTTAGTTTTAGTTTAGGTACTCAGAATTTTAGTGCATTACATAAAGTATAATTTTTTTTTTTTTTAAAAAAAAAACCCAATAGCATTGGCTAATCCAAGATTGCTCTTAACTTTCATGAGCCAGCTTAAAATTATTATTTTATTATGAGATGATTATTATCAGATTTACCAAACAAGCCCAAGGCCAAAAGTGCCATTTGATGTAGTTTGGAATTTTGAGTTCTTGCAACAAATAGGGATAAGATGTCACATCATATCATAAATCCCCAATGAGCTCAATTCTTTGTCAGAAATGCCTTTAACCTAATAAGCCCAGCTAGCTCTCTCATGGTTCTTATGAGAATAATAAAAATCTCGCCTCTTACAAGCCTACTAGGATACATGTGAATCACAAGGGGACTTGGAGATGGCAATGGGTCGTGTTGAGTTCAGTATTGGCTAAGCCAAGCCAAATTGGGCTAACACCTAGTGCACCTTATACATAACTTCACCCATGACGCGTGGCTTGTTTGCAACTCTACTAATAGAGTCAAGTAAGGTCAAGCCCCAATTTTTCAAAAAAAGATAATAATAATAATAATAATAATAACTCATCAAAAGCACTTTAATTCAAAATTTTCACCATATTTTTCAAAAAAAAAAAGTAAAAAAGTTACCTCATTTCTCCACTAAAAGACCAAAAAACTCCACAATCAATACAATAGGTCAAAAAGATTCCATAATAAATAAATAAAAATAAAATACTATCAAAACCCACTTATATTTTATTCTTTCTTCAAAATAATTTTTAATTCACTCAACTCCATTAGTAAAGCCCCCAAATAGCCTAGAACCAAACCCGCACAATAAAAGCACTAGTCAGGTTGGGTTTTATCCCTCTTCTTAAGTTTTTAAAAATAAAAACTAAGTCTTTCATGGCTTTTTAAGTATGGGAGGCGGTCCTGTAAGGTCCGTCCTTAAGGTTCGTACCATTCAGAACGCCCACTGGGGTCTACCTTATGACCCATCCAAATTAACCACTTATTCATAACCCCTTTATAGGCACTGAATCCCATGAATTTGCATGGATTTCGATGAACTAGACTGTTAGATTGAGGGTCGATTTTTCTTCTTTGATATATAGCTATTAAACTTGTGGACCATGGATGAAGGGGTTAGAGGTATTAGATTGACTTTAAATTTAATATATAAGTTGGCCCCACTTGGATCTTTCAGTCCTCCTTGTCCTATGACCAGTGGGGTCTCACGGTAGGCCCCAATAGGCGGTCCATACCATAAACCGTAAGGACGTTTCTTACAGGACCACCTCCCTTTTTACTTATTAAACAAGGGTCACGTTGGGCACAACCAAGACTCAAATCACCCTAACTCGACCAACTTACTACCGAACCCACCCGTAATAGAAGTGGGTTAAATGGGCCACCTAAAAGCCAACCCATTGCCATCCTTAGGAAGGTCATGATCATAGAAAGGTCTCATTGTAGATCAGAGTTTGTGGAAACAATCAACCCAATTGGATCATCACACCCCATTAGAAGCTCATCAAGGAGAGAGCTCTTAGTGTCAGGGAGATTGATTCCCCCATGCTTATAGTATAAATTGGATGAGTTCAATTGATGGATAGGAGGGAGGATTAATTAGTGAACATGTAAGAGTCTGATTTTGATCAACTTAAGTCCTCCAAGGAACTAAAAATGAAGTTTGCAATAACATAGCTATATGTCCCTTCTATTTTTTTCTTCTGAATTGCATGAAAGTGAAGTTTACATATCTCTTGCATATGGCAAACAATGGTATGATAATTTAATGACAAACATGGAGACTTGCCATATTAGCGATCTCCACACCTAGTTATTTCTCAAGCCTCTTTCATCTTTCATCTTTCATCTTTCATCTTTAATCTGAGTAGTCATCATCATGCCGACAGGTAGATCATCACTAGAAACAGCCAAGCAAGTGAATTGTCTATTCAAAAGTGAGGCAGAAGATAAGAACAGAGATGTTTCTATACAACATGTGGCTGTTATATCTTCCTCTGCCCTCACCACTTGAAATGCCATATTTATTGGATGGAGTGTTGAGTGCAACGGAAAGAAGAAATAAAGGGTGATTTATTAACAGTTTTAAGAAGTCAAAACCCCATTTCAATAAAGGAAAAGCCAACTGGAAGCATATTTTCGGATTGTTTTAATTCATGTATTCAGTGATAGGTTTCAGTTAAAAAAAAAGAAAAAACCAACCAATGAGAATGGCATACTTGTTTTAGAAAGCTTATAAAAGGGAAAGAAATGTATGCATCGATGAGTGGTGAGGCACCAAGTGCCCAGTCAATGTCCTGATAAAAGACCTAATAGTAAAGTAATTGATACCAGCCGATGCTCAAGACTCATTGGTCACATCTAACACCGACAAAGGCCAGCAACAATGTCCGTGAGGAAAAATATAGTTCCTCCGAAAAAGGGATATATAGTTCCTCCGAAAAAGGGAATGCTGATGTGTATGTGGATGCAATATATCCAAGGATTTGGCTTAGGATATAGAATGAAATCAAGAAATAGAAATCACAACTCCAACATTTTAAGGACAAGGCTTTAATGACGATAATGATATATACTGTAAAAGGAGAAGTAAAACTGTAAATATAGAGGGCCCATCAAATCCCTTTGATTTAATTTGAGGGTGGGCAATATTTAACTAATCAAGATGTTTTCTTGGTCCGTGGAGATCTCTGCCTTTGATCCTGGATTCTTTTCTCTCTTTGATAGAAGGCCTTTTTCTTAGGAAACGTTTGGCTTTAGATTAGCAGTATCCTTTCACTCCATGAAGGTGTGGACCTAAACCTTTGTTTGGTTGGACTCAGAGATGGTGATGAGAGGCATCAACTGGTGACCCTCTCTGATCTGCCCCTATAAGAGACAGGTATGGTAACTGAACCAGGTGAACATGTAACTCTTGGCTTGTCATGGCTCAATAATAGGTGATGGCCTTCATAACAAAAGCCAATCCAGCCCAGGCAATTATAAACACTTATGTTCATAAAATGATGAAAGAAGTAGTAATCTGATCATGGGCAAATTTTTTTTTTTTTTTTTTTTTGAAACGATAACAAAACTTCATTAAAAAGAAAACAACAAATACAAAGCTGAAATAGAAAAAGAGAGAAAAAGGTAGGGAGAAGATACAAGTGTTATATCACCCCTAGCCCAATTACATAATCACACCCACCCAACCTTTCAACCCCATCTTGGCTAATGCATCCGAGACCGAGTTGGCTGATTTAATCTCATGACGAAAAGAGACATTTAGAGTGGACGATAGCTCCCTTATTTCATTGAAATGGAAAATTACCAAGGAAACCCTTTCCGGTTAGATACCCAAGTGATCGCATTAGATGAGTCACTTTCCACCACAAGAGCACCAATGTATCTCCTTGCAAACAACCTAAAGACCTTCCAATGAAATTAAGGACATTATTCAATGAGCGAAAGCAGACCAAATGGGTTTGGTGGTAGTAACTGGGTCCTCACATTCTCTTACCAACATAATCCAAGAGCATCCCAAGCACAAAATTGATTTAGTTATTGCTGGGTGCTACCTGCTAATAACAGTTTAGATCTTTGCTAATTAAACAGCCCACAAGCAATTTCAATGGCCTTCAACAGTCAGGACCAAGCCCAGTCTGTGTAGGTGGCCTGGCCCAAAAGTGGCTGGAGATGGAATGGGCCTTTAATCCTTTTGGCCTACACAACAACCTAAACATTCTGCATATGTATCATGTTGAGCACTGAGTTTCCAGTTAGTTCATATTGCAAAGTACTATGTTTACTAATTTATTTTAGTGGTTGTTCTCTGTTTAAAGTAAGTTCATAGGGGCCCAGTCTGGTTTTTTTTTTTTTTTTTGGTATATATGAAGGTCTAGAAGGATTTACATGGATATATAGTTATTGAATAAATTTTATAATAAATCGCCATATTTAATATCTTATTGTCACTCATTGATTAATACCAAAGAGATGATGACAGGCCATTGGCAAATTGAAACTTACTAGACCTAGGCACAAGCTTTTTGGTACTCACTTTAAGCAGAGGGCCAGTATTATGCTTGACATGTAGGTCCTAGAAGTGGCCCAGTAATAATTTTGTAGCCCAATTATAAATCAACTGGGCCTAGAGAATCTTTGAACAGGCCCTAGCATGGCCCATTGACACCCTGGATAAGAATATACAAGATGGCTAGAATTGTCTCATATGTATGGATTTGGATAGATGCTATAGTCCCAAGAGCATTTCAAATGATCTTTTTCATCTAAAGAGGACATAATTCTCCCAATGCAGAGGATCAGGTCTAACAATTATTAGATGGAACAGGGCTCGGCCTAGCCATTCATGAGCTTGGACCAGTCTAAGCTTTGGGGTCTGTTGGCATGTGAGTCTGTGGCCCACATATGATGTCCATAAAGAGCTTCAACAGCTCTATTGACCATGTCAAAAAACACTCTAACTTTTCTTCAATTCCTTGAGTAATCACGGAAATTACTTGTATCTAAGCACGTTTTTACTGTTGTAGGAATCTTATATAAACTCCTTCCTCTTTGGATGAAGAGCATGGTATATAAGTGGTGGGCTTTCACGAGGTTCAGAATATCAGAGACACTAGTGATCACCAGCCTGACGACAATCCCCCTGTTTGTCTAGTTCTTCCATTATGTAAATCTCAATCTTTAGATTCTACCTAGATGCATGTAAATCATTTTAAACACGATTAGCATATTCTAACTTTATCATTTAGAACATTGAAATATTAGAGACGCCCATGATCGCCAGCCTTACGATAAACCCCCTGTGTTTTGTTCCATTGCCTTAATCTCAATCTCAAAGCCCACCTAAAAGCATGCAAATCTTTTAAAGGGGATGGGGCTTAAAGTAACTTTTCTCCGACTTATTTGTGTGTAGTGAAGGGGGGAAGATTGGAACAAGAGGATTTTACTGGAAAAATCCTGAAATATAGTCATTTATCTCGAAAGGTTTTCGTAAATTTTGTAGCACTAATGAGGTCCGTCAGGCCTTATTTCCCTTTTTTTTTTCAACTTTGATAGGAGCGACACTAGCGTCGCTCGCCAATGTCTAGAGTCGCTCGTCAGAACATCTCCTAATGTTCTTCTTCCTCTCCTCCTCGTATTTGTCCATATGGGATTTGCAAAGAGGAAACATTGGATTGTGCAATTAATATGTATATACGCATCATTCTTGTGTTACTTGTGTATCAAAGTCCATTTCATGGACGTGTCTAGATGGATACAGTGTATGTTTAGCTCCTCGACTTTCTTGGCATTCTACACATGAAATGAAACCGATGGTAGGAAGGTGGAGTTTGGCTTCCTCACCTGAATAAGCATACCCCCCCTCAAAGTGTACGGAAGTGTACAACCGCTGCATTGTGGAAGAGATGATGGGAGAATCTCTTCATGGCATGGTGTCGTTATCACCGAGTTTATGTTCAGTTCGTTGATCATGTACTCCGGCTTGTACCACTATGCTATAATTGATCAGTCAAACAAACAACGCAAGCACGTGACAAGAAGATTTGAAAAACAAGCCTTACAGGGCCTTCTTGTTTGGAATACTTCTCAGAACTCTCAAAATTAGATGAGTCACAAATTTGGGCTGGTGGGGGCTAGGCCGGCTTGCCATCCCTAATAATTTTTCTTTAAGTATTTGGTCATAGATGAGAGAGTGAAAATAAACATGATTGGCATATTCCAACTTTACAATTTGGGAGACTGGATGTATACCATACCATACATCCATTTCCTTTAGAGGAACTCATCTGATGCAGGCCATGACGGTTAGGACTTGGGACCATCAGACCATGTCATATTCCTAACTTTTCAGACTCCATCCAGAGTATCTTGTGGGTCTATCTCCTGTTCATAGAGGTCCCTAAAAACAGCTTCAACCCCAACCTAAGCGTGATTTCTTTTTGCCTGACTTGGAGGGTACAATTGATCAAAGCTAGCAACAGAAGTTCAGAACCAGGAAATAAAACAACAACAACAACAACAACAACTGATTTTGAGGGAGAATGAAATACATCATGCTTTTGCAGGAATATCTTTTACCAGAAAAAGAATCTTTTCAAACTTTATATGGGGGTCTATGTCCCATACCTGGAGGCCCCCAAAAGTTTAGTCTGAACGTGGACCTGAACATGATTTCTTTTTGCTTATATCTGAGGGTACAATTGACCAAAGCTAGCATCCCAAACCAAGAAATTTGCATTGGAGAGGGAATTATGTAAAAGAAAGGGCATACACTGTCCATGTGGGTAGATGAGTGTGGGTTGTAATCATAGCTGTCAATGCCATTTTGGATCCTACTTTGGCCTGACCTCCAATATGAAAAGTTTCGGCCAATTCAGAATTTTGACAAAACTTTTCAAAAAATTATAAAAATAATATATATAGGAACAATAGAAAATGAAAAACAAAACAATGAACATGGATTTAATCCATTCTAGTAAAACTTTTCGGTTTTACCTAGACCTAGACCCGAGCTACTATCAGGGGATCCATCCCCCAAAAGTTGAGTTACTAATCTAAACCCAAGTCAAATCAAGGGTAAAAGGCCTCATGATGTGGGCCCGAGTCAAGATTCAAATACTTGTATGATTAAATAAAATACTAAATATTCTTAATACATATAAATATTACAAATAGATTGCCAAGACATACTGTTAATTGGGTCTTTGATCTGGCAAGAAACTCATGAATCCAAATCCAGACCCGGCCCAATTTTATTCCAATTCATCCTTGCTCGCATAGCATGGTGAGAGGGACATTGACTCTCTTAGAAAGCACCAAGGTTGTAACTTTGGTTGATCCATTGAAAGACTTCTGTGCTGCCTACCAAAAACAAATGCCCAAAATTAGGTTAATTCTAGACCCGGATCTGGACCCAATTATAGATGGGCCTAATATAGGACCCACACCAAGGTGTTTTTTTTTTTTTTTTTTTTACTTCATTGAGTCAAAGTAGTTTGGGATCCATCATCCTTTCCTATTACCATTATTAATCTCTCTCTCTCTCTCTCTATTGTAAGCAATAGGAGACAAACACATGATTTTAAGACAAATTTCAGTGAACATCATCATTCCAAATAAGCATGAGGAAAATGTAACTGCAGCTCACTCTCATGAACCATGCATTCAATGATCAAGGTACTTGAACCTAGTCCCCCACCTGACCTCATCTAGTGCAAGCCAACCAAAACCAACATGCTCTTGACAGCTAAGCTGAGTCCCTGTCTTTCACTTTAGTCCCATGCCTAATTGCAATGCATGCCTGATGCAATGAAACCAGCCAAAAGCTGAGGGGCTGCTGCTGAATAGGGGGCATTACATCCACAATATTATAATGCCCATATGCATAGAATATTCATCCAGGCACATGGGTTTAATAGGCTTTTTCCTTTGGGCCTTTGTATATTAGCTATAATGGGTCTCTTGTCTGGACTCTGGGGCTTCTTTTTATTATTTTTTCCTTCTTCTTTTCCTTTGTTTAATTTTTATTAGTTTAGTGGTCCTTGATTCTACGTTGTCATTATCCTGTGCTTCTTTAGCAAATGACATGCCATGGGCCTTTGTAGCACATTAAATTAGGTGTTTGAATTGAAGTGGTTTGAGCTTTTGACATTGCTGCTTGGCTAGTGGCTACTAGGATGTTGCTGGAGTTTCTATCTTTTCTCCTTTGTGAGATATATACATTTTAGGTGACTTGTACCCTTTAACACAGGTTCATCCAAATCAGGATTATCTTTTCTCCTTAGTGAGATATACTTTAGGTGACTTGTACCCTTTAAACACAGGTTCATCCAAATCAGGATAATCAGGTCAAGGGTCCACCATGGATTGGCCATCACGTTGACAATTATGCTCACCAGAAAGTATCTTAGGCATTCCATTGGTGGCTCCAACAAGTAAATGTGCAACAGCTTTGTTATTATGTTATGGGTTAAATTCTTAGTGATCAGATGGTTGAGGTTGTCCCTGTATAATTACCCACCCACAAAGTGTGGCCCTTGATTTGATTGGTGCCCATGGTTTAAAACAATACTGATCATTACCTGCCAGAGTGAGAAGTTGAATATCAATGGGGACAGGGCTACATCGGATACAGGAAAGTTAAATCCATGAATAAGACAGCCCAATTGACTGATTTGGACCTCTTTATAGCACTGATTGTTGCTTTGGCATGTATACTAAGAGCCAAAAGCCTCCATTATGGCCTTCACCCACATTGAATAAACTTGGGAGACTTTAATTGGACAAAGTATAAATGGATGGATAGACATCAAACAGCTCATGCACACCAAATAACAAATGATGAAGATTAGACTATAAAAATCTGGTCACGATAAAGGTAAGTCGACATTTGTACAGGGACCACAGAGTAAAACAAGTTATTGAATATATATATGTCTACAAGGCACAATCTTTGGAACCGCATACAAGGACAATACAGATCTTCATGTCATGATCTGATCCTTCAAGACCCATGTAAGACTAAAATAAATGTACCCATTGTTTACTATTACATTACCTTGAACCACACTAACATATAGTAGTTATTGGAAATGCACATAAGGACAATACTGATCTTCATGGCATGACCTTATCCTTCAAGACCCATCCAAGACTAAAATAAAATGAATGTACCTATTGTTTACTATTACAGTACCTTAAACTACATTAACTTATAGTAGTTTAGGACTATAAAAATCACAATATCCATAAACTGTAGCTTTGGCCCCATTAGTTTGGTAGTCGATTAGTGAAGTATGCACATTGGATAAGAAGGCCAGGGACTTAAATTATGACAAGGGATGTTTGGAAGACCTCAAATCATGGTCTACTTTTTTATTCTTCGTGCCCTTAAAGTCAATTGGCAAGTGACTTGTCACAGAAGAATGGGTCTGATAAATCAAGGAATGAGTTCACCAGCATCCTTCCATGCTCCTATATCTACATTCTACCTAATATGAAGGATATGTTTGTTATTGAGATGTGATGGTCCCCTCACCACCCCACATCGTTATCCCTTTTTCTCCCCACTGCTTTCACAACTTTTCTTTTTTTTTTTTATTTTTTTTGGTAAACTTGATTTCACAACTTAAGATGAACATTTTAGCTTCTACATTGGGAGCTGCCAATGAACTTTATATGTAATCCGTATGGCTTAAATATTATCTAAATTGCACCCACTCTTTAATATGTAGGTGAAATGATGCTTACTAACCATGCTTCTAGTTGTCATTATACAAAGGAGAGATTTAAAACGATTCCCAAAGGTTTTTTTTTTTTTTTTCTTAATATCAAATCAAAACTGTGTGATTTGCAAAATTTAAAACACCATTTAAGCTTTGAAGATTTTCTTGAATTAGGTATTTTTCAGCCAAAATATTAAGAATTGCCTTTATTTTTAATTGACAATCACAAAACTGTTTTTCATCTACACTTATCTTTCAAGGTTTGCATCTAAGGACATAGGCATCTAAGGACAAGAGGGTCTCCTTTGTTGCTTACACAGGGCACGTACTGGATGAGACCCACTAAAATGACAACAGAGAGGACCCCACCATGTATTTCTATAGTAGCAGCCCTCTGTTGGGCATAAGCAAGAACCCCACAGGACTCCAGTGGGCCCTATTTCAATCATACAAGGTAGGCACATTGCACATTTATACAGTTCTTGTTTCGGTATATGGTTCCATGCATTTAGATTAGCTTTTTCTGTTTTTCCTGTGTTCAAATGATAATGTTTCAAAGAAATTACAACAAACTTTTTTTCAACTTTTTGACCCACACTACTGCCTGTGCCCGCTGCAATAGTAAGCCTTGTTCTTAGATAGCTTTAAGAAGCCACTCTACATAATGCAATGCATGCCCCATGTGTTCAGAACAAGGTGACGGTCACATCTAAAATTCATTCATATCCAAGAAAAAGAAAAGCATATGCCTTTGCTTCCAAAAATGGGTGTGATTTGGGTCTCCATCTCATTACACTTCTTCTCTAAATAGAGTTTCAGGGCACCATTGAGTGGCACAGTTGAAAATAAATTCTGTAGAAAACCTTTTTCTCTTTTTGCAGAAAACCCACCCATGCATTTCCACCCCACTTATATGGGAAATGCTTTATCCAAAATCACGGTAAATTTAATTCATTTTTTGTGTTTTTCCTTATAAGAGAAAACGGCAGCACCAAACATAAAACTTTTTTTTCATGAAAAAGTATATTCACTTTCTACAACAAACATCAGAGTGCATTAGTACAGCAAGAGGATTCCATTGGAAAGAGATTATTTTGATTGGACATGGAGTCCACCACCCTGTCTTTTGGTACAATAAGATTTAGACTCTCCATCTGAAGGGTAAGTATATTGGATTCGGCAGTTCGATTGTCCATTCCCCCTGATACACAATACTTGAAGGCCAAGCAGGAATCTCCACCAAACCCTGTGGACCTCCCCCATAGACACCTCCCCACAGACAGGACAAAATATCACCTTTGACTACTTTAAATGTGACAGCTCCACGCACAGTGCCTCCTTTCGCACGTGTGCCTGATCAGGCTGGTGCACTCATTAGCTGGAATTTAGATCCTCCTGAGGGCAAGACCCAGAGATTTATCTCTGAGACCATGGCTATAAATTCATCTCTCCAACTTCCAAATTTAAACTGATAACATTCATTGTCCTCCCTCCTCCCTTCTTTTATCATACTCCAAATTTCACATCAATTGAAGTCATTCTCTTTTACAAATTGGTTATCTAAAGAGAGCAGGATTAAAGTTAGAAAATAAAGGTCAAATCATAAATTCTTTATGTAATAAATCTGATGGTAGAGATAACTCCATTTGGTGGCATATTCCAAATTGTTTTCAAACTCCAATCCTATTGTCAGATGAGAATTGCATAAAAGATATGAATAAATGATACTTTCAATTCTCTCATAGAGCTCTCAGATGTTTCAATCATGTGTTATGAACTTTGATTAGTTTAATGATGTTCCCAACTCTGCTTAGGATGTATGCTTTGCATAATGCCAATACATTGAAAGAACATGTTTCAACGACATTGAATTTAATGCTCCAGTTTATTTATTTAAGTACCCCAGTTGAACCATCAAATGCTGACTTACCATTAGACCATCAGTTGCTTGGAACCGGGTGAAGAATGATAGGAAATGCAAAACTGCAACACCAAACATTAGAAAATGTAGCTTGAACAGAAGTTACTCCACAGATTTTATATTCTCATATTTAAAAAAAAAAAAAAAAACACATTACCGGAATGATATTTGGTTTTTTGATATCCGGAGAAGGAGGTGGGATCCATGAGAGAGCCGGCACACAAGGAAAGGCAAACACGTGGGAAGAGGGCAGCAGCATGCCCAAGGATCGAACCAAGACAGTTGGGTGTGGATAGAAGGTGGCCAACCAACTCAACAACATCATGTTCTCATGGCTTGTTCTTTTATGAAAACCTCATGGTAAAGATTTTGCACAAAATCAGTAGCTCAAAATTTTACTCTCTTCACTTGGAAAACACAAGACATTAGACCATAAAATATTTGCGGTTGTTTAATCCTTGGCATTACACAAAAATGGCTTTATTATTTTCAAAAAGTTTAACAGGCGATGCAAATCAACCATTGCTAAATTTCTAGGAAGGAAAGGAATATGTGCAAGAGTAATTGTTGGAGTCTCCCAATATAGAAAGAAAAAAAAAACACTAAGGACGGCTAAAATATAGATGAATGGACAAATAGATGAGGCAAACATTTGCCTTGTGACTTTTGAAGCTCAATTCTGTTGGGCCATTGGCTGGTGGTACCTGGCAGTGTGTCACAAATATCCTGTGCCCTAGCTAAAACATTGCAGGAGCCAGATACCATAATCAATCAACTCTTTTTTTCACTTTATAAGTTATTTCTAAGTCAAACACACATTGAAGAGAGAGAGAGAAGCCGTACAACCTGAAAAATTATTCACATCTCTAACAAGGTGAGCTACAGCTAGAGACCAAGCAAATAAATTTCAATTATTCAGAGTCCCAATAGTCTTGAGGCCATGGACAAAGTTATCCACATCCCCTATAATTTCATCAGCACATCCCACTTTGAACTTTAAACCGCTTAAGATTAATCTTCCATCTTATTTTACCACTAAGCTAAGTTTCACTTTAGTTAGAGTTAGTCGAACATTAGATTGATGATGTGTAAAATGCGTGATTTGACAATTAATCTTTCTTAAATCTTAATCACTTTTTTCGGACGTAATTAGGCATAACCAGCGTTACAAGTAATTGGAGTCTCAAGATTGTCTGAGTACATTTTACATAGTTAAAGAGTTCCAAGGGTCAAGACCTAAAAGAAGTTAAACATAATCTTTTTGAAAAGGAGAAGGAAGAAGAATAAGTCCAAATCATCATCATAATCAAACTTGGCATGTTCATTGGTCCCGCTGGAAGCACTTGGTGTCAGAGGATTATTTGATGAGCAGTCACCCAAAAATTCCAAGGCTATTTCACATTTATAGTAGTTTTGATCTAAAGCATTCAATGTGGCCATTTGTTTTCAATGTCCACTGAGGACTTTAGATTGAGATGTTTTTAACAGATTGCTAATTTTCACCAACTCTCTTCATGTTAGGTTCATAATTTTCTGTATGACTGAGTGCTCTCAACTCTCAAGCCAAGCTAAAGACCATCCAAATTAGGAAAAAGTAGAGGGGGTCATCTTTAATTTTACTGGCCTCAATGACTCCTATTTTCTATCATTGGTCAAACCATTTCCACCTTGTTTTAAAAATTCATACCACACAGGTTGGTTGTATTGGCCCATACTTGCACGTTTCTGTCATGACCCATGCCAGATTTGCATGACTAGTCTGAAACTCAAATTGGAACTCCATTCTCACTATTGTTTATTTATTGAATGCCCTAAAAACTTTCTTTAAAAAAAAAAAATGTCAAAACAAATTGATGCCTCAAATTGTAATCTGTAAAAGCCGATATATCAATTGATACATAAAGCTTTAACTTTGCAGATTGGATTTCCAAGACTCTTTTAAAACTAATAGGAAAAACAAATTTTATAATCAAAACTTTTTAATCCTCAGCATCACTCAAAATACAAAACTTAATGGTCTACAAAGAAAAAGGGGTAGGTTGGAGATGAATAGATTTAAAAAAGTGCAACCTATTCAAGAGTTTTAGTTCTTAATAGACCGGAACTGGAACGGAGAAACAAAAACTATATAGCTGCCCTTAGTAAATATTGGGAGTTGGGACAAGGTTAAGGTGATGACAATAAGAAAAATGATACATTTCATGAGTAGTTGGTTACTTACAGAGGTACACTTCCTTGCTCCTAGCATGATAAGGACATCTTCATATAGATCATTTATATAAGATGCTTGGTTAAAGAGGGATGAAAGGTAGATATTTACAATGTTCTTCTTACAAAACAACTCTTTTGAAATTCTTACTTGGGCCAGTTACCAACATGAAGAGACTTAAAACTGGAGTAAGACACTTTGGTAAAAGAAAAAAATTGGAATGGACCTTTTACTTAATAAAATACAAAACACCCACCTTAAGTACTGGTTCCATGTTCAATGCAAACATTCTCCACCAAGCCATTTCACTTTCCAACCCAAGAAAAAGAGAGCCCAAAGGAGCTAAAAACAAAACAGAGGAGAGGAATAGAAAGAAACATGGTGGGGCCCACACGCACTGAGTTAGTGGGTGGGCCACTGATTGGTGTATTAAATGGAGGAATCATGTGATTGATGGGCAGGAGGCAGGGTCACTTTTCCTCATGTCCTTCACCACCCCACGTTGCTCTCATCTCCTTTTAACCTTTATATTACAAAAATACAAAGAAAAGGAGAGAGAAATATAAAAAAACATAACAAAAGCTGATAAAACAACATAGCATACAGTTCAATTGCACATGAACTAGTCTTCCCTTTGGGTACCATTTGAAAAGCACAGCAATGGCTAAGATTTCACATCTGATTGGCCAGCAGGTGCTATTATGTTAAAGCTCAAATGTGCCCTTCAATTTGTTGGTGAATGCATTGTATAGGAAGATGGCTGCATCTTGTACAAAGTTTTTCTTTTTCCCAATAATTATAGTGGACAACAGCTACCTAATAAGCAGGTCCAAGTTCTAATTGGGTTTAATTATATGTTGCTTTACTCTAAGTGGGCTATCTGGCAGCAAGTTCTTTTGAAATTAGAATATCTAGAAAACTACAATCAGAGAAGTAAGTGGATTTGAAGTTTTAGATATGTATCTGTCATTTTTGTAGGTCCTAAAATTCAATCTCCCTTTCCCCAGTTATTTCCCCATGGTCCTACAAGAAAACTGGATATCAAGTTGGAGACCTGATTAAACCACAGTTGGAGACCTGGTTTTTAATCTTCCTTAACGAGCATATATTTTCTTAAGAGTACTACATAAAATTTTCACCTACTAGAATCCTGATGCAGGATTTTCGATCCTAGCTGTCCACAGAGTTGAGCCCCTTTTGGACAGTTGCATCACAGTGCTATGTATCAGGCTGAAACTAGCATACTATCCCCTCAATTTCACATCCATATCCTCAACAGAGGAGGAGTGATTTTATAAGATTTACTTTAAAAATAAGCTCAAGTGAGAAACATGTCAACTTTGGGGGTCATGTTCCAAAGTTTTGAATCATTCCAAATATGCATCCACTCATATGTTACCTTTGTAGATGCACGTTGTGACTACTCAATTCAATCAAATCGCCATTGGAATGGATGGGTCATTGGAACCTATAATGCATTACTATCTATTGAAAAGGACAAACTTTTCACTGAACGAGGGCCATGTCATGTTCATCCAAAACGATCAGTTGATATTTTCATCCATGGATTGAAGATAGAAGGTGTCTTAAATCTTGCCTCATTTGAATAAATATTTTGTCTTCCAAAAAATTCATCAAATTATAATCGTTCAATTCAATAATGAATATCACTTACATCCAAATAAAATATTTTACTTTGCGATGGATAATCAACTACTTATCATAATTCACATGCAAGGTTCGAATCCCTAAGTGGAGGGCCTAATTAATGTACAAAAAATCATGATCATGAAAAAGGGTTATTTTTTTTTTTTATTTTTCTCAATCAACCTCCAGTTAAAGAGGTGGGCCAAATTGTATCTTCATCAGGGAGTCCACCTTGGTCACCCAAATTGGGTGGAATACCATGCATACCATTATCTTGGGTCTAATTTTTATCTAATATCATTAGGATATTATAGGTTCCACCATGTGTATTTACATGTTATCAAATTATTGGTGATTGATGACTTACCAAATTCAGAAATGGTAGAAAATATGCTCTGACAATGAAATAAATGGAAAATAAGTTATTAAAGCACTAAAATATCCCTTATCTATATATACTTTGTACGATGAATTTGCCATATTGATATTGTTTTCATTTAGTCTATGCATATTTTTGAGATTCAACCACCAATACACTCATGGTTTAGTGGTATTGGCACATTGGTATAACACAAATGTCTGATGATTGATACCTCAGCCTTCAGGTAGATAGTATTACTCCTCGCCAGTCGGCCAATTTTAGTAACAGAAAGTAAAAAGAGAAGAATCAACATCTAGATAGAACATGATCAATCACAATTGCGAAAAATGTCTTGTGTGCTAAAATGTTGGACTTGGCTTGGCTTTTAAACTCATAATGGCTCAAGGTCCAGCCCTGCTAACTAGCCAAAAAAATAAACAGGCCTAGGCCCAGTTGTGTACACATAAAACCCGTACTTAATCCATTATTTATGGCCTATGACCAGGCCTCAATGCCAAATGCTAAAACGGTAATATTCAGGAGAGAACTATATATGAGAACTTTTTTATGGGACCCAATTGTGGGCATCATTTGGGGATGAGACTAGGGGGATGAAAAGATCTATATAAGACCACCCCAAGTATTAAGTTTGACACCAAACTCATGCCCCTAACCCCTTCATCTGTGGCCTACAAGTTTAATGGCTTCATATTTAAAAGAATATTCAACCTTCGATTCAACGGTTCAGTCCATTCGGATATGTGCCAATTATTGGGATTAATGACTATCAGGGGGTTTCCTATTGATTACTAGGTTTGGATGGGTTGTTAGTTGGGCTTCACAAAAAAAGTTTTCATATAATAGGTGAGAACTAGTTATCACTTAAATATTTCTCATACTAAAATCAGGGATGCCAATAGAAAATATACCTCTTATTTCTCATTTATTCGGGTCTAACCCCGAAAATCTGGATATGGACCTTATTTTTGACCTGATCAATAATCCAAGTCCACTTAGGTCCATACATGAACATCTAAGTTACGAAAAGATCTTCTATGAAAAAGTGGGATATCATTTTTATACAATAATTGAAACTTGTAGGTGGTACAGGCTCGACCTTGTGATTAGATACTCATAGATT
This sequence comes from Umbellularia californica, assembly GCA_028538565.1. NCBI lineage: Eukaryota > Viridiplantae > Streptophyta > Magnoliopsida > Laurales > Lauraceae > Umbellularia > Umbellularia californica. The sequence continues at coordinate 56,933,793 of JAPQWN010000009.1, read as the reverse complement.
CGAGTCATGTCTAGTCGGGTCCATTGGACTTGTACTCAGGGTACAATTATGTGCATCTAATCAGGTTTCCACCCTGGTCTCCCCTGGATCAATTTTGAACCCAATCCATTTTCATACCTAATTGAATTCATGATCCGGTTCTTCTATATATTGTTTCCTAATCCTAGCCCAAGCTTTACAGGATATAACAAGCATTTTGATAAATCAAGTGTGACCAATCAGGTTGTCAGTTTAACATCTTTAGACCCACATGTATATTGAATTTTTTAGCTAATCATTTTTATCAAAACCAAGAGACATCAGTAGAGGAAGCATAAATACTTTTAAATACTCCCCATAGATGTTGAAAGCTCCGAACACTCCATATCAATAGCATAGAGCCTCTATTCTAAGATATCACAAAACAACTTGATATTTAGAGATATCATGAAATGAGCTTACAATTAAATTTCATGAAAAAAGGGACACTCGGCAATATCATAGAATATTTTGAATGAGGGTAAATTTATCCCAAAATACAAAAGAAAATATGGCAAAAAACCATCTGCCAGTATGGAGTGTTTGGGCCCTTTGTGTTTTTCTCAACTTTAAATTTTCTTTTTAAAAAAAAGAAGAACCCATTAATTTTTTTTTCTTCCTTATCATGATTAATGGAAAAACATCTTGAAATTTATAAAACCAGTGGGCCCCACAACCCATTGATCAAGCAAAAAAAAAAAAAAAGAGTTGGTTGGACAGTAGCATACATACTGCTCAACCAGAGCATCTGTAATAACCCTGAAATTGGCCACCCACACCTGCCAATTGCAATTCACAAAACACCACCACCTCATTTGAAAAAAGTTGATAAAGTTTACAAACAAAAGAAAAAAAAAAGGAAAGGCAACATTCAGACTGGCCCACCATTTCAACAGCTAGGATCCCCTCCACATGTGCCATGTGCCCATATCATCTCCTAGTCTATTGTCCTACCCTCACATGCCACCCCAAACTAGGCGGGCCCCACTGCACACATCTCAACGGCGTTCCCTCCCACATGTCACCCAACCAAAACAAAGAAAAAGAAAAGAAAAAGCGGACCACACATTCCCGTACTCTCAACACCCACAGTAACCCCATATCGGTTATAAATACCCGAAACCGCCCGATTAGGTGGATTTCGGACATCCTCTCAATTCCTCCGTCCGTCCGTCCCTCCCCTTCTCTTTCTCTTTCTCTCTCTCCGACGGAAAACGGGATCCGTTACGACCATGTCGGCCGAGGCCGTTACGCCAAACCCGATCCGAGAAAAACCCGAGTTGAAAAACCCTCAAACAAAATGGAGGACCATGACCCAGGAGAGGATCTACGGCCAGAGATTGCTGGACGCGATCAAATCCACCAAGAACGAATCTCAGCCGTCAAAGCTCGCTCCTTCAAGGGCGATCAAGGAGGCCGCCGATTCGGCTCTAGCCCTGACCGCCAAGGGTCAGACCCGGTGGAGCCGGGCGATCCTATCCCGGCGAAGGTTAAACCGTAAATTGTTGATCAAGACAGGGGCAAAGATTCGGAGGCGGTCGGGTACCCGGTTTGGAAGCAAGTCGGATCCGATACGGACTCAGTTGCAGTTGCAGCAGCAGAAGAGGAAGGAGAAGGAGGAGGAGGAGGAGGGAGGAGAGAAGGTGGGGGAGCGCTTACGTGTCCTGTCGCGATTGGTTCCTGGAGGGAGGAAGCTGTCGACGCCGACGCTTCTAGAAGAAGCGGCGGATTACGTGGCAGCGCTGGAGTTGCAAGTGAAGGCCATGCGCAAGTTAGCAGATCTTCTTTCGGCCACTTCCATATCCTCCTCCTCTTCTTCTTCTTCTTCAACTTCTAATTCCAATGAGAGCTGATTTTTATTTTTATTTTTTTTATGTTTTTATGGTTCTTCTATTCTACAATCATGTGGGTTTATTGTAAAAAAAAAAGTTCAACAATTGTATATGCTCTTTCTTATTCTTGGGTTTTTTTTTTTTTTTTTTTTTAAATTTTTTTTTTTTCTTATGTTGAAGATGATTTGATGCTTGGTTGGCATTGGGGGTTGGTGGTGGGTTGATGTCTGAAATTGGGATTTATTTGATTATTTTAATCTTTTGTTGGTGATTTTGTTTATTGATTGATTTGGGGGGGATTTGGGGGGATTTTATTTGTTAGCTTGGGTCATTCATTTATTCATGAATCATGAATTGAATGAGAAGAAAGATGAAGGTTTTGTGAAAGGAGAGTGAAGGGTCTCTTTCTGTTTCTTTGCGTTTCTTTTTCTTTCTTCCAAGGAATTTATTTTCTTCATGTTTAGTGATTTCTTGATTTCTAGGTTGTCTTATTTTCTGTCAGCAGGGGAGATTTTCATTTTCGATGTTAGGGTATAAGCTTGTGGACTTTTGAAATAAAATAACCCTCTTTTCTATCTTGATAGAAATTGAGTGTGCCTTGGTACCTTGAAAGGGAATCCTAAATAAAAAGAAAAGTTATTCGAATCCGGGATAGTGCGGAAAATTGTTCTTATATTAAAATTATTTATATTAAAATTATTTAGTTAGAAGACATATTTTCCTTAGAAAAAAGAAAAATAGAATTAATTTTTTTCTTTAATAAAAGAGATTAAAATTTTCTTTTGAAGGAAAAAAGATTTTAGTTTATGGATAGACGGGCAGGAAGAGAATTTCCCCCTCTTGAAATATTTGGAGAGCATAATTCTCTTGCTGTACAAATGCATTGAAATATCAAAAGCTAGGATCATTAGTGCATATGGTTTGGCCCTCTGTCCCACCTTTTTAGTGGCTCTGATCATCCTTGATTATGCCCCTATATTGGACATCTGGAAATAAGAATTTGTTGTTTTCTAAATTCCCAATCCTTATCTTCCTGTTTGGCCATGTGCACTTTAATCATAATACAAGAAAATGTTCTACAGTTTCACAAGAGCTTGAGGAATTGTGCTTTTTGGTCTGTCTACTCTGAGTGGCATGTGGGCTTGGTGATGTGGAATGGTTTTTTTTCGTGGAAGCCGACAAATAAGGTGGGGTCAGAGTGGTCACACCAATCGTACGGTTTCAATCCTCTGATGGCAAAAAGAGTGTCAACCCACCCCATGTGAAGTCTTGGCATCAATTTGATTTGTGGGTCACACAAAAAACAGAGAGTTCCTATGTGCTTTGGTATCTGATTAGTGGCATCATAGAATTGGATCAATGTGATTGGAGTTGAGTTTTTTAAGGCATTGTATTTCTAGAGTAATTTCATTTACAGGGAAAAATGGGGAATTAATAAATTATTATTCTTTTCCTTTTTTTTTTCTTTTAATGATGAGTTCTTTGATCAACATGACTAATCCTCGGGTGATTGCCGTTAAATCCAGAAAAACACACACCAGGCAAATTTAAGGCGGTTTCGGTTTCGGACCCAATATGTGAGGAGCAAACTCAGCGCTTATGGGACTCCACCAACGTTGGGGTGGGTAATAAAATCTTTATTTTTTATTTTTTATTTTTTATTTTTTACAATTTTAGCTTGTATCATTTTGCCGGGCCATAGAAACTTTTGTTCTCAATACTCAATAGTGTTTCTCCATGATGAATAATTTCTCTCGATTAAAAAATATGATTTTAGGGAAATTGTGAAGAATGCTCTTTTCTCAAAAAATTGAACAGAAAATAACAGGAATTTCAATTTCCCTGAAAAACTATTTTTCATGAAAACTTGGATTAGTTCAAGCTTGCTTTTCACAAGTTATTTTTATGGATCTATGAGTATGTTTTACTCCAGATTTAATATAACTGTAAATAATAATTGGATCATTGTCGAATTGGGTGGAGAGGTGGAGTGACATTTCATGAAGACAAATCATGTGAACATGATTACAAAAATAAAAATGCAAATTGAAAGAAAGTATATAAGCATCTTTGCACAAAATCAATTTTTGGTTGGTACAGTAAGGATTGGAGTAAAATTTAGACAGCACTAATACATGGGGACCTTGGTTTTAGGGTTGTTTGATTTCAGAGGTAGGAATAATTGATGGTTCATAAAGCTGGGCCTTAAAGAAGTCTCTAGGGCCAGGCCTCTGGTCCCGAATCCACATATGTGCCCGAGTCGCGTATAACAATTGGGCCTGTCAAGGGGTCCAACTTGGACCAGCCTCAACTCAAAACCCAACTTTGGCAGCTCAACCAAAGCTTGAACTTGGGTTGAATCATCATGATAGAGTTGGACAGGAGCATGAGAATCAAAGCCCAATTCAAAAATGGGTTAGGTGCGGGTTGGGGTGAACTCGGGTCAAGTTAGTTTTATTCTAGAAATGCAAAATAAAATAAAGATGCAACTTGGTTGACATGGAGTTAAATTCAATTCTTGAATTCGTGTGGGCCTGGGTATTGCTTTAGGAAGACCAAAACAGATATTACTTTCCCCAAGCATGCTGTGGAGGGCTTTCATTCTAAAGAAGAAGATGTGGGGAACTGCAAATTTTCTCAAACCCCCATAAATGGTTTGGCATATGGTGAAGGTATTAGATGCTGCCTGCCTACCAGATATCAATCACGTATGATTCACTCTTTACGATCCAAGAGCAATAATAGATACCCAGGATATAGAAGATGATGATGGGCGGTTTAGATCTAGTGGAAGAAAGAGGGTAATTTAGTTTTAAAGGATGATACGTTAAGATTGTTTTCAACTGTTATTTATGGGGCCTTCATAGCTTTTCTTATAATCAATCTAACCCTTCCAAGCTTATAATCTGACAGTGAACTAGAAATGAACCGGATTTGACATTCCTCTAAATTTTATAGGCTTTTTGATTGATCATGCAAACCTTGGCATCTATCTAACTTTGTCCGAAAGTTGGGATTGAAATATATTTTGACTCTTTGAGGCCCTCGAGATAGTATTTATCTTATGGTGGATGGTTCTTTTTTGCAAACAGTAAACCTATAACCCCTCTAAATATCTCACTATTCAACCCAACAGTGATAAAGACTGTTGCATAGCATTTACCTACCCCAATTTGTCCGTATTATCACATAACCCAACTTGGTAAGTATTTCCTTAAAGAAATGCCAGTCCAAGTGGTCCCACAATTACCCATGTCCAATTTGGTCCACATCCAACTCTGCTTTTTAAAGTTCCTGTATATTAAAATAAGCTGACAAATCATATGTTACAATGGCCCCCTTTTTTTAATGTCTTCATAAATTGTGGTGCAAACTCCAATGTATGGAAAATATAAAAATTAGTGCTTCCCATGGTGATAAGCATTATGCACTTGTCATTCTCCCTCATGGTGATTGGCATTATGAAAGAGTTATTTAAGCCCCTTGGAGCAGGCCATGTTTACCAAAAAAGACTAAAATAAATGGTGATTGCAGTGTCAGCCACTATCCTCAACAATATTGACAAAACCTGGGAGTGTATTCTCTACTACTTCTTTGTGAGTCACTTCATGTTTCATGACCAATGTGTATAATATCTTCCAGCATATTAGGAATCTGAAGCTCCATGGCAAGTTTTTATTGAGGTTAACGTCCATCACTCCTGAGCAGTCATAATTATGGTCGAGTCCAAGCCGTCACCATAAAACTATTGTTGTGCCGTTTCCTATCACCAATTGGTTTTGGAATAAGTGGTAGCTCAATGGGGTGTAAGATCCTACAATTCTAAATTAGGTGGTAGCCCAAAATAGTGTTCATAAATAACCACTCAGACAACCGGTATGTCCAAGGAAGAATCACAAAAAAATTGCAAATAATGTCACTGAACATGGCCACACCTCTCTGTGCTTTCTCCAATGCCTATGTGACATATCCACACCCTTCTTTCCCCAGCACTTATAATGGTTTCTGATGGGTCATTTAGATGTGGGAACAATAGATGCAGAGAACAAGTGGAGAAAACTGCCTAAACTAATGAAGTGTATGAATACAACTGCATGGGCTTACTAAGCCGCTAAAGAGGAATATATAATGGTCCCTTTAAGATACCCACTATCTTATACCCATTGATAAAAGCACATCTCCTAGAAAATCTTGAAAATTAGTAGCTGTTAATCAAATGGGCCTCAGTACTTGGTGAAGTTACATCTCATCTTGGACTGATAAATTCCAGGGAGAGGAACTATTACTATTAATTCAACTGCACAAGGCACCCAGTGAGCTGTATTTAATAATTCCCTTCCTATACTAATAAGAAGGAAGAAAATGGAAAAGAAAGTGAATTTCCTAGACATTCATTTGCTAAATATCTTAGTCATGTCCTGTCTAATATCTGTTTGCTTTGGAAGAAAGAATGACATAATGAGGCCAGGTCCCAAAAGATTAGAAATATCAAGCATGATAAGATAATGGATGATACTTTTCCTATATATTTTTTACTATATACAAGTAGATAATGTTCTGTGACAGCTGGGTGAGAAGCTGTTGGGTAGCCCCTGTTCCCCATGCTCAAAAGAAGATCAGGAAAGTAAGGGTTTGGTAGGATCATCTTGGAAACATAGTAGGGCATACAATATCAGGACAATTGGTTACGCTTGGACCTATTCTCCAGGTCCATATGCTAAGTTGTTTCTTAGAAAGGGCATTAGAGCGGTGTTTCATGGAAGGAAAAAAGTGAGGAGTGAAGGGTTTACATTGGACCATCACTTTTTGGGACTTAATTTATTAGGTTGTTGAGTAGGACAACTGTTTGAAATTTTGCTAATCGGGGGAGATTATATGATGTCGAACTTTTGTATATTTACGATTTCCCTTTTAATCCTTCACTTTTAAGCCATTTTATAGAAATGCATTATCCATTGAATTCTTGACCTTGAATTTTGCATTTTATTTGGAGCCGTGGAAATTTGCTAGATGGGCCTCTGGGTTTTCAACTATTAAGCCGTTGAGAATAAGGAGTTGCTCGGTTGAATGGGAATCCCACTTTCAACTATTAGGTTTCTCTTCTTGCATAAACAGGCTTCTTTCTAGATGAGGTCTCCTGTACATCACATTCTCCTTTGGTAGTGAACAAGAAAATAGCTATTTGGGCTTCTCTTCTCGGAATGGCTTATTTTAAAATTTAGGTGGGTCATGGATGTCTAGGCCAAGGCCATTGCCAGGCCTAGTTTTATCTTCTAGAGCACACCATACTATAGATAAATGCAACTTGCAATGGAGTTGTCTGTTGTTACATTCCATCAATCATGTTCTGTACCTGATTTCAAACAAGAATTCCAGACAACAACAATGGAGAACATAATCACAGCATCCACAGGTAGGAAACAACCAAATCAGGTCCAATCAATGGCTCATTCCTCTGTCCTTGACATCATTATAACATCATAACTATGTAATAAAAAAATGGGAAAAATAAGAATATTCTAAGAAAATTATTAATAAATTGTTAGTTTTCAGACAAGTTTGGAAGTTATAATTTAAATTTATTGAAAATAATGGCTGATTCAACTTAACAGATGAGCAGTCAAATGCTTCTGGAGATCAGAGATGCATGGGTGCATGTGAGTGAAGGGACATGACTTGATCAATGGTGGGCCACCTCTATCACTTAATTCAGTTCAAGTGGGTACTCCAGTGAATTTGGAAGGATGTGGACAAGGAAAGGGTAGCCAACTTGCCTGCTGGAAAATGGATAGATAATGGATGCTATCGGCCAGGGTCAGGGCACACGTGCAATTCAGGTCTAGAAAGGGACTTTGTCCACGCCCACTGCCACATGAATCATGGCTAAGAGGGCCATGTTGGTGCAGTGATGTTTCTGGGTTTAACCTGGACACAGTTTGGGTCATGTTTTAGCAGCCAAATTCTCAAAGATTTCTCGCCAATTTGCTCCGGTTATTTGAAAATTTCATCTCTTGGCTATGTAAAGTTTTTAGGACATGTTTGTTTGCAATCCTACTCTTTTAATTGGTTATTGTCAGTGGTCCGATTAGACAGCTATCTGTGGTCTGCATAGGAATTCATAGTCCAATGAGCTCCAATTGAGTATGAAATAGGTGAACAGTGAAGAATTACGAATATGGGTAAAGGATATAAGGTAGATATGGAGATGAGACCTTCACGTTTTTAGGATTTGAATTACCAAGGTGATGGTTGTGTAGTATTCATTTCTTATCCTCCATTGATTTAATTTCCAGTAAATGAGAACTTCTTTTATGGTCATTTTTGGATATTCTCCTTCGATTATTCATTTTCAACCACTCATGGACAGTTTGCTTCATCTAATAGAATACCTAAAATTGAATTGCCAAGGAAACGAATATCCAGCCATCACTTTGGTAATCCACTATTAAGGAATGTCAAGGTCCCGTATACATTTCTGCTTTTTATCCTTCACCCCTCATCTCTTTAATAATCTTAGGAGGGGCTCATTTTACTATGCATTCAATTCATATTTTATGCAACTACGTGAAAAGTGAAAAAGAGGCCTTTATACAAGGCTGATTTACCAAAAACAAAAGTAAAAAATGAAACATAAAAAGCTGAACAATCTATCCATCCATGAACATAGTAATAAACACCTCTGTGACAGGGCCCAGTTAGGTGTCATTCAAAGGGGATGATTTGGCCATGCAAAGGTTGATAGATAAAGGGTAGATCCCTCTAGGAGAATGAAAGTTTTTGCCATCATCTCTCTTCTTTAATTCTCCATTTCTCTATATCATAAACGGGCATCTGTTACATATCTCTCTGGGACAATTGAAGTTCCTCCGAACTCAAGATCCCAATTTAACTACAGAAATGAATGAGCAGCAGACTAGTTTCACTTGTACTCTAAACCCCTCATATATACAACAGATTCTTATCAAAGGATCAGACTAATGGGCTGGATTCACATTCAACCTTGGTTTAGGGTATTCTTTTTTATGGCTTTTGGCATTAAACCAGCACATTACTCTTCTCACATGCACCTTTTTTGTTTTGAAGTTTTAGTCTTTAGCAAGAAATAAATTTGAAAAATAATGGTCAAAATTGAACTAAAAAGCTTCCTTTTATGATATATATATATATATATATATATATATATATATAATAGTAGGTTGATAAGGGGTCGAGTGAGAGTCAAAAGTAAAAGGTATCGATCAAAATTGAATCGAAAAGTTTCACCTATAATATAAAATTACAAACAAGCTAGGGGAAATGTTACATGTGTTGCATTCTACGACATCTCATGAATTGCGTGAGAGGTGACTTTTTTACTGCCATATGGGACCCTAATGATTAATTCAATCCCTCACACTTGCAATACTTTAAAATTGGCACTCTTCCTACTGTCAAAGTTATATATCTAAATTATATTAACCGTTAGATTAAGTTATAAAATAAATGTAACTTATACGAAATTGTAAACTTTAAAATGCTTAAATCAATGGTAGTGATGATTTAATTGAGATGATCTTTTCCCAACATCATGTCCACAACGAGACCTTTCCTTCACATGTGATTGGCATGTATATATTTAAGTGGATCCCACAAGATGCTTAGAGTTTTACCTCTTACACAATCCATATGTGAAAGGTACCTCTTAACAAATATAACCTTACGTTACATTCGACTATTTTAAGGGTATGGTTTCATGAGAATAAAGGGATGGCCCAATGGTTGGATGTCATGTTCTCACCCAATTGCCCAGAGTTTGATCCTTTGGTCCTCTAACCCTTATGTGTACAAGCAATCATCTCCTTTGCACCAACATTTTTATACCAAGGGCATTTAGTTTGGGGTAGAATTCCATAAAAGAATTTGGTTCCAATAAACTACTAAGAAAGAGGTGAGCGGAAAAGGCCAAAAGGTACATAGGTAGATAGAGCCAAACATTCAAAGGATTCGACTTATTAGGGGTGAAGGGCGCGTAATCATCTGCACTATGAGAAAGATTATTTGATTGCCATTGATGGATCTTCACCTTTATTTCACTAAATTTAGCTACTGTGATATTGATGCATTTCGTACAATTTCTACAAATTAATGGATCTTAAGTGGAATACCAGTCTAAAATCTTGATATTGAGGAAGCTCTTAAATGCGCAAATCTCCGAAAGAATTCCTCTCCTTATCCCTATTTTGGTACTTAGCTTAGGGGGGCTGGCACCCTAATCCTCGAGTGAGGTAAGTTAGGACTTTGTGAGAGAAGGTGACGTGCCTATGGTTCGAACCCTAGATAGGCAGGTAGAAACTGCCGCGTCCTACCATTAAGGTAAGAGGCCATTCTCTATTATCATTTACACTTAAATTTGGTCACTCTACAAATGAATTCAATGCATTTCATTAGGGGCAACTATAGTTATGTGATCATTTTTCACTAAAGATAACATTACTTATGGACCAATATTCATGAGTTTTTAAAACTTTACTTACAAATTTTGACTTTGCCTTCTTAATAAAAGGCATTTCTTAGAATTTCTAGGAATCGGATACTGATCCGGTCTAACAAAGAGGAAGAAGAAAGAAGGCATATTTCTTGGTGGTCTTTTCTTCTGTATACTTACTTAAATTGTTGGGTTTTGACATTTTAGTCCTACTTTTTCCATTTTTGTAATCGAAAGTCAAATAATGTCATTAGAGTTGCTTGACTCCAGTCAACTTTTTTTTTTTTTTTTTTTTTAAATCTCCCTCAAATCCCATGATATCATGGGAACAATGCATGTCACAAAAACTGATAAATCTCATGATATCATGGATTTTATGTAGTATTTTAGGAAGAAGTTTTCCCAAATGATAGGATCTGAGAAATGGTAGTCAGATGTGTATTTACTTTTAAGAAAATGTCATTTTTCATGTTATGTTAAAAAATGAAGTTTCTTGCTAGATACAAAAAGTGTACGATACAGAAAATGATAAATCCAATGATATCATAGGAAGGGACTGTTCATGATATCATGGGATATGATGCAAAAAAGTTAAAAAAAAAAAAAAATGTTGACCCAAATCACATTATCTAAATTTTGGTCATGAATTTAGAAAAACCAAATTTAAAGAGAACTAATATGTCAAGACCCCTAAATTATTTTATAAGATTGGAATTTCTTCATGTAGTCAAGCTTATAGGGTACACTTGGCTCCTCAATATCAGTCAAAACCTTTTACCTAGCTAGCTAACTTTGACAAAAAATCCAATACCCATCCCTCAATTGGCCATGCCAAGTTTGTCAAACCCAACCTCACCTAACGGTTAGAATTTTGTCCACTTTGAGGCCTCATCAATCTTAATGGGATTATTCCCTTTTATTTTTTGAGGCCTTGTCCAAGAACACATGATTCTCTGATCAGATCATGGATGACTTACCTATGCCCTATATCATTCTTAGTAAAAGACGCCCATGTGTTGCCAACATTTGTAGCTTTTCTCCTGTCATTCTCACATTAAAAAAGCTAAATCCCGATAGCATTACAATTACAATAAAACCTTAAATCTAATCTCCATTACAGGCATTAACCTTCCTCAGGATCACTTAGCATGCTTTGAAGCAAAACCCAATACATCAACAAAGTTATTTAACAAATTAAAAATCAGAACTTAGTACTAACCAACCTCTTCTTCTATGCTTCTTTCATTAGATTTAAAAAAGAGAGAGAGAGAGAGAGAGAGAGAGAGAGAGAGAGAGAGAAAAAGAAAGATATTCTAGAAAATGAGGAAAACCCCAAGAGAGGAATGGAAATTGGGGGGTCACATATTACAATGAAAAATAAGAAGAGAGGAATTAATCACCCTCCTACCTTGGTTTTCTCCTTCTCCAACCCATCAAAAAAGCTTGCAAGAACTTTCATGGCATTAACTTGTTCTTCCAAAGCCAATATATAATCTGCTGTTTCTTCAAACAACCTCTCAGGGTCCAAAGACTCCCCTCCAGGGACAAGCCTCTGTAGAGCCTTGATCCTCTTCTCAACTCCCACCTTCTCATCCTCACTCTCTCCATCTAACTTTCTCGTGGATTCCATGAGATCCTTCCTGTTGCAACAACCAGCATTCCTTCTCTTCCTTCCTAGTCTGCCTTTTACTTCTCTCCCTCTTTGAAGGAAGGACCTCAAGGAAGGGTGGTTGGTTTTGGAGTGAGTAGATGGAAAAGGTGATATAGGTTTTGTAGAGATTGATTTAGGGTTGTTTCCTTGAGTCTCCGTTTAAAGTTTTTGAGGGAGAGAATGAATGTTTTTGAGATGTGTTTTGTTTAGAGGATGTGGGGGGTTAAAATATGGTTGGAAATACCATAAATGTCAATGCCAACGAAGCTGGGGCCCAGGAGTTTGGCTTCCAAATCACTGTTTTTGGATCACCTGTGTGCCACCTTCTGTCATGACACGACAGATTGTCCATTTCTTACTTTGCATGGCTTTGGCGTTACTTGCTTGGCTTCGACTCATGTTTCTTAGCCGCAGCCTTCGCTTAATTATCTCACATGCATGTAGGTTGTTGTAAAGTGAAAATTGTCTTAGGCCACATGTAGGTTGTTGTAAAGTGAGGGTGAGGGTTGGACTTTGGATCCCTTCACAAGAAGTGGGTTGTTGAAATTAAGACGTGGACCAGACCCTAGTCTCATGTGGCTCATTGAAAAATCTCTTATCCATCAGCTAAGTTACTTTAACTGTAATTTATCTGTAATGGGTTGTTGGAGAACAAGAATGTAGATTTGTCCCAACCCGTGACATCCCGGAGTTCCACATCGACTCTAGATAAGAAAGTGAATTGGGTTATGTGTAGAGTTTATACCCTTACCTTGCATGAGGCCTTTTAATGAGTTGAAGCCCACAAAAGCAAAATCGTAAGGCCCGTGGGCAAAAGCGGACAATATCATGTATGGGTATAGGGTGGAGCGTGACACAACCTATGTTTGTATTAGCAAATGTGATGTTGGGAGACCCCCCCGAGTATAATCCAAATTGATTGTCAAATTAGGATAAATGTCAATTCATTGGGAGGGCTAATGAGCTTGAGGAGTTTTGATTTACACTAGGTTACTTTATAAGATTGTAAATAAAATATCGAGTTTAAGCAAATCCATGAGAGGTTCCTCTTAACCGAACATGATCCGATAAAGAAAGAATTTAGACGTTCCTAATTAACTATTAGATGAAGCATTTGTCTATTGTAGACATGAAAAGAAGTAATATGGTAAATAAGAGACCCCCCACATCCCCACATGACACTGTACCACCTTCGGAGAATTTCCTGTGCCAAATTGCTCTTGTCCATCAGTTTACTTAAAAGCAAGCCAGCCTAGCCCTAGCCTTAGCCAAAAATGAGAAAAAGGCCAAGCCGAAATGACAGCGACTCGCACCCATGACATGAAACCGGGCCACTGAAGCCAACGGAAAGCACATGCAATCACATGTTTTCTCAAACTAACCCACCTTCCATGTGATGCTTCTCTAATCTCTTTAAGAAGTTACCTGGCCCACCCCCCACAAAACCAATTACAGCCACATGGATGAAATCCAGCCATCCAAGTGGCATACTTGCAGCCATTGATTAGGGCGATGCTGGCTCCCATGTAGGAAACCAGCCCTCGACCTACTCCAGGTCGAGCTGGCAGACCATGGCATGCGTAGGTGTAATCTTGTGGTGATCCTGTTGGGCATATGGGGCTCCATGTTCCCAGAGATTTTGATCTTCTTGTTGGGCTTGGGAGCTGGGACACAATTACAAAAACCTCTGACTTTGGACAGTTTATTATATCTCACACAACCCCACAAATTCAAGACAGCCCTGCTCCTGCACCTGTACATGTATTTACCTCTCACTGTTTGGAGCCTAATAGATCAGGGGTTGATGAGGGATGAACAGATTCACATTGGACAATCTAAGATATTAAGTTTCAACTTATTTCGATAATTCTAACCTTTGATTTGTAACCCATAAGTTTCGACGGTTTTATATAATTTTTATTTTTATTTTTGACCCTTAATCTAATAGTCCAGTCCCAACAGATTGGTGTAGTTGTTGGACAGTATGTCTTGTAATCCTAGCTAATCTGATGGTCGATTGAATTAGCTAAGGCTTCTATCTAGGGTTCAAGCGTATTTCAGTCTTTGGATCCAATTATTTATATAAATGTAATTATAACCCTAATTTTAAGGACACTAGTAGGATAACAAGAAAAGAAATAAAAAATAGTCAAAAGTACTCTTTCCTATGGATATGGACACACTTAATTATCCAATCCACGTAAAATTATTGTGCTCATTGTGTGTGATTGCTTGATAGATTATTTGACCGCGCGCATCGTTCTTTTGTCGATTACAAGTTTATTTTGTTGCACCACAACAGCTAACGGCCGATAACATATAAGGAGGAAAGGATTTGGATGGCCCGTTCGGATGGATAACAAGGTAGGACCTACATGCTGCCTCACATGATAAGCTTCATGCAAGGTGGATGGATCATGGATGGGTATATAGGAGCATTTGTCCACATTCAATACGCACCTAGTCACTTGCATGTGTACATTGCATACATACAAAGGAACGGATGTACGGGCTTTGAATGCATTGTGTTTGTTTGGCCAGCTTCTAATGGTATTTTTCCTATCCTAAGGGGACATATCTCCACAGTTGTACATGTATTTGTCTATGAGGAATTAATGTAGAAGGACGTCGTGTAGGGGATTGTCCTACATGTGGGGCCCATGAACCTTTGACCCATAACTTAGGTTGATGGGCTCCTTCTGTGTCCCAAAATCATTCAGATTAGAATATAATAGCCGTTCAATTATTGGATGGATAAGATATCTGGGGCATTCATTAATTCACCAATTTATGATGGGTCCAGCCGGTTCAACAGTATGTCTGAGATCTGGATACCGATCCATCAGACCCATACAGAGGTCCATGTAGTAATAATGTACAGCTTCCAGAGTCCAGACAACCTAACTACATTAAATCATGGGCCTATTGCTCTTTTTTTCTGTTCACTGCCGTGCAGTGGGAGTTGATTGAAGTCTAATTATCTGTTCTTGGTGTTGTGGAAACGAACACAACGGGTGAACCACTTGCCGAGAGTTGACTCGGGTTAAAACCTTGTGTAATCAGTGTTGGTACTAAGAAATTTTTCTTGGAAAACAAATTTCTTGGGTGAGCCATATGGAAAATGTAAAGCATGCATGATGGTTTTCTAAGCATTTGAGGGTTGTCAAAGGACTTTTGACCACTTTTTTTTCAGGTTTTCTGCATTGAAAACCATTCGAAGGAATGAAAATGCCCATTGGCTTCCCCAAGGTTAAGTTCAATCTTAAAAATAGACCATGGTAATCCAAATAATGGTGAAAATACCATAATAACTTTATTTAGTGCTTAAAGGACAAGATGGTGATTTATTATTTCGTTTTGAGTTATTCTAACCCAAGTCATAGGTGAGTCAAGGCCGGCTCGAGACAATTCGAGGCATAAAGCAATAATTCTAAATGAGGCATTTTCTATATTTTAATATTACTATAAATATTTTATTTAAAATTTATTTTTCTTGCTTTTTTGTGATGCAAAATTACTAATTAAGTTTTTATATTCAAGTTTTGCTAATCTATCTTAAGTGCACCTCCAAAACTCACATGGAAATCTCGGGTCCCCTCCCCATCCCCAAAACTCACATGGAAATCTTGGGTCCCCCCAAGATAAAAAATAAAAAATAGAACAACAAAAATTTTGAATATGCCATTGGTGCGGCTCGAAGCATTTTCACCTGTGCATGGTGCTCATACGCAACATAAGTCATGACCATCCAAGATGGACTTCAGAGTTGTGCCCCACGTATTGGATGTTCCAGATGCACTGTAGGCAAGTGAATAAATTCCGGCGGGGGCCCATTGTTTATCTTAAATTTTAAGATCCATTATTATGTCTGAAATCCCAAGCTATGGATTTATTACAACCATATCATGGATCAAATCTGAATAGGCCCCTATTGAAATAGGATACACAAAAATAATGAGAAAGTCTTGTAAAGCAAATTCATGAGTGAATGTATGGTTGAGATTTGATACACATGTACTGTTAGAAATATAATGGTGTGCTAAAGTCAATTGTACTCCTAGCCTTAGTAATATAAGGGGCA
Organism: Umbellularia californica; assembly: GCA_028538565.1. NCBI lineage: Eukaryota > Viridiplantae > Streptophyta > Magnoliopsida > Laurales > Lauraceae > Umbellularia > Umbellularia californica. Next base: position 56,917,747 of record JAPQWN010000009.1, on the reverse strand, counting down.
GATTTGGAAATATAATAGGCCATAAATGACACTTTAAGGCCTCATAGAAATCTCGGTTGTATCTTCTTAAGGGAGAATTATTATGGGGCCTTATATTTTGGGGAGAAAAAAAAAGGGATGGCAGTTGACAAATTTAATTATTTGGAATTTCAAAAGATGCTAGCTATTATGGGGGCTTTTTTTGGGCCTTATTTTTTTGCTTTATTGGCCTTATGATAGAGCCGGCCCTGAGGTGAGTTCATTATAATTACTAAAAGTAATGTGCATTGAGAAATGCGAGATAGCCCGCTGGCAAGGCATCCCATCTCACATATCTGTCTGCGCAAAGGATCGATCCCAGAGCACGTAGATAGTCTCAGTTATGAAAAAACCAACAAATCAAACTTTGGCCACCCTCATTTTTAAGGTTCAAGGCCTTACTGCTTGAGAACTTTCTTTCCGGACAGATAAGCTTTAGCAGCACAAACTATAAGTGTTGAGCTGTTCATATGTAAAAATGACAGAACCAGAGAAAGAGAAGCAACAAACAGCTGCGTAGCACAAGTGACGGGGTTTTCATCTGCAAGTCACTTTAGCAAGAAGAGAGAACTTCAACACCTAACCACTACTAAGATGTATTTTACAGGAGTTTCCCTATTAGAGAGAACTGAAGAAAGGAGAAATTTGGATAGTACTATTTTTAAGCCTATTCTACAGGATAATCTCAACTGTAATGCTGATAATTATTGGTTGATAACAACCTTATCTATAATAGTTACAACAATTGGGTCACCTCACCCATTAGCCTACCAGGATTACCTCTATGCACTGAAGCTCTCTTGATCCTACATTATTTTTTTTTTTCAGTGACTCCCCTTAATTTCTTCTTACCCTTGTAGGGAGGAACTCAAAAGGCACAATAGCACAGTTTTCTTGAGAAGAATCCAGTGTGCCGGCTTTTTCATTATCAAGAAGTAACTTTTCTGAAAGAACTCTTCTATAATTTAGGAATGCTACATATGACAAGCCATATAAAGACTCACTGCATGAGGAAACTCTGTTTTGACAAATACAATATAACTAACCCTGATTTAGAAAGGGTCATATTGAAGCCAGCGTTTATCTGGGCCACTATAATATACCTTGCAATCTGTGAATTAGGCCACAATAATCCAGTTCATGGGTGGCAACATGAGAAGATGTACAATATTTTAGACTACGAATAATTTCATCGAAAGAGTTGAATCTTGATTCTTGGAGGGGTTGTGAAATTGAATTTTTAGAAATTCATCGTAAAATGGGTCCCAAAAAAGAAATTATTAAAGACGTGAGGTGTAAATGATATAAAGTGGAGATGTAGATGAAACCGTAATCTTGATTTACTAGGGTATATGACGGGGTATTCATTTTCCATCATTTTTTTTGTAATTGGAGTTAGATTACTTGATAGAAATTTGTGAATCTTCACTTACGTTTCTTCAACTTTCGCCACTTTTAGAAATCCCCTTCTTCCAATTCTCGAAATTTCAACTCCAAGAAATAAATGGTCCCTTTCCTGAAATTTTATGATTGAGGATTATATTCATGGCTTGATCCCAGTACTTTTAAATTAAAGAGTTCTTATATTCATGAAAACCAATTATAAATATGAAATATCTCATCCCACCAATGGTGAACCAGGACCTTGATTTAAATGGAACAGGGACCCACAACATAGGAACCTCCAATTGCAATTTGGCTCCCGGTGGGATCTACAAAGGCTTTGACTCAGAGAAATCAAGAATAAATCTTGACTTAAAGAGGTATAACTTTACAACGGGGCCCACTTATTAAAAATCCGAGCCACTGAAAATAAATGTCCTCCTAAATTATGGATATTCCCAAACTTTACTCCTACAAAATCTGGTCCCACTAGAAAACATTGATTGCTTGATAGAAAAAACATGAAAGCACAATCTTATGCATTATTCATTAATTACATTTTTTTTATCAAACAGCCAATTTTATAGTGTGATTATCTTTTGTTAGGGTAAAAGTTAAACCACGCAGACATCTATTTTGAGTCGTTCAGATTTAATATAAGTGAACTGACTAAGAAGTTCTACTCTTTTAACTCGGGATTCCACCGAGTCAAAGCCATAGAGGATTTGGCCTCGACGGGTTCACCTTGCCAGGTGGAGCAAAATATGCCAACGTGGCAAATATATACACAAGCTTTTGCATTGTTCCGTTAAGTCTGTTGAGGCCGTTGCTTGTGATGAAATGCCATGCAGAAATCTCCCGCCATTTTTCATATTTTCAAATTCCTTGATTCAATGAACATCAAGAAATTCTTCACTTCTTTCAGACCTTCATTGACTTCAATCATCTCCAAACACATCAAAGACAAAAAATTAGATGAGGCTCGTCGCGTTTTCGACAAAATCTCATGCCCAGACATTTATCAACATACTATGATGATTACTGGCTATTCACGGCTCAATCGAATCAATGAAGCCCTCCAACTGTTTAATGCAATGCCTGTTCGACATGTGGTTTCATGGAATTCAATGATCAAAGGGTGTTTGAGTTGTGGGAATTTAGAGCTTGCTCGAAAGCTCTTTGATGAAATGCCCGAAAGAAATGTTATTTCTTGGACTACAATCATCGTCGGCTTTGCACAGTCTGGAAGAGTCGAAATTGCAGAGGACTTGTTTCGTAAGATGGATTGGAGGGACACTGCAGCATGGAATTCGATGATTTTCGGGTATTGTAGTAATGGTAGAATTGAAGATGCTCGAGATTTATTTGAAAAGATGCCTAACCCAAATGTGATTTCATGGACTACAATGATTGGCGGGCTTGATCAACATGGGGAGAGTGACAAAGCATTGGGACTCTTTTGACAGAAGCGTGTTTCGGGGGTGGAACCGACTTCAAGTACTTATGCTTGTGCATTAACAGCTTGTGCTAATATATGTGCGTTAGAGCAAGGAGTTCAGCTTCATGCCCATCTTGTAAAATCGGGTAATGTTACTGATGCTTTTGTTTCTACTTCACTTATTACTCTTTATGCAAACTGCAGGGAAATTGAGAATTCTCATAACTTCTTCAATGAAAATGTGCGTAGAAATGTGGCCTAATGGACAGCTCTTTTAACCGGTTATGGACCTTATGGTTTAAATAGCAAACATGAAGATGCATTGGAAGTGTTCTACAACATGATAAATGTGGGAATCAAGCACAACGAATCTACTTTCACTAGCACATTGAATTCCTGCTGAGGGCTGGAGGCTCTGGATAGAGGAAAACAGATCCATACAAAAACTATTAAGCGAGGCTTAGATCTTGATGTTTTTGTGGGGAACTTGCTCATTTTCATGTATTCCAAATGTGGAAACATGAATGATGGGATGGCTGTTTTTGACAAGATTAGCAATAGAAATCTTGTTTCATAGAACTCTGTGATAGTTGGTTGTGCACAACATGAGTATGGCCTGCGTGCGCTTGAGTTCTTTGACCAAATGACACATGCCAAGGTGCATCCAGATGAATTCACATTCGTTGGGTTGCTGACTGCTTGTAGCCACTGTAGGATGTTAGAGAAGGGTAGGCATTTTTTTGAGTTGTTGAATCAAGGCCCATCCATTGAAGTAAAGCTCGAGCATTACGCGTGCATGGTGGACATTTTAGGTCGATCTGGGAATTTGGAGTAAGCACAAGGGTTCAGAGAAAACAAGCCTGTGAAAGCGAATACCATGGTTTGGCTAGCTCTGCTTAGTGCTTGTAGGGTGCATTCTAATGTTGAACTGGCTGAAAGAGCCGTGAGATGGATTTTTGATATAGAAGCACATAGCCCTGCTGTGTACATTCTGTTATCTAACATCTATGCTTTGTGTGAAAGATGGAATTATGTCTCACAAATCAGAAAGATTATGAAAGATGGAGGAATTGTAAAGATGCCTGGGTGCAGGTGGATTACATTGAAAGGATTGAAGCATGAGTTTTTGAGTGGAGATAGGTCTCACCCAATGAGCAAAGAAATATATGCCAAGCTGGATTCATTGACTGGAAAATTGAAGGACTTTGGCTATGTTTCTGATTAAAGGTTTGCATTGCATGATGTGGAGGATGAACAGAAGGAAGTGATGCTGTCTCGCCATAGTGAGAGGCTTGCTTATCGCATTCGGTCTTCTCTGTACTGTAGAAAGAAGCACAATAACAGTGATGAAGAATCTTAGAGTGTGTGGTGATTGCCATTGTGCTATAAAGCTGATAACAAAGGTTGTTGGACGCAAGATAATTGTGAGAGATTCAAGTCGTTTCCATCACTTCAGGAATGGGGCCTGCTCCTGTGGGGATTATTGGTAAATTCTTATTGAATTTTGGATGCGTTGAGAGATTGGTTATGCTTAAAATCAGAAATTCAAATTAAAAAAATACAGAAATGTTTCTTTGGCAAGGAAAGCTATCGACAACTGGGAGGCGTCACAATATCAAAAGTTTTCATGGGACATTGAATGTAGAGCAGGTGCTTTCTTTTGTGTTGGTCTAGATTTGAAAGAGGAGTATAAAAAGAGGAAAGATAATTTATTGGACAAGAGCCTGTAGTAGAGTTGGAAGGTTCTCATTATCGCAACCACACCATATTGCGGGTTTAATTCTGTTAGGACTATTGACCAGTATGAACTCCACATTGGTATGATATTGTCCACTTTGGGTCTAAGCCCTCATGGTTTTGCTCTTAGGATTCTACCCAAAAGGCCTCATACCAATGGAGTACTTAGTCCAACTTATATGCCCATGATCTTTCCCATGTTTAGCCGATGTAGGACTTTGGTTGCACATCCCCAACAATCATCCCCTCAAACAAAGGACCATATCTCTTTGGATATTTTTACCGAACCTCCCCTCAAACGATCATCCATCCGTCCGCTCCATCGAGGAGAGCCAACTCGAGAGCCTCAACACGGATCCACCGATCGTGAGTACCGCGCTTCTCTGCGCATCACCGAGGCCCACCACCTTTGTTTGACTCCTGGCTAAGTTTGGGCCTGGGCTCTGATACCACTTGTTAGGAAAATATGCTTGAAAACAACAAACACTCTTTCCCCCTTGAGTGAACCTGTGAGGAACAATTGAACACAAGCAATGGAAGAATATGCAAACCACATATAAAGTATTACCAATCAACCACAATCAGCTACAGTGAACCCAAGAAACTTTTTACGTGGAAAACTCCCTCAAAGAGAAGGATAAAAACCACGGGACCTTTCTCGGAGTCCACCCAAATCTTCACTATAATGTTTAGGTACAAAACCTAACACCAACAAGGTACAAAACCTCCTCAACTCCAACAACAATGGAATCCACAAAATATAGGTGAAGATAAACCAAATGACAAAAGAAACAAGAGAGAAAAAGGTGAAGATCTCACCAAAAACGTCCTCTGAAATGGACACAGGAACCTGATGTGGAAAGCTCCAAATCAGAAATCAACCATTCAGAATGTAGACCAATGAGTCACGAAACTGCTGACAAAAATTCAGCCCAATCGGACCACGGATCGAGCTCCGATCGTCGGTTTGAAAAAACTGCTGCAGGGAGCCCCTTTTGGACGAATTTCTGCACACTCTCTCTGTCTTAGGTTCTTTTTGCTTTCTACCGAAATAGGGCTTCAAAAAAAGGAAAATGTGCTGAGATTCAGAGGGACCATATTGCCCCTCTAGTAGCACATAAACTCCAAAAAGCCCTTATTGGGCTGGACCTAGGCCCAACAAATCTCCCCCTCCAGCCCAATGAGGGAGATTCCAACATTAACTGCTCAAGAGGAATCCATGCCGGCTTGATGCCGACAAAACTCAAACTTCTCTCTCGGAAGTGCCTTTGTCATCATATCTGAACCATTGTCTACGGTGTGTATTTTCTCGAACTCCAACTCTTTGGCCTCTAATGTGTCTCGTATCCAATGATACCTCACATCGATGTGTTTCGATCTCGCATGAAAAGTGGAGTTCTTTGCAAGGTGTATAGCACTTTGGCTATCACAAAATAATACATACTTTTCTTGAGTGAGACTAAGTTCTTTCGTAAACCCTTTCATCCAAAGCAACTCCTTGCATGCTTCAGTTGCTGCAATGAATTCAGCCTCTGTTGAAGATAAGGCAACACACTTCTGCAATCTTGATTGCCAAGCCACAGCTCCCCCTGCAAAATTAATCATATAACCTGAAGTAGATTTCCTCGTATCAACATCCCCTGCCATGTCTGAATCAGTATACCCAACAACAATTGGCTTATCACTTCCAAATGAAAGTTTCACACTAGAAGTGCCTCGAAGATATCTTAAGACCCACTTCACTGCATTCCAATGCTCTCTACCTAGATTGGAATTAAACCGACTAACTACTCCAACAGCATGAGCTATGTCTGGCCTTGTGCAAACCATTGCATACATCAAACTACCCACGGCTGATGCATAAGGAACTCTTTTCATGTCTTCCTTCTCTTTCTTACTTGATGGACGTTGTTTCTTGCTAAGCTTAAAGTGTGTAGCAAGAGGGGTGCTCACCACTTTAGCTTTATCCATATTGAACCTTTGAAGCACTTTCTCTATGTACTTCTCTTGAGACAACCATAACCTCTTGGCCTTTCTGTCGCGACTGATCTTCATACCAAGGATCTGCTTAGCTGGCCCCAAATCTTTCATTGAAAAAGACTTGCTCAAATCATGCTTTAACTTTTCAATCCTCGAAGCATTCTGACCAACTATAAGCATGTCATCCACATAAAGCAGTAAAATGATAAAGTCATCTTCGGAGAACTTCTTCATAAAAACACAATGATTGTAAGTGGTCTTCTTATAGGCTTGCTCCCCCATAAAAGACTCAAACTTTCTATACCATTGTCTTGGTGCTTGCTTCAAACCATATAGGCTTTTCTTTAGCTTGCAAACATAGTTCTCTTTACCTTCCACTTTGAAACCCTCTGGTTGCTCCATGTATATATCTTCCTCCAAATCACCATGAAGGAAAGCAGTCTTCACATCCATTTGCTCAACCTCAAGATCAAGACTAGCTGCCAATCCCAAGACAACTCGGATTGAAGACATTTTCACAACGGGTGAGAAGATTTCATCATAGTCAATTCCCTTTTTCTGACTGAAACCCTTAACAACCAGTCTAGCTTTGTATCGAGGAAGTGAAGTATTCTCATCATGCTTCAATCTATAAACCCATCGATTCTTCAAAGCTCTCTTACCCTTAGGCAATGTTACTAACTCAAAGGTATGATTGTCATGCAAAGACTTTAGCTCATCTTCCATTGCATCAATCCACTGATTCTTGTTCACATCCTCCATTGCTTCTTCAAACCTTTCAGGCTCACCTGCATCAGTCAGTAGCACATACTCATTAGGAGAGTATCTAGTGGATGGATGGCGGTCTCTGATAGACCTTCTTAAAGTGGTAGCTGGTGGAACGGTAGGTGCATGTTGCTGAACATCAACAGTATCACCATCCTGAGCATCGCTATCATCTACACCCTGCTGGTCATTCTGAGTTTGATCCTGAATCTGATCATGAACATCATGCTGAGTACCGTCATCAATCTGATCATGCAACTGTCTCTGCAATTCTGTGGATGGGATCGAGTCAATCTCAATCTGTATATCAGAATCTTGGGAAATTGTCTTCTCTGCCCTCTCAATATCCATTATGGTCTGATTCTCAACAAATACTACATCTCGACTTCTCACAATTTTCTTCTCAATTGGATCGTAAAGTCTGTAGCCAAACTCATCAGAACCATAGCCAAGAAAGATGCATTCTCGTGTCTTGGCATCCAACTTGGACCTCTCATCCCTTGGAACATGAACAAAAGCTTTGCAGCCAAATACTCTCAAATGGTCATAGGAGATATCCTTGCCAAACCAAACTCTGTCCGGCACATCACCATCCAAAGCAACAATGGGAGATAAATTAATAACATGTGCCACTGTATTCAAAGCCTCGCCCCAAAAAGATTTTGGCAATTTGGCATCTGAAATCAGGCACCTTACTCTCTCAACCAATGTTCTGTTCATTCTTTCTGCCACACCATTCAACTGAGGTGTTTTAGGAGGTGTCTTTTGATGTCGAATACCCTGTTTTCTACAGTACTCAGCAAAGGGTCCGATGTACTCACCACCGTTATCTGATCGGATGCATTTCAACTTCTTTCCTGTCTGTCTCTCTACTGAAGCTTGAAACTGCTTGAATACATCTAACACTTGGTCCTTCGTCTTCAAGGCATAAACCCAAAGTTTCCTTGAATGGTCATCAATGAAGGTCACAAAATAAGCTGCACCACCAAGTGTTAGAGGTTTTATTGGACCGCAAACATCTGAATGTACCAATTCCAATAAATCTGATTTTCTAGAAGGAGGGTGACTTTTGAATGAAACTCTTCTCTGTTTTCCTGCCAAACAATGCACACACTTCTCAAGCTTTGCACTCTTCACTCCGGAGAGTAAATTTTTCTTAGCTAATAAGCCCATACCTTTCTCACTCATGTGACTAAGTCGCTTGTGCCATAACTCAACTGTATTCTCATCTTCCACGGCATTACAAATACCCTTGGAAATTTTGGCTTGCATCAAATACAAAGAAGATTCCTTCTTTCCTCTAGCCACAACCAATGAGCCTTTGGTGAGTTTCCACTGTCCATTATCAAAGGTATTGCAAAACCCTTCATCATCCAGCTTCCCAATCGAAATCAAATTCAGGCGAATATCCGGTACATGTCTGACATCTCTGAGAACAAGCCTTGTTCCATTACTGACCTCCAAACACACATCTCCCACACCTACAACTTCGGCCAAGCCATCATTGCCCATCTTCAAAGTGCCAAAGTTTCCCGGTGTGTAGGAAGTGAAGAACTCCTTCTTTGAGGTGATATGAAGCGAAGCTCCACTATCAATAACCCAACTTGTGTCATTACAAGCAAAATTCACATTATTATCATAACAAACAATGATAAGCTCTTCAGTGGCAGCGGCAACCCGACCATCCTGATTATGATCCTTCTTTTCATTATTGTCACTACCATTTTTCTTTTCTCTTTTCAGCTTGAAGCAATTTTTCTTAATATGACCCATCTTACCACAATGGTGGCACTTAACATTCTTTTGCCATGACCTTGACTTGCTTCGGTTCTTGTTTTTACCTTTTGGACCTCTACTCTGACTTCTCCCCCTACTCTCGGTAATTAAAGCTTCAGAATGGGACGAAGAATCTTGAGATTTTCTTCTCATCTCCTCATTCAAAACACCACTCTTAGCAAATTCCAAGGTGACAATACCATCAGGAGCAGAGTTACTTAATGACATACGAAATGTCTCCCAAGAATCCGGTAGAGTACCAAGTAACCAAAGTCCTTGTAACTCATCTTCAAATTTAACATTCATGGCTGAAAGTTGATCTATCACTCCTTGAAACTCATTCAAATGATCGGACATAGATTGACCATCTTTATATTTCAAGCTCATAAATTGTTTTATCAAATACATTTTGTTGTTGCCGGTTTTCCTTGCATACAAAGATTCAAGCTTATTCCATAGAGTCCTGGCATGTGATTCTTTACTAATGTGATTCAAAACATTATCATCAACAAATTGTCGAATGAACCCACACACCACTTTGTGCTCAAGAGCCCAATCGGCATCGGTCATGTTGGCGGGTTTGTTCTCACCGAACACCGGTAGATGCCAACGCTTCACATACAGAAGGTCTTCCATCTTACCCTTCCAAACATGATAATTCCTTCCATTTAAACTAACCATTCTGTTTAAATTTGGTTCCATTGTTCACACAAGAATTTTATCAAACACCTTGAAGGCGAACCTGGCTCTGATTATCGCATTATATCACATACAGAAGCCTGTAGTAGAGTTGGAAGGTTCTCATTATCGCAACCACACCATATTGCGGGTTTAATTCATCTCATCTACCTAGATAAAAAGGCCATTTATTTTTAGGCCATGGCCTCAATTTATTTGATCCCTTTTGTGGTTGTTACATTGGAGAGGACTTGACCAAAGGGTAAGATGAACGAAAACTTGAATGTTAAAAAAAGTGAGGGATGGAACCACCTTGATAGCATTGTTTGATCAGAAAGATTTTCAGCATATGACAATCCATATTTTGATCCATCACTCATCAGATGACCTGTCCATATCAAATGTAGGTGGAGCTAATCACACCACTAACAACTTTTATCATATTCCTTTCATTACACATCTTCCTAAATAATTTAACTTGTTCAACTTGGGTGTTAAGACATAACTTTCAAATGAACCAACCCTAGATTTTAGCATTTTTTGAAATGAGAAACTAACCAAAACAGAGATATTAAAATGGTTTCAACCATTGTGGTTTGAACCATGATAGCACTCTTGACCCTCAACTTTGACTGCTTGAAAATAAACCATTGTGGTTTTAAACCTTGACTTGAATTAACAATCAGATTTATGGGGTACTTAGTTTAAAAGGAAAGCACAGTTCTCTGAAATGTGTTTGAATTGATGTATCTGGTCTGGCATGGGTCTTTCAATGGTCGTTACTTCAAGGTGTCCTAATTGATGGATCTCCTGCAACATTAGAGACTGGAAGATCCGATTATCAGGGTTTTTTTTTTCCTTTCTTTTTTTTCTGAATTCCAATTATGATTGGGTTTTGAACCGCATATCTTTATTAATATATTTTTTGAAATATAAGACTGATTCTATTTTAATAAAGGGGAACGCCCTAAAACTACAAAATCCTAAGCTCCACAAGACGGAAAAAGGCGAACAATATATAGTAAAAAACTAAAGGTAAAAGAAACCCACAGCCGAAGCAAAGGCACTCCGAAATAAATAGTGAATCTATTTTTGTAGGTGGCTCGCAATCCCGAGCGCTCAGGTGGCCTAGGACTATAATTTGCTTTCAGAGGTTGAGGGTTCAAAATTGCACTACCACATTAGGGCCACAGGGACTTACTCGGCTCCCCTAAGCTAGGGATTAGCTCGGCCCAAAGAGCTGTGACACCCTCCGTTATTAAAAAAAAAAAAAAATTGTGACCCGGCCACATTTTTTCGTATAAACTGTATTTTTAAGGATAATCCGGCCACTTATGTTAAATTACTTAACATTGGTTAAACCAACTACATTTAAAAAGAAACCCTCATCACACACACATATTTCTAGTCATATTATATGTGCATGTCTTCCATCTATAATCCTTGTCTCATATCATTGTCCACATATTCCCAATCTGTTGTATTTTTCAATTGATCTCAAATGGGCCACACCCACACCACACAGCTCAATTTGTATCATCTGAGTCCCGTCCACAGAGGACCCGAAATCGTAATAATCAATTCCACTCTCCCAACTCCAATGTCTGTCTCTTTCTTCTCCCTCTCATTTTCTCTCTGTGGAGCAAAAACATCAACAGCACCAACTGCTCCCCCAACCGCTACCTCCTCCTCCTCCTCCTCCTCCTCCTTCTAACCCCAACAGAGAAAGCGACGTATCTTCCTTCGCACGTCTCCCATTTCTCAAGCAACTCTCTTTCGCTTCAGATCTCGCTTTCGTCTTTGCCCTTTTAATCTTCTCTCTCTCTCTCTTTAAACCCTCGCTCAATCAATCTCTCCATTCGTCCTATTCATGACACATCCATCCATCAATCAATTCCTTTCTTTTGCTCATCGAATGCATCTTCGATTTCGATAGGTTTTGATCTGTTGGCTAGGTTCTTGAATTTCTCGATCTGAAGAACAATGGTGATTTCTTCGCCTCCATCACCTGGACAGGTATGTGTTTCTTCATCTCTCATGTTTTGATGGTTTTTACTGAATGTTGTTTGGCTGAATTTCGAAGCTTGAATCTGATCTCCTTTTTCTTTTTTCCTTAGGCTTTGTGGATTTTATAGATTTGGAAGAGATATTGTTGCTTTCTTGTTAAGGAATTAATGTGGAAAAGCAGAGATTTTGTTGATTTGTTCTTAATTGTTGTTTTCTTGAATGTTTGATGATGCTGGCCGCAGCAGGCCTACAGTAGTGGAGAGCAAAGATATGATATAGCATTGGCTAGCTTTTATTGGTTTGCATGTGGATTGCGATTGATGTTTTCGATGTTTCTCTGTTTACATTTCGTTTTGATCGTTGATGCTATATGCAATTGGGCTTCTTCTTTATTTATTTTTTCTTCATTGTTAGTTATTGTATTTGGTTGTGCTCTATTTATTGCTTGTTTCATACGAAAGGAGTTGGTCATCGTCTTCCATAATGCGCTATGGTTGGTGATCTTTCAGGTTTCTTTTATGCTTGGTGTTGTTCCTGTCTTTATATCATGGATATATGCTGAGATCTTGGAGTATAAGAAATCGTTGGCGCATTCCAAACTGTAAGTTGTTTAATTTATGAAATGGGAAGGTCATTTTGATGTTTTGATTTTACCTAACTATTGTATATTATTGAACCTTTGAGACATATGGATGTGTACTTTAAAAGAAATATTCACCCAAGAGGGGCACCATTCCATGATGTATAACAGAATTTTTAAGGACGGTCAGGTGGTCCCTAAGCATGGAACAGCCTGTATTCCAACCGTGCATGATCTAAACTTGTCATACTGACAACTCCAGTGAATCAGTAGTCATCTGAATTTAGATGCTCATTCATGTTTTAATCAGTAGTCATCTGAATTGAGATGCTCATTCATGTTTTTAGGCCCTTGATTAAATTTGACGCTTTTACAAATTTATTCACTAGCTAGGATTTGAACAACTGAGGCCCCACAAAAGTGCATCTCCCATGACTACATGAATGCTATTATTATCATTATTATTTGCATAGAGGTAGGTTATGGGGAAATCTTTCAAACCCTGTAATATTTATCATGGTTCTAGGTGGGCCCCACAAGCCATGTTGTTCCATGCATAGGGACGGCCTAGTATGTGTGTGGGAGTATGTATAGGGCCTCTTCCACAATGGTCTAGCTGCTCAAACGAAAACAGTCCCTCCTCTGGGGGCCCACTAGATGCATGCCAATGTCAGGGGAAGGAGGGGATGAAAAGGTCTTTATGACCATATCTGCCTTTGGTGTGTGAAAAAGCGAGGCCTATTTGCTCGCACTTTACAGTCCTTCAAAGTTGCAATTTCTTTTTAACTATTAGACAGAATCCAGAATTTCACATTTCTTGCATGTCTCAATCCAAGTTGAAACAAAATTCAGATGACTGTCAAATCAGATCCGGTGAAGAGGAAGGGAGGGAGGGAGGGAAGGAGTGAAGGGGGGTGGAAGATTTTTGAGAAAGGTCACTATCTGACTCAGGCGTCTACAAAAATTGGGGAGTGTATAATCATTCCAACATTATATTTAAGAAGGCCTTCAAAGTTGCAATCATTTTAATTGTGTCGAGAATTATATCTTCTTTTTCATGATCAATTGAAGGGCAAGAAAATATCAGATGTGTTAAATTAGGCTGGCGGGGGTGTTTGTTCAAATAGTGAGTGTGGAAGGATGGGATTGATCACACGGTGTGCATGTGGGTCCCACAAGGTCGGCGGTTTCTTCTCATGCGACATTCTTCATAACCAACTTCTCTTTTTTGGTCACAGTCATTCAGATATCAATGTTGACTTGGAAAGTGAAACAACTAAGGAAGATGATCGAGCAATTTTGCTTGAAGGAAGCCTTGCAAAATCAGCATCTGCAAAATTTCAGAGTCCATCAATCAAAGCAATTCTACTCAAGTAAGGAGATCAATCAATGCAGTGTTCTGCTCTTCTTTCTTATTGTGCTCATCCTTTATGGACTTCTTACTTTTGCTTTATTTTCCATGGAATTGAAGGTTCTTGACGATGGATGAGTCTTTCTTGCTTGAAAATCGAGCAACTTTAAGGGCCATGTAAGTCATGCTTTATGGATAGATTGTGGTCAATTTTAACATGGAGTTAATGATCCTTACTTCTGTTTGGAACAAATGTGTAGGTCTGAATTTGGGGCACTGTTGTTTTACTTCTATATATGTGATCGGACAGATTTCTTTTCCGATTCAAAAAAGGTACCTTTCTTAGTTCTTCAATTTTTCTTATACTAAATCTTCTTCATGATGAATGGGATGGACTATAAACAACATTGGAGTATGATCATTAGTTACTAAAGCATAAACAATGACAACATATAGAAAGCACCCATGTGGAAACCTACATCAGTTTTATTAGTGCTAAATGACCTAATCTTATTTTACTAACAAAATGCCCAAGAGAGAAGCTTTAAATACTCAATGTTTCCTTGCAATGTTCGAGTCATTGAGCCCTGAAGGACTTGAAACAACTGAAACTGTCTTTCTCAGTATCTACTCAAGTTTCTACCTAGCATAGGCGTGGCGCATATTGAGGGACGTGGCTCTATATGCGGTACGGCCTGAGTCATCTTCCTTTTAGGAGGCGTTGTTAATTTTTGGTGATCATGTTGATGCATACACCAAAATATGGCTACTTTTTTTTAATTAAAATGGAGTCATGCAGGATGCAGCATTTGTCAGTCGATTCACATACTTAATGAAAGCACGTCTTGCTGTTGTGACTAACTTGATTGCTGATTATATAACATACATTATTGTAGAGGTGTGATTCTTGCTATATGTCATATTATGACATGATTTTAACTTAAACGTGCATACTACAAGTACAGGTGTAGCTTGGTTGGAAGTTTTTTTTTTCACTGTTTACCTATTTAAAAGATACTTAATGAAAATTCTTTCCTTGATTTCTTTTGGCAGAACTACAGCCGCGACCTTTTCCTCTTTCTCTACATTCTACTCATCATAGTTTCAGCAATGACTTCTCTCAAGAAGCACCATGATAAGTCATCATTTTCAGGGAAAGCACTACTTTATCTTAATCGTCATCAAACTGAGGAATGGAAAGGGTGGATGCAGGTTATATAGTCTTTTATCCAAATCTATTGCATTCCTTTGTCTAAAATCTTTTGCTTCGTGATTGAAATTTTCTAGCCTTAATTATTCTTAATTTCTTATTAGCTTTGTATCTTTTATTAAATTTTACCCTTATTATTTCCTTTTATACTTATAGTTTGTCTTTGTTGTTGTTGTTGAGAAGAAATAGAAGACATTCGTTTATGTAAAAGAGGGAATATACAATCATATAGCAGTGTGTGAAGTCATTGGACAACCGGACAATTGTTAAGACTATAATCACATCTAAAGGAGCACTCGAAACATAAACAGCTATGATGCACAGACACTTCAAAATGAGCAACATTTTGTATTGTATGGTATCTGATATTGCACATTTTATGTGTAAAATCCATGTCCCTGCCATGTCCATGGTGTACCCCTTCCATGTCCATGCTGTATCTAGGCATCATAGATAGACAGTTATAAAGGCTCTGGCCTTTACAAGTGTGACTTCTTCATTCCACTCTGTTTCGATATGGGTGAAGGAGACGTGAACTTGGGAGTACTGAAACCTTATTACCTTAATAATAGCAGCTAGTTTCCATGGTATGGGCCCAATCCTTGAGCCCATCATATCATATATAAAATATATTGTATACAATGAGGGGTTATGAAAAGTTTAGATTTGAGGGGGTTGGCTCCACATACATCAGTTGGGGGTTTGCCAAGTTAGTACGGCCCCAATGTTAGGACTTAGGATATGATTTTCTCATTTTACTAGTTCAGATTTTTTTTTTTTCTCCCAAACAGCTGTCTAGTGGTGATCAGGTGTGCCTGTGGTTCACCTGGAAGCACGACCATCAATTTTTGGTCACACAAAAAATTAGACTCGCCAAACTTTCCTTACTGCTGGAGCTATGGCCCTAAATGTTCAATGGTTTTAACCTTTTTTTCCTCGATCCAACATGGCTAACAATAGTATGTGTCTCAAATTAGGGTGAGTACCAGTTCACATAAGGTAGTGATTGGGATGGGGGGGATTGGCGTGGGGTAAGGGAGGGCAGATGGGTCATACCTGGATTAAGTGGCCCTAGGAGTTGTGTGTACCTTATGGTGCAATCAGTCTGCATCTGATTTCACACACACACACATGCACATTGAGCCAAACAAAGGTTGAGCACAACTGAGCCCTTATCAAGCCAGGCCAATCTGAGGACCTTGCTCGTTCTAAGCTTGTGAGACAACCATCCAACTTGAACTTGAGCTAAATCAAGACAAAACAAGGCAGCTTCTGATGTTACTTGGCCTGTTGACAATTGACATCCTTTTTGTTGCTACACCAGCGAAGGAGAGTATTAATAGAAGGAGCTTATCTGTCAGAATTTTTTCCTTCAGTACTGATGTAATTTACTGTCTGTATGTTTCTCTTTTTATTGTGTTTTTTTTTTTTTTTTTTCCCTTCAAATTTTCAGTGAGATGCACCAGTTTGGCAGTGATTTTCTGTACTTTTAAAATACTGCATTCACTTGTTTTCTATGGTACAAAGTGTGTTTTGGCATTGCAAATTTCCATAATTTGAGATACTCCTTCCTGCCAGGTTCTATTTTTAATGTACCACTACTTTGCTGCAACGGAGATTTATAATGCCATACGAATATTCATTGCTGCTTATGTCTGGATGACGGGATTTGGTAACTTCTCCTATTACTACATACGGAAAGATTTTAGCCTCACACGCTTTGCTCAGGTATTAACTACAGTTACTTCAGATTATTACTGCGAGTGTCCTCTCTCTCTCTATCCCTCAAATATTTATTTAAATTAACTAAATGTGATATTTTCCTTCCTGTTTCTGCAACTGCTTGATATACGTCTTTTTGTTGAATTGCAGATGATGTGGCGGCTAAATTTCTTAGTGACCTTTTGCTGCATCGTTCTTAACAATGATTTTATGTTGTACTATATCTGTCCCATGCATACGCTTTTCACTCTTATGGTGTATGGAGCACTTGGCATTTTTAACAAGTATAATGAAGT
Source organism: Umbellularia californica (assembly GCA_028538565.1). Classification (NCBI taxonomy): domain Eukaryota; kingdom Viridiplantae; phylum Streptophyta; class Magnoliopsida; order Laurales; family Lauraceae; genus Umbellularia; species Umbellularia californica. The sequence continues at coordinate 56,900,806 of JAPQWN010000009.1, read as the reverse complement.
TGGATCAGTGATGGCTGTGAAGATCAGCGCATGCTTTTTGGTGGTTATCTTGATTTGGGAAGTTCCTGGAGTTTTTGAAATTGTATGGAGCCCTTTGACATTCTTACTGGGTTAGTGCTATTTTACCTATGTTATGCCCCAGACACCATGTTGTACACCTTTTGGCTTATTCTCATGGTAAAAAAGATGCTCTTTGAATGCAGGATACATAGATGCAGATCCTTCAAAATCACACCTTCCTCTTTTGCACGAATGGCACTTCAGATCAGGCCTTGATCGCTATATATGGATCATTGGAATGATATATGCATACTACCACCCAACCGTGAGTTTCTTGAATGAAGCCCTTCTATCAGTACTCTAGTAATTCTTCTTGAGTTCCATGTGATTGGAGTACATGCTTTTTAGCTGTCAAATACTGAAACTTTTAGGTTTTGTCATCCATCATAGGTTGAGAGGTGGATGGAGAAGTTGGAAGAATCCGAAACCAAGCGGAGGTTGTCAATTAAAGCAGGCATTGTGGCCCTTTCCTTGATGGTGATTTCATATTCATTTGACTTATTAATGCAGTTGATGTTCAATATACAATTCTATTAGATTTGTAATCTAGTTTCTGTTGTCATCCTCATGGTATGGAATTATCCAAGTTTCCCTGTTTCACAGGCTGGTTATCTGTGGTATGAACACATCTACAAGCTGGACAAAATATCATACAATAAGTTGCATCCTTACACATCGTGGATCCCCATAACGTGCGTATTAATGAGTCTTTTGAATATGAAGATATTTACGATTGATGTCCCAAGTAGTTCTTAGTAACTAGTATTTTTCCTCCAGGGTTTACATTTGTCTGAGAAATTTCACGCAGCAGCTCCGTAGTTACTCTTTGACGCTCTTTGCGTAAGCACTATTCCAAATATCATCTCTTTCTTTCCTCATACCTTTAAGATAGTGCTGTTTCTCGCTTTATGTATAATTTGTCCTCCCTTGTCTCTCTTCAGGTGGCTTGGCAAGATAACCTTGGAGACCTATATTTCTCAGATTCATATCTGGTTGAGGTGTGTTTTTCTCTAGATTGGAAGAAAACAAGTTCTCCTTTTCTTTCTTGTCTCATACATCCTTTACTTAATTCTGTTTATAGTCAATTCTGACAGCAGGAACATGGTTTAAAAGTCTCAAACATTATATTGGTTATACCCAAAGCCTTTTTTGCATTAGCTGATACATTGGTATTTTGATGATATATCAGTTTGTTTCAGTCCTTAATGCAACAAAATAATTCTGAAAAATACTAAGAAAATGAAAAATGAAAAATCTTCATTTTCTAAATTGCTTTTAGAGTAGATGGGAAAATAAATAAAAAAGTAGAAAAGATTGTAAAGGTGGTGAAAATGGAGTTCCCATGCATTTCAAGTTTTGAACATACACATGGAAAATCGGTGTCATCATGGCCAAAACCTCTATGTATTGGGTGAACTCGAGTATAGATTCCCTATGCTCATGTGAACAGCCAGGCCCGGCCGGGCCGTAGATCTAAAAGGATCCATCCATAGGCCTGACCGGAAATTGTTTGTCCACGAACAAAACAAAAACAAAGTCAAAGTAGTAGTATATGTAATGGTATAAGCCTGCCTGACTGCGCTATAACGTAAGTAACTCAGTGCTCTTCCTTTAAGTACAGTAATAAATGAAAATCAAATAAATTGTTCGGATCCTCCCACATGTTTAATCTTATTTTCACATTAAAAATTTTCCATCTTCTCGTATAGTATTGATTATAATAATTAGGGTTTAGGGTTTACGTTTACCGAGAATGAATGAAAATGAATTGTCTTAATAATCGTATGAATTATGATAATATCCCCGATCCCCTATAAATGGAAGCCCCGGGACCAGGACTTGAACATCTGAGTGAGACGCGGGAGGAAGAGATCGACCTATCGAATGAGGAAGATTGTAGAGTGATGTTTATTCAAAGCAATCGATCATCGAGGGATGACAGACACAACTAACTGTGGGAATATTGGGTTTAGGGTGTAGGGTTGACCAGGACTTGAACATCTAGAGTGAGAAGCGAGAGGAAGAGATCGACCGATCGAATGAGGAAGATCGTAGAATGATGATGATTCTAAATAATTACAATGTGTTTGTTGCAAGGGTCTGGAACAACCCTAGGCTGCATGCTTCGATTTGCGTCGCCGTAGTAGAATAATATCAATCAGGTATTCAGGTAATTTAGTAATCAGCATCATAACCATCATAAATGGTTGAAAATTTCAAGAAGAATTCACATATAAACCAATTCCAAGCGGTGCACAGGTCCTTCAATTTGTGTAGAATTGGTTTGGATGGGAACAGGGTCTCACACTTAAAGGCATTGAGGGTCTTTCTAACAATATAAATCTATGACCTATGATGGAATATTCAACCAAAGGACTAGTTTAAACCGTAGTTTAGAACTTACCCTTCTAAACCTGCAACTTTTTATAAAAGGAGCAATTAAATATAATTCCAATCAATTATTCAAATATATATATATATATAATTCCAATACACAAACTTTTGCATAGTAATGAGCAAAGAATGAATTATTTGGATTGGTTCAGATGTAAAAGATCGTTCTGCAGAAAACTTGGTTGCATGGAATTATGTTGTGAAAAAACAAAAGACTCATGAGCATAGGACCTCATGTACAAGAAGAAGACACTCCAAGACTTCTATTTAAAACTCAATAGAAAATTGTCTTTTGCCAAATCATTCATTCGTCAACCCTTTTCACATTTATCTGTAGAAAGATAATTTTTGAAGTAACCTTGTACTAGGACTAAATCCAGCCACTTTGCACCATTGTTTCAGAGAGTTGAAAGTATTAAGTAAATTACTTACTAAATGATTCTCTGGTGATTAGCATATTCCAAATTAAGTTCTTGTGGTTTTATGCTTTTACCCTTGTGAAGTTTTATGTTTCTGAAAACAATAGTAATCCTTAACCAATAATATCATCCAGAATGTTTAAAAATTGTGGGTGTCCAATTTGGACTAGGGGTCACTTGTGGGCTCCTCTCCTAGGGTTTGCATCACTGTAGTATGGATTGCACTAATATAATTGACTTAGGTGTTAGGACTACCATTTTGACAATGGTAGAGGGAGTTTGTGCTGATATTTTATAGAAGTGGATTTAAATTGCAAAGAGCTTACCCTTGAATATGAATGGTATCTTATGATTTATCAACACAATCTGCAGATCAAATGTGCCCAATGGACAGCCGAAATGGCTTCTTTCTTTCATTCCAGACTATCCCTTGCTAAACTTCATGCTCACAACTACCATCTATCTCCTAGTAAGTTTACCCTCATTATGGTCCTTCAAAAATTTATAAGAACTGAACTCTTATCCTAGTATGTGGTCCTGCTGCTTTATCTGGGTGTACTTCTATAGGTATCCCACCGGCTCTTTGAACTGACAAATACGCTAAGGGCAACCTTCCTACCTAGCAAGGAAAACAATCGTCTTCTGTACAACATTATTACCGGAGCTGCTATTTCATTGTTTTTGTATTGTGTTTCATTGATTCTTCTTCAGATTCCTCAAATTGCGGTAAGCCGTATGACTAAGAACTGCTAGTACTCTATTTTTATAACCTTCATGTCTTCATCTAATATTGAATGTTGTTGTCAGACTTGACAGGTTGAGAACCCAAGGACACTTTTGATGAGATCTCTTGCTGGGCAATGAAAAATTGGAATCCAGTTAGTAACCTGGTTGAGTGGAAGATAGTGTATTAGAATTTACTCAAGAAACCAGAGTTTCAATTCTTTCTGAAGAAACTTCAGATGTCCTCAAAACACACCATTGTCTTCAACTCACAGTTAGCATGAGAGAAATGGATCTGTTCGCTAAACATGTTGGATTGGACAGAATCTAGGAGTGGGGAGGATGTATTTTTTATACTTTTTTTTTCCCTTCCTTGAACATTCTTGTTGATGGCAATATCAGCTTACTTTCTGTTTTTCATATTTTGCTAATGAAAAGCCGGTGGAAGTAGTTCTTTTGAAACATACATGTAATTGGTCCAAGAATGCCAAATAAAATTCGAGTTTGTGTAAATTTTCTCGTCAGTGCTCTTGTATACTAGTGTGTTTTTTGGAAGGTTAAAAGATTAATAGGATGTTACTTTTCTTTTGCCTTTTGTTTCTCTTTGTAGAGCCTTTGTGCTCTCTTCTTTTTTTTTTAATCATCAAATTGATACCTAATCGTTATTCATTGTAATATGGTATGGCCAATCTTAATCTTTGTATCCAACCAAATAACAGATTAATAAAAAAAAAAAAAAACCATGTAACATAAGCACTACACTCTGGGAACAGATGAATTTCGATTATTGTGTAACAAAAGCATCACAGATTGGTTGCTCTCCTGGGCATTTCACAAGCATCATGTACTCCACTCAGACTTTGTTGAGTATGATTTGAGCTCCATATTGTGGTCTTGTGGTGAAAATGGATATTGGAGCATGAACATACGAAGGCAAAAGCACAGAAGTGAAATGTTGTAGAATCATGGTCAATGCCAATTTAGCTTCTATCAGTGCAAAGTCTCTTGTGGTGAAAATGGATATTGGAGCATGAACATACAAAGGCAAAAGCACAGAAGTGAAATGTTGTAGAATCATGGTCAATGCCAATTTAGCTTCTATCAGTGCAAAGTCTTGGCCAATTACAAATCCATGGCCCTCCGCAGAAAGGCAAGAACGCCATTTTATGCTTCAATGTGTTTGAAACCCCCTATGAAAATCTCTCTTGTCTTGGGGTGAATTCACCTGCATCATCGCCTCATATTTCTGGGTCATGTTGGATTAGGAGCTCTGGGAGAAGGAGTTGGACTCCCGGTGGAAGAGAGAATTCCCAAAGTTTCGCTGTATTGGATGTATGTCGAATCATGATTCCACTAGATTATGATCTGAGAACCTCGTGCAGTATCATTAGTACCTGGGATACAAAAGATATATCAGAAGAATAGTCAGTGAGAGAAGAACATTATCTCTACACTTTATGAAAAGGAAGAAGAAAATATTATAGCATTTGTCCACAAGGAATTAGATTCTTATCTTTTAGTCTTCCAAATAGAAAGCTGCATGTATACAACTAAGGAATCTGATTGGAAACCTTAAAGCTACATTGAGCTCGTTTCCATCTTTTGGAGTTTGAAATCTTTTGGTCTTGTGAAATGAATGGAACTTTATTTTAAAAATAATAATTTCGCTGATCAAACATTTTGTTTGGATATCTATTGGACTCATGGCTTGGAAATTCTAGAATCCTTTGAAATTCTGAAATATTTTTCTGGACATCAATAGGGCTTGGGCCTAATTATTTCTTCATGTGTTTCTCAATAAAAGCTCCGAAGTCTTTATCACATGAATTAGGGGTGCAATCATCATATGCCCTACC